>JAQNBH010000002.1:9282055-9922055 GCA_028752905.1 Cladorhizidae sp. MBARI D1340-BT2
TTGTTATTATCATTGTTATTATCATTGTTATTATCATTGTTATCATTGTTATTATCATTGTTATTATCATTGTTATTATCATTTATTATCATTGTTATTATCATTATTATTATCATTATTATTATCATCGTTATCATCATTATCATCATCATTATATTATCATTATCATTATCATTATCAGTATCATTATCATTATCATTATTATTATCTATCATCTTATTATTATCATTTTATTATCATTATTTATTATCATATTTTATTATCATTATTATTATCATTATTATTAACATCATTATTATTATCATTATTATTATCATTATTATTCATTATTATTATCATTATTATTATCATTATTATCATCATTATTATTATCATTATTATCATCATTATTATTATTATTATATTATTATTATTATTATTATTATTATCATTATCATTATCATTAATATTTATCATTATCATTTTATCATCATCATCATCATATCATTATCATCATCATCATCATCATCATCATCATCATCATCATCATCATCATCATCATCATCATCATCATCATGATCATCATCATCATCATCATCATCATCATCATCATCATCATCATCATCATCATCATCATTATCATCATTATCATTATCATCATCATCATTATCATCATCATTATCATTATCATTATTATTATCACCTTACAGTACACATGAATTACAGATAAGGTGACAGTGATATGAGGATGTAGCGTTGTACTGATGATAAATTAACTAGTAGCGTAACAATGGCTTGAACCAAGGGGAGGGAACATTAGAACAATTTACACATGGACAATTGAAAGTGGAAAGTCCACGAGTTATTGGCATCAAAGTTTGGTGTTTGAAAATACGATTTTAAGAGATATTTAATTTTAGACAATGACATATTTAGATCAAAACATGGTAGAGAGTTTCCATAGGCGAGGGAGCCAATTAAAGAAGAAATGCTGACTTTTGATTGTGGTGGATTGAGAGTGGAGTAACTATACGTGACCTCCCGATCTTTTACGACGATGACAGAGTTATATAATTGAGGATGTTAAAGTGACCTGTAGGCTCTTTTAAAGATTTAACTAGAAAAAATATCATTATGTCATTCAGTTCAAGGTTCAGTTCATTAGGGCAAGAATTGGGCGAGACCTGTAGTCAGATTTGTAGTCATTAAGTATGAATTTAGTACCTCTTCTTTGTATTTGTTCCAGAGGAATAAAATATTTCTTCAGGTTAGGACACCAGACAGGAGAACAATAAGTGAGTTGCGATTTAAGAAGAGACATGAAAAGTAACTTTTTTGGCACAAATCGAGTCACAATGATTGAAAGTGTGACATAGAAGGCTCAAGGTCCAATAGACTTTTGAGAGGATGTTTGATACATGATGGTTTCCATGTTAGGTCATTTGAAATTATTACACCTAGATCTTTAACACTATTTTTGGAGTTTATGCAAATGTCATCCAAAAAGTATTTAAAGTCAACAGCAGAGGAAATTCTCATCAAAAAGGCAACACTTTGTTAAAAGAGAGATGCCGATCAGTTGACCATTTTGCCAGTGAGGATAAATCGAATACATGTACATCAGAAACTGATTTAATACCTTTAAAATAATTGGTATCATCTGCATATAAGAGTAGAGAAGATGAAGAAATGATAGCTGGAATGTCATTTATGTAGATAAAAAATAGTAATGGACCAAGGATGCTGCCTTGCAGAACACCGGAACAGGAAGTAGATCCAAGTGGTTATTATTATTTAGTCATACTATTTGACAGCAAGAATCTAGTTATCCTCTGAACCAATGCCACAGCTCTCCTGTTATACGAGAACACCAGAGTTTGAAAAGAATCTCTTGATGAGGAACACTATCAAAAGCTTTGCTGTAGTCCAAGCACTACATCCAATTGAGATTTCTCATTAAGTGCAATGTCTGCACTGTGGACTAAATGAAGCAGCTGCTGAGTTGTTGAATATCCCTTTAGAAATCCAAACTGAGTTGGAGAGGTAGATTGTGAGATGAGTCCCACAACCTTTGTGTAAATTATCCATTCCATGACAAGAGAAATACAACAGAGAAGGGAGATGGGTCTGTAGTTTCTAACCGATAATTTGTCCCCAGACTTGTATATGGGGGTGATAACGTGAACACGCCAGTCTTGGGGAGTAAGCCTTCCTAGAAAAGTTCTGGTTGACAGGGAGGGGAGTAAGCCTTCCTAGAAAAGTTCTGGTTGACATGGTAGGGGACAATCCTTCCTAGAAAAGTTCTGGTTGACAGGGAGAGGAGTAAGGGATTTGAGTTTGAGTTTGACTTAGAGTAAACAGGTGTCTGACAGGCACAAATATTGCAGGAGTGATGGACCTCAACAATCTCAGTCCAAGACTATCCGGACAAGTACACTTAGATATGTCTAATTTGGAAAGAGCCGAGTACACATAGGAGTCAGATATGTGAATTTTTGGCAAGAGTGGATGAAGGTGATGGTATGGTCTCCAAAGGGGGGAAGAAGGTTGAACTTGTGGTATGTACTGAATGAAAATATTGCTAAAAAAGATTTGCCTTTGCCTTTTCAGATGTTGCACAAATGGTATGAATGGAGTAGGAGGAATAGAGTTGTTCTTGGTTGTACGATTGACAGACGACTTGGGAAGAGCCAGTTTGAACAAGTCGTGTTATAAAGATTTGACTTTATTTTTATTTTTATCTAGGGCAGAAGAAATCCCTGAGCCTGCCATTCATAGTTTTACAGGCTGTGCTACATAATCTTATCAGGATTTTTATGTGGGAAAGAAGTTGGCAATGGAGGCTTGAAGTGCTATTTCCAAGTGACAGGAGCTTTTATTCACATTGACACCTGGGCTTGCGTGTGTGTGTATTAAAAAAATATGTATCTTTCAATTTTGTACATTGCCTTCATGCATTTAGCTGGATAGTTTGCACTGAATAATAATTTACACTTTGTGCCTGGAGCCTAGCAAGTCAAACCCCTAAAGCCTTCAAACAAAAAAAGGTTTGGAGCTTTTGTCCAGCTGGTCCCCATTTTTTTTAATATGTATTTTCATACAACATGTTCTTAACAAATGGGACAACAAATATTCACTGGTATATCAGATCATACATACATACATAACCACTGGTGTATCAGATCATACATACAATACATAACCACTGGTGTATCAGATCATACATACATACATAACCACTGGTGTAGCAGATCATCCATACATACATCCATTACCACTGGTGTATCAGATCATGCATACATACATACATAACCACTGGTGTATCAGATCATGCATACATACATACATACATAATCACTAGTGTATCAGATCATACATACATATGTACATACATAACCACTGGTGTATCAGATCATACATATATACAACAATTAAAGGGTAATATTAAGGATCTAAGCAGGTAGGTTTGATTCCGATCCTGCCAACTCGATAGATGCAGGTGGCCTCAAGGAATGACCACAATTGGACTCTGCCACTCTGATAAATATGATGAGTGGGAGAAGGAGAGGCAACATCACCTTGCTTAGCCATAACAGTGTTAAGCTTTACACGTTATTCCATTCCTTGACGTGAAGGGAGCATAAATGACATTTGCTTGGCTTGCCAAGCCACCTCTTACATTGAGGACTTAGTCAATGTAGCATGCTTAAAATAATTGTTTTTTCAAACCTTTCATGTTTTCTGTTGCAAGAAGACAAAGTCAGCATAATTGTTTAATGGAACACAAGGGTTGAATGTCAAGGTGGGTTTTCTCAAGTTGTCCACCACAATATCCATTCATGGTAATTTCAAGCCTGGCATCACATTAATGGAAGAGGACCCAGTAAAACTTCTCCCATGAGAGTTGCAATTGCAGTTCCACACATACATAGTGAAAACCTGCTGTTAACAATTTCGCACTATCAGTACCTCTCTTTGAAGGCTCGCTTTGCATTGTTCCTTATTCTAGTTTGATGCCATTTCACATACTCTTCTCAGTTACTGAAGCCACAGTATTCCAAAGACTAACTTTGATAAAGTGCAGCGATGAACTATGCTACATTTTGGGCAACTACAGTTCTGATTATATGACTTGGACTCATCATACTGAATCTTGTTGGAGTTGTAGGATGTAATGCATTTGGTTAACTCCCTAATTTCCCCCCCCCTCCCTCTACCCACCCCTCCTGATAGCCTAATATTGACTGTTTGATTGTTATTATCTCAAGAAAAACTGACCACATCCTCTACATCTAGAAAACTGCACACAATTATTGAATTATTGTAGGACATCTAGAGGACTCCACTTCTATTGTAGTGGTATTGAAGACTGTGAAATCACAGATCCTTTACCTGTGTATGTGATCTAGGGCTGCATCGGTAGCTGGTTTCAGTCCTGCATGTGTTTTATCAATATATATATATGCTACCTATATTATACTTACTTTCTTAATATTATTATTGTTATCATTATTGTTATTATTATTGGTATTATTATTGTTATTATTATTATGTTATTATAATTGTTATTGCAAATCAAAAGCTACATGTGAGCAGTTTAATCGAGGTTCTATGAACTCTCAGTTGACATAATAACATTAAAATCACCTTCTCAATAATCAACTTTAAATTGTATTCACTCGACGTTTCGACTAGATGCTCTAGTCTTCATCAGGAATTTATTGAGAAGGTATTTTAATCGAGTTTGTCTGAGTGGCCACCCTGAACTTGAAAACCATGATTACCATAATATTCCTGTATTTATTTATTAAGTGGGTTGTTCCACTTATATATAGCATTATTTAAAATAAAAACAGCAAGCATGTTTTTTTTGTTTTTGTTTTTGTTATCGTTATTAACTAATTTATTATTTTCCTATCCCTTCATTGCATCCACATCTGCTTATGTGCATCACATGTGTCCCTGGATTAGGCCTTGGCGGATTATGCTCGAATTTCTGCCTATTTTTCTTTCCTTTTATGCTCCTAATATTCACCTATTTTTCTTTTCATTCTACCTATTTTTCTTTCCTTTTATGAAATTATGCTCCTAATATTCACCCATTTTTATTTTCAATATACCTCTTTTTCTCAATTATGCTTTGACAAACAATTGTTACGTCATTTAAAAAGAGAATATAGGCAATCAAGGATTCAAGATTCAAGACATTTTAACAGTCTATAGACTATAGTTGTACTACTGTAACATAACAGAAAGTTGTAAGTATAATCCTCCAAAGAAGTTTCTTGCTTCGTAGAAAAGGTATTGTTCAGCTGCAGCTGATGAAGGCTGCACCAACAAGACTAATCTACATGTGTGAGTCCAGTTAGGCAATCTACCATTCTCGTCATGTCACTTCCACCACTCAATGGGTTCTACGCTATCCGAAACATCAGTTGCTGCAAGATATTCAGGTAACTCAGACTTTAAGCCACTTCTGAGTTCAAGAATGGGAAGACAGTAAGTGAATCAATAACAACAACAGTTGGCTTGAGTTCATTCACTTTTGAAGGTGAAAGGTAACGTGCTGCCTTAAAGGCAAGTACAATAGGCCTGAGATCTCTGTCAAACTTCTCCTTGAAGTACGAGTAGGCAGGGACACAACAAGCTTTGGCGTAAGCTATCAGTTGGCACTCACGTGTAGAATTTCCTCCTGACAGATGCGCAGCCACATTTGGATAGTATTGTGACGAGACATGAGAATACAGAAGACTTAATCGCTGATAGGCAACTAACACTAATGGCCCAGCACCTTCCAATGAGTATGTTGCCTTGACGAACGGTTCCATTGCATCTACTGTTATAGCGAGCTCCATTTTCAGTTTCCTACATGCTGCTTGATCATCAATGATCCAGTAGTTTTCCAGTTTACATGGAGATAAATCACAAACATGTCATGCAATTTGTGGATAACTTCAAACTCACTCCACCATCTGGTTCGAGTGGACAATCCAGTCTGTGTCTTCCATGCAAGCCTTGATTTCGGACTGTGAGCGAACAAGCTTATCCAAGCCTTTATGAACACATCTAAGATAGGTGTTTTCATTCTTTCTCCAACATGATCCAGAGTGTGTGAAAAACAGCCGATATATCCATTATCTTATTATAGATCACAGGTATGGACAAAGGCCTCACACACATGGGTCGTTCCATCAAAAATGATTGCTATATACATGTCTCCCGCAAATATTTTGTTTCAGTTTACTGATTTCATCATGCAAGATAAATGGTATCAGACGACAAAGGTGTGATGAATCCGATAGGGAAAATGCATTTTCTTCAAGTAGGTCCCTATCGTCGGGAGTTGAACGTGTTAGCTTTTTAGTTATTTATGTATGTATTTATTGTTAATTAGTTATTATTTGTAATTGATTATTATATAACTATATAAAATATTATTATATAACTATATAAAATATTATTATATATATATATTTATTTCTAATTGCTGCTCTATTTTGTTTTCTACCTGGAAGGAAAAAAATAAATAATAATAAAATAATAATAATAAAATAATTTAAATATTTTTTTAATTCACACCCTCAAGTCAGGGTAAACAATAACAAAATTATTAGTCTATTATAGAATAGATTATGGGTCTGTTAGTTCATGGAGAAGAGGTGATTGAGTACATACCAAGACATGGTAACGATCAGAGGCAGATGCACCACAGAGATTACAGATGCAGTCTGAATTTGGGGGGTGGAATGTTTTATTCTCACATGGAACCCATGACTAGTTGTTCTTGTGATGATATGTCGATTTCTCTGATTTGATGTCTTCCAGGTTGCTGATTGAAATGCTGGTCCACGATGGAATTGTTGCAATATGTAATGTTCCTCTCGTTCCTGCCGAAAGTCTAAATACTCTGTTATGACCGTATATATCTTGGATCTGTTATGGAGGTCCATGGTGAAAGTGTGTTCATCTATAAGATGGTATACTAATGTGGATGATGTGCTCATGTGGAGGCCCAATAGCTGTTTTATAAAGGATGACTTAACTTTGTCTATTTCTTTTAGGTGGTGCAAATGGAGGTAAGGAGCGATCTTGTGCAAACCATAGGGGAGATTTTCATGCAAAAGATTTTCATCCCCGTTTCAAATGATACTCTTTGAAGATGATGCAAACATCCGATGGCCGAGTAGGATTTATTCTTTTTTCTATTTAGGTGGATAGAGATGGTTGGGATGTAATTCCTAGATATTCATAACTGGAAGTGATGTTTACTTCCTGGTTGTCATATGTGAAGTGATCTTTTATGCCAAGTCTTCCAAACTTCATAATCCTCATTTTTGAAATGTTCGCCTTTATCTTGTTCTCACCAACTATGGAGCACATTAAGAGCTTCTTGAATGTCACCCGAATTTATGGAATAGAATACCAAATCAATGATTTTAATAACTTTTTCCCGTCAAACATTCCTTATCGAACCATGGTTTGCCTTTGTCCTCTTGGGGATTACCAAGTCTGTGATGGCTGTCAATAACACTGTGGTGGCCAGTGTCAATATCAAACATGGTAACTGCCTCCTCAAACAGATATAAAGCAGTGATTATGAAGGTAAATTAAGTCAAGTTTCCTGGTTAGGGAGGTTGGTAGCTTGGTGTGATAAGGGTGAGGTCTTTCTATAACTAATGTCAGATTTAAGACAAGCCTTTGGTGTTTTCTAATAATATCGTTGATCACTACTCGTACTTTCACCTTGAGGCTTGAGGGGATACACAAGTTTTACTCCGAGTCTCGTTCGTGATCTCAAAATCAATATTTCGTAGTTGGTTGACAAGTTCTTCGCCTTTGCTTCCAGTATCAATCCGACAGTTGAAGTCTCCTCCGATCACGATAGGAATCGTGTTGTCAGTGTGTGTCAGAGCATGACTGATGCAGAGCATAATGTCACATATACCAGTATTTGGAGGGAAGTAAAAGACTAAAAAGAAGGCTTAACTACAATGAAATTAATATCCATTGATACTAAAGTAGGATTGAGTCTTGGCTTGCACAAAATGAGCCCACCTCTTGGACAGCCCCGGCTAAGTTTGAAAGCGGGTTTGATGAAGGAATAATAGTATTTAGATGTGAGAGGGTTAACATTGTCTCAGTCAGAAGAACTACATCACAATTCTTAAACATATCTTCTTCCGTCAGATTTTGAGCCACATATCGGTATCCTTCAATATTCAACAACATAACCGAGACCTTAGATAGTCAATATGAGGTAATAACAGCTTTATCCTCTTTTTTCACATACTGTTGTTGTTGTTATTTATATAATAATAACAACAACAAAAACAGCAACAACAAACAACACCAACGATGCTTTAGAAATAGTTAATTGATAACTGCCAGGTTCGGTTTTTCTGGCTCAGCAGTCACAAATCATATCAGGATCACTAATAGGCTGATGTGCAGCCATCCTACGCAACTAAACCAAGCAGAATCGGTGTCCACAAGTTACAAAAACAGTCAACGCAAATCAATTTCATTTAGGTAAAGGGTCGAAAATGCCAATCAAGATGATATCTTCTCAGCTGTTGGCTGCTGCTCTAGTGTGCGCAGTTTCGGGAGGCGCTATTTACCTTAACACGCTCCAGTGTGGCATTGTTTACGACGACGAACCAGCTATATTAAAGAACAAGGACCTAAGGCCAATTTCACCATGGTTCAAACTACTCTTCCACGACTTCTGGGGTACAGATATCACCATTCCTTCGAGTCACAAGTCCTATAGACCTCTCTGTGTGGCCACTTACCGTCTAAACTATCTTATACACGAGCTAGAGCCTATGGGTTACCATCTAGTGAATGTGCTTCTTCATGCTTTTGTTTGCTTTCTCTACACTCTTCTTTGTGGTGTCGTTTTCTGTGAGGTTTGGCCAGCTTTGATGGCAGGGATATTGTTTGCAGTGCACCCCATACACACTGAGGCTGTAAGTAGTGTAAGATATATCATGAGAGCTAAAAAAAGAGTGATGATATGTACAGTTTTCAGAGCATGTGAAGAGGAGTGGTTTTGCTAGCCAGACTGTCACACACACACATGTGCAAGCTGTCACACACACACATGTGCAAGCTGTCACACACACACACATGTGCAAGCTGTCACACACACATGTGCAAGCTGTCACACACACATGTGCAAGCTGTCACACACACATGTGCAAGCTGTCACACACACATGTGCAAGCTGTCACACACACACATGTCCAAGCTGTCACACACACACATGTGCAAGCTGTCACACACACATGTGCAAGCTGTCACACACACACATGTCCAAGCTGTCACACACACATGTGTAAGCTGCTTGGGTCATTTGTCATTTATGTTGCACAGTCAGCAAATATGGTTGACGATGCTAGTAGTGTTCGAATTTTAATGGACAAAAATGAATGCAGAAATAATAATCACGCTTTGCTACGAGTTTCACACACCGTGATTTTCGTGGTGTGCGTGCGAAGCTAAAATCGTGGCGAGTTTGACCAGGTTCTCTGCGTGCACGTGTGAAGGTCTTGGCGAGACTAACACGCAGAGGTGGCTCCTTGCAGCATGTTGCTTCCATTTTGCTGATAATTCTTATTTTTGAGCAACAAGTAAGTAAGCATCTCCACTATCAATTGTCCACTTAAGTGTTGCTTGAATCCGAGACAATTTGGTAGAAATTGTTGTAGTGAATGCTTTTGTGTGCAACGAAGCCCATGACCGTGGGGATCGCCTTCACACGCACGCACACAACGCATTTCTGTTTTTATATCTCGCGGTGAGCACTTTCAATGGATAACCCACAAATAGGGTAGGTACGACGAAGAGCACCAAAGCAGGGTGTGGCTTCAGCAGAGCAGGGTGTGGCTTCCATCAGACGCTTCCCCCGCAAATTTGTGTCAATTTACCAGTTGCAAATAATTAGACCCCTCGAAAGTATTCCTCTGTACCAGTATACAAGTTTCAAGTCCATTGTATTTAGTTGGTAATTCGCAGAGTAGTAATGTCTTAGAGAGTATTCCTCTGTACCAGTATACAAGTTTCAAGCCCACTGTATTTAGTTGGTAATGCACAGAGTAGTAATGTGTTAGAGTATTCCTCTGTACCAGTATACAAGTTTCAAGCCCATTGTATTTAGTTGGTAATACGCAGAGTAAGTATTCCTCTGTACCAGTATACAAGTTTCAAGCCCACTGTATTTAGTTGGTAATTCGCAGAGTAGTAATGTATTTGTTGTAATGGTGTTTGTCATTGTTACTAGTGTGTTATAAATGTGTTGTTGCCATGACTTCAGGTTGCTGGCCTAGTGGGGAGGACTGAGCTTCTGTCTGCTATCTTCTTCATTCTTGCCTTTCTTGCCTACTGCCAGGCGGCTCGGAGCCTTGGAACAGGTGTGTGGCTGAAGGGCGGAGACACCGTGCGTGAGGTGCCGCACAAAAGGGAGGTTTTTATGTGAGAGTAACTTTCATATGGCTCAGCTAAATGGAGGTCTTACTTCCAAACGAAAACTTTCTTGGTGGAGCCATGCATAACCCAGGGGTCATCAAGCCCTAACCTTAGACCTATTCCTAGCCCTAGCCCTAGCCCTACCCCAGCCTTAGCCCTAGCCCTAGCCAGCATTAGTCCTAGCCAGCATTAGGTGGGCAACAGCTTTGGAATTTGGACATCCATTGTTGGGAGGCCAGCAGACATAAAGGGACTTAGCTTCTTGAAAGCAGTTCATTTTTTTAAAGCTTTTCTTTCAGTTTAGTTGACTTCTGTGAGAGGAAATTAAGTCCCTAGAGACATTTGTGACATCACATAGAGCTGTGGTTCAGATTACAGGAATTGCTGACTCAGGTGGGTTTTATGGATATGGCTTTTATAGTCAGATTTAGTAGGGTTAGTTAGAATTACATTGGGTTAGTTAGAGTTACGTACATTGGGTTAGTTAGAGTTGCAGTTGAGTTACATTGGGTTAGTTAGAGTTACATTGAGTTGCAGTTGAGTTACATTGGGTTAGTTATAGCTACATTGGGTTAGTTAGAGTTACATTGGGTTAGTAGGAGCTACATTGGGTTAGAGTTACATTGGGTTAGAGTTACATTGGGTTAGAGTTACATTGGGTTTGGTTTTCCTGTGGGTGCCCCCCCCCCCCCCCCCCCCATTGGAAATGAGTGCACAACGAGCAAGGAAATATCCACCGATGGATCTGGGCCTCGGTGGTGTGAGGGTTTGGTGCAATCAACCACATGATGACCCTTACCACTTTTATGAGTTAGGTGGGTTGGTTGCTTTCTTTCTTCACCAAAGTTAAGAGAAGCTTCAAGACCTCTCAAGGAGAGGTGGCTTCCCATCATTGTTGATGCTTTGTTTGGTGGTGTTGTTGTTAATCTTTTACTAGCTGCTGTTGCTGTTGGTTGTGTACTCAGGACTGCGGTGGGTCTCCGTGTGCCTATTCTTCAGCATGTGTTCCCTGCTTAGTAAGGAGCAAGGGATCACAGTCCTCCCTCTCTGTCTCATCTACGAGCTGTTCATGGTGCACCAGGTGGGATCATAAAATCACTCCCCCCCCCTTCCTCCCCAGAGTCAAGTAATCCAAGCAAAATATTTATACGTTACTTGTCAAAAATGCAAAGGCAGCAAGAATTTTCCAATGTAAGCCACTACAATTTAGAAGACCCTTTACCTTTTAGAATGATGTGCGCCAAATATAATGTATTTATAAATGCATGTAATTTGGTGTTAGTGCAGTGTAATGTTGGTGTTCATTATTTATAAATACAGTGTAATGTTGGTGTTCATTATTTATAAATGCAGTGTAATGTTGGCGTTCATTATTTATAAATGCAGTTAAATGCAGTGTAATGTTGGTGTTCATTATTTATAAATGCAGTGTAATGTTGGTGTTCATTATTTATAAATGCAGTGTAATGTTGGTGTTCATTATTTATAAATGCAGTGTAATGTGTAATGTTGGTGTTTCATTATTAATAAATGCAGTATTTATAAATGCAGTGTAATGTTGGCGTTCATTATTTATAAATGCAGTTAAATGCAGTGTAATGTTGGTGTTCATAATTTATAAATGCAGTGTAATGTTGGTGTTCATTATTTATAAATGCAGTGTAATGTTGGTGTTCATTATTTATAAATGCAGTGTAATGTTGGTGTTCATTATTTATAAATGCAGTGTAATGTGTAATGTTGGTGTTTCATTATTAATAAATGCAGTATTTATAAATGCAGTGTAATGTTGGTGTTTGTAATGTTGGTGTTTCATTATTTATGAATGTAGTGTAATGTTGGTGTACATTGTTTTAGAGGTGAAGAGACCTCTAAATGTTTGTGGTCTATTTTGGTTCCTTCCTTCTCTGACAAGTCAACCCTATATTGCTACTTCTATGTGTGTGTGGTGTGTGTGTAATTTAAATAAAATTGGTGGAGAAAGTGTGTGCGTGTGGTGGTTTATAATTTAAATAGAATTGGCATCTGCGCAACTGCTCAATTTTTCTTGTTGGGTTCCTCTTAGTCTAGCAGCTTCCCTCAAGAACAAGAACTTGCACAGTTGTTCGGGATAACTCCAGAACTAACCAATCGTAGCAGATGCTGTTCTTCATCATGTTATCACTAAAGCACACAGGTACTCCTAGAGACAAGGATCTCAAGCAGTCACCCAGTTCTGTTGAAGGTTCTTCACCGTTAACTATGTCACTAGAGCAAACTTCTGAGGGTACAACTGATCACTTCTTGGTATAAAAATGTGTAGCTGTTAGTGACTCAACTCAGTTCTATGCGAGTAAGCAAGGAAGATAACTGACTACTGCAAAAATGATTATTAGTTGTGGTGATAAAACCATGCCATTTCTTACAGCCCAGGTGGCAGGGTGGAATTAATTTGTGCAGTTCTAAAAAAGTACCAGCTTTAGAGAAACCACACACACACACAACGAATGCAGTCCTATGCAAATATAATCCAATTAGCCCTTGTAGGCTTGATGATAGGATATATGGATTTGGACTACTTCAATGGCAGCAATATCATCAGCTGAGAATGGATGTGATATCTTGATCAGCAAATCAAAGGTGGTCACTAGCCATGGATGCTGCCACAACACCTGTGACTGTGATCTGCCCCTGCTATTTCACAATACTTGTGACTTCACTCTTGTGATCTGCCCCTGCTACTTCACAATACCTGTGACTTCACTCTTGTGACCTGCCCCTGCTACTTCACAATACCTGTGACTTCACTCTTGTGATCTGACCCTGCTATTTCACAATACTTGTGACTTCACTCTTGTGATCTGACCCTGCTACTTCACAATACCTGTGACTTCACTCTTGTGATCTGACCCTACTACTTCACAATACCTGTGACTTCACTGTTGTGATCTGACCCTGCTACTTCACAATACCTGTGACTTCACTCTTGTGATCTGCTTCACAATACTTGTGACTTCACTCTCGTGATCTGCCCCTGCTACTTCACAATACTTGTGACTTCACTCTTGTGATCTGACCATGCTACTTCACAACTTCACTCTTGTGATCTGACCCTACTACTTCACAATACCTGTGACTTCACTCTTGTGATCTGACCCTGCTACTTCACAATACCTGTGACTTCACTCTTGTGATCTGCTTCACAATACTTGTGACTTCACTCTCGTGATCTGCCCCTGCTACTTCACAATACTTGTGACTTCACTCTTGTGATCTGACCATGCTACTTCACAACTTCACTCTTGTGATCTGACCCTACTACTTCACAATACCTGTGACTTCACTCTTGCGATCTGCCCCTGCTACTTCACAATACTTGTGACTTCACTCTTGTGATCTGACCCTGCTACTTCACAATACCTGTGACTTCACTCTCATGATCTGCCCCTGCTACTTCACAATACTTGTGACTTCACTCTTGTGATCTGCCCCTGCTACTTCACATACTTGTGACTTCACTCTTGTGATCTGACCCTGCTACTTCACAATACTTGTGACTTCACTCTCGTGATCTGACCCTGCTACTTCACAATACTTGTGACTTCACTCTTGTGATCTGCCCCTGCTACTTCACAATACCTGTGACTTCACTCTCGTGATCTGCCCCTGCTACTTCACAATACTTGTGACTTCACTCTTGTGATCTGACCCTGCTACTTCACAATACCTGTGACTTCACTCTTGTGATCTGACCCTGCTACTTCACAATACTCGTGACTTCACTCTCGTGATCTGACCCTGCTACTTCACAATACCTGTGACTTCACTCTTGTGATCTGCCCTTGCTACTTCACAATACCTGTGACTTCACTCTTGTGATCTGACCCTGCTACTTCACAATACCTGTGAATTCACTCTTGTGATCTGACCCTGCTACTTCACAATACTTGTGACTTCACTCTTGTGACCTGCCCCTGCTACTTCACAATACTTGTGACTTCACTCTTGTGATCTGCCCATGCTACTTCACAATACCTGTGACTTCACTCTTGTGATCTGACCCTGCTACTTCACAATACTTGTGAGTTCACTCTCATGATCTAACCCTGCTACTTCACAATACTTGTGACTTCACTCTCATGATCTGACCCTGCTACTTCACAATACCTGTGACTTCACTCTTGTGATCTGCCCCTGCTACTTCACAACACCTGTGACTTCACTCTTGTGATCTGCCCTGCTACTTCACAATACTTGTGACTTCACTCTTGTGATCTGACCCTGCTACTTCACAATACTTGTGACTTCACTCTTGTGATCTGCCCCTGCTACTTCACAATACTTGAGATTTCACTCTCGTGATCTGACCCTGCTACTTCACAATACTTGTGACTTCACTCTTGTGATCTGCCCCTGCTACTTCACAATACTTGAGATTTCACTCTCGTGATCTGACCCTGCTACTTCACAATACTTGTGACTTCACTCTCGTGATCTGACCCTGCTACTTCACAATACCTGTGACTTCACTCTCGTGATCTGACCCTGCTACTTCACAGTACCTGTGACTTCACTCTCGTGATCTGCCCCTGCTACTTCACAATACCTGTGACTTCACTCTCGTGATCTGCCCCTGCTACTTCACAATACTTGTGACTTCACTCTTGTGATCTGACCCTGCTACTTCACAATACTTGTGACTTCACTCTTTGATCTGACCCTGCTACTTCACAATACTTGTGACTTCACTCTTGTGATCTGCCCCTGCTACTTCACAATACTTGAGATTTCACTCTCGTGATCTGACCCTGCTACTTCACAATACTTGTGACTTCACTATCGTGATCTGACCCTGCTACTTCACAATACCTGTGACTTCACTCTCGTGATCTGCCCCTGCTACTTCACAATACCTGTGACTTCACTCTCGTGATCTGCCCCTGCTACTTCACAATACCTGTGACTTCACTCTTGTGATCTGCCCCTGTGTACTTCACAATACTTGTGACTTCACTCTTGTGATCTGACCCTGCTACTTCACAATACTTGTGACTTCACTCTTTGATCTGACCCTGCTACTTCACAATACTTGAGATTTCACTCTCGTGATCTGACCCTGCTACTTCACAATACTTGTGACTTCACTCTCGTGATCTTCCCCTGCTACTTTGATCTTAGCAGTTCCCTACTGCTCAATAGAGATTTGCAAGAGTTTTAAGGCCAGCTTCAGCGTTGATGATCATCTCTCATTCCTTACATTTGTCCCTCGTGCACGAGTCCATCATTTGTTAAACCAAATTTTATTTGTGTGCCTGACGAACTCTCACAATTTAATTTCTAATTACTTTTACGGTATTCAACAAAATAGTGCGCAAAATAGTGCGTAATTATTTGGTCGATGATCTTTATCACGGTTTACTTAATTGGGAAGCAGATTAGTCGCTGTGTTGGGAAATTTGGAGTCTTCCACATACATCTGCAACGAAAAGGCCATTCAAGATTATGTGTGAGCTGCAATACCAGCTGAGATGCTGCTAGGCTGAGATGCTGCTAGGCTGAGATGCTGCTAGGCTGAGATGCTGCTAGGCTGAGATTCTGCTAGGCTGAGATTCTGCTAGGCTGAGATTCTGCTAGGCTGAGATGCTTCTAGGCTGAGATGCTGCTAGGCTGAGATGCTGCTAGGCTGAGATGCTGCTAGGCTGAGATGCTGCTAGGCTGAGATGCTGCTAGGCTGAGATGCTGCTAGGCTGAAGATGCTGCTAGGCTGAGATGCTGCTAGGCTGAGATGCTGCTAGGCTGACTAGGCTGAGATGCTGCTAGGCTGAGATGCTGCTAGGCTGAGATGCTGCTAGGCTGAGATACCAGCAAGGATGCAGAGATGCTGCTCGAGCTTTGTTGGCTACCATTTTAAAGTGAAGAAAAGGTTAAGCCACTGGAGGGTGGCCGCGCTCTCTGATAATATTGACGGAGAATTTAATTGGTCACGTTGTCGTAGAAATCTTTGCTACTAAGAATAACTGCCAAACCCCTTCCCCCCATAATTGTAATCATGACAATCATCAACACCAAGTTTTAGTGCAGCTGCAAAAAAGCTTACTCAACCACTTCAGGTATGTATGGTTACATCACTGAATGCATTGTTATTAACCCCCTGTTACTGCTATTATTCTCTGTTATTACCCTGCCCCCTGCTATTATTCCTTGTTATTACCCTACCCCCTGCTATTATTCAACCCACCCCCTGCTATTATTCCCCGTTATTAACCCACCCCCTACTATTATTCCCCGTTATTGACCCACCCCCTGCTAATCTCCCCTACTATTTCCAGTGTTATTACTCAAGTCAGGCAGCAGGGCATTTAAACTTGCACTGGAGGACTGACAATATGTTGTTGTTGTTGTTGTTTGTTGTTGTTGTTTGTTGTTGTTGTTTCAGATTTGCATCTCTGGGCCTTCCATACCAAGAGCCCAAGTAATGCCAGGCTGGTACCTTTGAGCATTCTGATAAAATGGCCAATTTCCATGGCAACCACCAAACGTGCAAAAAAAATCGAATATCTCTGGATCTAAATGAGCGATATTCAAAATCTTGATGTCTAAACATGCTTCATGACATGACTTATTCAGTGAGGGCATGTTTCCAGGTCAATTTCATTCGGGGGAAAATCAAGATCAAGCTTTAAAAAATATATTTATCTCTGATGCTTTTTGGAGAACAGAATGATAATGGTATTCATTGTGATAAAAGAAACCCACTGCGCTCAACAACATAAAAGAGCCTATGCCTATGTATATTCAAATTCACAATCAGAAGATCATTGGATTAAAGATGTTCTTAATTTGTTCTGTTATATAGTTTAAGGATCCAACATTTTAGCGCCTCCTAGTCATGGCACACAGTCTGTTTGTCTTTGGGTTTTTTTAGGACAATAATTAGTCCGCTGTCTTGTTTTTTACAGTCTGCAGATCATGGAGGAATGCTAATTGTCTGATTCAACACCCCAGCAGGAACATTGAGATATGACCAGCTTGAGGCATCTATGATAACACTTCACAAAGAGGAAATGAAGAGGCGTGTACTATCAGATGCAAAGGACGGGAAAGCTCGGGTACGAGCTTGAAGAGTCCATCAATCCATTGGATAGTGCACACGTCCTGCAGAGAGCATCCTCAACATAGTGAATGGCAGAATCTCCTCACCAGATGAGGTCGATGTGGATGAAGCTCTGCAAATTGGTGAGAGAATTATGAGTTCTTTTGGCTGGGTGGAAGAAACACATCGGTATTGGTGCCGTAAAAGTGTGTGACACAGATATAATTTACTCCCCACTCGTTGGATTAAGCTTTAGGAAGGAAGGTAAACCTAGATGATGTCCTGAAGTTTGAATGGTGCACCGGTTCCAATGGCAGTGTTTGAGAGTTCAGGGGACATGACGGGGGGCTAAGACCAAGTCAACTTTGAAGAGGCTGCTGGAAGTAGAAACTGCAACGAGGCAAGTGACTCAGGAATCGAGCCTCATCGGTGATGGATCAGGAATCGAGCCTCATCGGTGTGGATCAGCTATGCTATGAGTGATCCTTTGGGATACCAAATGGGAAAGTCGAGATAATACTGTGACTTGGGTACTCAGGAAGGTGAAAGAATCTGGTGTCTGGTTAATATTGGACTGATATATGGAGTACAGCATCAAGGACAATACTATATGGAGTACAGCATCAAGGACAATACTATATGGAGTACAGCATCAAGGGCAATACGATATGGAGTACAGCATCAAGGACTATACTATATGGAGTGCAGCATCAAGGACAATACTATATGGAGTACAGCATCAAAGACAATACTATATGGAGTACAGCATCAAGGACAATACTATATGGAGTACAGCATCAAGCACAATACTATATGGAGTACAGCATCAAGGACAATACTATATGGAGTACAGCATCAAGGACAATACTATATGGAGTACAGCATCAAAGACAATACTATATGGAGTACAGCATCAAGGACAATACTATATGGAGTACAGCATCTAGGACAACACTATATGGAGTACAGCATCAAGGGCAATACTATATGGAGTACAGCATCAAGGACAATACTATATGGAGTACAGCATCAAGGACAATACTATATGGAGTACAGCATCAAGGACAATACTATATGGAGTACATCATCAAGGACAATACTATATGGTGTACAGCATCAAGGACAATACTATATGGAGTACAGCATCAAGGCCAATACTATATGGAGTATAGCATCAAGCACAATACTATATGGAGTACAGCATCAAGGCCAATACTATATGGAGTACAGCATCAAGGACAATACTATATGGAGTACAGCATCAAGGACAATACTATATTGAGTACAACATCAAGGACAATACTATATGGAGTACAGCATCAAGGACAATACTATATGGAGTACAGCATCAAGGACAATACTATATGGAGTACAGCATCAAGGACAATACTATATGGAGTACAGCATCAAGGACAATACTATATGGAGTACAGCATCAAGGACAATGCTATATGGAGTACAGCATCAAGGACAATTCTATATGGAGTACAGCATCAAGGACAATACTATATGGAGTACAGCATCAAGGACAATACTATATGGAGTACAGCATCAAGGACAATACTATATGGAGTACAGCATCAAGGACTATACTATATGGAGTACAGCATCAAGCCAATACTATATGGAATACAGCATCAAGGACAATACTATATGGAGTACAGCATCAAGGACAATACTATATGGAGTACAGCATCAAGGACAATACTATATGGAGTACAGCATCAAGGACAATACTATATGGAGTACAGCATCAGGAATACTATATGGAGTACATCATCAAGGATAATACTATATGGAGTACATCATCAAGGGCAAACTATATGGAGTACGGCATCAAGGACAATACTATATGGAGTACAGCATCAAGGACAATACTATATGGAGTACAGCATCAAGGACTATACTATATGGAGTACAGCATCAAGCCAATACTATATGGAATACAGCATCAAGGACAATACTATATGGAGTACAGCATCAAGGACAATACTATATGGAGTACAGCATCAAGGCCAATACTATATGGAGTACAGCATCAAGGGCAATACTATATGGAGTACAGCATCAAGGACAATACTATATGGAGTACAGCATCAAGGACAATACTATATGGAGTACAGCATCAAGGACAATACTATATGGAGTACAGCATCAAGGACAATACTATATGGAGTACAGCATCAAGGACAATACTATATGGAATACAGCATCAAGGACAATACTATATGGAGTACATCATCAAGGACAATACTATATGGAGTACAGCATCAAGGACAATACTATATGGAGTACAGCATCAAGGACAATACTATATGGAGTACAGCATCAAGGCCAACTCCAGACAGAAGGGAGGAAGCCAACAGCATCAACTAACTTTGATCATGCCCCTGCCACAACAAAAGGTGTTGTTGACAGTTAGCCACACAAAACAAGATTCAGTTGATAGATCTGGTTGCTGTGGCTCTGCCGAAGGAGAAGGATCAGTTCAAACTGGGTGCACCCAAATTGGTAGTAACTGGGCGTGGTCCATTGCCAACAGAAATCAACAATGGCCTCTTCACACCCCAGTGTCATACCCCACCGTGATCTTGAAACAAGGCAGGAGGAGGCTCAGGTCATAATAGTTCAGCAGATGGTTGCCATTTCAGAGGAACATGATTGAATGGGAATCAGAGTGATGTCGTGTTGTTGCTGTACTTCCTACAGTTCCGGGGAAAGGACATTCTCCCTCGTTATGGAGTCCTTTCTAAAAGAGAGGAAATGCACGGACATTAAGCAACAACAGCAAAGCTAAGGACATAATTCCACACCCCTTGGCAGTGCATGCCTTATTTGGATGTGACACAGCAGCCCAACCCCTTGGCAGTGCATGCCTTATTTGGATGTGACACAGCAGCCCAACCCCTTGGCAGTGCATGCCTTATTTGGATGTGACACAGCAGCCCAACCTCTTGGCAGTGCATGCCTTATTTGGATGTGACACAGCAGCCCAACCCCTTGGCAGTGCATGCCTTATTTGGATGTGACACAGCAGCCCAGGGCATTGGGGAAGACAAGGTAGTGAAGGCTCTGGAAGCTGCCAGTCATGCATTCCAAAACATTGAGTAGTATTGCAGCATCAGAGGCCGAGGTCCTTCAAGAGGCAACTTCCTTCATGGCAGCAGCTATGGAGACACCAAGTCCAGTTCCATGACTGCTCTGCGTCGAAGGTGTGGAGAGATATAACTGGCGGAGCAAATATTGTGTCCGCTCCAAAGCTTCATCCACTCCTCCCCGACTGATGAGTCCTTCCTACTCAATACAGTGTGAGTCCACTTCCAATCCTGCATTTGGACACACCGACTGAATCTAACCCACCGCTGTTAGACCCTCTTGAGGTTGGCTGGATGCAGGACACAGTGAACACAACACTGGCACCAGTGATGTTGCCGAGTGCTGTGCCACCTGCACAGACCTCATCCTCAAGCTGATCAAGTGTTCATGTGAGAATTGTGAATCTGCTCAGTGTTCATGAGTATCATCCTCACTTCCCATCATGTACTGACTGTCTTCTGAAGATGTGATGGCCAGCAGTGACTGCCTTAAACAGTTGCTATGCTTCCGTGCAAGTGTCAGTACCAGATGGTCGTCATGAGGATGTTTAATACTTATTGATTGGTATATGTGTATATATCTATGTATATTATTGATTGGTATATATATGTGTATATATCTATGTATATTATTGATTGGTATATATATGTGTATATATCTATGTATATTATTGATTGGTATATATATGTGTATATATCTATGTATATTATTGATTGGTATATATATGTGTATATATCTATGTATATTATTGATTGGTATATATATGTGTATATATCTATGTATATTATTGATTGGTATATATATGTGTATATATCTATGTATATTATTGATTGGTATATATATGTGTATATATCTATGTATATTATTGATTGGTATATATATGTGTATTTATCTATGTATAAGATGCTTGTAATGGTCTTGTCTATCTATCAGAGAAACTCATTGTTATGTCACTTATGTCATGGGTTTTGATTATTATATGACTGGAAAAATAAGCCTACCTCGTGCAATTTTCAAATTCTGTTTCATGATGCATCCTTTGACATGGCAACTGCAACATCATTTCATATACAAAAGACGATCTTGTCTATGTACTGTAAAAATGCGTTGCAAGCTCAATGCGGTGCAAAATTAATTCGCTTGGCCACTATTTTTTGCAATGACCTTGATTTTGAAATAGCAAGGTCATGCCCTAAAACATGTTTAGACCTCAAGATCGTGAAAATAGTCATCTAAAACGAGATAATTGACTTTTGCTGTAATAATGGTTGCCTTGGAAATGGGACATTTCAGAATGCTCAAAGGTGCCTGCCTGGCATCGCTAGGGTTCTTTGGTGTGGAAGGTCCCGAGATGCATAATCTGCAAAAATAATATTGTGGGTACTACAGTGCAAGGTTGGACCAAAAATCTCACTTTGGATTCCAGACTACTCCCTTGTTATTACCACCTCACTGTTATTACCTCACTGTTATTACCTCACTGTTATTACCTCACTGTTATTAGTCCCTCATTATTACCTCGCTGTTATTACCTCGCTGTTATCACCTCACTGTTATTACCTCACTGTTATTACTCACTGTTATTACCTCACTGTCATTACCTCATTCTTTGTTATTAGTCCCTAGTTATTACCTCACTGTTATGTTATTAGTCCCTCATTATCACCTCACTGTTATTACCTCACTGTTATTAGTCTCTTGTTATTACCTCACTGTTATTACCTCACTGTTATTACCTCAGTTATTAGTCCCTTGTTATTACCTCACTGTTATTACCTCACTGTTATTACCTCACTGTTATTACCTCACTGTTATTACCTAGTCCCTCATTATTACTTCATTGTTATTACCTCACTGTTATTAGTCTCTTGTTATTACCTCACTGTTATTACCACATTGTTATTACCTTTGTTATTACCTCACTGTTATTACCTCACTGTTATTACCCTTTGTTATTATCTCACTGTTATTACCTCACTGTTATTACCACATTGTTATTACCTTTGTTATTACCTCACTGTTATTACCTCACTGTTATTACCTCACTGTTATTACCCTTTGTTATTATCTCACTGTTATTACCTCACTGTTATTACCCTGTTATTACCTCACAGTTATTACCTCACTGTTATTACCTCAATGTTATTACTTCCTCGTTATTACTTCCTCGTTATTACCTCACTGTTATTACCTCACTGTTATTACCTCAATGTTATTACCTCACTGTTATTAGTCCCTTGTTATTACCTCACTGTTATTACCTCACTGTTATTACCTCACTGTTATTACTCCCTTGTTATATTAACAGTTATTAACACACTTATTGCCCCCTGTCGGGATCAGCTATGGATATCCAAAGTTCAAATCAAAGTTCATTCCCACTTAGTGCTGGCTAGGACTAGGTCTACAGGAATAGGGATCTAGGACTGGGGCTACAGGAATAGGGATCTAGGGCTAGGACTACAGGAATAGGGATCTAGGACTGGGGCTACAGGAATAGGGATCTAGGACTAGGGCCACAGGAATAGGGATCTAGGGCTAGGACTACAGGAATAGAGATCTAGGGCTAGGACTAGGGATCTAGGACTAAGGCTACAGGAATAGGGATCTAGGGCTAGGACTAGGGCTTAAAATATAGGGCTAGGGGGCAATGACTATAGACTTTAGACTCAATAGATATCAGCACCTCTGGACCAACCATGCTAACGTCGCCTTTCATAATAAAACAATTCCAAATAGTTACTAGTTGCAGAGGAACTGTAATGTTTCATAGTTGCAGAGGAACTGTAATGTTTCACAGCTATTGGTTCTGGAATTAGCGAGAGATTCGAGGCATGCTAGAAGTGGTTTTGTAGGTGACGACTGCCAAAGACGCTGTCTAGACTGAAGGTTTTGCTGAGGCATGAACTTGTTGGCTCTTAGCCATTTTGTGGAGCCGCCATTTTGAAATCCATGTCAACCGTAATATAGAGGTTATTAACACACCTCTGATTGCTAGCGGTTACTAGAAATGGAAAAAATTATTGAATGTGACGTGACATGCTAATTTTTCTTAGATTAACTGGAGCCGTGGTGTAGTCATCTTGAACACGGCTCTCACCAACCCTCGTAAGCTGCCTCCATGGTTTCCCTTCTTCTTCAAGCGCAGTCTCACTTTGGCCATCTTCACAGTCACAGTCCTTCTCCTCAGATGGAGTCTGACTGGAGGAGCTCCAAGGATCTTCTCAAGGTCAGCCAGGTCAAAGTCCATAGATTTGAATACCTTTATCGTTTTTTATTTTTTAATTTTTTTATTTTTTAATATTTAATTTTTGTTGTTTGTTTGTCTCTTTTATTTATTTAAGAATTAATTATTGTTTATTTATTTAAGAATTAATTATTGTTTATTTATTTAAGAATTAATTATTGTTTATTTATTTAAGAATTAATTATTGTTTATTTATTTAGAATTAATTATTGTTTATTTATTTAAGAATTAATTATTGTTTATTTATTTTATTTGTGTTTAACTTACTTCTTTATTTTTGTTATAATTTATTATTATTTGGGGGGAGGGGGTTATGTGTGGGGGAGGGGCAGGGGGAGGGGCATAATTCCATGGTTAGACCCATTGGCTGGTTTTCAGATGACCACCCACCTGCTGGATGTATGGAATATTTAACACGTGTGCATCACATTCGATTGCATTCGCATAGCAGCAAGCTGCTGTAAGCTCCGCGCAGCTGACTGCTGGAATATCTGCTAGTGGGGAGGCCAGAGCCTCCCAACACAGCAGTGCATGCAGCCTGGCTCTATAAGCATTGGAATCTCCGTGCAGCCGACTGCTGGCATATCTGTTAGCGGGGATACCAGAGCCTCCCAACACAGCAGTGCGTGCAGCCTGGCCCTATAAGCATTGGAATCTCCGTGCAGCTGACTGCTGGCATATCTGCTATATAGTGAGGAGGCCAGAGCCTCAACACAGCAGTGCGTGCAGCCTGGCTCTATAAGCATTGGAATCTTCGTGCAGCTGACTGCTGGCATATCTGTTAGCGGGGATACCAGAGCCGTGTTTGCATCTTGCTCTTGGTTATGGGTTTGGTTATAAATATTGCTGGCTGTTATACCATTACATCACTACTACACGTGCTACTCCGTCACAAATGAGTGTATTGCCTAGAACTGGCTGGTTGCTAAGTGTGCTGGTGTTAAGTGGCTACTTGTGTTTGGTAAGCTTTGCTTGTTAAATACTGTCTTGACTACTAGTGCAAGTATATCTGATGACCCTTTACCATATTTGTAGTGACCCTTTCCTTTACCTTGTGTGAGTAGTGCAGGTGTTTCTTGTGACCCTTTACCTTGTGTGAGTAGTGTGAGTGTCTTTTGTGACCCTCAACCTTGTGGAGTACACATTGTGCGAGTGTCCATTGATACCCTTACCATGTTTGAGGACTATGAATGACCCTTGACCTTTTGTGATCACTGGACATGCGTTGGCAGCGTATCACTATGCTGATGTGTATGATGTGGATCTTTCATTCCTCTGCTCCTCTGGCTAACAGGTGCACTTCTCTTGGCCTTGTTGGCTCTTGGAGGGGCTGAGTCTGCACCTCTTTCTTCCACATGCACACAAATGCTTTAACCCTCAGAGTGCTGGAGGGTCCATTCAATTTTATTGCCCATCTAGCAACCCATCTAGCAAGGAAGTTGGGGTTTTTTGGGGGGGAGGTTTGGTATTATATATTTTATTTTTTATTATTAAAAAAAAAATTATATATACATATAATATATGTTTTAATAATAAATACTAATAAATACTCAAGACTTGTAAAATGTAAAATGCACCATCAAGCCTAAATGCCGCCACATAACTCCACAGTGATTCCCAATTAGCTACCCCCTATATCTGCAGCTGCCAAGAGGTAAGTCTGAAGCAGATACTCCATTGCAATGTATAGCCACAAACCACAGCTATACAGCAATGGTTGCTATGGGTGTAGGCTTGCAATAGTTTAGGCTTCATATCCACCCAGCCTCTCATCTCTCTCATTACCACCTCGTGATACCAATTCCGTGAGTAGTGGTAATTCCATGAATTCCCATCTGCTTTTCTGGAAAACGATCCCCCATAGGAGCCTCGGATCTTAAGACAGAAGCCATTCACATTGTTGACTTGTGTAAAAGGTATCTCCCTTTGTTGCCAATTCTTGTTCGGGTTTCCTTTGAGCTAACCAAATTTCATTTAGAGATATGTGCTCGGATAATTGATGTGTTCTCACTTTGTAGTTGAAACAACAACAACAACAACAATTGTATCTAAACCATTAAAAGTGTTGAAAAGGCAAATTAAGGAAAATTATTAGTACATATTCCTTCTTTTTAATTTGTCTCGTAGCTTGGGGGGCATCCCATCTCTCTGCATGCTTGAAGTTGAAGTCAGGGGAGCCATTGCATGCCACTGCACACAGCCCTACACAATCTTGAGAAGTGGTTGCTTAGTAACCAAGTGACCTCTGTCTGACCTTGTTAATTGTACTCACTCCTTGTTGGTGATGGCAGGTTCCTGCTTGGCTCCTCCCTAGACTTGCACAAGGTTTGGTAACTTGCAGCTGCCACCATAAGCTTGGAAACAGCACTGCACTCCCACGGTGGCCTTGTCTCAAAAGCAGCTGGCAAACTACCACTTTGTGTATGTACTAGTATTTGTGCATTACAGTAGTTGGCACACTCATGCAAAATCTCCTTTGAAAAACAATAACTTCTCTATAATCAACTTAAATTTAATCTGGTCAGATGTTTAGGCTAGATGCTCTAGCCTTCATCAGGAATAATGAGATGCTATGTGAGTCTTAGCATCTCATTATTCCTGATGGAGGCTAGAGCATCCAGATGAAACGTGAGTGAGTAAGCTGGTTATCGAGAAGGTCAGTGTATCTACAATGTCTAGTGAGAGTTTGTTGGGGGCTCTCCTCTCTCGGCAATTAAGGAACTGGGTTGTCATTAATGATGTAATGGAGGCCCTTTACATTGGACACCATCTGGTCCTGTTGTTGTTGGTGTACTTTCCCTCAGGAATGTTCCTTGGCAGCAAAAAGTTCAAGAAGTCATTGTGGATGTCTCTAGCCTTATATGCTCTAGCACTAATGAGACTCGGATATTTTGTTTGCTAAGTGGCATGAATGGGTCAATTAACAGCTCTCAGAGCGATTTGCAAGATGAGATTGTGTGGGTGGCCTCACTTTTGGAGACCTGCCGGATATTAGAATTGTATTGCACATAAGGCCAAGAGCTGTACTCACAAGGAGTTGTTTGTTGCCAAGATGACCATTCAGAAGAAACCACGTCCAATTTGAGGGAGCTCTATAGCATTTCACATGTCCTCTTACTCATGACAAGCATAAATAAACACACAATGAATAAAAAATACTTTCGACAAGTGCACCTTTAAAAATAGAGAAGTCTTGGCAATGGACATCGACTTCAAATTTTTTAATACATAGTCCCACTCGAGTATTTCTTCTGTCCTGCTGATCTCTCAAGCATCCACTATGCTCTTTTCAGACCCGAGGGTACACGCAGCAAGCGTCCACTATGCTCTTTTCAGACCCGAGGGTACACACAGCAAGCGTCCACTATGCTCTTTTCAGACCCGAGGGTACACACAGCAAGCGTCCACTATGCTCTTTTCAGACCATAGGGCACTATAGCAAGCATCCACTCAGACCAGCATGTAGCAAGCGTCCACTATGCTCTTTCCTGACCAGAGGGCACATGTAGCAAGCACACAGTCTATAAAATTTCGTCAAAATCATATGTGAAGGCAAGGAGAAGAATAGCGATGATGATCTGTTCGGCAATTTGGATGGAGCTGAAGTCGATTGGTATTGGAGAACCCGAGGACCCAGCACAGTATTAGTCAGAGCAGAGGCACCGGCTGGACATTAATGAACCAGCACATCCTTGCCGGGAGCTTGCCGGGATCTTCCCAGGAGCTTCGGTATAAACTCGCTAACTTTCACTGCAAATAATGAATGATGATAGTTTCTGTCACGTCGAAGCAGTGCAAGGTTCCTGATGCAAGCAATCTCTGGTCTGATTCTGAAGATGAAGGGTTAAGCATCCATGGGTGCTTGCAGTCTTCTTGGTTGTAAGTCTGATAATTGGGTGGTTGGAGGTCGGGTTGCTAGTACTGATGTACTCTCAACCAACTCCATTGACACCGTAGAATATAATGGCCTTGTCAATAATCAACTTAAATTTGGTCCTTGACATTTTGGCTGGATGCTCTAGCCTTCATCAGGCTAGATGCTCTAAGAAAAGTTTCGGCTAAATGCTCTAGCCTTCATCAGGAAAGTTTTGTTTAGATGTCCTAGCCTTCATCAGGAATGAAGCTCTAGCCTTAATCTCGAGGAACAAGCAAGCATAAGTTGATTATTGAGAAAGCCATTATGTGGTGTGGTAGCAGTTGTTGCTGGCTTTCAGCCATGGCAGAGCTATGGACATTGTCTCCAGTTGAGACAGTGAAGCAGGTAAGGTTCCTCTCTGGCTGAGATTTGCTCAGTGGTCTAGGTACAGCTGTAGCTGGCTCACCACATGTTGGACAAGGAAGGGGAAGTAGAGGACACTGTCAGTGGCCTAGCGAGCTGGCTCACCACATGTTCTATAGGGAAGTGGAGGATACTGTCAGTAGCCTAGCGAGCTGGCTCACCACATGTTAGGGAAAGGGAAGTGGAGGACACTGTCAGTGGCCTAGCGAGCTTCCCTTCTCTCTCAGTCTTTCCTCTCACTTCCTCCTGGCTCGATTATTCAGCATTTCGGCGTTTTGTGCTGGCTCCTCATAACTGCTGTCCCGTTGTCGTGACTTCTCTCCCCAAAACTTGCACCAGATTACTTAAGATTGTCGCATGTTAGAGAAGGCTTTGAATAGTGACCCTGAATTGTTTGCGCATGTGCAGTAATCCACCTTTGAACCTTTGAACTGTGACCTCAGACAAACACAAACATATACGGCTTCAACAGACTTGGTACCGAAGTTCTGGAATACAAAAACACAGAAATATGGTACCGAAGTGCTAGAATACAAAAACACAGAAATATGGTACCGAAGTGCTAGAATACAAAAACACAGAAATATGGTACCGAAGTGCTGGAATACAAAAACACAGAAATATGGTACCGAAGTGCTGGAATACAAAAACACAGCTCTTGCCACTAAAATGATTGCATGGACCATATGGGGAAGAGGTTATGGGTTCTGCAAAGACGACCTTCAACAGGCGAGAGTTAGTGACCCGTATGTCCTCTCCTTACTGTGTTGTGAGCAGGTGTCCTGTTCAATGAGATATTCTATGTTTTATGTCTGGCAACATTATTGATAGCTCCTTGCTCTTATTGATAGCTCCTTGCTCTTATTTATAGATCCTTGATAGCTCCTTGCTCTTATTTATAGCTGCTTACTCTTATTTATAGCTCCTTGCTCTTATATATAGATCCTTGCTCTTATTTATAGCTCTTTGCTCTTATTTATAGCTCCTTGCTCTTATTTATAGCTTATTTATAGCTCCTTGCTCTTATTTATAGCTGCTTACTCTTATTTATAGCTCCTTGCTCTTATATATAGCTCCTTGCTCTTATTTATAGATCCTTGATAGCTCATTGCTCTTATTTATAGCTCCTTACTCTTATTTATAGCTCCTTGCTCTTATTTATAGCTCCTTGCTCTTATTTATAGCTCCTTGCTCTTATTTATAGCTCTTTGCCTTATTTATAGCTCTTTGCTCTTATTTATAGCTCTTTGCCTTATTTATAGCTGCTTGCTCTTATTTATAGTTCCTTGCTCTTATTTATAGTTCCTTGCTCTTATTTATTAACTTTTTTCTCTTATTTATAGCTCTGTTCTCTTATTTATAGCTCCGTGCTCTTATTTATAAGTCCTTGCTCTTATTTATAGTTCCTTGCTCTTATTTATAGCTCCTTGCTCTTATTTATAGCTCCTTGCTCTTATTTATAGCTCCTAGCTCCATCATCCTCAAGAAGACGCTGTCTGAGGAAAGTCTCCCTGTAAGTGGTGCACATTTCTCCATCAACAGTACGGAGAGCTGTTGGACCACTCACCTCATGCAACAGCATGCGTGGGAGGTAGCACTCGTGCTGGCCACCTGACCTCAAAATTGCCCTCCAGCGGTCTAAAGTGAGCTCAGAAGCTAATGCCACCTTGCCTCATGTTCGTGAGGGTTCATGGCAGGCCTGCATTGGCCTCCAGCGGTCTAAAGTGAGCTCAGAAGCTAATGCCACCTTGCCTCATTGTGTCAGTTCATGACGGGCATGCTTGTCAGGATTTGGCCAAGAAATGGTCTTTGTGACCCTAGAAATGACCTCTGCAACTCTGACCACAAAAGAAAACTCAAGTGACCTCCGAGGTGGACTCTGACCTGACCCAGTCCCTCCTTTTGGGTGTGTGCAAACAACTTTTGTTTAAACTTTCTCAGTAATCACTTGCACTTTGCACCTAGTCTCATTATTCCTGATGAAGGCTAGAGCATCTAGTCTAATTATTCCTGATGAAGGCTAGAGCATCTAGTCTCATTATTCCTGATGAAGGCTAGAACCTCTAGTCCAATTATTCCTGATGAAGGCTAGAGCATCTCGTCTAATTATTCCTGTTGAAGGCTAGAGCATCTAGTCTCATTATTCCTGATGAAAGCTAGAGCATCTAGTCTCATTATTCCTGATGAAGGCTAGAGCATCTAGTCTCATTATTCCTAGATCACCTAGTCTCATTATTCCTGATGAAGGCTAGAGCATCTAGTCTCATTATTCCTGATGAAGGCTAGAACCTCTAGTCCCATTATTCCTGATGAAGGCTAGAGCATCTCGTCTAATTATTCCTGTTGAAGGCTAGAGCATCTAGTCTCATTATTCCTGACGAAGTCTAGAACATCTAGTCTCATTATTCCTGATGAAAGCTAGAGCATCTAGTCTCATTATTCCTGATGAAAGCTAGAGCATCTAGTCTCATTATTCCTGATGAAGGCTAGAGCATCTAGTCTCATTATTCCTAGATCACCTAGTCTCATTATTCCTGATGAAGGCTAGAGCATCTCGTCTAATTATTCCTGATGAAAACTAGAGCATCTAGTCTCATTATTCCTGATGAAGGCTAGAGCATCTAGTCTCATTATTCCTGATGAAGGCTAGAGCATCTATTCTCATTATTCCTGATGAAGGCTAGAGCATCTAGTCTCATTATTCCTGATGAAGGCTAGAGCATCTAGTCTCATTATTCCTGATGAAGGCTAGAGCATCTAGTCTCATTATTCCTGATAAAGGCTAGAGCATCTAGTCTCATTATTCCTGATGAAGGCTAGAGCATCTAGTCTCATTATTCCTGATAAAGGCTAGTCTCATTATTCCTGTTGAAAGCTAGAGCATCTAGTCTCATTATTCCTGATGAAGGCTAGAGCATCTAGTCTCATTATTCCTGTTGAAAGCTAGAGCATCTAGTCTCATTATTCCTGATGAAGGCTAGAGCATCTCGTCTAATTATTCCTATGAAAACTAGAGCATCTAGTCTCATTATTCCTGATGGAGATATACAATTTCAAGTTGATTATTGAGAAGGTTATTGTAATGTTATTATGTCAACTGAGAGTTCATTAAGAAGTTTTGTTTAGTAAAATTTTCTGTGAGACGCCTCCTTATGCCGGCGACAACTCTCCCGACCTCGAAAGTGGCCTCAGCGACCTCGGATGACCTCGGAGGCCAACGTCACATACCTATCTTTAAATTAAGTTGGGTCAAAACCTTCCTCCATACCAAATTTGGAAGGATTTGGTCCAGCGTGGTTTGGTCAGCTATAGGACCCAAACATACAGACACAGACAGACTTCTCAAGATGAAATGTTATCCAAATCTGCGCACAGGAAGACTATGTTTGCAAACACGGCAACTTCTTTGATTATGAATGAGCAGATCAAAACTCTATGATTGCAAAAGCAAAGTAACTACACCCTTATGTAGAACAATTAGTCACTACAGCAAGAAAAGGGACATTGGCCGCAAGAAGAGATATAATCTCACGCATTAAGGATAAAAAAGCTGCAGATAAGCTTACAGTATGTCGGTTTTGGCTGCAAGGCACAAAGAGCGTCTAATATTATGTAGCAGTGGGAAGTAAAGAATCTTGATATTGAGTTACCTAAACCAGCATCATTTTTAATGCACTGGCAAATTTTGTAGTAAAATTTTCTGTGAGATGCCTCCTTATGCCTGCAACAGCCCTCCCGACCTCGAAAATGGCCCACAGCTACTTCGGGTGACCTCAGAGGGCAACGTCACATGGCCTATTCTTTAAGTTGGGTCAAAACCTTCCTCCATGCCAAATGTGAAAGGATTTGGTCCCGCGGGGTTTGGTCTGCCATAAGACCCAAAATGCAGACATGCATGCATGTACATGTACAGATATACATGCATGTACATGTGCAGACATACATGCATGTACATGTATGGACAACTTGCATGTACATGTACATGTACAGAATACATGCATTTACATGTTCTAATAGACAGATAAGAATTCTCACTTTATTAATTAGATATATCTCAGCTTGGCCAGGTAGTGTTAGCAACCATTTTGGTATCCAAATCATTTTCTGTTTGTTATTTGAATAGCATGGATTATTTGAACATGATATGTCAGGTACGTCTCACTATATAAATATTACTAGACATCTCCTCACTACTCATGATGAATATTCATTGTGCTTACATAATGGCTTGTGAAATGTGAACCTTGACCCTGCTTCTAATTGTGGTGGAGACCCTCAAATAACCTACGAACTTATAGAGTATCTGGACAGCTAACGTTTATCCTGCTCCTATCTTACACAAGTTTGTTGTTACCATGTGTTACCATGTGGCCGAGGAGAAGCTGGCGTAAACTCCACACGGGAGCCTCGTCCACTCTTGCCTGCCACACTGGGCCTCTGTTTCATTACTCATAAGGCACGAAGGAATGTACAATATGCATCTCAGATCCCAAATATGTGTGGAAAGCATTAGAGACATTTATTAAAAATTTAAAAAAAAATCTAAAATAATTTTATGTTACTCTTGCAGAGATATGCTATAGACGCTGCCCGTTAAACAGAGCACATGTACGTGCAGCATCAGTCAACAATAGGTGATGTGGGTGTGAACCTAGCACCATCAATGCCCATGCACGGGTGTGAAACTAGCACCAGCCCATGCACAGGTGTGAACCTAGCACCAGTCCATGCACGGGTGTGAACCTAGCACCAGCAATGTGCATGCATGGGTGTGGTTATTTTCTTACTTAACCAGATTGCTGAGTGTGCATACCGAGCTAGCCCTGGGGGGATGGTGATGGCTTGATCAATGCAGTGCAGAGTCTGGCAAGCATCAAGACGTGGACATCACACCTACAAGTCTGCCTGGTCACTGGCAATGGGAGGAACATGGAGAGTAACATAGTCAGGATCGTCACTTAACGAGTGATAGCTAGCAAGGTCAGAGAGGAAAGAGTGTGTCCAAAAGATAGGGCAATTTTACTTCCCTGCCCGAGGCCAAAGGATTAGAAGGTGTTTCCTAAATCAGAATTTTTATGCTGGATCCGACAATCCGTTAATTCCTCTCAAAAGGTGCTGGTTGCCATGTAACAACCACAATATTTTTGTAACCTCGGAAACGAGTTTCACTGTCAAGGAGAGACGAGAATGTCAACATCAGGGCTATTGAATTGTTGGGAATAATCTGAAGAATGAAAATGTCCGTAAATTGACACGTTTATGTTCAGTTACAGCAGGAATTTTAGTCGCCTCTAAAAATGGCTAATTGTTTTCCCATCTTCATTCCTTATTCAAAGTCATCTTCAGATTCGTCTGTCTGGGGGAGAGGTTGTGTTCTGTATGGTCGTTGAAGCACTCATGATTCCGAGACAGCAGCAATGTGGTGGGTGGCACAGAACTTCTGGAACCTGGGAACCCTCAGATCACTTTGAGGTGTACCTACCTGGAACCTGGGAACCCTCAGACCACTTTGAGGCATACCTACCTGGAACCTGGGAACCCTCAGACCACTTTGAGGCATACCTACCTGGAACCTGGGAACCCTCAGACCACTTTGAGGCATACGTACCTGGAACCTGGGAACCCTCAGACCACTTTGAGGCATACCTACCTGGAACCTGGGAACCCTCAGACCACTTTGAGGCATACCTACCTGCATCGTGGAGTCTCCATGCAATTCCTTGTGGGCCTTCTCTGTAACTTAAAACAGCCATAACAGCCAAACTAGGGCAGCTACAGCGTCGACTCTGGAGTATTCCCCTCGCCCTTTCTGTCTGTCTGTTAGTGTTTCTTTGTCTTTAATGGGCCCCTCACGCGGAGGTCCCAGGCAGGGCGGGACCAAGGGGTGGTACTAGGGGTGAAGTCTGCCACAGGAACTAGCCCAAAGCATAAACTTATCAAAATAAACTTATCAAAATTATGCTACTTACGGACATCTTTTGATAATTTCAATTAATGCCCCTCATTATTGACATTTGGTTATAAGTACCAAATTCCTCGTCTTCACCGAAATCTGTTTCCGAGACAAGAAAATGTTGAGAGATGATTTTCAGCTTACTTTAATAACAACATTTTTGAGAAGTACCGGAGATTTATCTTTTTTAGCCAACGTTCCACCCGAATCCTTTAGTTTTCATCTGAGTTTTTCACGTCTAACTCAGCAGTTTGGGCCAAGAAGAAATGCACTCCTTTAAGCCTTCTGGCCTCAGCCGCCGCAATTGGAGGTGTCCTAGCTCTTGGACTAATCTTTAACAGAAAGCAGGTGCTTAGTATTGATACCTGATCAATAGCCATGTTAGGCCGAAGGTAAATCAGAGGTATTGTGCTGCCTTGCATCCTTGAGATGGAGGGCATGACCTCATCCGGTGGAAAGGTATTGGCACTGCAAAAGTTGTCCTGGATAACAGTGGCCTAGGGGGAAGATGTATGAAGGTCTCTGCAGGAGGTGCTGGGCTTCCATCAAAGCAGGGCTCATGCAGCAGGTGCTGGACTCCCCTCAGAGCAGGTGCTGGACTCCCCTCAGAGTAGGGCCCATGCAGCAGGTGCTGGACTCCCCTCAGAGCAGGGCCCATGCAGCAGGTGCTGGACTCCCCTCAGAGCAGGGCCCATGCAGCATGTGCTGGACTCCCCTCAGAGCAGGGCCCATGCAGCAGGTGCTTGACTCCCCTCAGAGCAGGGCCCATGCAGCAGGTGCTTGACTCCCCTCAGAGCAGGGCCCATGCAGCAGGTGCTGACTCCCCTCAGAGCAGGGCCCATGCAGCAGGTGCTGGGCTCCCCTCAGAGCAGAGCGTAGACACTCACGCCAAATCAGCTTCCTTGAGGCAGGTCCTAGGTATCCATCAGCAGAGGTCACCTCATGGCTAGGGCACATGTAGGTGCTATAATCAGAGCTGGGCAGAGTTATACTAGGGCTAGGACTAGAGTTATACTAGGGCTAGGACTAGAGTTATACTAGGGCTAGGACTAGAGTTATACTAGGGCTAGGACTAGAGTTATACTAGGGCTAGGACTAGAGTTATACTAGGTCTAGGACTAGAGTTATACTAGGGCTAGGACTAGAGTTATACTAGGGCTAGGACTAGAGTTATACTAGGGCTAGGACTAGAGTTATACTAGGGCTAGGACTAGAGTTATACTAGGGCTAGGACTAGAGTTATACTAGGGCTAGGACTAGAGTTATACTAGGGCTAGGACTAGAGTTATACTAGGGCTAGGACTAGAGTTATACTAGGGCTAGGACTAGAGTTATGGCTAGGGCTAGGACTAGAGTTATGACTGGGGCTAGGACTAGAGTTATACTAGGGCTAGGGCTAGAGTTATACTAGAGCTAGGAGACTAAAGTTATGGCTAGGGCTAGGACTAGAGTTATACTAGGGCTAGGACTAGAGTTATGGCTAGGGCTAGGACTAGAGTTATACTAGGGCTAGGACTAGAGTTATACTAGGGCTAGGACTAGAGTTATGGCTAGGGCTAGGACTAGAGTTATGACTGGGGCTAGGACTAGAGTTATACTAGGGCTAGGGCTAGAGTTATACTAGAGCTAGGAGACTAAAGTTATGGCTAGGGCTAGGACTAGAGTTATACTAGGGCTAGGACTAGAGTTATGGCTAGGGCTAGGACTAGAGTTATACTAGGGCTAGGACTAGAGTTATACTAGGGCTAGGACTAGAGTTATGGCTAGGGCTAGGACTAGAGTTATGGCTAGGGCTAGGACTAGAGTTATACTAGGGCTAGGACTAGAGTTATACTAGGGCTAGGACTAGAGTTATACTAGGGCTAGGACTAGAGTTATACTAGGGCTAGGAGTAGAGTTATGGCTAGGGCTAGGACTAGAGTTATACTAGGGCTAGGACTAGAGTTATGGCTAGGGCTAGGACTAGAGTTATTAGGTCTAGGACTAGAGTTATACTAGGGCTAGGACTAGAGTTATACTAGGGCTAGGACTAGAGTTATACTAGGGCTAGGACTAGAGTTATACTAGGGCTAGGACTAGAGTTATACTAGGGCTAGGACTAGAGTTATACTAGGGCTAGGATTAGAGTTATACTAGGGCTAGGACTAGAGTTATGGCTAGGGCTAGGACTAGAGTTATACTAGGGCTAGGACTAGAGTTATACTAGGGCTAGGACTAGAGTTATACTAGGGCTAGGACTAGAGTTATACTAGGGCTAGGACTAGAGTTATACTAGGGCTAGGACTAGAGTTATACTAGGGCTAGGACTAGAGTTATACTAGGGCTAGGACTAGAGTTATACTAGGGCTAGGACTAGAGTTATACTAGGGCTAGGACTAGAGTTATACTAGGGCTAGGACTAGAGTTATACTAGGGCTAGGACTAGAGTTATACTAGGGCTAGGACTAGAGTTATACTAGGGCTAGGACTAGAGTTATACTAGGGCTAGGACTAGAGTTATACTAGGGCTAGGACTAGAGTTATACTAGGGCTAGGACTAGAGTTATGGCTAGGGCTAGGACTAGAGTTATGACTGGGGCTAGGACTAGAGTTATACTAGGGCTAGGGCTAGAGTTATACTAGAGCTAGGAGACTAAAGTTATGGCTAGGGCTAGGACTAGAGTTATACTAGGGCTAGGACTAGAGTTATGGCTAGGGCTAGGACTAGAGTTATACTAGGGCTAGGACTAGAGTTATACTAGGGCTAGGACTAGAGTTATGGCTAGGGCTAGGACTAGAGTTATGACTGGGGCTAGGACTAGAGTTATACTAGGGCTAGGGCTAGAGTTATACTAGAGCTAGGAGACTAAAGTTATGGCTAGGGCTAGGACTAGAGTTATACTAGGGCTAGGACTAGAGTTATGGCTAGGGCTAGGACTAGAGTTATACTAGGGCTAGGACTAGAGTTATACTAGGGCTAGGACTAGAGTTATGGCTAGGGCTAGGACTAGAGTTATGGCTAGGGCTAGGACTAGAGTTATACTAGGGCTAGGACTAGAGTTATACTAGGGCTAGGACTAGAGTTATACTAGGGCTAGGACTAGAGTTATACTAGGGCTAGGACTAGAGTTATGGCTAGGGCTAGGACTAGAGTTATACTAGGGCTAGGACTAGAGTTATGGCTAGGGCTAGGACTAGAGTTATTAGGTCTAGGACTAGAGTTATACTAGGGCTAGGACTAGAGTTATACTAGGGCTAGGACTAGAGTTATACTAGGGCTAGGACTAGAGTTATACTAGGGCTAGGACTAGAGTTATACTAGGGCTAGGACTAGAGTTATACTAGGGCTAGGACTAGAGTTATACTAGGGCTAGGATTAGAGTTATACTAGGGCTAGGACTAGAGTTATGGCTAGGGCTAGGACTAGAGTTATGGCTAGGCTAGGACTAGAGTTATGGCTAGGGCTAGGACTAGAGTTATGGCTAGGGCTAGGACTAGAGTTATACTAGGGCTAGGACTAGAGTTATACTAGGGCTAGGACTAGAGTTATACTAGGGCTAGGGCTAGAGTTATACTAGGGCTAGGACTAGAGTTATGGCTAGGGCTAGGACTAGAGTTATACTAGGGCTAGGACTAGAATTATGACTGGGGCTGGCTTAGAATCAATGGTGAAGTACGAAAATCAGTGTGCGTAAGGGAGGTGTAAAGGTCAGATTGTTTTAAGGCAACCCGGTCCTAAGCAGTAGATTATAGTTTCATAAGATAACTCTCTGAGTGCTTCAACAAGACGTGGTAGCACATGCTCTCTCCTGGCATCACTCTATGTGGCTATGCACATGCTCTCTCCTGGCATCACTCTATGTGGCTATGCACATGCTCTCTCCTGGCATCACTCTATGTGGCTATGCACATGCTCTCTCCTGGCATCACTCTATGTGGCTATGCACATGCTCTCTCCTGGCATCACTCTATGTGGCTATGCACATGCTCTCTCCTGGCATCACTCTATGTGGCTATGCACATGCTCTCTCCTGGCGTCACTCTATGTAGCTACATGTATGCACATGCTCTCTCCTGGCATCTCACTTTGTTGACCTACTTATCTGGCTACCACTGTACCCAACAAGTCCACTTTGTATCTCCCTGTCTTGCTGATGTAGATGTGCATTGCATTAGCTGCCATTTATTAATAGAACTGTTTCCTAGCAGGTCTAGCCAGTGTCAATGTTGTTGATGCTACTTGTGGACTTCCTGCCCACCTCTGATGTTCACTGTGTATGCACTTGCTGTTTGTCCCCAGAGCTGCCTCTCTCTCTCACCTTGTTGCTGTGCAGGAGCTCTCTATTTCCCCCCACACTCATCTAGACTGTGCTATTGTCTTCCTTTTGGTGTTTGATTCCGGCTGGTCCCTCCCTGGCCTGGGTTCCTTCCTCAATTTGTTGCTTACATTTATTTTGATAGTTTAGTTGTTTCATGTAAGCAGCTGCCCTTACTGTGCTCGCTCTCCCAGCAGGCCAACTGTGCAGCAGAGAGGTTTCCAAATGTGCTGGGTCTTCCAGCAGGGAGCTGCCCAACTGTGCTGGCTCTTCCAGCAGAGAGGTTCCCAAATGTGCTGGCTCTCCCAGCAGGGAGCTTCACAAATATGCTGGCTCTCCCAGCAGAGAGGTTCCCAAATGTGCTGGCTCTCCTAGCAGGGAGCTTCCCAACTGTGCTGGCTCTCCCAGCAGAGAGGTTCCCAAATGTGCTGGCAGGGAGCTGCCCAACTGTGCTGGCTCTCCCAGCAGAGAGGTTCCCAAATGTGCTGACTTTCCTAGCAGGGAGCTTCCTGACTCTGCTCTCCCAGCAGGGAGCTGCCCAACTGTGCTGGCTCTCCCAGCAGAGAGTTTTCCAAATGTGCTGGGTCTTCCAGCAGGGAGCTGCCCAACTGTGCTGGCTCTCCCAGCAGAGAGGTTCCCAAATGTGCTGGCTTTCCTAGCAGGGAGCTGCCCAACTGTGCTGGCTCTCCCAGCAGAGAGGTTCCCAAATGTGCTGGCTTTCCTAGCAGGGAGCTGCCCAACTGTGCTGGCTCTCCCAGCAGAGAGGTTCCCAAATGTGCTGGCTTTCCTAGCAGGGAGCTTCCTGACTCTGCTCTCCCAGCAGGGAGCTGCCCAACTGTGCTGGCTCTCCCAGCAGAGAGGTTTCCAAATGTGCTGGGTCTTCCAGCAGGGAGCTGCCCAACTGTGCTGGCTCTTCCAGCAGAGAGGTTCCCAAATGTGCTGGCTCTCCCAGCAGGGAGCTTCACAAATATGCTGGCTCTCCCAGCAGAGAGGTTCCCAAATGTGCTGGCTCTCCTAGCAGGGAGCTGCCCAACTGTGCTGGCTCTCCCAGCAGAGAGGTTCCCAAATGTGCTGGCTTTCCTAGCAGGGAGCTGCCCAACTGTGATGGCTCTCCCAACCAGAGAGGTTCCCAAATGTGCTGGCTTTCCTAGCAGGGAGCTTCCTGACTCTGCTCTCCCAGCAGGGAGCTGCCCAACTGTGCTGGCTCTCCCAGCAGAGAGGTTTCCAAATGTGCTGGGTCTTCCAGCAGGGAGCTGCCCAACTGTGCTGGCTCTCCCAGCAGAGAGGTTCCCAAATGTGCTGGCTTTCCTAGCAGGGAGCTGCCCAACTGTGCTGGCTCTCCCAGCAGAGAGGTTCCCAAATGTGCTGGCTTTCCTAGCAGGGAGCTGCCCAACTGTGCTGGCTCTCCCAGCAGAGAGGTTCCCAAATGTGCTGGCTTTCCTAGCAGGGAGCTTCCTGACTCTGCTCTCCCAGCAGGGAGCTGCCCAACTGTGCTGGCTCTCCCAGCAGAGAGGTTTCCAAATGTGCTGGGTCTTCCAGCAGGGAGCTGCCCAACTGTGCTGGCTCTTCCAGCAGAGAGGTTCCCAAATGTGCTGGCTCTCCCAGCAGGGAGCTTCACAAATATGCTGGCTCTCCCAGCAGAGAGGTTCCCAAATGTGCTGGCTCTCCTAGCAGGGAGCTGCCCAACTGTGCTGGCTCTCCCAGCAGAGAGGTTCCCAAATGTGCTGGCTTTCCTAGCAGGGAGCTGCCCAACTGTGATGGCTCTCCCAACCAGAGAGGTTCCCAAATGTGCTGGCTTTCCTAGCAGGGAGCTTCCTGACTCTGCTCTCCCAGCAGGGAGCTGCCCAACTGTGCTGGCTCTCCCAGCAGAGAGGTTTCCAAATGTGCTGGGTCTTCCAGCAGGGAGCTGCCCAACTGTGCTGGCTCTCCCAGCAGAGAGGTTCCCAAATGTGCTGGCTTTCCTAGCAGGGAGCTGCCCAACTGTGCTGGTTCTCCCAGCAGAGAGGTTCCCAAATGTGCTGGCTTTCCTAGCAGGGAGCTTCCTGACTCTGCTCTCCCAACAGGGAGCTGCCCAACTGTGCTGGCTCTCCCAGCAGAGAGGTTTCCAAATGTGCTGGGTCTTCCAGCAGGGAGCTGCCCAACTGTGCTGGCTCTCCCAGCAGAGAGGTTTCCAAATGTGCTTGGTCTTCCAGCAGGGAGCTGCCCAACTGTGCTGGCTCTCCCAGCAGAGAGGTTCCCAAATGTGCTGGCTCTCCTAGCAGGGAGCTTCACAAATGTGCTGGCTCTCTCAGCAGGGAGCTTCATGGCAGTGCTGGCTCTTTCAGGTAGTAGCTTGAATAGCAGCCGTGCTCAAGTTAAAAGTTTAATTATTGAAGTCCCAGTGAGACACATACACCACACAGACTAGCATGGCTCCAGCATTTTGTAACGCACATACCCGTGCACACACACTCACATACACGCATCAAACACACACACACATACACACACATACACATACTAGTCATCACCCACTTTGTACCTTGCCAGCAGTTAGCTATGGCAACTTTTTAATTTTATTGGTGAGCTAAATACATGAGGAACTCTCCGAGGAAGTTGGAAGTTGATTACTGTTCATGCAGACCAGTCAGCAACTCCGCTCCCCCACCCCCTACCCCTTCTCCCCCAAATAAATATTGGAAACTACTGGAATGTTTAGTACACAGGCTTGTTTGTTTTCTTGGGATGAGAGGCCGTATAAAATGTAGGTAGGCATGCCCCGATCATTTTGTCCTTCAGGAATTTCTGTTGCTGTTCAGACGTCCAGAGATGAATACTTATTTTTCATAATAATAATAATAATAATATAATAATAATAATAATAATAATAATAATAAGTAGTAGTAGTAGTAGTAGTAGTAGTAGTAGTAGTAGTAGTAGTAGTAGTAGTAGTAGTAATAATAATAATAGCGGTTATCTCAATTTTTTAAGCATTTTGAGATAACTCTTTTAATACTAGAGGGAGTGGTTTAAAAGAGTTTGAACATGGCCTAGTTTTGACGCTCCCCTCTGTCTACAGATGTGCGACCATCTTCAAGTCAAGCAGAGACTAAAACCCAGATGAAGATAATATTTTGCATGTTTAAAGATCTCTATGTTAACCCCCTAGGTCCCTGTATGCTTTAAGAATGGTATATGTAGGGATAAAGGTTAGTTATTGGGACAATGGAGTGGAGGGAGGAAACATTTGTTGGTTAGATATTGGGGCAGTGGTGTGTGATGAAGTGGAGGTCCTTAAAAAACACTTATTGGTTAGATATTGGGGTCATTGGTGTGTAATGGAATGGAGGTCCTTAAAGAAGCACTTGTTGGTTAGATATTGGGGTCAGTGGTGTGTGATGGAGTGGAGGTCCTTAAAAGAAACACTTGTTGTTGGGTATTGAGTTGATGGTTGCTTAAATAAATCTTCAATGGGGACACACAGGTTCCATAACATACTTCCTAGCTATCTAGGTGGTGCAAACTAATTAGTACGAATCCCATTGTCTGAAATCTGTGATTGGTTCGAAATAGCCACAATAAATGCACGCTTTTCGCTGGTTTTCCTAACCTACATTAGCTCTATTGGTCTCCTGGGATGGCCAAACTTCTTCACGGAAACTCGAGGGGGAGCTGGTAGGAGCCAAAATCTGGTCCTCTAGGGGTGTTGCCCCAGAAGATGGGAAGGAATTCCAACTTGTATGTAGTTACCGACAAAATCATTGTGCTAGCCAACACCCTGTAGCAAACTCACTAAGAGACTGGGTAAGACAGTGTTAGAACATTCTACTTGTCCCTGTAGCAAACTCACTAAGAGACTGGGTAAGACAATGTTAGAACACTCTACTTGTCCCTGTAGCAAACTCACTAAGAGACTGGGTAAGACAGTGTTAGAATACTCTACTCGTCCCTGTAGCAAACTCACTAAGAGACTGGGTAAGACAATGTTAGAACACTCTACTTGTTTCCCTGTAGCAAACTCACTAAGAGACTGGGTAAGACAGTGTTAGAATACTCTACTTGTTTCCCTGGAGCAAACTCACTAAGAGACTGGGTAAGACAATGTTAGAACACTCTACTTGTCCCTGTAGCAAACTCACTAAGAGACTGGGTAAGGCAGTGTTAGAATACTCTACTTGTCCCCGTAGCAAACTCACTAAGAGACTGGGTAAGGCAGTGTTAGAATACTCTACTTGTCCCTGGAGCAAACTCACTAAGAGACTGGGTAAGGCAGTGTTAGAATACTCTACTTGTTTCCCTGGAGTAAACTCACTAAGAGACTGGGTAAGACAGTATTAGAACACTCTACTTGTTTCCCTGTAGCAAACTCACTAAGAGACTGGGTAAGACAATGTTAGAATACTCTACTTGTTTCCCTGGAGCAAACTCACTAAGAGACTGGGTAAGACAATGTTAGAACACTCTACTTGTTTCCCTGGAGTAAACTCACTAAGAGACTGGGTAAGGCAATGTTAGAACACTCTACTTGTCCCTGTAGCAAACTCACTAAGAGACTGGGTAAGACAGTGTTAGAATACTCTACTTGTCCCTGTAGTAAACTCACTAAGAGACTGGGTAAGACAATGTTAGAACACTCTACTTATCCCTGTAGCAAACTCACTAAGAGACTGGGTAAGACAGTGTTAGAATACTCTACTTATCCCTGGAGCAAACTCACTAAGAGACTGGGTAAGACAGTGTTAGAATACTCTACTTGTTTCCCTGTAGTAAACTCACTAAGAGACTGGGTAAGACAGTGTTAGAATACTCTACTTGTCCCTGTAGTAAACTCACTAAGAGACTGGGTAAGACAGTGTTAGAATACTCTACTTGTTTTCCTGGAGTAAACTCACTAAGAGACTGGGTAAGACAATGTTAGAATACTCTACTTGTTTCCCTGGAGTAAACTCACTAAGAGACTGGGTAAGACAATGTTAGAATACTCTACTTGTTTCCCTGTAGCAAACTCACTAAGAGACTGGGTAAGACAGTGTTAGAATACTCTACTTGTCCCTGTAGCAAACTCACTAAGAGACTGGGTAAGACAGTATTAGAAAACTCTACTTGTTTCCCTGGAGCAAACTCACTAAGAGACTGGGTAAGACAGTGTTAGAATACTCTACTTGTCCCTGTAGCAAACTCACTAAGAGACTGGGTAAGACAGTGTTAGAGCACTCTACTTGTTTCCCTGGAGCAAACTCACTAAGAGACTGGGTAAGACAGTGTTAGAATACTCTACTTGTTTCCCTGTAGCAAACTCACTAAGAGACTGGGTAAGACAATGTTAGAACACTCTACTTGTTTCCCTGTAGCAAACTCACTAAGAGACTGGGTAAGACAGTGTTAGAGCACTCTACTTGTTTCCCTGTAGCAAACTCACTAAGAGACTGGGTAAGACAGTGTTAGAATACTCTACTTGTCCCTGTAGCAAACTCACTAAGAGACTGGGTAAGACAATGTTAGAACACTCTACTTGTTTCCCTGTAGCAAACTCACTAAGAGACTGGGTAAGACAGTGTTAGAGCACTCTACTTGTTTCCCTGGAGCAAACTCACTAAGAGACTGGGTAAGACAGTGTTAGAACACTCTACTTGTCCCTGGAGCAAACTCACTAAGAGACTGGGTAAGACAGTGTTAGAGCACTCTACTTGTCCCTGTAGCAAACTCACTAAGAGACTGGGTAAGACAATGTTAGAATACTCTACTTGTCCCTGTAGCAAACTCACTAAGAGACTGGGTAAGACAATGTTAGAACACTCTACTTGTTTCCCTGTAGCAAACTCACTAAGAGACTGGGTAAGACAATGTTAGAACACTCTACTTGTTTCCCTGTAGCAAACTCACTAAGAGACTGGGTAAGACAATGTTAGAATACTCTACTTGTTTCCCTGTAGCAAACTCACTAAGAGACTGGGTAAGACAATGTTAGAACACTCTACTTGTTTCCCTGGAGTAAACTCACTAAGAGACTGGGTAAGACAATGTTAGAACACTCTACTTGTCCCTGTAGCAAACTCACTAAGAGACTGGGTAAGACAGTGTTAGAATACTCTACTTGTTTCCCTGTAGCAAACTCACTAAGAGACTGGGTAAGACAGTGTTAGAGCACTCTACTTGTTTCCCTGGAGCAAACTCACTAAGAGACTGGGTAAGACAATGTTAGAACACTCTACCCAGCAAAAAAATCTTAGCTAAGATCTTAATTAAGATAAGATCTTTTAAAAAATGGCCCGTAAGATATTCCATTTTCTTATAAGAACCTATAAGATTTTGAAGTAAGATCTTATCATGATCAAAGTAAGATATATCAGGATCAGAGTAAGATCTTGTTTGGGTCAGGGTAAGATCTTGTGAAGATCAGAGCAGGATATTGTCAAGATCAAAGTAGGACTTATCAGGATCATAATAAGATCTTGACAGGATCAGAGTAAGATCAACGTAGGACTCATCAGGATCAGAGTAAGATCTTGACAGGATCACAGTAAGATCTTGTCAAGATCAGAATAGGATCTTGTTTGGGTTGAAGTAAGATCTTGTCAGAAACAGAGTTAGGATCTTGTCTGGATCAGAGGAAGATCTTGTTAAGTTCCATAGTAGGATCTGGTAAAGAATTTAATAAGATCTTAACAGGTTGTAACATGGTGACACATATAATAATTATATAGAATGGGATGAGATTCAGAATGTTTAGGATTTGTGGAAGTGGTGGAAGGTTCGTAGTATATCCTTTATTTCTTTTTCCCCACAGCTTCAGTTGCACCAGTTACACACTTCTTGATACGCTTATTTGCGTCTATGCATTTCTGATTGCATTTCCTCGTTATGACACCCTCATTAGCAGCGAAGGTTCCTTTGCCATATTTCTTGTCAATACTCTCTAAAGTAATATAATTATTATATAAGTTGAAGAAGTGAATATATAGAACTCAGTTACCATGTACATGTACCTTGAATTAGTTTTGTTTTCTGTTCTGGTAAAGAAGGCTTTGTAGATCTTAAACTGGAAATGAAATAGCAAGGGGCCATTTCATCATCAGTAAAAAGAGCATCCATTAATGCCAGAGCATACTTTTCAGCATTGCATGCCCTAAATTCACCCCATTTTCCTGTTATAATTAGAAACATGTTAACTTACATAAGTATGGAATGGTTTTACTGATTAATGTATTGTGCTTACCAAAATGTATTTGTCACCATCTTCATTATCATCAAGTAATTCTATGGTCTGACCCTTGCTCTGTGATGTTTCAACTTCCTTCTGCAATTGAATAAATCTAGGATTTTACTATTGGTGAACAGAGTTGATAGTATTACCGCTTTGGACTTTGACATGTTCTTGTCCAGATTTTCAATTGTAGCACTGATTTTGTCCAGTCGCCTCATGATTTTTTCAAAGTAGTCCTGAATATTATAAGAGTGTTATTTTATGTGACAAAGTATCAAACTGACTTACTTTAGATGTAAGCTCCTGCTTTTTATCAGAGTATGCCTGAATAGGTGATTCTCGTTCGGAAGTGAAAGAATCAGCAAGTGCTCCCATCTTGCATGTCAGGGTTGCAGTAAGCTGTAAATTAGAATCACAAGACTGGATTAAACCTCTAGCGTTTGAGATAGCATAGCCAGAAGGAGCAGTGCACATACACCCCCGGCCAAGTATGACTGCAGAGTTTAGTTTAGTACCTTTTTAGACAGTAACCGTGCTGCATCACCTACTCCCCCTTCACTAGAGCTCTGACGAGAAGAACCCTCACTCTGTTCCTTCATACGTTTCTAGAAATTAGCAGTGATAATGGATGACATTTTTTAGCTGTTCACATTCTCATAGACATGCACACTACCTTTGATGGAGGTTGCTTTTCATCTTCTTCACTGTCACTATCTTCTGGATGTCATGTGTGAAGCTGGCTTTCCACGACCATCTAAGCTCAAAAAGAAAAAACAGGCAAGCTTAAGGATGATATAGACAAGTCACATAATTATAGGTTTACCATGCACTTGTATGACCTCCACAGTATCAGGTAGTCCTTTACACTTCCAGACCAATTCTCTTCCCTCATAGAGATCATCATCAGTTACAAAATCACATGAGTCTGTTTTAAGAGCTTTTGAATGGACTAAATGTTCTTTCTCATCAGCAAGATCAATGATTGTGCACCACTCTATGAGAAAAATTGAATATTAAAATTAGGTGGCAAGCTAGCTATAGTTATAAGTATACCAATCGAATGACTTACTTTCAGAGCTTTGAAAAGTAGGCTTTAAACCATTGTCTTTTAACTTTGCAGGGAGCTCTTCCAACAACAGTCCTTTTTTTGTTGTTGCTGTTACCAGACATGACTAGCTAGCTACCTCAATCAAGAAATTCACAAAGGCAGATGAAAAATGGAGGCAATCAAGCATGTGGATATGTCACATGATATATCCACATGATGTCACTGCAAATTATCACCCACCTGAAACAAACAAAGTGTTAAAAAGTGTGGGTAACACCTTCATACCTTCATAAAACAAGATGGAAGGCAAGAGAAGATACAAACAGTACCTCAAGAATCCTGGGACACCAATTCCAACAACAACAGCATGGAGGCACAAAGACAAGGCAATAGCTCAATCTCCTAGCAGTAAGTTTCAAGTTGGGTCATAATGGATATGCCCAAGCAAGCATGATGTTGCATATGTAGACACATTGGAAAATAAATGCCAATATCAACATTATCAGCAATGTTATATTATTCAATGTTAAGGAACAAGTAGTTTAGCGTGTCCAAAACGGAAGAAACTATATCACATTAGCCCATTACATCCAATTCCTCGACGTACAAAATATCGCTGGATGATGGAAAATAAAGGTAACTTCACATTTAGTTTAGAATTCAATCATCTAGATATGAGTGTACATCAACTGAATCTACATAACATAAAATTACAGTGATTGCCTTTGCATGTATAAAAGTAGGTGATCTTGACAACTGTGATGGTGGGCAAGGAAGCCTAAGCAGTTCGAAGGGAGAGGATGGTGGACAAGGAGATCCGAGCAGCTTAGAGGGAGAGGATGGCAGGCATGGAAGCCTGAGCAGCTCAGAGGGAGAGGATGGCAGGCATGGAGGTCTGAGCAGCTCAGAGGGAGAGGATGGTGGGCATGGAGGTCTGAGCAGCTCAGAGGGAGATGGCGGGCATGGAGGTCTGAGCAGCTCAGAGGGAGAGGATGGCAGGCAAGAAGGCCTGAGTAGTTTGGAGAGAGAGGTTGGTCGGCAAGGATATCCGAGCAACTTGGAGGAAGAGGATAGTGGGCAACAATATCTGAGCAGCTTGGAGGGAGAGAATGCAGGAAGATATCTGAGCAGCTCTGAGGGTGATCTTGAAAGCTCAGAAGATGAGGGTGATGATGAAAATGTGACAGATGTTCCAAATAATACTATTGCAGGTATACATGCAGCAAATACACTGATAAAACCAACAATATTTTTGTCTGCTCCTCCTATAATATAGCATCATATTTACTCATATTTTAGGGCTGCTTTTAGTCGCACTGTTCGATTTGACTAAAGATAATGTTCCACAACGCAATTCTTGTTTGTGTACAGATGACCACAAAGCTGCAAACTGTATCAATTCCTTCGTGTTTAAAGTATAAAAATTGTCCCTATCAAATGTAATCATTGTAATCAGAGTGGATAATATCAGAGTGGATAATATACTTAAAAAGTGTGTTCATATTCCCATCAAGCATTCACCAATTGATTTTATCATCACTATGCCTAATATAGTTGAACATCATTGAACACAATATTTTTCTAACATTATATCTACAAATGTTTTAAATAGTAATGTTTTATGCCTAATATAATCATTGAACAGCATTGATTAAATAATATATTATATCCACAAATGTTTACTAAACACTACAAGTGTTTTCAATAATGTAAATACTTTATTTACTCACCACCCACAAGATCTTTGCATATTCCACTAAGACCTTGTTAATTTTATCTGGATCTTCTTGATCTTACCAGCAGTGCCTAGAAAGACAAGATCTTAGCAAGATCTGATTAGGATTTTATCCTGATCCCATCAAGATCCTCCTATCTTACAACCAATGTGTTCACTCTTCTTAATGATCTTACATAAAATCTGATTTAAAAATGTCGGCATCCTTCCCTCTAATCTCACCACCAGTGCCTCCACACTCGGCACAAGATCTTAGCCAGATCTAATCAGGAGATTGTTCTGATCCTGTTAAGATTTCCCTCTGAACTTACCACTGTGTCTTCAAGCTCATCATATGACCTTAACAAGATCTGATCAGGATAGATCAGGATCTTGTTCAGATCCTGATCAAGATCTTCTCTTGATCTTGCAACAAGTGTGCTCTCTATTGACACAAGATCTTAGTAAGATCAGCAGATTAGGATCTTATCCTCATCTTATCAAGATTTTTATTATAAAGGTTGAGCAAGAGATCTTATCAAGATCTTAGACGTATCTTACAAAAAATCTTGACTGATTCAAGATCTTGCTTTCTTACATAGGATCTGACAACTTCTTGTAAGATCTGACTTAATCTTAATAAGAATTTTTTGCTGGGTACTTGTCCCTGTAGCAAACTCACTAAGAGACTGTGTAAGACAGTGTTAGAGCACTCTACTTGTCCCTGTAGCAAACTCACTAAGAGACTGGGTAAGACAATGTTAGAACACTCTACTTGTGTCCCTGTAGCAAACTCACTAAGAGACTGGGTAAGACAATGTTAGAACACTCTACTTGTCCCTGTAGCAAACTCACTAAGAGACTGGGTAAGACAATGTTAGAATACTCTACTTGTTTCCCTGTAGCAAACTCACTAAGAGACTGGGTAAGACAGTGTTAGAATACTCTACTTGTCCCTGTAGCAAACTCACTAAGAGACTGGGTAAGGCAGTGTTAGAATACTCTACTTGTTTCCCTGGAGCAAACTCACTAAGAGACTGGGTAAGACAGTGTTAGAATACTCTACTTGTCCCTGTAACAAACTCACTAAGAGACTGGGTAAGACAGTGTTAGAATACTCTACTTGTTTCCCTGGAGCAAACTCACTAAGAGACTGGGTAAGACAATGTTAGAACACTCTACTTGTTTCCCTGGAGCAAACTCACTAAGAGACTGGGTAAGACAGTGTTAGAGCACTCTACTTGTCCCTGTAGCAACTACTTGTCCCTGTAGCAAACTCACTAAGAGACTGGGTAAGACAATGTTAGAACACTCTACTTGTTTCCCTGGAGCAAACTCACTAAGAGACTGGGTAAGACAGTGTTAGAGCACACACTGTCTGAGTTCTGGAGAGCACACCCGTCCTTAGATAATCATATTCATTGTGATTGTTTACACTTCGTTAATTCAAGAATTCTCGCTAGACCACCTGGAGTGCACTGAGATGCCTTCAGAAGTGTTCCTCTAGAAATATGGAGACGTACTTCCTAAAACAATCGATCAACTTCAAAGAGCTGCCCGGTGCATAAAAGTGTTGCAAACATGGTGATAAAGTTGTTAGCAATGCCCTAGTTCGGTTGCTATGGAATATGACGGAGTGGCTATGTTTGAGAAGCCTATAGAATGCTGACATAACATCGCATAGCATCACGCTTTTTTTGCTGTGTCATTCAGAGCTTCAGTCGATCTTGTTTGTGGACATCATTCTTGTCAACATTCCCAAGAAACCAATCAGCATTAAAACCAAGCCAAAACAAGATAGCATTCAAAGAATGACGTGTGCACACACACACACATACACTAAGCTCCATGCACTCTGTAAAATTAACTTACCTGCCCTGTGGCTGCCCCTGGCTAAGTTGTGTGGAGAGCCTTGATGGCTTGTTCCTCCAATGAGAAACTAGTGTTGTCAGTAGCTGTTCAATTTTGTGCAGGTCAGCACGACAGTGAACTCTGCCTCCCTGAAGTGGGAGGAGGAAAAAAATTGCCTATAATTGGAGTGTAACTATTTTACAAATCCGGTCTGCTTGCTCGAGAGGGCAAGCGACTTTTCAGCTATTTTGATATAGAAATACTACAAGGCTTGCAGGATAAATACATTTTACATCTAAATACACATGTTTAATTAATTTATTTATTTATTTATTTAACATACATGCTGGATAGTTGTAGATTTTCTCTGAACACAAGAATGTACTTGTGCACTCGATGATAAATTTAGATATTTGAAATACTATTCTCAAATATAATTAAACATGTTTATTTATATATATGTACACATTAGGATACTCTCAAATGACATCCTTCTGATTTCGCTTACCACCACTCACAAGGTTCCCCTTGATTACTACCTCCAGTGCTTTGAAGCTTCAGTCCCCAAACCCCCCTATTTCAGGGGACCCTGAGTTATCTTCTTTCAACATACCCCTGCCAACGTAGAGACGTAATTCCTCTGCTCCACCACGCATGGCAGTGTGCAATGCAATGTGCTCCTTTTTCCATACAGCGACTAGGAATCACAGTGTGTCTGGGTACAGGGTCACCCTTGCTACGTACCAGGATGGGTCTGCAAAGGCAAATTTCTAGAAATGAATGCAAACAAAAGCAGTATGTGGTGAGCCGGCACACCTTGCCGGGTCTTTCCGAGCTGGCACACCTTGAAGGGTCTTTCCTTCCTGCCTACATTATTAGTGTAGATTGCGTTTGTCCTTGAACAAGTGCACACTTGTTTGTGGGTGGGAGTTTGTAATGCCCTACAACACTATGGGCTGTATCTACGGCTGAGAGAGGAGGGGTTTTGTTTAGGACTACTTGGAAGCAGCTTCCCTTGAAGATGGGAAGCACACTAAGAGAGGCTGTCAGGCACTGGCACTGGTTGCTAGCTGATGGAAGTGTCGGAGTATTGAAGGGAAGATCATGTCAAAGTACTGAAGGGAAGATCATGCTACAGCTGACAATAACTTCAGACATTTTGTTTTAGCATCCTTGATCTGTTCAGGATGTTCTTCACTATTAGTATATCCCTCCTCTATTGACTGGTATGGTGTGTATGTATATATATATATATATGTATATATATATTTATACTACATCACGTCATCTGTGGCTAATCTGATTGGTTAATAACTATAGGTTACATAGGCGCGTAACCTACACTTTTAACTGCATGTAGTTTAGCGCGTGCGCAATGCAGTATAAGTAAGATAGCCTATAGAAAAGAGTTGGTTATGCGCCAGTGTAACCTACTCGTTTGCCCTCGGTTTCGCCTCGGGGTAACCGCAAACTCGGAGGTTACATAGGCGCATAACCGACTCTTTTGTATAGGCTATCCTATACATATATATATATATATATATATATACTGTATAGTCTGTTCTCTCTTGTGCTGGCTGTTTTGGAGTTGTAATACACACAAGGAATTGTATTGTGTTTCCAAGCTTGCTATAGTTTCTACACCCTCAGGACAAATAGTGTACCCAGATTCAGTAGCTATGCTAATAAGGAACTTGAGGTCCTTACCCTGACAGCTACTATGACCCTCATCAACACACCTGTGTAGCTGATGCTCCTTCCTGGAGACTGCCAATCAGTTCTCTATTTGCTTGTTTACATAAGGCTCTTTTTATTCAAGAAGTGTAAACTATTCATTAAACTTTATATTAAATATGCATGCACGTGACTCTTATGGAATTAGTATTATGAAGAGAGGATTGCAAGGGTATACCCTTTGACTTGTGCCCTAGCTACAGCTGTGGTTTCAAGCTATTGCACTTTCACTTGCCCTGGAATGTTGTTTCAGACTTTGCTCTAAGCAGTTACAGATCTAGAGGATAAGCTAATTGGGAATCACTGGTAGTTATGTGGTTGCCTTCAGGCTCCATAGCATTTTACAAGTCTTCATTATAGTCTTCCCTGCTAGTGGGATAATTAAAATTTAATGACCCTCCAGCACTCAGAGGGTTAAAGCATTTGTGTGCATGTGGAAGAAAGAGGTGCAGACTCAGCCCCTCCAAGAACCAACAGGGCCAAGAGAAGTGTGCCTGTTAGCCGTGACCAGCAGAGGAGCAGAGAAATGAAAGATCCAAGCAGTTCTAGGAGACATATTCTGTACCTTACAACTTCTGCACTTCTTCTTTTCTTGAAATGATAATTTTGAAACGGCTAAAAGTTAATGATGAAATGGGATTAGGTAAAACCTGAGACAGAATTTATTTTTTATTTTTTTATGGAAAATAATTCCTTCCAAACCTTCCCAATCAATTTCTCAAGCGACCCCTCGCTTTGTTAATACTCACCAGTTTTTCAATATTGGAGACCTCCACTCACTGGCCCAATATTTACTGCCCCCAAATACATTTTTGAGGCTTTCAGAAAAATTTATATTTTGGACACTAAGATCATGGAGTAGTGATGGGTCCTTGAACTCTTGAACTCCACTAAAATTATTTTCTGTCTTTGCTTGAGTCCATCCTTTGTCAGAAGCCAACACTAATTGCCATGCCCCCTTCCCCATACCATTTTGATGAGGTGCTTAATAACATAAATATCAATGATCGACGTAAAATTTGTTTCTCGATGAAGGCTAGAGTATCTTATTCCTGATGAAGTCTAGAGCATCTTATTCCTGATGAAGGCTAGAGCATCTTATTGAAGGCTAGAGCATCTTATTCCTGATGAAGGCTAGAACATCTTATTCCTGATGAAGGCTAGAGCATCTTATTCCTGATGAAGGCTAGAGCATCTTATTCTTGATGAAGGCCAGAGCACCTTAAAGGCTAGAGCACCTTATTCCTGATGAAGGCTAGAGCATCCTATTCCTGATGAAGGCTAGAGCATCTTATTCCTGATGAAGGCTAGAGCATCTTATTCCTGATGAAGGCTAGAGCATCTTATTCCTGATGAAGGCTAGAGCATCTTATTCTGATGAAGGCTAGAGCATCTTATTCCTGATGAAGGCTAGAGCATCTTATTCCTGATGAAGGCTAGAGCATCTTATTCTGATGAAGGCTAGAGCATCTTATTCCTGCTAGAGTATCTTATGAATCTTATTCCTGACGAAGGCTAGAGCATCTTATTCCTGACGAAGGCTAGAGCATCTTATTCCTGACGAAGGCTAGAGCATCTTATTGCTGATGAAGGCGAGAGTATCTTATTCCTGATGAAGGCTAGAGCATCTTATTTCTGATGAAGGTTAGAGCACCTTATTCCTGATGAAGGCTAGAGCATCTTATTCCTGACGAAGGCTAGATCATCTTATTCCTGATGAAGGCTAGAGCATCTTATTCCTGATGAAGGCTAGAGCATCTTATTCCTGATGAAGGCTAGAGCATCTTATTCCTGATGAAGGCTAGAGCATCTTATTCCTGATGAAGGCTAGAGCATCTTATTCTGATGAAGGCTAGAGCATCTTATTCTGATGAAGGCTAGAGCATCTTATTCCTGATGAAGGCTAGAGCATCTTATTCTGATGAAGGCTAGAGCATCTTATTCCTGCTAGAGTACCTTATTCCTGATGAATCTTATTCCTGACGAAGGCTAGAGCATCTTATTCCTGACGAAGGCTAGAGCATCTTATTCCTGATGAAGGCTAGAGCATCTTATTCCTGACGAAGGCTAGAGCATCTTATTCCTGACGAAGGCTAGAGCATCTTATTCCTGATGAAGGCTAGAGTATCTTATTCCTGATGAAGGCTAGAGCATCTTATTTCTGATGAAGGTTAGAGCACCTTATTCCTGATGAAGGCTAGAGCATCTTATTCCTGACGAAGGCTAGATCATCTTATTCCTGACGAAGCCGAAACTTTGGAAAACAATGTTAAACTGATGACCGATGAAGTTATTTTGTTCGACTATGTCAACTAATAGTTTGTTGAGGGGTTGTTATTTTTAGAGGCATGGTTTGTTCTGATAAGTGCATGTTCTGTCTCCTCCTTCTGGAGAGTCGCTGTTTCTCTCGCTACTTTGGACCTGGAGCACTTGTAGGCACGACTACGTAACCATGCTCTCCAGGCCCAGCAACAGTTTGATCGTCTGCCCTGCTTTTAGCTTACCCCTTACCAGACTCTGCTATCCGTACTTTGAGGGGGAATTGTTTGTGTGTACGAGCTTGCATGTTTATCTTAGTGTGAACCAAAGTGCCAGTTGTTATAAGGGTGCGCTAAGTCCAGTTCAGAGTTTATTATTGGCTGTTGTAGCTCGTGGTAAGTTTCCACCAATACTTACGGTTCATAGTTCATCACTGCTGGCTATTGTAGCACGTGCTAATCCACTACCAGACCACACAGTTCATATTTCATTATTGTTAGTTATTATAGCACGTGCTAACCACCACCAGCACATACAGTTCGTAGTTCATTATTGCCATCTATTATAGGTCACCACCAGTTCGTAGTTCATTGTTGCCAGCTGTTATAGCGCATGCTATAGTCCACAGTTCATCTATTACAGCACGTGCTAAGTCATCACCAGTTATATTTCCAACCACAAAATGATGAGACATGTTAGTAATGACACCAAGCCATTACAAACACTGTATCTGTTTCTAGTGAGGTCGACACAAAGATCATTTGGAGCAATTCTTTCATCCTTTCTCACCTCTGCCGTACCCCCGCCTGGGGGGTAGGGGGGGAGCCCATTTACCTCTTATATTTGGGGGGGGGGCACACTGTTGTGGAGTGTTTTATCGGAGCCCGCCCCAATCTTGGTGCGTTGGTGGTGGTTATATGTAAAATATAGCAGGATCTCTGGTAGATGCTATATAGGTCGTCATCGTATCACATAATACCTGATTTTAAAATGGTAAGGGACGGTCAAAGGTGTTGTGTACACTGGTATTTTCTTGTTTGATATATATATTATAATAACCTTCTCAATGATCAACTTGAAATTGTATTCTCTTGACATTTCGACTAGATGCTCTAGCCTTCATCAGGAATGATTAGATGATCTCATGAAGGCTAAAGCATCTAGTCGAAACGTCGAGAGAATACAATTTCAAGTTGATTGAGAATGCTATTGTAATGTTATTGTGTCAACTCTGAGTTCATTGAGAGTATATATATAAGCATATATTATATATATATACATAATGGTAGGGAATCATTGCACAACATGTGTTAGTCTAATATTGGGCCCCTGCCCATCGTTTTGTGATTGGCATCTGGCAAACCTCGGGTGCCCCCAGGCTGTTGGTACATAGCACAGCATGTGCCATAGCGAGTGCCCCCAGGCTGTTGGTACATAGCACAGCATGTGCCATAGTGTGTCTGATCCTTGACCTGACCAGTGTTCGTATCAAAGTGGTGGTAAACATCGATTAATTTCAGCCGACATCAAATGTGCAGAAGATTTCCAGAATTTTAGTTCTTTTATGCCATCGTTTCAAGTATTTTGGTTCAAAGATTGAAAAAAACTCAGTGTTTGTGCTTCCTTAATCTTTCCCTCCGATTTTTCTCTTTTATCCTGTCACCCTCATTTAAAAAAATTTCCCTTTTTTTTCTTTTAAGGGGGGGGGAGGGAGGGATTTCATTTTGTACATGACATTTACCAAGTAGCAGGAAGTCTGTGTTCTCTACACTGTTCTATAATGTGCCACAACCTACACTAAGATTATTTATCTCTCTTTCTCTTGTCTTCCCCCCCACTCTCTCTCTCTTCCCTGCCTTCCTTTCTTCTTCTCCTATGTCTTCACGCACACACAATCCATAGCCACATCAACCCACCTCTTTTCATGGAGACCCCTTACCGACAGTTGAACTGGCTCTACCTCGCATTTGTTAACACCTGGCAACTGTTGAATCCTCACTTTCTCTGTCCGGACTGGAGATTTGGCACCGTCCCCCTCATCACCTCCTTTATCGACCCCCGAAATGTTCTAACGTTGGCAATGCTGGCGTGTATGCTCAGCCTGGTAGTCTACGGACTTCGTCATGACACTATGCATGCTAAGAGGCTGCTCTTTGGGTGTTCTCTGATGATCATTACCTTTCTACCGGCTTCTAATCTCTTTATTGCCGTGGGATTCGTGGTAGCCGAGAGAGTGTTATATCTTCCAAGCATGGGGTTCTGTTACCTGGTGGGCTATGGAATGACCACCCTCTTCAAAACCTTCAAAAGTGGGGCATTTCGTATCCCGATCACCATGTTGGCTTCAATTCTATTAGGCTTGCTAGCTTCTCGAGCCGTCCTGCGCAATGAGGATTGGAAGACCAACTTAACCCTCTACTCGTCGGGAGTTCAGTGCAACCCCAACAATGCAGTTATGTTGGTGAATCTGGGGATACAGCATGGCAGAACTAAGCCCCAGAATTTAAATTTCGCTGAGAAGCTCTACAGGAGAGCTATGTCAGTGGCTCCGCAGTATTCAGGTGCATTTTCCAATTTTGGAGGGCTTATGGAAGCAATAAAACACTACGACCAAGCAGAAGAAGTTAGTGAATTATTGTGCAGTAATGTATTCTCCATCCACCTCCCCTCTGACTAATTTTTCAAATTTTCTTCCCCTTGATATTTTACATGAGTATGTATGTCTCTCCCCAAGTGCTACCCCCCCCCACCTCACCCCTTGATAATCTCACTCTCTCTCCTAGTGAAATGAACCTCCCACAAGGGGGAAAGGGAGGAAGACAAAAATATTACATGTTTGTCACGCCAGTATAGACATGTGTGGAAGTATTCTGTTTCAAATGTTGTCGAGGGTTGCTTTGAAATTTCCTTTTTGATCCCCAAGGTCACATTCATATTATATGGTTAAAAAATGGATGCTACTGTAGTTATAGTTAAGGTGACAATGGCTTCCTAACCAAATTCTTACCGTTATCTAAATGAACAACTTGTGACACATTCTAAACTAATTTGATTTTGTTGTGATTCCTGAGTATAATTGCTGAGTATAAGTAAAAAGTGTTACATGTTTACAAGTCTTTTATACTTCTATTAGGCATTCAGGAAAGCTGTCAAGCTCGGCGAAAACGACTCGACCACTACAGTAGTGATTAATATGTACGATTTCTTGATTAACAAAATTGTTCTCCGTGAAGGAAGGGAGCGATATGAGGATGCGCTGGCTCTATGGGAACAAGCTCGGGCCGTTTATCCCACAAGTGCCTATATCTACGCTGGAAAAGGAGCCTTGCTCTACAGGATGAAGAGAGGCAAGGAAGCTGTGCAGCTATTGGATGCTGCTGTCCAAAGTGGTGTACAGGCTGCAGATACGTATTACTACCTTGGCATGTGCTATTTGGATGGATTGGGAGATGTCAAAGAAGAGCGAACCAAGGACGTGGCTGGAAGTTTGTTCAAGAAAGCGCTCGAGTTGGAACCCAGACATTCAGAAGCTGCTGCAGCTTTGAAGAGACTCTGATAATTTTGTTTGTGTTTCGTGTTGGTAAAAACCGACGCGTGTACCGTACCTGCTGTAATGTCTAGGCATTAATTAGGAGTAGTAGTGGTTTCAAATTCCTTTGATCCGCTCTCGCATATCTACCACGCCTAATAACTTGCTTCCGCAGATCCTTTTGTAATCCATATTTACTCTCTACCGTCTCCGAATCTCTCTCTCCGCTACTTCAGCTTGCGACTGAGGTGAGTAACATAGCTAAGGCAATATGATAGACTTTTAAAATTGTGTAAAAATTTTATCTGCATGCGTATGTATATATATATGTGTTCTACAGTTCTACAGTTTTTCGTAACTTAACTTAAACTTAAAACAAAGCTTGGTTGGCTCTAGGCTGTAGACAAAATACTGAGTAGCGGGGTTCGGGGGATGTCTTCTAGGATTTTTGTTGTTGTTGTTTAGTATCAGCTAGGCTGTTATTGGAAGACCAGCAGTGTTTGAGCCTACATGCTTTGAAGTACAATCTTGTGCCTTTGTAGGCATGGGAGATGGTATTGAAGGTAGCTATGCACATTAGTTTAATACCTACCGCTTGTTCTTGGCTTGTGCTCTATAGCCACCTGTGATTTAGACAGTTTACAGCAACCAGTGCAGGTTGCTGTGGAAGTATAATATGGTGTGTATATATGGTGCATGATATGCTGACATGGTTACAACAGTGCCATGGTCCTGTAGCTAAACTGCAGGTTCAGCTAGTTTTTATATAGCTACCACAAGTCCAAGGTCAGTGCAGAGGAAGGCAAAAGTGTGCTAATGCACAAATATACCTGGTACAATGCTGTACAAGTCTTGTCAACGTGTACCAAGGAATGACTTCTTCCTTCAAACATTGCATTGTCTTTGATCCAAAATTCGCCCTCTAATTTTGGAGTACAGATTTGATGAAGCAGTAATATGGATTGATAGTGCGTGCAATTTGTCCATGGTTGGTCTGAGACCACAGCCAGTTTCCACATTTGTTGTAGAGAACACGAGTATGGTAGTTCCCAGGAATATTCTTGGTTGGAGAAAGCCACACATAATACCACATTGAGTCAAATTAGGATGGAAAGCCAGGAAGGAGCATTTGTAAATGGAGGGTTTTTTTAAACACTTTTTATGATAGTCTTTACTGCAGTGTGAGTGTGTATATACATATATATAACATTATTACAAACAGATGGCTTGAGCTACTGTTCATCTTACTGGTGACCAACTCTTGTTGATTATTATAAATTTCATAAATTTCAAACAACCCCCATCCTAGATTTCAGCCCCCTAGCCTAGATTTCAGCCACCTAGCCTAGATTTCAACCCAACCATCCAGCATGGAATTCAGCCCCCTAACCTAAATTTCAGCACAACCCCAGCCTAGATTTCAGGGTTTAGGATGCCATTTCTTATCAGACAATATTGTTGATGCTCGGAAGTGACAAACTGATTAGTCTATACCAGATGAGCTTGCTTGCAAACATGGTGTACCATTACTCCCCACATTTCTTTGGTTGTGCTGGTGAAGCTCCTTATGGAGAGCGGACTAGAGTTGATCCCTAATCGGTCATGGCGAGGAATTCCTGTTAGCGCCAATCAAAGCTCATCGAGGCATTGAAGTTTGAGGAATGTATTTGACAATCAATGGCTGTGTGTTCACAGCACAAGCCTTGCTTAGGTTCGAAACACCCCTTCTAACAACCAATGGCTGTGTGTTCACAGCACAAGCCTTGCTTAGATTCCACACACCCCTTCTAACAATCAATGGCTATGTGTTCACAGCACAAGCCTTGCTTAGGTTCCAACCACCCCTGCTAACATTGGTTGTGCAGCACCAATATTAGGTCAATATTCGTGCACCCCCCCCCCCCCCCCCCCCCCCAGCATTTGATGCTCATCATTGCTGCAGCCATTTCTAAAGGTGTGTGGAGGAAGTTATTCAACTTGTACAGCCCCATCCCTCAATATTCGGTAGCATAGCCCCCCAAGCACTGGATGCTTTTTTATTACTGCAGCCACTTCTGAAAATAGCAACCATTGTTCCTTTTAATGTACCTATTAATGTAACTGACACAGAGATATAACTCTTGTGCACTCCAGAGTTGTCGCTAATTTTCATAGCACCTCATAAGGTGAAGACGATGCCTAGAGTTAGTGGGAACCTTTCTGGAGACTTTATTATATAATTATAATATATTATTATTATTATTATTTTGGGGGTGGGGTGGTAGTGCACACGTACTCAAAAGCAACTATGCATACAGGTCTCTCTGATATTCACGTGACACTCTCCGGGATTTGTGACGCTATATCACTTCCTTTTCTTTTTTCTGGAAACCCCACACTGGTGACAGGGACACATTCCTAGAAGAACTCTTACTCCGCACGCTTCATGGCAGTTATATCTCGATTGCTATCCCAGGCATCCCGAGGGGATGTCGTGTATACCTCCGGTTGCTATTCCAGGCATCCAGAGGGGATGTCGTGTATACCTCCGGTTGCTATTCCAGTCATCCAGAGGGGATGCCGGGTATACCTCGGTTGCTATTCCCGTCATCCAGAGGGGATGTCGGTGGACTGGTCAGTGCGTAGCGAACACGAGCACTAACCGTATACATTGAAATAGGCGGGGCTACAAATTTTCTCCGTTAATCAAGTCGAAATTTAACTCGCTGGCCGTCTCTCTCTAGCCCGCAACAGGAATAGAGCATTTGGTCGAAACATTGAGTGAGTAGATTTCGAGTTGATTACCGAGAAGTAGTTGTAGATGATGTGTCAACGAATAATTGGTTAAGGGGACCTGCAATCACCAATAATGAGAGAGACCTTTTTATAAACCTCTTTATAGAGACCGTCTGCGGGGTTGCTGCACTAAATTAGCATGATGGCTGCTGAATTCCTTAAGGACTTCCCAGGTGTCTTGGTGGAAAAGTGGAAGTTACATGATTGTTGACATTTCATGAATCTTTTGATCATACAAACGAACGTGCTTTGATGCCCAATTCCTGTCCCCATTCGCACATGTGCAGTGCAGGTGTTAGTATGAAGCGACGTGCTTGCCTAACGTTCTTGACAGGTGCTGCTTGTAACCCCTGTCTGGACTTCACTGGCTCTACGTGACCACCTATGCTGGTCACCATCTCACTCACTACCATCTCTCAGCTGTCAACGGTGTCTTTGTTATGTAGTGCTTCTCTGCTGAATAGGCCTAGCTGGTGATTGGACAAGTTGGTACCAACTTTGACACGAAGGGCTTATCCTTGAGGAACTTGAGGAACGTGGTTTTCCATTGGACTGCAAGCTAGTGGCTTTAAGGTGGATTGACAGAGTGATGCAGGACAACTTGTTCTGGTGCATGTATTGTGTGTTCTATCAGCTTCTTGTGTTGCATCAACAATGTCGAACTTGGACACCCGACTCGAGTATCAGCGGACATTGGCTTCAGCTAGGAGACGTGTTTGCATGACATTTGTGTTTGCGTACAAGTAGTTGTCTCGGCTGCAGCTACGCAAGCCACCAGCTGACCAACCAGCTGGCTTGTACTGCTAGCAGACTCGGAGCCTCCATACCTAACAAGCAACATGCAGCACTTGGCATTAATCTGTAAGCTAAGCATTTCAACCAGCAAACGACTGGCTAGCTATGTAGGGCACTTTCAACCAGCCTTACCACCTGCCTCCAGGCATTCTTCTTGTAGCAACTGGCTGGCTATGTATGTAGGTCACTTTCAACCGGCTTTACCACCTGCCTCCAGGCATTCTCCTTGCTAGCAACAGGCTGGCTGTGTAGGGCACTTTCAACCAGCCTTACCACCTGCCTCCAGGCATTCTCCTTGCTAGCAACAGGCTGGCTGTGTATGTAGGTCACCTTCAACCAGCCTTACCACCTGCCTCCAGCATTCTCCTTGCTAGCAACTGGCTATCTATCTATGTAGGTCACTTTCAACCAGCCTTACCACCTGCCTCCAGCATTCTCCTTGTTAGCAACTGGCATGTAGGTCACTTTCAACCAGCCTTACCACCTGCCTCCAGGCATTCTCGTTGCAAACATCCTTCCTTACCACCTGCCTCCAGGCATTCTCCTTGCTAGCAACAGGCTGGCTGTGTATGTAGGGCACTTTCAACCAGCCTTACCACCTGCCTCCAGGCATTCTCCTTGCTAGCAACTGGCTAGCTATATATGTAGGTCACTTTCAACCAGCCTTACCACCTGCCTCCAGGCATTCTCCTTGCTAGCTATGTATGTAGGTCACTTTCAACCAGCCTTACCACCTGCCTCCAGGTATTCTCCTTGCTAGCTATGTATGTAGGGCACTTTCAACCAGACTGCCTCCAGCATTCTCCTTGCAAACATCCTGCCTTACCACCTGCCTCCAGGCATTCACCTTCACCCTGATATCCTCGTAGGAGCTTCAGCAATACTCTCCTCATCTGCAAACAAAATATTTGCTTGAAGCTTAATAAGCAGTTTAATCTTGTGCTAGATACTAGCATTTTGATTTTGATCAGAAGCAGCTTAACTGGTGCATGAAATAAACCACACCCTAAATCACACCTACCTTTGTGTCTCCAGTTGCACTCCGTTACATTTCCAAGTCACTGGTTACGTTCTATGCCTTGAGCGATGCGTGCGGCAGATTGCCTTGTGTCGTCATGTGAACCAGCCTAGACTCTCACACATTAACATTACATACATAGATACATACTACACACACACACACACACACACCACAAACATCCATATGCACACACAAAGGGAGAGATTGAGATTAACACACACACACACACCACACCACACACCATGTGTGTCGGTAACCAGGTGGCGAGGATTTTTTTTTGCTGCAGGACCTGTTTCGTACTCATTAAGCATCCGTCTGTTGTAGGAAGGAGACAGAACTCTATGATGCTATCGACGTCGAGATTGCAGCTGCCTATATACATACCAGCTCCATACCAGCAGCCTCCTAGAGAACACTTACTTGTGCTGCTGTTGCAAGAGGCGAGGTTCTCTGAGACATGGTAGCTGCACCCACAAGGTGTACGATTTGAAGTGCTTCTTAGAACTAAGTGTACTGTCAGTGGATAATCCTTCAACAGTAGGCGTAAGCCGAGCTTGTAAAGAACACAGTGGGTGTGGCTATGCACTAGTAACCCATGGCTAGATTGCATTGATATCTGACATTGATTCTGAACGAGAGCGGATTCTGAACGAGAGCGTTAAAATTCCAAATTAAAATAAGGGATGATTGGAATTTTATCATCTCAGGTGGTTAGATTATATTACCATTCCTTCCTGATTGGCCAAAACGTCAAGATAATAAATTTCAAGTTGGTTTAGTAAACAAGTCATTGTAATATACATTAGTATATATATACCCATAAAAATAGTGTTTAATATGAAGGGGGAAAAGTCCATATATATTTAAACTAGTGCAGCCGAAATCTAGTTAATGCATTCCATGTTTAGGAGTGTGTGTGTGTATATATATATATATATATATATATACTGGTTTATACCTTTCTTCTAGGAGCTAAAGAGGTTTTCACAGATTTGATCCCATGTGCGAAAATTGTGCCTTTCAATTATTTGTAAGGCATGCAATAGCCTCGAAAAGTTATTCCACAAAACGATTTGGATGCAGCAATCCTGGAAGCCCTACTAGCTCTGGAAGCTATAGCTCCGCAAAAAAAACACGAGCGCTATTCAGTCGGTGTATATAGACGGTGCTACTGGTGTGAAACAGTCACACAATACCGGACTAGGGACAAAATTTAAATTTAAAAACTCATTGGTAGGAAGATGCCCATAAAAATTTAAAAAAAGACCAGGCACAGTGATAGCACTACTATTAATGAACTCTCAGTTGACATAATAACATTACAATAACCTTCTCAATAATCAACTTGAAATTGTATTCTCTTGACATTTGGACTAGATGATCTAGCCTTCAACAGGAATAATTAGATGACTAGATGATCTAGCCTTCAACAGGAATATTTAAATGAGATGCTCCAGGAATAATTAGACTAGATGCTTTAGCCTTCACCAGGAATAATTAAACTACATGCTCTAGCCTTCATCAGGAATAATGAGACTAGATGCTCTAGCCTTCATCAGGAATAATGAGACTAGATGCTTCATCAGGAATAATGAGACTAGATGCTCTAGCCTTCACCTGGAATAATTAAACTAGATGCTCTAGCCTTCATCGGGAATAGATACTCTAGTTTTCATCAGGAATAGATGCCCTAGCCTTCTATTTTACTCCCATGCTTTTTTTGTGTGTGTGTGTGAAACAGTTTTTGCAAAGATACCAGGCTGCTAGAGAAATTGTTTTTGCAAAGATACCAGCTGCTAGAGAAATTGTTTTTTGTATAGTTGTATAGTTATGGTAAACGGTAAATGTTATGAAAATAGTGTATGCTTTAGGTTGAAAAATGCACAATAGTGGGAGGAGTCCAAGCTCGTTCTTCTGGTTTTCAGGTGTCAGATTTCACCTCTGTCATGGTGGGGTATCTGCGGTGGCAAGTGTTGTCTTCCTGTGGGAACGTCACCGAGCTCTCGTTGTTGAATCCTTTATTGCTGATTATTGTAAAGGTGTGTAGTCATGGGTTGGGCTTTGAAGTTGGGGAACATATTTGCCTGATTGGCTAGCAAAGCGAAACGAGCCCTCACTTGGGTTCTTGGGAACTGGACACCCTATGTAAATACCGTGGGCTTATTGTAAGCAAGAACGGTTGTTGCAGTGAAGGGAAAAGGTTGATAAAATGGCAGAAGATTTGAAGGCAGAGGAAAGAAAACTGGCTGCACAGGACGAGAGAGGAGGGCTGTATCTGACACGAAAGGACGCTGATGCTTCATTCTGACATACCCAACTCTTCACCATAGCTATGCAGGTGAGATAGAGCTTTTAGTTGTGTTGATGCATAAAGTGTTATTGAGATTGGTAAGGTCAACACCATTTACTGCCTCTCTAACTAGCCTCAGAGTTGGCTGCATATATAGAAAGGATAATTGATGCATATCGGCAAGAGATCTGCTAAAGATGGAAGAGCATCTGAACCCATTAAATGCTGTTGAGACAGATTAACACTGAGAAGTTCCCGTGGCTTCTGCATTGTCTTCAGTTTGGTATTCCCAGAGTTCCTGCAGGAAGCTCTGCCTGATTGCCTCACTCTTAGTGTGGTGTGCTTCCCATCTTCAAAGGGAGCAGCTTCTTACAAAACTCGTCTCACAGCCATTATCTCCTCGTGACGTTTCTGGTTCAGAATTTGCCATCCCATAATATCGCTGGCATCAGGTTGCTCAACCTTGCACCAGTTCAGAATCTGCGAAGAATATTATATAATTCTTGGCCACTTCCCCCCACATCAGAATCCAAGCATTATTACATCATGATGACATCACTGATGTACAGATCAGTGCCGTATTAGGCCTTATGCTATGCCAGGGCTAGAGCAATGGCTAGAGCAATGCGATCTAACAAAACTAGGATTTCAAGCTAAAATAATGTACAGATCAGTACTATATTAGGCCTTCAGCTATGCTAGGACTAGGGCAATGGCTAGAGCAATGCAATCTAACAATGCTAGGATTTCTAGCTAAAACAATGTACAGATCAGTGCTGTATTAGGCCTTCAGCTATGCCAGGGCTAGGACAATGGCTAGAGCAATGCAATCTAACAATGCTTGGATTTCAAGCTAAAATAATGTACAGATCAGTACTATATTAGGCCTTCAGCTATGCTAGGACTAGGGCAATGGCTAGAGCAATGCAATCTAACAATGCTAGGATTTCTAGCTAAAACAATGTACAGATCAGTGCTGTATTAGGCCTTCAGCTATGCCAGGGCTAGGACAATGGCTAGAGCAATGCAATCTAACAATGCTTGGATTTCAAGCTAAAATAATGTACAGATCAGTACTATATTAGGCCTTCAGCTATGCTAGGACTAGGGCAATGGCTAGAGCAATGCAATCTAACAATGCTAGGATTTCTAGCTAAAACAATGTACAGATCAGTATTATATTAGGCCTTCAGCTATGCTAAGACTAGGGCAATGGCCAGAGCAATGCGATCTAATATGCTAGGAAGTTTTGTCCTATAGCTCATAGGGCTAAACTATTTGTCCTTATCTATCTCGTCCTTATCCTTCTACTCTTCCTCAGGAATGTTCGCTACTGGATTCCTTGGCTTTGTTACGTACATACTAGTAGAATTTATTCTGTTTTAAGAAGGAGCTGATGGGTGAGTGATTTCACTTCACATTCCACGACCTGCAGTTCCAAAAGATAGACAAGTATGGCAAAAATAAAATACCATCAGAAAGTGCACTGGCCACATTGTGGTATATAAGTGAGGACCATCGCATGAATGTGTGCAAAGATGTGGTGCCTTACAATAGAACCACCTTCAGGGTTTCATTTAGAAAATTGTCCAAGGGGGGCAACTGGAGGAATCTGGATATCAAGCACTTATAATAATACAATTTCCAAGGGGGTGCAAAAAGGTTCCAAGAGGGGCAGCCGCCCCTCCCGCCCCTCCCGCCCCCCCTAAATGAAACCCTGACCTTTCAGACCTTTACAACATTTAAGTATTAAATAGATGCAGTGTGGAAAACTGCTACAAAGTTTGTTTGGACGAGTTGTCTGAGTACAAGCAATTTTGTTCTGTCGTTGTCAGATACTATCTTTCTGAAATCAAACATTTGAAAAATTACAACTTGTGTGTAACTGAAATCATCAAGTTAATGAGTGCGAATGAAAAATTACAACTTGTGTGTAACTGAAATCATCAAGTTAATTAGTGCGAATGAAAAATTACAACTTATGTGTAACTGAAATCATCAAGTTAATGAGAACTCTCTAGTGAGCAATGCAAGCAACAGGTGGAGTCAGCCATCCTGTCATTAAGGAACGTCTTCTCTTCCTCCTCCTTACTGTCTGTCCCAGAGGGTGGGGCATTTAATGCTTCAATGCGTTCGTGGTTGCTTGCGCATTCTAGAGCATTCCTTAGTGTTGCTCGGACATTTTGACAGAGCAAATTGATTATTTTTCAGACAAATACAAGAGATGTTTGGACAATATCTGTTATGTGACGGACAAGTTCCCACATTCTGTACACATAAGAATTTTTTAATTTTTTATTTTTATTTTTTCCATAACGTCCTCAAGCGTAAAACTATGTTACAGAGACACACTGGCACCAGTATGACATTTATAGAATTTTTAAATGGTCCTATATATATATATATCATGGTCATTAGCATCAGTTCTGCCGCTGGAAGAAAACCTCGGCTTGATGGTTCCATACTGTTTGGTCTCTGGTTATCGACTCCTCCTCAATGTTTGTCAATTTCATCTCTCCATCTCGCGCCCAGCCTGTCCGCGTTCCTGCTGCCATCCCGAGGCACCTCACCTCACCCATACACAGCCTTTCCTGTGAACCATGAGCGTCCATCCATGTACAGTAATAGTTCATGGTGTAGACCGCATGTAAGACGCTCCGAAGACGTATATCATGTCCAGTTCCATTCCATGATCCATCTTGACTTCTGGTGTGTTGTTGAACTCCTTCATATCGTGCCCTGTCTTCCATGGATAACACACCATGCCTGTTCTATTCTCTCTTCCTGTGAATAAATCAGTTTAAATGTTGTTGTTGTTGTTGTTGTTGATTTGGGGGAGGAGTTCTATTTCCTTCCTTCATCTCTCACAACAACCTTTGACTTTGTCATGTCATCAGAACTGACTATAGGAGCCGTGGAGATCGCTAATAGTGATGCCAGTCAGGAATGGCTATAGTTAGGAAGTCGAGTCATGGCAGGAATGAGCTCCACTCATTTATGGACTAGGCCGCTAGGGGGAAAGGGTGGGGCCCCTGATTAGGTATGTACTTTCACCCCAGGATGCATAGCTATTTATTGATGAATTAATAGTGGTAGTTTTATTAGCAGGTCACTCGTACTGATTTCCTTATTTGGGAGGAAAAGCATTTCATAATGCAAGTGCACCGATATTATACAATTGTGTGTGTGTGTGTGTGCATTGTGACAATCTCTAGCTACAAGAGTAGATGCAGATCTATGTCATCTGTTGCTTGGAGATGTGTAGAGCCCTTACCAAGGGACTCTGTGTTGTTGACACGGTGACAGACTTTCCTTGTTTTTGCTATCAGTTCCTCGAGTTCCTGGTATTCAAGCACACACACACACTCAGTTCCTGACTTCCTGCATGCTGTAGCTCTCCATAGGAGCATTGGTATTCTCTTCCTGTCTTCCTGCATGCTGTAGCTCTCCATAGAGCATTGGCATTCAATTCCTGACTTCCTATAAGTGTAGCTCTCCATAAAGCTGAGATTGAAGTGTGTGTTTTCCCCTGGTGTGTGTACATTTCATAATTATAGTCATGAGGTTCCCTTGTTATTGCCCTTTTGTGTATGACCTTCCATGTTGTGCCTTAGCAACACCTAGGATGGCATGGGATTCCATGTAGTGCCTTAGCAACACCTAGAATGGCATGGGATTCCATGTTGTGCCTTAGCAACACCTAGGATGGCATGGGACTCCATGTTGTGCCTTAGCAACACCTAGCATGGCATGGAATTCCATGTTGTGCCTTAGCAACACCTAGGATGGCATGGGATTCCATGTTGTGCCTTAGCAACACCTAGGATGACATGGGATTCCATGTTGTGTCTTAGCAACACCTAGGATGGCATGGGATTCCATGTAGTGCCTTAGCAACACCTAGGATGGCATGGGATTCCATGTAGTACCTTAGCAACACCTAGGATGGCATGGGATTCCATGTTGTACCTTAGCAACACCTAGGATGGCATGGGATTCCATGTTGTGTCTTAGCGACACCTAGGATGGCATGGGATTCCATGTTGTGCCTTAGCAACACATAGGATGGCATGGGATTCCATGTTGTGCCTTAGCAACACCTAGGATGGCATGGGATTCCATGTTGTGCCTTAGCAACACCTGGGATGGCATGGGATTCCATGTTGTGTCTTAGCAACACCTAGGATGGCATGGGATTCCATGTTGTATCTTAACAACACCTAGGATGGCATGGGATTCCATGTAGTGCCTTAGCAACACCTAGGATGGCATGGGATTCTATGTTGTGCCTTAACAACACCTAGGATGGCATGGGATTCCATGTAGTGCCTTAGCAACACCTAGGATGGCATGGGATTCCATGTAGTGCCTTAGCAACACCTAGGATGGCATGGGATTCCATGTAGTGCCTTAGCAACACCTAGGATGGCATGAGATTCCGTAGTGTCTTAGCAACACCTAGGATGGCATGGGATTCCATGTAGTGCCTTAGCAACACCTAGGATGGCATGGGATTCCATGTAGTGCCTTAGCAACACCTAGGATGGCATGGGATTCCATGTTGTGCCTTAGCAACACCTAGGATGGCATGGGATTCCATGTAGTGCCTTAGCAACACCTAGGATGGCATGGGATTCCATGTAGTGCCTTAGCAACACCTAGGATGGCATGGGATTCCATGTAGTGCCTTAGCAACACCTAGGATGGCATGGGATTCCATGTAGTGCACCTAGGATGGCATGGGATACCATGTTGTGCCTTAGCAACACCTAGGATTCTGAAGCTATCACGTGAATAGTCATTTATTCTCTCAGTGCAGCAGTCTATCTATCAATATAGGTCTCTAATTAGGTGTATGAAATCTTAGCCCTGCCTACTTCAAGTATGTATGTTTGTGGCAATGCTTATTCTGCAAAACCAAAGTCAATAGACTTCCGGTCACCTCTTCATGTCTAGGGCAGGTTGTCAGGCATGTGTTGGCACCACCAAGTCACGGGGGGGGGGGGCAGATGTCTGACAAGTTACTCTCTCACAGCGCGGGATGTGCGTGTTTTGTGAACAGTCGGAATTCCATAAGGTTGACCAATGAACTCGCCATAATGCCCTAGCTCTGGCCCTAACCCTAGCCAGTACTACATACATGTAGGTGTGAAGAAATGGTCGCCCCTCGTTGAACCCGGGTTGCCACATCAGCCACTGAACATGTGAACCGCAATGTATATAAGGCAGCATTTACCCCCCCCCAGAGTAAACACAAGCTCCTATTTAGACTGGAATCCAGTCAAGCATAGCTTCCCACTGCCCAAAATACTCAGGAACATGTTGTGATTGCGACGCTTCATCGGTCATGTGAGACCTGCAGAATGTGACTTGATACACAGATTTTGGTCCAACCCATCTCCCCCCCCCCCCCCCTTTCCCCTGAGCAAAATATACGAAGGTTTTAAGGAAGAGTCTAATTAGAGCATTAGTGTAGTTATCTGAAAAGTGTAATTCTGTACTCAGGCGTGATTTCAGTAGGGTTGAGCTTTCTTCTTCTTAATATGCGTCTATTATATCTGCATTAAGTCACAACGAAAAGATATCTCATTTCCATTATTGCACTGTGCTGTTGCACCTTAGAACAAAGGGGGCGTGGGGAGGGAGGCAACTTCCATTCTTGGTTTAGGGGGGTGAGGAGGGGGGGGCAACTTCCTATCTTGGTTTAGGGGGGTGAGGAGGGGGGCAACTTCCTATCTTGGTTTAGGGGGGTGAGGAGGGGGGGAAACTTCCTATCTTGGTTTAGTGGGGTGAGGAGGGGGGCAACTTCCTATCTTGGTTTAGGGGGGTGAGGAGGGGGTGGGGCAACTTCCTATCTTGGTTTAGGGGGGTGAGGAGGGGGGGCAACTTCCTATCTTGGTTTAGGGGGGTGAGGAGGGGGGGGGCAACTTCCTATCTTGGTTTAGGGGGGTGAGGAGGGGGGGGGGGCAACTTCCTATCTTGGTTTAGGGGGGTGAGGAGGGGGGGGGCAACTTCCTATCTTGGTTTAGGGGGGTGAGGAGGGGGGGAAACTTCCTAACTTGGTTTAGTGGGGTGAGGAGTGGGGCAACTTCCTATCTTGGTTTAGGGGGTTGAGGAGGGGGGGGGGTCAACTTCCTATCATTGGTCCCTCACTCTTGTGCATATGAACGCTGACCTGAGTAAAACAGAATGTAAATATGAATTCTTTTTCGTGCCCATTGCAAGCTGGCAGTATATATACATGTATATGTCATGTACTCTGCGTACCAGGCGCACGACACATGTACCCAGCCTAATCTTGGGTTCAGTGCTGACAAGTGGCTGCTGCAATGGGTAGCAGGCACTACTTTACCATGTCAGCTTGGGGGAATGCGGGACGTCTGTGTGTGGTGGTGGTGGGCATTATAACAAGTTATCTAGTAGCTTGATTACTTTTTTCCTTTTGGGGGGTTGCTTCCTGGTTACCCTGGGGACTGCTGGCTTTAATTAGAAGACCTGATTAAGATTACTACATATTTAATGTAGTATTGGATGTTTGTATGGAGGTTGCCTGTGTACACATAGTTTAAAAAAATGCAAGGAATGGTTTCATTTTCATCCATCAGGGTGTGTGTATCGTAGACAATTCCAGTTGGGCATGGACTCGTGGATGTTCAAAGGACATAGTTGGTCACCTGATTCTAGCCATGGCTAGTATTAGATAAAAACCTTTGCGGAAGATGAGAACTCAGAGTTGGCATAGCCACCAGTATTAGCCTTTTGGGGAAGATGAGAACTCAGAGTTGGTCCAGCCATGGTCAGTATTAGCCTTTTGGGGAAGATGAGAACTCAGAGTTGGTCCAGCCATGGTCAGTATAGCCTTTGGGTAAGATGAGAACTCAGAGTTGGTCTAGTCATGGTCAGTATTAGCCTTTTGGGGAAGATGAGAACTCAGAGTTGGTCTAGTCATGGTCAGTATTAGCCTTTGGGGAAGATGAGAACTCAGAGTTGGCCTAGTCATGGTCAGTATTAGCCTTTGGGGAAGATGAGAACTCAGAGTTGGTCTAGTCATGGTCAGTATTAGCCTTTGGGGAAGATGAGAACTCAGAGTTGGTCTAGTCTCATGGTCAGTATTAGCCTTTGGGGAAGATGAGAACTCAGAGTTGGTCTAGTCATGGTCAGTATTAGCCTTTGGGGAAGATGAGAACTCAGAGTTGGTCTAGTCATGGTCAGTATTAGCCTTTGGGGAAGATGGGAACTCAGAGTTGGTCCAGCCATGGTCAGTATTAGCCTTTGGGGAAGATGAGAACTCAGAGTTGGTCTAGTCATGGTCAGTATTAGCCTTTGGGGAAGATGAGAACTCAGAGTTGGTCTAGTCATGGTCAGTATTAGCCTTTGGGGAAGATGAGAACTCAGAGTTGGTCTAGTCATGGTCAGTATTAGCCTTTGGGGAAGATGAGAACTCAGAGTTGGTCTAGTCATGGTCAGTATTAGCCTTTGGGGAAGATGAGAACTCAGAGTTGGTCCAGCCATGGTCAGTATTAGCCTTTGGGGAAGATGAGAACTCAGAGTTGGTCTAGTCATGGTCAGTATTAGCCTTTGGGGAAGATGAGAACTCAGAGTTGGTCTAGTCATGGTCAGTATTAGCCTTTGGGGAAGCTGGGAACTCAGAGTTGGTCCAGCCATGGTCAGTATTAGCCTTTGGGGAAGATGAGAACTCAGAGTTGGTTTAGTCATGGTCAGTATTAGCCTTTTGGGGAAGATGAGAACTCAGAGTTGGTCTAGTCATGGTCAGTATTAGCCTTTGGGGAAGATGAGAACTCAGAGTTGGTCTAGTCATGGTCAGTATTAGCCTTTGGGGAAGATGAGAACTCAGAGTTGGTCTAGTCATGGTCAGTATTAGCCTTTGGGGAAGATGAGAACTCAGAGTTGGTCTAGTCATGGTCAGTATTAGCCTTTGGGGAAGATGAGAACTCAGAGTTGGTCTAGTCATGGTCAGTATTAGCCTTTGGGGAAGATGAGAACTCAGAGTTGGTCTAGTCATGGTCAGTATTAGCCTTTGGGGAAGATGAGAATCCAGAATTAGTCTTGCTGTGCCAACGACATTATGGGACAAATATGGCCCACACAAGTGCAAGAAACACACTGCGACTGCTTGGCTGCTGATTACTATGAATTGGTGTGTATTAATTAATTTCCTGAGCACTATTCCCTTTTTAAGGGCAAAGAACGTGTTGAGGAAATATATGTCTCCTGCCACGATCTTGTCTGGGTCATCGGAGCTGGCCACACCTCCATGTATATTTTATGCATGAGATAGTGTGTGTCGCACATATGTGACGCTCGTGATCGGAAGGACGAGCTCCTGTGACGAGTTTAAAGAGGCTTGATTGTGCAGAAATTGGTATTGGTGCCACAAAACACAAAATTGCCTGCAGATTGGAATGTCATAAATCCATTCCAAACTAGATAAATTAGAGGGAGAAGGCAGCGGTTGAGTGCTCCAGATTCTGAAGCGTAATACTAGATTTTGGGGGGCTCAATTTTATTTTTAATTCCTTTCCATGCGTGGAGGCACCTAGCGGTGAAATGAGGAGGTCGTGTTGAAGGCTGACGACTTCTTCCCCATATCTCCCATGCAAGTGGGGTTGGTGGGCCAAAGGATAGTTCTCGCTGTGTGTGCTTTGAAGTAGTGTGTAGTAAGATGCTGACGGTTAGGGGGATCGTTGGTTAGGGGGATCGTTGGTTAGGGGGATCGTTGGTTAGGGGGATCGTTGGTTAGGAGGGAGTTGGTTAGGGGGATCGTTGGTTAGGGGGATCGTTGGTTAGGGGGATCGTTGGTTAGGGGGATCGTTGGTTAGGAGGGAGTTGGTTAGGGGGATCGTTGGTTAGGGGGATCGTTGGTTAGGGGGATCGTTGGTTAGGAGGGAGTTGGTTAGGGGGATCGTTGGTTAGGGGGATCGTTGGTTAGGGGAATCGTTGGTTAGGGGGATCGTTCGTTAGGAGGGAGTTGGTTAGGGTGATCGTTGGTTAGGGGGATCGTTGGTTAGGGGGATCGTTGGTTAGGGGGGAGTTGGATTGGTGGCGGGTGTTATTTCGGTGTTGAGATCTTGCAAGAGTTGCACGTGAACAAAAGCAACTTCATAGAAACTGTTCGTGAGTTTTTCTCTTGTAACAGGTAGCATCTTTGTTAGAGTATTCTACTAATGCCGTCTAGCCCTAATCCTAGCCACTGCCCTGGCCCTAGCCACTGCCTTGGCCCTAAACCTAGCCACTGCCTTGGCCCTAAACCTAGCCACTGCCCTGGCCCTAACCACTGCCTTGGCCCTAAACCTAGCCACTGCCCTGGCCCTAACCACTGCCTTGGCCCTAAACCTAGCCACTGCCCTGGCCCTAACCTAGCCACTGCTCTGTATGGGATATCTGGTACAGTTTTGATGACATCATGATGATGCAATCCTGAGCTACGACATAAAGAAACTGCATAGGACTTCCCACTGTTGAGATATGCCATGACAGGTTTAAAAAAAAATTAACACCGTCTACTAGGCAGCTGCTAAGTGGCTCGGTAATTAATTTTCCAAGTCTTTAGATTGAGTGTTTAGAGGAGCATAACTTGTCCACTTAATTAGTGACCACACACACACTTTGCCTTGTGTAGTAACCATGCCAATTTGTGTTAGCCACACCCACTTTTGGCTCCTGGCTGATAAGTATGTGGATGTTCTTTTAGAGAGGAACGATCGACCCTACAGCACTTAGAACAGGAAGTACGAGTTTTATCACATATGGCTCATCAAGGATGAATGCAAACAATGTCTGAATTAGTTTGCACAGAGTTATTGTGTGATGTTCCTTGTTGCCAGACACTGTCAGGAAAACCAACCACTCCAGTAAGGATTCTCTAAATATTTAGGTGATGTAAATTCACCTTTGTCACCATCAGTGGCTGAAGGCTCTCCAAATGTTGCCTTGTCATTCTCTCTCTCCACTAGTGGACATGGCTGTCAGTGGTTGATGGTTCTCCAAATGTTGCCTTGTCTCCACTAGTGGACATGGCTGTCAGTGGTTGAGGCTCTCCAAATGTTGCCATTTGGCTTCCTCTAGCCACTGGTACCAATTTTAGGGTTTTAGCACTTAGCAATCAGGAGTTATTTATGTGTGGAGGTTTCAGGTTTTGAGGTCCCTCCACTTTAGGTCTAGTAACTTGCCTATAGTTATACCTATGAAACATATTTCAGTATCAAAAGAGAGCACACGGAGAGACCTATCTTTTGAGCTATATATCAAGTCCATACCATGAAGTTTGCAGAATCTACGGCTCTAAAGTTGTAACCACAAGTAAAAAATTTAAAAAATTAAAAATGCAAGTACCCCCCTGAAGGCTCTCCAAATGATGCCTTTTCTTGTTCCCTCTCCCCGACATGGTGGTGTCTGTGGTCGATAGTTGAGAGGCAGTATATTTAAGTTCTCCACAGCTCGAGCTGTGTGGTTGCAAATATAATAGGTGTCAGTTTGCTAGTTGTAAATACATGTGGCTTCCAGTCCTAACTGGCGTGGGTTGTATACAGGAAATGCCACACAAGGACTATTGCAGTTGCCGTGGTTATAAATGGCATCATTAGTGGTTTGTCGGGTGCCACCTCAAGGCCTTGATGGGAGGTACAGGAGTGCACACCTGTCGAGGCAAAGACTAAAATGGTGAGGTTTGTAAGAGTGGAGAACTTCCGAGATGCCCATCCAGGTCGACCTTTGCATGTCGTCATTGCACTCTGTACTTGAACTGAGTTTTAAATTAATTTTTATGCGTGGACATTTAAAAAAAATATATATTTTAAGGGCATGAGGCATGATGAGGCATTGGTTGTATGTGAAGCTGACTTTGTTTGTGCAGCTGCATGATGCTTGCAGTGTTGCTATGAGTAAGGATTTGGCTAATAGAGGGTGTCATTTTTTAATTTAAGGTGCTCTCAACCATATTAGTATGGGACTAGAACAAGTGTCCTGGCTATAGAGGGTGTCCTTACTACAGAGGGTCCTCAGTGAGAGGCTCCCACTGTATTAGTACGGGACTAGAACAAGTGTCCTGGCTATAGAAGATGTCCTTACTACAGAGACTCCACAGTGAGAGGCTCCCACAGTATTAGTATGGGACTAGAACAAGTATCCTGGCTATAGAAGATGTACTTACTACAGAGAGTCCACAGTGAGAGGCTCCCACTGTATTAGTATGGGACTAGAACAAGTGTCCTGGCTATAGAGGGTGTCCTTATTACAGACAGTCCACAGTGAGAGGCTCCCACTGTATTAATATGGGACTAGAACAAGTGTTCTGGCTATAGAGGGTGTCCTTAGCACAGAGAGTCCACAGTGAGAGGCTCCCACTGTATTAGTATAGGACTAGAACAAGTGTCCTGGCTATAGAGGGTTTCCTTACTACAGAGAGTGAGAGGCTCCCACAGCATTAGTATAGGACTAGAACAAGTGTCCTGGCTATAGAGGGTTTCCTTACTACAGAAAGTCCACAGTGAGAGGCTCCCACTGCATTAGTATGGGACTAGAACAAGTGTCCTGGCTATAGAGGGTGTCTTTACTACAGAGAGTCCACAGTGAGAGGCTCCCACTGCATTAATATGGGACTAGAACAAGTGTCCTGGCTATAGAGGGTGTCCTTATTACAGAGAGTCCACAGTGAGAGGCTCCCACTGCATTAATATGGGACTAGAACAAGTGTTCTGGCTATAGAGGGTGTCCTTAGCACAGAGAGTCCACAGTGAGAGGCTCCCACTGTATTAGTATAGGACTAGAACAAGTGTCCTGACTATAGAGGGTGTCCTTACTACAGAGAGTCCACAGTGAGAGGCTCCCACAGCATTAGTATAGGACTAGAACAAGTGTCCTGGCTATAGAGGGTTTCCTTACTACAGAAAGTCTACAGTGAGAGGCTCCCACTGCATTAGTATGGGACTAGAACAAGTGTCCTGGCTATAGAGGGTGTCTTTACTACAGAGAGTCCACAGTGAGAGTCTCCCACTGTATTAGTATGGGACTAGAACAAGTGTCCTGGCTATAGAGGGTGTCCTTATTACAGAGAGTCCACAGTGAGAGGCTCCCACTGCATTAATATGGGACTAGAACAAGTGTCCTGGCTATAGAGGGTGTCCTTATTACAGAGAGTCCACAGTGAGAGGCTCCCACTGCATTAATATGGGACTAGAACAAGTGTCCTGGCTATAGAGGGTGTCCTTACTACAGAGAGTCCACAGTGAGAGGCTCCCACTGCATTAATATGGGACTAGAACAAGTGTCCTGGCTATAGAGAGTGTCCTTAGCATAGAGAGTCCACAGTGAATATGGGATTAATGTCCTGGCTATAGTGTGCTTACTACAGAGAGTCCACAGAGATAGGCTCCCACTGCAGTAAGATTCAAAACCTTTTTGACATGCAATTACAGTCAGTGTCAGCATAAAGGCAGAACAGGGCTAGTTCATCTCTCCTGGTAGCTCCTCTGTGAAAACAAATATTCTGTAAGTCTCATCTCAAAGATCGTGTCTTTGTTGTAGTTGCCGGCAAGTGCTTCCACGTCCATAAGAGATGAGCTTAGCATTATCTAATGCAACCAAGTCAAGCAGGTGTGTATGCTTGGCTTGCAATTCTGGAAGGTAGCCTAGCATGTTGCATAGACCTGTGTTGAATTCCTTTTCTATATGGAGCTCTCATGGGGAGGTTAAAGGGGGGGGGGATCTCCAGCCATTAGCTTCCTTTTGCAGAGCTGGAAGCAGTTTGTGCTGTCTATATTAGGATATGGTTGTGTATGGTTGTGCCTGATGTTCTCAGGAAGTTGAAACTGAATACTGTAAGGGATATTTAGTTTGTGGGTGGCCTGGAAGGAGAGGAAGAGAGAGAAGGTAATCATGCCATCATTTCTTGAAAGTGTTTCATGCTTCAAGCTTGCAATTGACAGTCTTGGGAGTCTTCTAAGATTTTTTTTACTTTTTTTAATTGTTTTATTTGAATTTCTATACTATTAATTATTTTATTTTATTACTACTATTAATTATTTTGTTACTATTATTTTATTACTACTATTATTTATTTTATTATATTAATATTACTATTTTATTATATTAATTATTATTTATAATTATTATTTATTTTATTATTTATTTTATTATATTACTATTATTATTTATCCTATTTTATTCTAGCTATTATTAATTATTTTATTTTGTTACTACTATTAATTATTTTATTTTATTACTTTATTTTATTATATTGCTACTGTTATTTATTACTATTGCTACTATTAATTATTTTTTATTTGTTGCTACTATTAATTATTTTATTTTATTGCTACTATTATTTATTTTATTTTGCTAGTACTATTTATTTTATTACTGTACTATTAATTATTTTATTTTGTTACTATTTTATTACTACTATATTTTAATTTTATTTATTATTATTATTATTATTATTATTATTATTATTGCTACTCTCAATGATCTCTCAGTTAACATAACATTACAATAACCTTCTGAAATTGTATTCTCTCGACGTCCCAACTAGATGTTAGCCTTCATTAGTGTACAATTTCATTTGATTATTGAGAAGGTTATTGTAATTTTATTACTCTAGTCTTTCTCCAAGATTGATTCCAATGCAGTTTTGTTTTGGATTAATAGTTGTGGAGGTGAATTAAGTGGTGTGTCGATCTACCACAATGCTAAGCAAAGGAGCATATAGAATCATGCATGTGCTACTTCATTGCTCCCTATCACGTAGTCAGTGCCAGTGTCATGCACTGTAGCACGTATGCACTGTCAGCAAACTTGAGGAGCACCTCTTAGCTTGCTCTTAGTGCATTATAGCAAGCTGAAGGAGAGAAGAGCTACAGCTTGGCTTCCTGAAGGAGAGAAGAGCTACAGCTTGGCTGCCTGAAGGAGAGAAGAGCTACAGCTTGGCTTCCTGAAGAAGAGAAGAGCTACAGCTTGGCTGTCTGAAGGAGAGAAGACATACAGCTTAGCTGCCTGCAGGAGAGAAGAGCTACAGCTTGGCTGCATGAAGGAGAGAAGAGCAACAGCTTGGGCCTGAAGGAGAGAAGAGCTACAGCTTGGCTGCCTGAAGGAGAGAAGACATACAGCTTAGCTGCCTGCAGGAGAGAAGAGCTACAGCTTGGCTGCATGAAGGAGAGAAGAGCTACCTACAGCTTGGCTGCATGAAGGAGAGAAGAGCTACAGCTTGGCTGCCTGAAGGAGAGAAGAGCTGCAGCTTGGCTGCCTGAAGGAGAGAAGAGCTACAGCTTGGCTGCCTGAAGGAGAGAAGAGCTGCAACTTGGCTGCCTGAAGGAGAGAAGAGCTACAGCTTGGCTGCCTGAAGGAGAGAAGAGCCACAGCTTGGCTGCTTTGTGATTTTGATAATACACATAAGCAGGGGTTGTTGTTGTCTGAATATTCATCAAGTATTGTGTTTTTCACCACTTGGCTTCAATGATAACGAGGTCTGATTTTTTGCAATGCATTCTTTGATGTGTAATCACGTCGCAAAATTTGACCAATTCTCTCTTTCTGTGTGTGTACGGGTCTGTGGGGCTGGCCTATTTAGTTCAAGTGTCTTAGCAGTGTGGGGACAAAAACAATGCATGTACTATAATCAAGTTCCTTTGGGGGGAGAGGGAGGGGGGAACTGGGCTCTCTGGAGGGGAGGGGTTTGAATAGCTGAGTGGATAAAGACCCCAAATTTTTGTTTGAATTTAGTTTAAAATGAGAGGTTGGCCTTGTAGAAGCATGGCATCACCAACAGGGGAAGATTATGTTGAGATGCTCAAAGTGTTGCCTTTGGTAGTTGCTGACATAATGTTATTGGACAGATTTCAGTTGATGTAGCTATGCTGTCGACCAGAATGTGTGGGCGAGTGTGTCGATGTTTCTGTGTAGGAGTGTTGCTCCAGTCATTACCGTGGGAAACTTCTGCTCTTCTACTTCTTACATGCACTAAGAATCCTTGTTCTCTGTGTGTCTGTGTAGTTATTGTTCCCATGTGGGGGGCTGTGTAGTTCTTGTTCCCATGTGGGGGGGTGTGTAGTTCTTGTTCCCATGTGGGGGGCTGTGTGTATGTCTGTGAGTTAGAATAGTCTAGTGGTGTTTTGGACACTCTGAAGATAAACAATGGTGTTCACCCCAACTAGGCCTAGCTATTGTAATAGGTGAGGATGAACCTCGAGATACCCACAGATGGTCTCAGGATTGCCCACATCATGTGTGTGGTGTGCTGTGTGTAATTTGTGAGTGTGTACTGTGTGAGTGTATTTTTGAGTGTTTGTGTAATGTGTGAGCGAGTGTGGTGTGGATGTATGTGCCTAGCCATTTGTTGCTTGGGAACAGCAACTGCCCAAGACATAGCACATGTGCCACTTGTACTTACAAAGACTCCTCACAATTCCGAGAGTATATGCCACACTTATTATGCAGTAGAAAGGTCACATTTAGAGGTCAAGGTATAATAAGAGGCACTCACAAAGGTCGAGGGTCACATAGAGGTCATATTGTACATAGCATAATACATACCATTTTTTAATGAGATATTATTTTATAATTACAGTGAAGGTGGTCGCTCTCTTCAAGTCGGCAAGATCGGGTCACATTCCAAGCTACATAGCCAAGTGTGGTTTCTGTCTAAGAGAAGAGCGTCGGATTCCATCATCACATCCATGATGCTCTCTGGAAGGAGGTTTTGCGTCGACATGACGTCATCTGTCAACCTAGGAATGATCCGGCCCAACAGAAAGGTTGTTCAGAGAGGTGTGTTGGAAGTCACACCCAGCTCATTAATATTCACAGATGACCTCTCGCAGATGAAACAATTGTGGCACCTGAAGTCCCTCAGAAACGTAGAAGCAGTCAGCGACAAGGTTTTTATGATGGAGGCCGCTGACACTCTGTCGGAGGCAAGAGCCTTTTATTTTTCAACGCCGGAAGCGAAACAGTTGCAAATTTTAGTTCTGCACCTGCTTCACGTGATGATCAATTCCGAACAGCCGCACCAGCTTTGCGGCACCCATTCCGGCACTTCTGGTTTCCCCGTTTCTCAAACCATACCCATATCTGCGGACGAGACTGGACCCACGCACTGGAAGTTGAACACGATGTTGTCCATGGAATCTTCTTCCTCGTCGTCGACAATTAGTCCGACTCATTCAAGAACACTGTCGACTCCAAGGGACATTTTCGAAGTTGATAGAATTCTTGAGGATTCTTCCAAGAAGGAGCGTGGGACATTGGAAGCCATTGAAAACGAGATTGTCTTTGTTGAATATGGAGGGGTGGGGAAAAGAACTGTTTGGCCTGTTAAGTGCCTTCGAAGATTTGGATACGAAGGAGACATCTTCACACTGGAAGTTGGTCGGAAAGCTCCTGGAGGGGAAGGGCGCCATCGATTCAAAACCCCTCGGGCTGCCGAACTTAATATAGCTGTGAAAAATGCCAGCGTAGCCAGCGTTGGGAGGAACACTCCCCCCTCACCGGCTGTGCCTGAGAGAATTGGTAAAGTGCATCCTCAGCAATTCTCTTTCACTTCTCCAACACACAGGGCCCTCCCTCCCACACCACCCTCACAGCCACCCCTCCCTCCTCTCCCCTCTTCTCAAGCTTCACTTCTCCCTCCTAGCAAACATGCACCACTCCCGCCACCTCCTTCCCAGCCCCTCCCCCCACCGCCTTCCCAGCCCCTCCCCCCACTGCCTTCCCAGCCCCTCCCCCCACCGCCTTCACAGCCCCTTCCTCCCACTCCCTCCATTCAAATCCAGCAGCACCGATACAGTCACCATTCCATGGCTCCAAAGCAAATAAGAGATATCGAAAATGAAAGTCAGAAGCTGAGTTCCTCCTCGCCCGCATTCAGTCGACCAGATTCCCTTCGGCGAGCGTACTCCAGCCACGATGTCCGGCCTAATATCTTCGAGGTACGCAACATCAGTGATGATAAAAGGGAAGTAGGGCAGGGGACTGTGGAGGTGACGTCGACTGACCTCATTTACATCGACTCCCAAACACAAGAGAAGTGGAAATGGCCCGTGAGGTTTTTGCGCAAGTACGGTTACGAGGAAAACATATTTTCCTTTGAGGCCGGTCGCCGCTGTCCGGGGGGTCATGGGCTGTACGCTTTTCTCTCCGAACGAGCCAATGAAATTCATGAGACCATCCTCGACAGTGTCCGCGATCAGAGCAGGCAGGGGAGTTCACCCGTAAAAGTGCCGTTGACCCCTGAGCATTCGAAGGGTGTGACTTCAGGTCGCTCTCGATATTCGTCGGCGGATGATCAAGCAGCGCCGCCTCCAGTCGTGAAACTGACCAATTACAACGACAACGGTCCGAGTGCGATGATGAAAACTGGAACTCCCACATCCAACCTGACAACCTCACATGCGGTGCCGACAACCATACCTTATTCTGTCGAAGTCAGCACATCTCCGCTCAACTCTTCTTCCAAGCTCGGCAGTGTTGATCCCTCTTCAATGGCCGGTAAAGGATCATCAAATGCCATGATCACTCCTCCGTCTCAGCACATCAGAACACGCAGAAAGCAACAGGACCATCATTATGACTTGCTCTCCCATTACGGCCAGGAGCCGAACACTAGGAGTTCTCACAATCAACCTGTCATTGGCAATGGCGTCATCAGCAAAAACATAGTCTCACCGGATCTGAATTCGGAGCAGAGCAGAACTACTGCTGATCAGAGAAAGAAGAGGAACTCTAAATTGGACCAGAAGAGGATCTCTGAAAGCAATCCCGATGTCTCGGACGATGCCGCAGTGTCGGGCGGCGTTACTAAGGACGTTGCCCAGAAGCAACGATCGACGGTCTTGAGCCGCTTGATCGGTAAGAAATCCAAGAAGAAGATGAGACGGGAATCCACGGACAACGTTATTGACGCTCCATCGTATCTCGACCAAGTGGGAGGCACGGGAACAGACACGTACGTCAATCTTCAAAACGGTATAGTATCTCACAGTGCTTCCTGCGACGATATCTTAAGAAGCTGTAATGAGTCTTATTCCAACTCCTCATGCACGAGTGCAGTTCCTTTGCCGCAACCGCCGCAACTGGTTCAGAGCCACACTCCACCTATCAACAGGAGATCGTATGAAAATAGTCACCGTTTCCCGGAACAACGGCCCACCTCTGTTCCCTCCTCATCTGCCGTGCTGTACCAAAACTTGAATGATCTGGGATCACATGTTGACAGAAACCATTCGGATCCTGCTCAAGCTCTTCCTACTGTAACGGACATGCCTCCCGTCCACGCCAGCGACCACTCCCACCTCTACTCAAATGTTTCAGCATTGGCATTACAAGACAATGAGAATCCTCTGCCGCAGAACACCACATACGCCGAAGTGGAAATCTGTTCGACGGGCACTCCCCCTTTTGTTACTCCACATGATTCGCCACGATCATCACCACACCCACATTCACCACATTTGAGCAATAATGGTAGGATCGTCAGCACATCAGCTAAAATTCCACCCTTCACAAAACCGAAGCCTTCCAAATCCAACCAATCATCTGATCGTCAGCGCTCAAGCAGTGTACACCCTGCTGGGCCACCAGCTAAGCGTGGGCAGTCTCCTCACGTTCGATCTCAGAGCGAATCTTATTCAGGAAATTGCATCACTTCCAGTCCTAAACTTGGTCTAGGATCAGTGGGTGTGGCTTCTGTGATAAATGATGAGGTCGTTTATGCTCCTTTGGATTTTGCAGCCATCGATGCAGTAGCCCAGATCAAGAGAGATCATGCAGATATCAGAAACTTTGATGAAATCTTGAAAAGACACGATGTGCGAGAGATGGAAATGGACAGGAAAAAGAGGAGGAATATAATGACATGATTTGTGCTTATTAATCACGTGGCTTATAATTCACCTTGTATGCATTACAACATGGTAAAGTATCGTTTACTTGACTGTCGTGATAATTTATGCATGCAACCCTTTACCTCCCTCTTGGGGAAAGGCCGATTCTCGTGAACTGGCGGGACTGTTTTCTTTTTGCAGAACTTTCCGCCTCGAAAGCAGCAGTGTTGCCATAGTGTTGGATTTTATCCAAACTGTTTGGATTTTTGATCCTTAAATTTTCTGTTTGGATTTTATCAATGGATTTTTTATCATTAGAAAATTGTTTGATATTCCATGCATATCAGACCATGTGCAGCCTATTTCAAACCCACTCTCTGTGGTATTAGCCGAGTGTGGTAATTTTGTGGTCACCTGGTCTGTAGGAATATTCATGTGGTCACTTGGTCTGTGCAGGAATATTTCTGCACAGTCCTGTGTTATTATGTGGTCAACTGGTCTGTGCAGGAATATGCCTACAGAGCCAGAACCCTTTGATCTATGTGCATGCTCGTGCATGAGCTATATATCTGGTTGGGTATTTAAAGCCTGATTTGTGCAAGAGTTAGAATCTTTCACAGTGAGTGTCAGAGAGAGTTAGCTATGGAATTCAGAACCCAGTACTTCAAGGTTACCAGAAGAAGATTCTTCAGATATGGATTCTGACTCTGATAATCGGTTTCATAAATTGACATTGGCAGTCAAATCTCTACATCTATATATCAGCTCTTCTAAGTGCCAAAAAAACGATTGTGTATCCATCGTAGACAGTATGCAAAGACTTTCCCATAGGCCACAACTTTGAGAAAGGGATCTTCTTTTGCCTTCTGTATGAAGTGCTCTCGTGATATAAACCTTGGAAGAGGTGGTACTAGAGATCTCGGGAGACATCAGGAAACGAAATTACAGAAAAAGATGGTGTGGGTGTACTGCCTCTGCACCTACTTTGGGCCAATAAGAGAGGAGTTGGTAATCCGTGCACAAGTACTCTTTGCATATTTCCTTGGAGAGCATCATCTTGCCTTTCAATTGGGAGATCATTGTACCAAACTATTCAAGTTGATGTTTCCTGATTCTTCTATTGCTAAAGACTTGTAAGTGCAGTCGTAGTAAAGCAACAGCTGTGTTGAAAGTTATTGCCCAGGATTGTTGGAAAGCCATTTCCGCAGCAGTTGGAGAGACTAAATACTTCAGCCTCCAAACTGATAATGTGAGAAAATTTAGGGAGACTATCCCCAAGCTTGTTGGATTGCTGCAGCCAAGGGAGCTGTCGAACGATTACCTATGAGTCGCAAGTTACTGTCCAATCTCAAATGGCTTCAACCAGGCTTACTATTATTATATATGATTTTACAGCACTGTATAATAGCATCAAAATAATGTACAAAGGATGAGAGGAATGCTGAAGGCTTACCAGCAAGAGCTGCTGGTTATAGGTGAGAATAGTTAATTGCAGATGGCAAAGAAAAACATTTACTGCATGGACAAAGATAGTGCCAAGTGCATGGTAAATCAGAATTAAAGTTATTTATGGAAATTGGACATAGTCATAGATGTTGAAGTCTTGGGGCATTTTGAGGCAGTTGATGAGAAATGTGATGTCCAAATGTTCTATATAGACATAGTGATAAAGGAAGTAACTTGAGAGATATTAGTCTATCCTTGTAATTTAAATGATAATTGTTTAAAACAAACTTGGTTGAGCAGCGCTGAACTTTCTCAAGTGATTTGATGTCCTTAATTAAGCAAGTGAGGGCGCCAGACTTGACTGCAGTAGGTAAGGCGAGTTCTGACGAGATGTATATAAAGTAAGCTTGGTGAGGATAGGATGGTGAGATGAGATGGCACGACGGATAAAGTAAAGAGTATTATAGGCTTTGGTAATAATAATGGAGTAATGGTGAGACCATGAAAGGTTATTGGAGAAGTTAATACCAAGGTCATTGTAGTGGGCTGTGTTAGTGATCTGTGTTTTATTAAGCAGATAAATATGACTATGTTCCTCAGGAGATGTTGAAAACGAGATATATTTGCATTTTGATGGGTTGAAGGCCAATTTCCATTCACTACTCCAAGACTGCAGCGAATCAAGGTCTCTTTGCAAAAGAAGGCGGTCAAAGGGAGTGGAGATAGTATGCAAGCGCACTTGTAGTCATCAGCAAACATTAAGAGAGATGACTCTGAAACAGATAGTGGAAGGTCGTTGACATAATTATAATGAATAACAGTGGTCCAAGTATACTTCCTTGGGGGACCCCTGATGTGACAGGAAGTAGGGAGGAAGACACACCATCAATAGATGACATCTGTTGTTTAAGTAGTTTTTGAGCAATATCCATAGTGAGCCAGTGATACCAATGTTCCACAGTTTGATTAGTAGCTCCTTATGGGAAACACTGTCAAAAGCCTTCCGGAAGTCTAAATATAACACATCTGTGGTAGTATGAGTCCTGGAATTAGTATAGATCAGCATTAGGGCAGTGAGAAGTTGTTAGAGACATGAGCGACCTTTCACAAAGCCAAATTGATTAAGAGAGATGATGGGGAAGACATGGATGAAAATGACATTGAAAAGGACTTTTTCTAGAACTTTAGAAATAGTGCATAAGAGAGCTATCGGTCGATAGTTGGTAATGTTGGATGGAACTCCAGTCTTTAGAATAGGAGTAATGAGGTGGACTTTCCATTCTTGTGGAATCTGGTTCAGAAGTATACATTTCTGGAGAAGCAGAGTGATTGGTTCATAAAGGGATATCGCACAAGATTTTAATAATTTTGGACCAATGTTGTCAATGCCCATAGCTTTTGACGTGTCAAGAGAGTTGAGGATGGTAAAGATGTCCATGAGACCTCACAAAGTAACGATGGAAAAGGTGTAGGTGAAGAGAAGTTGATGTCTCTGGACTAACAGATTTTGGTTGGTAGACTGAATGAAAGTACTCATTAAACAGTTCAACTCTTTCATGTGGGGAGGAAGCAGACGAGTTATTGGAGAAAACCTGCTGGGGAATATAAAAAAATTTTGAGATAGAGTGCAGGTAGCGGAAGGTGGATTTACAGTTGTTAGCCTTATTATTGAATATTTGCGACTCGTATTTGGTCTCAGCTTTTATCATTAAGTCTTCAAGATTCTGTTCCCCTTCATGTAGTTTTGTTATGTTATGAGGAGTTGGGTTATGCTTGGCTTGTCTTCTAAAGCAGTGAAAACGATTGAGATGGTGTCGTATGGCTGGGGTGAACCACCTGGGAGGTTGGTGGGCTTTTTAACCTTGGGTATATATAAAGAGTGAACACGCATTGAGAATAATTGACTTAGTTAGTTGCCAGGAGTTGTCTATGTCGTCAACTATCAAAACATGAGATGAAGTCAACCTCCAGAAAGTAATTGTTCAGGCCTTCAAGATCAACCTTATTGAAGTCTAATACATATCTGTTAATTTTCTTGATAGGTTATGTTGGTGTCGAAGGTAATAATGAAATGATCCGAGGAGCTTTTATTTTCAATAATGATGTTGTTGATGTGATCTTCTATGTATAGTAGATCTAAGATGCCACCTTTGACATGGGTAGGCTCAGTAAAAAGCGGAAAATCAGATCACATAACATTGTGGTAGATGCAGATAAGGTTGACCAGTCAATGTTTGGAGCATTGAAGTCACCAAGTAGAATGAGTCTCTTGTTGAGTGAAGAGAGGGCTTCTATTGACTGTACAACCTGGGTGAAGTGTTGAAAAGGACAATCAGGAGGAATGTAAACACAGGAGAAAATGAGATTAGGAGATAAAAGTTCGATAGACACTACATCAATGGAGGAGTAAGATTGAATAAGACGAGAAGGAATCTTTGATTAGATACAAATCATGGCTCCGCCACCACGAGAGGGTCTATCTGAACGGTACAATAAGTAGTCTGACGGGAGAATTTCATTATTTTGTATTTTTTCAGTTAGCCATGTCTCAGTTAGTGCAATTACATCAAGTGAGCGAGAGTAAACAAAAGTTTGGAATTGCTTTAATTTGTTGGTAATGCTACAACAGTTCCAGAAGCAGCAGTGGAGATGCCGGCATGGTAGTCATTGACCTGCAGGGCCAGGGATTGGGGTGTTGATATTATGTGAAATAGAGTCAGTGAGGCTGAGATGTGGGGTGGAGGAGACAGGGTTTGAAATAGGAGCAGAAGGATTTGCTATTAGAGGTACAGTGATGCTGGTAGGTTCTACCTCAGTGGCTGGCAGCTGGCAGAGCATCCTCAAAAACAGCGGTGGAGGACAGAGCAATTTAGATGTCTCTTGAGAGCTCACTTTTGTCTGTAGGCTCTTCTTGTAACTTGTTATTGACAACCCGGGCATGAACTTTGCCATTCAGGAGAATTGTTGACCTGCGAATCCTAATTTCATTCTTTTCCGAAACCAGTCTCAATGAGAGCCCACCTCTCCTTTAGAAGTAGTTTATGGATTGCCCTCTCCTGATTTGTCAGATCTGGCTTTATAGTAATAGAACTAGTAAGGTTATGTTTTTTGGACAATACGCTCTGTACCTCTATAGGTCTGGCCAGTCTAGCCAGGATAGGACGGGGTGTTTTGTTGCTGTCAAACTTGCCAAGTCTTCGGCAGTCAATAACTGAGTGGTTGTTGATATCATCTATACTAGAAAGAATAGACGTAACAGAACCCACATCACTGAAGGATCGTTGGATCCAGTGGGTGCCCGAGTCACACTCCTCAATACACCAAATACAACTAGATTACTTTTACGATCTTGTGACTCACTTGGTTTAGTAGACGGCCGTCTGAACTGATCCCTAGGTTTATGCTCCATCAGAGACGTAGAATTTCAGATTATTTTTGCACCAGAGGCTGCTATACTTGGGTTCTGTTGAGGATCCATGCCAGAAGGTGATGCAGCCATGGACAGAGAGTTCATGACAGAGTTTAATTTGCTCTCGAGCTCTGAAACAGAACTCTTAAGCTCCAAGACACAATTCTTAAGAGCCTCAATCTCATTTTCTTGAGTACCAAGATGACAGAGAGGACAGCAAAACTTGCTTGATGATTTAGACAACAATACAGTATGGCTGGTCAGGTGCTTGCTGCAGCAGAGTGTGTTCCTCAGGTAGTTCAAGTTGGTGACAGACCCAGCTTTCAAGAGGAATTTATGGATTTCTGCATGTCGCCATTACCTCCTAAAGTCATGGCCATCACAGAGGTGGATAAGTATTGGCATGCAATCAGCCAAATCAAAGACTGCTTGGAAACTGAGTATCTCTACTCCACATTGGCAAAACTCGCAATAGCCATTCTAGTTATACCTCATGGCAATGCTGATACCAAACGTTTATTCAGCCACATTGGTCTCAACAATACGAAGCACAGAAACAGAAACAGAAACAGAAACAGACTAGGAATTTCTACTTAAATTCACTTTTAACAAAAATGCGAATTTAAACCGAACACTGAACTATTAAAGACATGTGTAAATGCTATGAACACACTTTAGTATGTTATTTCTCACGAAATTGTTGTTTGGATTTTGTTTGGATTTTTTGTTGCCAAAAAAATTGGATAACTCAGGCGAGTAATTTGGAAATTACCCAAAAAATTATGGCAACACTGACTTGGGTACAGGAAGAACTTAGTGCTGTGCTTGAATGTAGTCTGGAATCTAATAATTATTGTTGCTCTCGAACGAACTCGCAGTTGAAATTTACTTTCTCCGCGTTTCGGATGCTCGTAGCCTTCGTCAGGAATAAATCTGATGGAAGCTAGAGCATCTAGCAGAAATGTGAGCGCGTAAATTTCTATATAGCTAATGTCATGACTCGATAGATATGGTCTGGCAGTGGAAAAAGTGGTCTGGATATGTTGTTTAGCTGGAATAAATGGGTTATGGGAGTCCAGCGTGTAGGAGGTATGCAAGTGCTTCGCTGCATGCAAGTTGTGGATGTAATCCCGGCTTTTCTTGATTCAAGCACACTCGTCATGTGTGCGTGACCTGTGCTGTTAGGAGGAGACCATTTTTTCATGGGTTTTACTAAAAACTTCCATAACTTTTTAATGTTTCATCTGTTTTGGATACCCCTCAGAACGTAAGCTCTTCTGAACGGTTCCACAAGCCCTTTGAAGCATGTTTAGAACCTTGTTAAGCAAAATGTAAATAATAGTAACTTGGGTTCTCAAATGCTTGACAACCACTACCCACCTTACGCTTGCTCTTCACAACACTTGCTCTTCACAAAACTTGCCCTGTACCCTCGGCTTTCTTTCAGTCTCTAAAACATTTCTCTTGACACTTTGCAGTTGTTTGTTTGCTCGTAGATCTGGTAGCTGATCTGTGATTTTTGCTGCATACTCGACGGTGTTATCTTTGCAGTGTTAACTTTTGCGCTTTGCTATCGTGGCCAACTTGCTTGGATGCGATCCTGTACACTTGAATATTACACAACCTAGTAAATTTGAGCTCAGATTTGGTGTAAAACCTATCAACTTGATAATCAGGGAAACCTGATATATATTTTGTTTATAAATGAAGCATTTCTCCCCCAACCCCAACTTTCTTGTATTTTCCTTTTATAGTCAAGCAGCCACTTATAAGAAGTTACTCAGTGTAACACCAGAACTAACCAATCATAGGTGTTAATATTTAGCATGATTAGTACTAAAGAATATACACGTGCCTATGTATTCATATACACACATAGACACAGGCATCATAAGTAGTATTACTAGAGTATACACACGTGCCTATGTGTTCATATATACATGCATCATAAGTAGTATTACTAGAGTACTCACACGTGCCTGTGTATTCATATACACACATGCATCATAAGTAGTATTAGTAGAGTATACACACGTGCCTATGTATTCATATACACACATAGACACATGCATCATAAGTAGTATTACTAGAGTATATACTCACATGTGCCTATGTATTCATATACACACATAGACATATGCATCATAAGTAATATTAGTAGAGTATACACATGTGCCTATGTATTTATATATACACATAGACAAAAGCATCATTATTCATATACACACATAGACACAAGCATCATAAGTAGTATTACTAGAGTATATACACGACATGCATATACACACATAGACACAGGCATCATAAGTAGTTTACTAGAGTATACACACGTTCATATATACACATAGACACATGCATCATAAATAGTATTACTAGAGTACACATGTCATGTATTCTCATATACACATATGCATCATAAGTAGTTGCCTGGTTATGTTGAAGGTCTGTGCTGCTAACTGTTGTCATGGAGTGAGCTTCTGAGGAAACAAGAGAAAGCGTTCTATTACTTGATGTTGACTTACCCTCACAACAGTGTTTATGACACTAATGATCCTTACTGCTTTTGATGTTTTTCAGATACTGAACGGCTAAGTTGTTGCAATGCATTGCAGTCTTCTCGTAATAAATTGTGAGATGAACGCATTCTAAACAAACCCTCAGTTGACATAATGTACAGTAGATGCAATAACCTCCTTGAATTTTACTCTCTCAAAATGTTTCGATTATATAGATGCGAGCTGGTTATGTGCCGCTAGCTAGCTATTCACCAGGAGATACCAAACCACACCCATCACACACGGCCAGCACGTGAACTGGATGTAGCAAAAATAATAAAAATAAATGCGAAATAAAAAAATACAATTATTAAATGAAAAAATGGATAAGAAAATATAATACTAATTAATCCACTAATGAATCCACTAATGACAATTATAATCCACTAGTGCAACTAATGCTAATGACAATTATAATCCACTAGTGCTAATGGCAATTATAATCCACTAGTGCAACTAATGCTAATGTCAATTATAATCCACTAGTGCAACTAATGCTAACGTTAAATGTCAATTATAATCCACTAGTGCAACTAATGCTAATGGCAATTATAATCCACTAGTGCAACTAATGCTAATGACAATTATAATCCACTAGTGCAACTAATGCTAATGTCAATTATAATCCACTAGTGCTAATGTCATTATAATCCACTAGTGCTAATGTCAATTATAATCCACTAGTGCTAATGTCAATTATAATCCACTAGTGCTAATGTCAATTATAATCCACTAGTGCTAATGTCAATTATAATCCACTGGTGCTAATGTCAATTATAATCCACTAGTGCTAATGTCAATTATAATCCACTGGTGCTAATGTCAATTATAATCCCCTAGTGCTAATGTCAAATTATAATCCACTGGTGCTAATGTCAATTATAATCCACTAGTGCTAATGTCAATTATAATCCACTAGTGCTAATGTCAATTATAATCCACTAGTGCTAATGTCAATTATAATCCACTAGTGCTAATGTCAATTATAATCCACTGGTGCTAATGTCAATTATAATCCACTAGTGCTAATGTCAATTATAATCCACTAGTTCAACTTACTAATGTCAATTATAATTATAATTCACTAGCACCTAATGATGTCAATTATAATCCACTAGTGCAACTAATGATTATGTCAATTATAAATCCACTAGTGCAACTAATGCTAATGTCAATACATACAAGGAATGGCTAACTCACTAACTAAATGACTGGAAAATTACAGGGTCGTGGTTTTCAAGTTCAGGCTCTTGAGGCTCCTCCCAGTCACTGTTGATGGCTAGTTTGTGCCGAACAAAACAGCGTACGGAGTAAAAAGAGAAACAGGTCTGACCATGGCTATGAGAAGTTACCATTCCTTGATTAGACCATTCCCTTGATTAGTGGCAACCCAGCGGCCAGGCAAGTCCATTCCAGTCTCGATTGAAGTCAGTTCGCCAGAATCACTTGATTCTATTCCAGAAGCATAGGAAGATGTTTTACGGGGATAGGTGGGAGCTATATCTACTGTGGGAACCAGCAGTGGGTTTAGAAAGCATGTCTATAGACTAACTCACGATATACTGCAACATTTACATGCAACATTTACAAAATAAATATTATATTGCAGGCTTGTGTTCAGCCAACATAATAACCAGTAGTCTGATGTGCATTAAAAAAAAACATTAGATGATACAGACAGGAATTTTCAACCTAGGTAACAATCCTGAAAGGAAAATAAAGGGGGGGGGGGGGGGGGGAATTCATCCAAACACTGCATACCCAATATCCCATCCAAAATTGGCTCATTTCCATATAAATGTGCATCTCTTGACAATTTGGTGGCTTTTAAAAAAGCCGGTTTGAAAAAAAAAAAAAAAGTTCCGTTTACTTGCTGCTTGTGTATTTAGTGACAGCCTTTGTTCCCTCAGACACTGCATGCTTGGACAACTCCCCAGGCAAGTGAAGCCTTACAGCAGTCTGTATTTCTCTGCTGGAAATGGTGTGCTTCTTGTTGTAATGGGCAAGTCTGGAAGCCTCAACAGCAATCCTCTCAAATATGTCATTTACAAAAGAGTTCATGATACTCATGGCTTTGGAAGAGATACCAGTGTCGGGATGAACCTGCTTCAGCACCTTGTAGATATAGATAGAGTAGCTCTCTTTGCGGGACTTTCTCCTCTTTTTCTTATCTGAGGGGGGCTTGCTCTTAGTAGCAGCAGCCTTCTTCTCGCCTTTCTTGGAAACAACTTTGCCTGGCATTGTATTCGAGTAGTTCACGAAGTCCGATTTAGAATAAGTTCTGGCAGCTTCCTTTTATAACGCGGAGAGGGATCAACTACAGCAGGATCATTTGAGACCTGACCAATTAAATATCGCCGTTTTAGCTTGTTATGCGGTCGTGTAGAACGAACGAGTGTTGTTGGCCGCCCAATTAGGGATTCAGGTACGGGTGTGTGGTTTACACGAAAAGGCGTGGTTCCAGTCATGTGATAAATTTCCTGCGAGGAAAAGTTCTGGCGTGGTCGGTGGTGCTAGAAACTGCTGGATACTGCTTCCTAAAAAGCTGTGATGGACTGTAGCTATGCTGCTCTATCGTGTCAGTGATAGTATAAACATTGCTGCTTTGACACAATAGCTGGCAGAGGGTTTTTATGAATCTCATGGCACTGGCACTTGAATATAGGGCTGGGGCTGGGGCTAGGGTGGGAACAAAACTTTCAAGGGCTTTTGGAGGTGATACAATCTTCAGCATTAGCAAGCTATTGTGTCCAAGCAGCAATGTTTATACTGACACTGCACACGATAGAGCACAGCCTAGCTAAGTCCATCACAGCTGTTTAGCAAGCAGTATCCATTCCAAGCAGCAGTTTCTAACCACCGATAACAACCCTACGCCTGACTAGAACTTAGTCCCCCCCCCCCCCCCCCCCCCCCCCCCCCCGTGAAAACCACACCCCTGTACCTGGTGGAAATATCACATGACTGGAACCACACCTTTTCGTGTACGTACCTCAGATCGAGTGAATTTAGTGAATCCCGATTCAATTATGTTCGCTCAGGGGGGGGGGGGGGGGGGTGGGGGGGGGGGGGGGATGAGCATTCCGTAAATGTCACGAAGAAGCTAATGTTGTGAAACCTTGATGGATACTTATTGAACACACCCTTGAAGCTCAAAGAATCCTGAACTTCAGAAGTAGCTATCTTATTGTTCTTATCGAGTTTTCATAGCCCCCAAAAGGCCACTTCTATATAGATTATTGACGTCTGAACCTAACCAGTGAAATCATCCTCTTTGTTACTTGTGTGTGTGAGTGGAAGGGGGGGGGGAAGAGAGAGGCTACAGGTTATGTCAACAGGTTATGTCAATCATAATATACTCTGTTGTGTTGGGAAGTGCTATAAATCTTGTTCTGTTGAGCCTTGAGATGGCTAAGTATGTACAAACAATAAATGACAATGACTACAGGAAAACAACAACATGAATTAACTATTTTAATGATTAATACAGCAAAATATAAATTGAGGTATTGCAGGAGGATGTGGGTGAATTATAAAGAGAAAGGTTTCGATGTTGTTATGATGGGGGACTTCAACGCAAAGATTGGATTAGGAGTGGAGGACAACCCAAACAGTAATGGAAGGCGGTTGTTGGAGTTGGTTAGGGCTGGAGGTCTGTTGTGGGCAGTGCTGTGAGAGTTAGGTGGACGTGGGAATGTGGGGAGAGAAAGGATGTAGCTAGGGTGGTAATTGAGGACTCAGGCCAGCTGGATGTGGGGTCGGACCATAACATTATTTGGGGAGAAATTATGTTTAGTAGGAGAGAGGTACAAGTGAGAAGAGAGTGACATAAATGGAGAGTTGACAATAGGCTAGACTGGGTGGAGTATTAGGAGGCAGTGGACATCTCCTGGAATCCAACTCGCTGCACCATCCAGTTAATTTCTTTAGCTTTAGACTCTAGGTTGTCAATTAGAACATCCTTCCCTGACCTGGACACACTCCCTAATCCTTCCCAATGCTTGGCCAAAACCTCCAGTGTATCTTTCCTCTTCTCCACTACTACACCCATTTTCCTCTCTCACTCTCTGAATTTGATAATGCTTCTTCTCTCCCTTGAAGTCGTAAATAACTTACAGCTAGTCCCTCCTTGCTCTTATCTTTTCTATTGTAGCCTTCCTCAGTCTCTTCTTTTCCAATCTAATCAACCTCTTCACACGTCTTCTTGTACTCTTATATGTAATGATCTTTCTTCACCTACATTGTCACCCCTAGACTCTCTAAGCTTCCTACAGGACATTTGTCGTGCTTGGATGGCTACTTCAATGTCACGAAACCACCAGCCCTTAGATCTGTCTGTTAGTTTTTCCTCCCTATACCCGCCCAAAGCACAATACACCTCCACAGTTCCCAAATTTGTTGTACATCTTCTCTGTCCTTTCCTATCCCTACCCCTGCCACATATTCCTCTCAACCTCTGAAGCCCTCGCTCGCCATATGTTGATAATCTTCCCAGTCCACCTTACCATCAACCTTCCATTTAAACCATGGAGTACTTGCTCTTTCCTCCAGTCTACCTATTCTCAGGACACACCATATTAGATTATGATTTGATCCTAGATCAATTTCTCCACTGTTCTTGATCACCATCTTATCTATAACTAACCCCTTGACAGCAAGATATAAGCTATCACTGACCTCCTTTCTCCCATCTCCCACGTCCACCTTCCACTACATTGTGATACCTTACTCCTGATATGCAAATTGCTCACCCCAACCAGATCCAACAACCTCTTACCATTCCTGTTAGGCGACTGCTCTGACACTAATCCAATGTGGGCATTAAAATCACCTATTAGAATTACCTCACAGCCTGCTTCCTGATGTTCTGCCACCTTAGCTTTCATCACTCAAATAACTCTTCTGATTCCTGACCCTTCACCCTTCCTGGTTAGCATACACCACACCCACAATCACATTATTGCTCTCCTCTGCTTTCAATTCCACCCACAACACAGTTCCATCCTCAGTCGCAGCCTAGACCTGATGCTCTTCTTAACCAGCAACCCTACACCCCCACTTGCACGCTTGCCTCCTATCCTATTGTACCCATACCAATCATATCCAGGTACCTCAGCCTCCTCTCCCTGCTGCAAAAATGTTTCTGCCAGCACCAGCACATCTATATCTTTCCTCTTCAACATGCACTTAATGTCCATCTCTCTCGTCCATCCTCCTCTACGTTTAGGAAACCCACACCTGAAACACTGGCACCCCCAAAAAGTTCCTCCTTCCTCAGAGCCCAATAATATGCTTGAAACTTTGTCAACCTGCTCATCAGTCAAGTGGGAATGATTTTTTGAAATGCTTGTTATTTGATTCCAGAGGGGAGGGAAAAGAAGGGAAGAAGAAAGAAAGATATGATCGAAAAGCCAGACTAGAACTCGTGTTTTTTTTTACCGCCAGTTATTTTGCCCTCCCCTGGGTTCCTCACAGACCAATTACACCTCATATCCAATGAATCAGATGTCGAGGCTCTTGAAACTAATATAGGTACATATATAGTCCAGTAAATTTGTGAAATGATCTTATAATGTCATATCAACATCAAATTTGACACAAACTTATATATTTAATAAACAGGCAATATCGAGTCCATTGAGACCTAATTAACACCATTCAAATTATACATATACTTTACATTAACAGAAAATGTAACACACCCAATCACAATAAACCAACAAATCAATAAGTGACGATATAGAAGGATGGTGCCCAAGCTGGCCAAATTGTTCCAAGGTGGCTTGGTGGTGACTTCCTATTTTGTTGTTGCTATGAATGGAATGTGTACTTTAATTCGATTTTTTAATGCAATAATAACAGTCCACACATGGAATGTGTGGAGGTGGATATATATATAACATATAGTGACTACTTTCTCAATCTCATCTTGGAACATCATCAGTAAAGACTAGGGAAATGGCTCGTCCCCAACCCTGATGGCAAAGATCCCATTACTGAGGCTGCATTCCCGCGCTGCACCGCCACAGAAATCCATTGAAGAAGATGTTGATGGAAGTTCTCTTCATAAGTTACTGACCTCAGGCGGCGAACCCAACTCCCTGAAGAATGCCTTTGCTTGAGGCCCAAAGGATCCACAAGTCTCTACCGCCACAGGTACAAACTTGTATGCCGAGTCCAGGTGGGCGTACTTCTCACCCTTCAAAATCTCCGCCTGGGCTGCCACTGCACCAGCCTCAGTGACTGCAGCCAAAAGGTTGGATGGGGCAAAGGTGTCACTGCAGGTTGCATCCCATACCAAGAGTCCTAACCACTTGACCATGGAATGATGGACATTGCCATCAAGTCTCTTTCCATCGGACCGAAGCAGACCTGAGGGCTCCAGCCGGGGAAGGGACATTTGCAGCAGTTAATGCCCGATGAATGATGTCATTTAAAGCACCATGGCGAGAAAGCCTTCCCTGACTGTGCCTTCAGCTCAAACCCATGCATGCCAAACTGGTTGACATCTGATTACATTAACTACAAGAGTGTGGCTGGCAACAGGGGTACTCCAAGACGTAACCCAACTGCTATTCCGAACTACATCATCGGTCATTTGGAGACCCAGTGAGGAGATTGGCAGGGCATTAAGCCAGGCACCTGACTCACATGCAGACACTGCGAGGAGACGAGATCTGGTTTTGGGGTCACTAGCATTCAGCAAAAGTGACTCTGCCCTTTCCAAATACGAGGGATGTCCCACGACTTCTGCTGAGCGGGGCTGGAGGAGGCAAGACAAGGTCATCACCCTAGAGTGAAAGGGCAACCTCAATCTCAGGATACTGGACAGCAACTAAACCGAGGGGGGAGGATATGGTGAATGAGATTGGACGATCCATCAGCAGAAGCCAAAAAGGCAGAGGGAGCACGATGAACCGCACTCCTAATTCCAATTCCCCCATGGTTCACCTGGAAGGATGACCTGTAGGTCATTGTTCTGAAAAATCTATATTAGTGATATTGCTGAGGATCTGACTTGAGAAGGTGGTCATAGGCTGTGAGATGACTGGAAGAGAAACAGGTACCATTGCACATGAAATAAATTAAGCAGCAAAATCATGAGGAAAACTTGTTAAGATGATCATGGTAGATGTCATAATAATTCTAGTTTCAACATACTGGTAATTCATTAGGCACCCCATGTATTACCCACATCTCTCCGGGTTGATATCTCTCAACATGGAAATACAAAACCATTACCTTCAAATATTTACAGAAGCAAGGATTACTTTGATGTGAACAGTGTCCATCACAGGCACAAAGACATGTGCAGGGAAGGCCTCGCAGGGAAGAGAGGCCTTACAGACTACACTTCATGCTGTGTTGTACTTTGTAATACAATGCAGTTCGCTACACTGAAATGAGGCTTCAACAAGGCATGTCCAATAAGTGCATTTCCATTGATACCTTTCTTCCAGCCCCACTCATTGAAGATGGATAGCTCTGGCAGTGTGATTAAATAATGTCCTCTTTTTAAAGCAGCCCCTTAATGTGTTCCTTAGTGGCTACTTCTGTGGGCGTTATGTCCTCGTTCCTTTTGCTGAAGAGCATTTGATGGACTAATTGACCTTGGTTATGAACTTGTCCTGTCATTTAGGACAGTGTATATATCTCTCCAAGTGAGCCATTTAGCTTCTTTGGACTCATTGACAGACTGATAAATCTCTCTGTCATGTCCAAGAAATGCTTTACAAATGTTTCAGGTTGTGTTTTTTTGGCCTTTTCCTGCAAAAGCTGAAACTATATTATGTGCAGCGTGCCAGACACTTTTGAGGTCCTAAACTCTGCACACATGGATGAATTGGGATGTAATGTTTCTTTGTTCCAACTCCAAAAGCTATCCACATTTTGCTCACATTTATTTGGTGGAAGCTATTATTACAGCATCAGAATTTACAGTATTGATTATGGCGTCATTTTCGGCAGGTTTTTGTATAGAGAAGTAAGCATGAGTCCACTTCTTCATGCCCACAGGGTGACATACCTTCTGCATAAAAAATAGGGGAAGCGGACATTATAACTATGTCTAGAGGTGTTGTGACCTGCTAGTTTTATCTTCATGCGACTCCTTACCAAATCATCTGCCAGTAAGAGTCCATCCTCATTGCCATCAACTTTGAGGAAACTGTTCCAGTGATTGGGATTTGGGTGCTGGAGGTTTTTATCAGTTCTTCTTATTACTCAAGTAGCGGTCTTTAGGCTCTCAGGTATGTAATGTCAAACACTATACATCTATTCTTATTGCTGCTTTGAAATAGTTGTGATGACTGGCTTGAAGACTTCATTGCTATATTGTAACAGGTTTTGACTTCTCCCTGACTTGGTCATGTGACGATTGCTGGGCCATCAATGATGATGCATCTAGTGGAAATATCGAGTGAGTACAATTTCAAGTTGATTTATTGAGAAGGTTATTGTAATGCAATCATTGTTAAGTTTATTGTACTTCTAATCAGCAAATAAACAGGAATATTCCCTTCTTGGATTCCCTACTGTGACTAAATATTGATGCAATACCCAAAGTTCTTCCTGAGTACCTCTGTATCTTCACGGTGACTCTCATCTGTCTGATGTCAGGAATCGATGTTGTCCTCCTCTTCAAATTCATTTACTATCCTTCTAATTTCTGGTCCTGCAACCATTTCAGTAGAGTTGAAGGGGTACTCAATATGCCAATAGATCCCACACCTTGTCAATGATAATTATTATGATGATGGTTGAGTTAGGAGTCAGCTTTAGTTAATCAGTAAGAATGCTTATTATTTGAAGTCACCTGGGATTATATTAAGCAAATTTGTCAATGATTGATAAAAATGTCAATATTTTGATGGATGTTGAGTAATCAACCCATTCAGCCAAGTATTACCTGTTGTTGAATGAAAAGAAGGTTTTATAGAACCTTCAGAACAAGTCACATGAACAGGCAATCCCCTGATGTTTGTGAAATTATTGAACTAACATGATAAAGTGCAGCTGAAGGTGACACAGATAAGTCATTTCATGTGCCAACAGTACAACTCAATCTGAAAATTGATGGGGGATGAAAGATCATCTGGATACATTTGTTGTCAAGTTTAGTTCTGTGCTCTTCACCACTGATGGTAAATAATATAGATGATGCTGGTAAGCATGCACCCTGTAAAGCTATATGATGATAAATGCTAAAATAATATTTCTGAAATCAAGTGGTCAACGAGGAATAGAGATACTACAATGGTAATATTCACTCAGAGAACTGGCAGGATATTGTCTCTGTGATGCTGGCAGCCACACAGTCTAGGCAAGGATGGTTGTATACCAATACTCTGACACAGTTTCTCAATAGTGTTGAACCATCCTTCAAAGTTGTGGCCACATTGCTCACCTACCGCTTCAATTATATCTTTCACTTCAACTGAAGACTAGAGGTTAAGGCTTGGAGACCAGCATTGGCCATAATTAATGCACTAAGGAAATATGTTGTGCTAATCGCTAGCAAAAGTGTTCTGGCATCACTTATCAAATATGTAACACCATCAGTGGTACTAACCTGTATAACCTGTATAACCTGTATATATAAGTATATGATTTCCACGTATGCGGGATAAAGTAACTGGAAGTGGTTGAGAGCATCTAGTCGCTGATCCCATCAAGTTTGGCATAGGTCTTTTAACTTATGAACTGCTGAGCGTAGTTGTATGATCAATGGTCTCCAGAATGTGTTGGCATTTTGGATGAGCACTGAGCAGCAAAGTACATTAATAATCGACCTAGAATACCCCAGGCCGTACCTAGGGGTGTTTCCTGTTGCCTGGAACCCCCCCCCCCCCCCCCCCCCCCCCCTTCCCCTTCATGTAGGAGCTACCATAAATTCTAGATTTATAGCGCCTGCCTCTCTAACTTAAGCGCCACTTCAACCGTATTATAATTTTTGAAGTCTTAATTGTTGCACCAAGTTGGGTTTTAATTATTATTTTGGGGTGCTTATTAATTAGAGCCAGATCTACAAAATGTCATCAGTTACTTCAAGAAAATTTCATGGTGACCAAAAGGCCTGCTGCCTTGTTTGGATCATTACTCCCGAAGAAAGGTCCTGTGGCCGGCCTCGAAAGTGAGCAGCACCTGCAATATTATTAGTTACTAGTGGATCTACTGGAGAATCATCGGGGTACCTATTTTATAAGTGCCACTGTAATTTAAGTGACAGCATCAGCGTAGAATGCTTTTTGCAGACATATTAGCCGAATAATTTATGCTATTGTACATGGTATTTTTATGTTGAACTTCCTTGTCCCATCCCCTTGGACCTATTTACGATCTTCAATTTGAAAATCCTAATCTTATATTGGGAGGAACTATGCATTTAGCAGGGAAAAGTCCGCCATCTGAGACTAGGAACCTCCCCTTCCAAATCCTGGGTACAGGCCTGTACCCATCATGTTGTGAATACTTGAAACTTTGTACTTGCCTATATTCCTAGGAGAACACTAGAGATGGCAGTTTTTGATCATTCGAGTCTAAAATTACACAACAACTTATTTTAAGTGTCCAAGTCATTCATGAGGAGATAGAATGTGGGTATTTCCCGGTATTACCCAGGAGAAATCTGGGAAATCCCCTCTGAATGTAGCCACATGTGGGGTTATAATTAGAGCTGGTAACGACCTTTACAATTTAGGCACATGCAGGCTTTATTCCTTGCCTATATATATAAAATATAAAATACAAATGCATACAGAAACTTGCAGTTACGTCTTTGGAGGAGCTCCATAGATTCTGTACACGTCACGCTATGAACTTGATCTATAGCTCAAAAGATGTGTCTCTGTTTACTAGTATTGGTATAGCCATGCAAAAGTTACAGGCAGTCAAAGTTGAGAGCCTCAAAACCTGCAAGCCTGAATGCTCTGCAGTTCTGGCTCCCGATTGTGAAGTGCTAGCCAGTTGAAATTATGGCAGCTAGTGGAAGCCCTACTCTACAAAATGAGTATTTTTATTATGCGCTAAAATGTGACTAGTCAAGCATGGGTGCTAAAAATAGATTAGAGATAATTGATTTTCACCACCCAAGTTTGACTAGCGGAAATTTTTGGCTAATATACATCCTTTATCTTGAATCATACACAGATATTAATTTCTTTAAATCACATAATATGTGAAATTTTATACAATATAAATTTGATGATATTATTCTAATGGCAAGAAATACTGCTAGTGGCCTTCTTGGTTTTTAGAGTCTATTAACACCAAACTAGGACTTTGCGGGATTGGGTCTCTATCTAAGCTATCTGCTCACTCACTGTTGATTCCTATTACTTACTTACCTTTATGTACAATTGAAGATTCACAAAACAGCACACAGAGAAAACTTACTCTTTGAGTACAATGAAGTACTGAAAGTCATGGACCATAAATATTTAATCTGACACTACTAGACTATTACCATCACTTGCACTGGTTCTTTAAGTGTACTGTAGGCTGGAGTTTTAACATTGTCTGCACTTATACACTATTGTAAATATATAATGCACTTGTACATAGCACAAAACTTGTATACACACCACAAGCAACTGTTTGGGTTGGTACATCTTTTGGGTTGGTACATCTACTGTGTGAACCACTTGGAACTGGCAAGTCTGCTAATATCCACTGGTTCAGGTTAGCCCAGCAGTGGAGTAGTAGTAGTGTACTACCAAGGTAGTCTCTCTCGATTGGAAGGCAGTGGTTTACACTTACACTGGTAATACTCTTCCGCCCTCTATCTGCATCTCTACAACTACAGCATCAATGCCTGTAGGACAGCCTCTCCTTACAGGGTGGGGTTTCCTAAAGAGTTGGTAACAAAGGAAGGCCACAAATAGCAACCATGGGTTCGTGGATTTTCGCTCCAATGTGGTCCCCTACTTGCTGCTGCCTGGATGGACATAAGGAGTATATACGTCTTGTCCACCACCAACCATTCATGTTGCGCAGCCCCCACTTTGGATCCACATGCAGTGTGAAGAGGTGCATGGTTACAAGCCTTGCCCTCCTTGCTTACTTGTGCTACATGAGAGGAGTAGACGTCAATTACCAGATGGGGCAATTGTTCTATATCATAGGGAAGCATAGTACAAAGTGATGCAATGACGTCTTTGTCAAATTGAGCAGCTTCATCATGGAGGTGCATGTTAGACCAGCTGAGCATGCACCGGTGTCTGCTAAGAGATATTTTGCCTTGAGCTTGCCATTTAACTCACTATTCTCGTACAGTGGCCAAAGCCAAGTGTTGTGTCGGGTGTGCGGGTACCAGGAGAAAGAAGTAGCTCCCAAAGCATGGCAACAGACATGAGTCATGGACCTTGTGCTCTACTTACCAAGTTCACCTGTGCACAGACAACGAGTGCAGCTGCTTTGAGAAGTCCAACAAGCATGTGGATTACTGCCAGTGACTACCTCAGCCAGGCCTTTTTTTAAAGTAGTCCATCTGTAACAACCTTGTGTCTGTTTCTATGGTGTGAATATCTGCTTGCATGTCAAGTGATCGAGTGTTTTGTGCTGTCTGGCTAAATCCTAGTCCTATCTCCATGTGGCAATACTGTCAATACTTTCTGGTTGGCTAACATGGCTGGTATTCGTTACAATGCATATTGTTAGTGAATTTAGTATTATATGCATCCATAAATACCAAAACAGTAAATGTTTGTGCAAAAAAAAAAAGCAGGGTTAACACATATATAGTGATATTCACATCTTTGTGGTTGGTTGCTAAGCAACCATGATTGAGTGTGAAAATATCCTCAAAGCAGGGGCTTTCTCATAGCCTATGGTTGCTAGGTACTTCATCAAGCAGAAGCTTTCTCATGATAGCCTATGGTTGCTAGGCATTTTATCTCTCCTTTTTTGTCGAACATAATTTAAAAAATTAGTGAAGAAATGGATAAGCATCCATCCATGTTAAGGGGAGGGATCATAATGTTTTATTTTTATACAGAATGTTTTTGTCTTGTTTTTAACTGGTTACAACTTGAGCTCCATAGATTCTGCATACTACACTTTATAAACAGCTCACTCTGGCTCTCTTTTGACTCTAAAAACTGTTAAAGTCTAATTACCTCACGATTTCTCAACAAACTTTAAGTTGACACAAGTAGAATACAATGACTTTGACAATAATGAACTCGAATTAGCTCATTGATGCTTCAGCTTGATACTCTAGCCTTCACCACTTTATTCCTGAATGAAGGCTAGAGAATCGAGCCAAAACATTGAAAAGCTCATTTTAAGTTGATTGTTGAAAAAGTCTTTATATCAACAGAGAGTTTGTTGAGAGCTTACTATTGACAAGTACATTAAGGATTACTAAAGCTATCGTGCATTTACCTTGGTGAGAAAATAGATAATATACTTACTGGTGGATGACAAAGCCATGCCGTAGGAGCCAGATAGAGATACGACGCCATCACCATGACCAATTGGAGGTCAAGAAACACATGGTAGTAATTAGGGCATGAAGGATCGAAGGAGATAAGTTCTTCCTGTTATGTTGAAACACTATTGGAGGGACTACCTGAAACTTCCTTGCCTTACTTCAGGCAGCTCATATATGATGTCAGCTGACTCAGTATAAATGAAACTTTATGGTTCCTGCAGAGATCACAACTCATACAAGCTTCATACCGTTGAACTTAACCATCCTCAAGCAACATCGTTAAAGCTACTCATATGTCCAGAGCCACATTAGGCCAAGCCCTTCTCTTCATCCTCATCTCAATACGGTTTGCTGCACAATCTTCCATTCATCGGCAACAGGCAGAAACAACCAGCATCGATAATAGGTGCCCTTCAGTGGAGGTGGATAGATGCTCCGAATCTAGTGACAAGTCCTGCATGTCTTGGGAAGACACACTTATAAGAGTGGTGAGAACGTGCCAACAGCTGCACCAATCAACACCTCTGAAGCAGAAATGAACAGATTGTTGAACAGATGTGAAAACATGCTCCTCCATGTCTATCTGAAAAGGAAGGACTCGGAAATGTGCTACTGGAGGAACATATCCAAATAAAACTCCTCCTACTTCCCGAGCTTTCTCATCGAAGCTCAACTTGATACATACAGATCAATGTCTAGTTGGTGCACACCACATACAACAAAAAAATTGAGGTTTGTCAGAACTACTTGTGAACACGATCCTAATCAACACCATTGGTGTTCCTGTGATGCCGAGAGAATCACCACGGTTACACCAGGAAGTCTAGCTAGTGAACTATCATTTCCATTGCTCTATTCTACTGCAAACCTCAAAGTTTTGTTGTATGTGGTGTGTACCAATTAGACATTAATCTGTATGTATCAAGTTGAGCTTGGATGAGAAAGCTCGGAAAGTAGGAGGAGTTTTATTTGGATATGTACCTCCAGTGGCACATTTCCGAGTCCTTCCTTTCCAGATAGACATGGAGGAGTATGTTTTCACATCTGTTCAACAATCTGTTCATTTCTGCTTCAGAGGCATTGATTGGTGCAGCTGTTGGCGCGTTCTCACTACTCTTAATGCCAAAGTGGAAGAGATCGGACATATTGAAGACTTGGTGAAGAGGGACATCTGTCAACAAATCTCCTTGCTTTTGGGCATAGTGACATATAAGTGTATCTTCCAAAGACATGCAGGACTTGTCACTAGATTCGGAGCATCTATCCACCTCCACTGAAGGGCAGCTATTATCAATGCTGGTTGTTTCTGCCTGTCGCTGATGGATGAAGATTGTGCAGCAAACCGTACTGAGATGAGGATGAAGAGAAGGGCTTGGCCATATGTGGCTCTGGACATTTTGAGTGGCTTAGGATGTTGCTTGAGGATGGTTAAGTTCAACTGTATGAAGCTTATGAGTTGTGATATCTGCAGGACCATAAAGCTTCTTTTATACTGAGCAATCAGCTGACATCATATCTGAGCTACTTTAAGTAAGGCAAGGAAGTTTCAGGTAGTAACTCGCTAGTCCCTCCAATGTTAGCTGTCACTTCCCAAAATATCCCCCCCCCCCCCCCAGTATAACAGGAAGCACTCATCTCTTTTGACCCTTCATGCCATAATTACTACAGTGTGTTTAATTGGTGGCATGGTGATGGAGCCGTATCTCTATCTGGCTCCTACGGCATGGCTTTGTCATCCACCATTAAGTAGATTATCTCTTTTCTCCTGAGATCACCAAGGTAAACGAATTAGTAATCCTTAATGGTGCTTGTCGATAGTAAGCTCTCAACAAACTCTCTGTTGATTATATATAATGACTTTTTCAACAATCAACCTAAAATGAGCTTTTCAATGTTTTGGCTCATTCTCTTAGCCTTCATTCAGGAATAAAGCTTTCTTTTGTGGTGAAGGCTAGAGTATCAAACTGAAGCATCAATGTGCCAATTCAAGTAGATTATTGTCAAAGTCATTGTATTCTACTATGTCAACTGAGAGTTCGTTGAATATCATGAGAGAGTAATTCTATTTTAGAGTAAAAAAAAAAAATTAATCTGCTCTCTGCTCATAATTTTTTTTAATAGAATCTGCTCATAAAAGTTAATCTATTATTATTATATCCCCGGCTTGACTACCCAACTACTTTGGTGAATTGAAAATATACACAGTGCAAGGTGTTTATGTTCACTAGCATAATGTTCAAAAATGGTCACATGAAGTGCATGCGATCCATGACTTATTTGAAGGTATAAGCACGGCAATACGTCAGTGATAACGATGGACGTGATTTCATCATGCATGGTCTTGAGAGTTGATTGGCAAGGCAGGCAAGCCCTCAGTGGGGAGTTGGACTGTATATGTATGCACCCGTGAATTTACCCGTAAAAGGTACGCTTGGGGTGCCAGCTTTAAATAATGTGGGCCTACTTAAATCGGGAATGGCGTAGAGAATGGTTGAGAGTAAGCCTGGCAGCAGTATCTAGGGTACTGACTGGTCTGCACTGCCATAAGTGAGAAAAGTCTGCCTAGCTAACAGCCGACACTATCTGTGCCTTACCAGATAGCATGACAAGCCGGCCTGGAGTAGGATAAACTCCACACCAAGACCCTAACAAACCTGCAAGCCCTCAAAGCCACCTCCCCAATAGGCCCTCATACCACACACACCCCCTTCCCCCACCCACCACCACCACCCAATAATACATTCAATTTGCAGCACAGGCAGGTGAGAGCAGGCTGCATGGCTGACAAGAAAGGATGATGGACATAGTTACTTGGTTCATCAACATGCTCTAGCTTTTTTCTTTTACTTCTACACACAAACTCACGCACATTGAGAGAATATAAGCTACCAGTGACTATGTTTGCGGTGAGGGGTGGTGCCTAGCAACATTAGGGAATGGAATATTCTGAAACAGAAATGTCCATGTGGAGGTGTGGCTACTTCCCATATCACAATCCAAGCATTACATCATCATGATGACATCAATAATGCACACATGGCTAAGGCTAGGATAATGGCTACAGCAAATCCAATAATACTAGAAAAATATTAGGACAAGCTTCAGGCCTGTGGTCACGGCTAGAGGATTGGCCAAAGAAATTATAAGACATTCCACTACTACTGATGACGTGTCATGGTGATGACATCAGCAGGACAGTCACTTGGAATGGGTTACAGTCTACAGTCCCCAGATACTCTTCTTCCCAAACAGCTGCAACATGCAATATACCACGTCTTGAAATATCATTCGACTCGTACACCAGCAGAGCTGCATATGGAAGTGACTTCCTAACAAGCTAATAACAACTTCACTAGGGAATGTTCGCCGTGACCTTGTATGGTCTACATGACAGGAACATTTCCTCACTTGAGTGCACCCAAGTCATTAGATCTGGAGCACCTCTTGGATGTATTCCCAATTCAATACTCCTTATGAAAATCGATACTCCTGCGGGCGAGTGAGTGGGAGCCTTACTGCACATTTTCTTTTTTGGATGGCGAGAGTGGATGATTGGCTGATTGAGTCGTTCCAGGCATATGAACTCAACCTGAGATCCCATGGCAACTGGCTCAGATTTGGATCTATCTTTTTCCTTGAGTGTCTCTATATGTAACACTCTATATATATAATGAACACGTGAAAAATTCTACTCTAATGGCATGACACTCGAAAAGTAAGAGGACACGCCCAATTCCCCCCCCCCCCCCCTCACCTTCACAAATTACTAATGTCAAGCTTTTAGTGGCCAATGTCTTGGAAATGGTTCCGAGTTTGGGCTTGAAATTGCTACCCAAGTAATCTGTATCCAGGCTTTCTGAATCTATCATCAGATTGGATATATCAGAGTTATCAGTACCCCAAATACATGGGTGAAAATTAAAATTCCAATTTTCATGGATCCCCACACACAGCCCTGGATCTATTGCAGAAGGTTAATGTCCTTTTATTTTTGGGCAGCTTTGCCTGTAATAAGATTGTTATACTCGAGTCTTAATATAGAAGTCAAGAGATGATAGGAAGATTGTTATACTCGAGTCTTAATATAGAAGTCAAGAGATGATAGGAAGATTGTTATACTCGAGTCTTAATATAGAAGTCTAGAGATGGTATATATACTCAAGTCTTAATATAGAAGTCAAGAGATAGGAAGATTGTTATACTCGAGTCTTAATATAGAAACCGTCAAGTGCCTCTGAAAAGAGAGCTCCCTCCCCCCCAAAATAAATAATAATTACTTCCAAATCGTTAGATGGAGTGTTTAGAGGTGCATAACTGGTCCACTTAATTAGTGCCCACACACACAATTTGCCTTTTATAGTAACCATGCCAATTTGTGTTAACCACACCTACCTTTGGCTCCTGGCTGTTAAGTACATGGAGGTTCTTTTAGAGAGGACCGATCGACCTACAGCACTTAGAACAGGAAGTATGAGTTTTATCGCATATGGCTCAATAAAGGATGAATGCAAACAATGTCTGAATTAGTTTGCACCGAGTTATTGTGTGATGTTTCTTGTTGCCAGACACTGTCAGAAAAACCAACCACTCCAGTAAGGATTCTCTAAATATTTAGGTGATGTAAATTCGCCGATGTCACCATCAGTGGTGGAAGGCTCTCCAAATGTTGCCTTGTCATTCTCTCTCACCACCTGTGGAAGTGTTGCTGTCAGTGGATGAAGGCTCTTCAAATGTTGCTTGTTATGCTCTCTCCCCACTGGTAGACATGGTGGTGTCTGTGGTCGATAGTTGAGAGGCAGTATATTTAAGTTCTCCACAGCTCGAGCTGTGTGGTTGCAAATATAATAGGTGTCAGTTTGCTAGTTGTAAATACATGTGGCTTCCAGTCCTAACTGGCGTGGGCTGTATGCAGGAAATGCCACACAAGGACTATTGCAGTTGCCGTGGTTATAAATGTGGTTTGTTGGGTGCCACCTCTGCTCAAGGCCTTCATGGGAGGTTCATGGAGTGCACACCTGTGGAGGCAAGGACTAAAATGGTGAGGTTTGTAAGAGTGGAGAACTTCCAAGATGCCCATCCAGGTCAACCTTTGCATCTCGTCATTGCACTCTGTACTTGATCTGATCATGCATCAGGTGAACTGAGTTTATAATCAATTTGACATTATTTAAAAAAAAATTAAGGTGCATTGGTTGGATGTGAAGCTGACTTTGTTTGTGCAGGCATGATGCTTGCAGTGTTGCTATATATGAGTAAGGATTTGGCTAATAGATGGTATCCTTGTTACCATTATAAGCAACCATATTAGTATTGGACTAGAACAAGTGTCCTGGCCGGCCATAGAGCATGTCTTTACTACAGAGAGTCCACAGTGAGAGGCTCCTACTGTATTAGTATGGGACTAGAACAAGTGTCCTGGCTATAGAAGGTGTCCTTACTACAGAGAGTCCACAGTTATGCTAAGCTCATCTCTTATCGATGGAAGCACTTGCCTACAACAAAGACATGATCTTTAAGATAAGACTTACAGAATATCTGTTTTCACAGAGGAGCCACCAGGAGAGATGAACTAGCCCTGTTCTGCCTTTATGCTGACACTCACTGTAATTGCATGTCAACACTTTTTGAATCTTACTAGAGCGGGAGCCTCTCATTGTGGACTCTCTCTGGTAAGGACACCCTCTATAACCAGGACACTTGTTCTTGGTCCATACTAATACAGTGAGAGTCTCTCACTACTGTGGACTCTCTGTGGTAAGGACACTATAGCCAGGACACTTGTTCTAGTCCCATACTAACAGAGTGGGGAGCCTCTCACTGTGGACTCTCTGTGGTAAGGACACCCTGTATAGCCAGGACACTTTCTAGTCCCATACTAATATAGTGGGAGCCTCTCACAGTGGACTCTCTGTAATAAGGACACCCTTTTAGTCTATTGTCAGGACACTTGTTCTAGTTATATGCTAATACTGTGGGAGCCTCTCACTGGACTCTCTGTAGTAAGGACACCCTGTATAGCCAGGACACTTGTTCTAGTCCTATACTAATACAGTGGGTGCCTCTCACTGTGGACTCTCTGTGGTAAGGACACCCTCTATAGCCAGGACACTTGTTCTAGTACAAAACTAAATAACTTTTCTATACAGAGCTCTCATGGGGGGGAGGGGGGGGGGGGGGGGGGGGGGAATCTCCAGCCATTACCTTCCTTTTGCAGGGGAAGCAGTTTATCTGTCTAGAACAGGATATGGTTGTGCCTGAGGTTCTCAGGAAGGTGAAACTGAATACTGTAAGGGATATTTGGTTTGTGGGTAGCCTGGAAGGAGAGGAAGAGAGGGAAGGTAGTCATGCAATCATTTCTTGGAAGTATTTCATGCTTTTTGACTGAGTCTTGGGAGTCTTCAGGGATTTTTTAAAATTCATTGTATTTAATATTGTATTATTTCTCACCATAATAATAATAATAATAAAATCTTATCAGTAAAAAATTTTTTTTTTTAAATATTATTATTATTATTATTTTTAATACTACTCTCAATGATCTCTCAGTTGACATAATAACATTACAATAACCTTCTGAAATTGTATTCTCTCGACGTCCTGACTAGATGCTCTGGCCTTCAGCAGGAATAATTATTCCTGATGAAGGCTAGAGCATCTAGTCGGAAGGTCGAGAGAATACAATTTCAATTTGATTATTGAGAAGGTTATTTTTATTACTCTAGTCTTTCTCCAAGATTGATTCCAATACAGTTTTGTTTTGGATTAATAGTTGTGGAGGTGAGGTGAATTAAGTGGTGTGTAGATCTATATACCACAATGCTAAGCAAAGGAGCAATATTGAATCTTACATCTACTTCATTGCCCCCCATCACGTAGTCAGTGCCAGTGTCATGCACTGTAGCATGTATGCACTCAAACTCGAGGAGCACCTCTTAGCTTGCTCTTAGTGCATTATAGCAACCTGAAGGAGAGAAGAGCTGCAGCTTGGCCGCCTGAAGGAGAGAAGAGCTACAGCTTGGTTGCCTGAAGGAGAGAAGACCTACAGCTTGGCTGCCTGAAGGAGAGAAGAGCTCCAGCTTGGCTGCCTGAAGCAGAGAAGACCTACAGCTTGGCTGCCTGAAGGAGAGAAAATTGGCTGCCTGAAGGAGAGAAGTGCTACAGCTTGTCTGCCTGAAGGAGAGAAGACCTATAGCTTGGCTGTCTGAAGTAGAGAAGAGCTGCAGCTTGGCCGCCTGAAGGAGAGAAGAGCTACAGCTTGGTTGCCTGAAGGAGAGAAGACCTACAGCTTGGCTGCCTGAAGGAGAGAAGAGCTCCAGCTTGGCTGCCTGAAGCAGAGAAGACCTACAGCTTGGCTGCCTGAAGGAGAGAATTGGCTGTCTGAAGGAGAGAAGAGCTAAAGTTTGGCTACCTGAAGGAGAGAAGAGCTACAGCTTGGCTGCCTGAAGGAGAGAAGACCTACAGCTTGGCTGCCTGAAGGAGAGAAGAGCTACAGTTTGGCTGCCTGAAGGACCTACAGCTTGGCTGCCTGAAGGAGAGAAGACCTACAGCTTGGCTACCTGAGAGAGAAGCCTACAGCTTGGCTGCCTGAAGGAGAGAAGAGCTACAGCTTGGCTGCCTGAAGGAGAGAAGACCTACAGCTTGGCTTCTTTATGATTTTGAAAATACATAAGCAGGATTTTGTTGTTGTTTATATTAAGTATTGTGTTTTTCAGCACTTGACTTCAATGATAACGAGGTCCGATTGTTTACAATGCATTCATTGATGTGTGATCACGCCAAGTTAGAAGCAAAATTTGACCAATTCTCTTTCTGCGTGTGCACGGGTGTGTGAGGCTGGCCAATTTAGTTCAGGTGTCTTAGTAGTGTGGTGCCAAAAATAATGTATGTGCTAGCTATACTCATGTGCCATCTATTTCCCCCCCCTTTTTTTAGTGGGGAGAGGGGGGTTGGGGGGGGGGGGGGGGGGGGGTTACTGGGCTCTATAGAGGGGAGGACCGTTTGAACTAGATGCGCCTGGATGAAGACCCAAACGTTTGTTTGAATTAAGTTTAAAATGAGGTAGAGTACACATGGTAAGCTTTGTGGAAGCATGGCATCCACCGACAGGGGAAGATGAGGTTAGCCTTATAGAAGCATGACATCCACTGGTAGGGGAAGATGAGGTTGGCCTTGTAGAAGTATGGCATCCACAGACAGGGTAAGTTGAGGTTGACATGCTCCAAGTGTTGCCTTGGGTACCCAGCTGAAATACCGCCAGCTAGCAAAGAAATTGCATCACTTCAACTTGGTTGGGCCAGTGGGTGTGGCTTCTGTGATAAATATCGCTAACTGTGCTTGATCACGTGGCTTATAATTATGCATTACAACATGGTAAAGTCCCGCTGACTTGACGGTCATTGATAGTTTACGTACGCGACCCTTTACCTCCCTCGTGGGGAAAGGTCGATCGATTCTCGTTATGAACTGGCTTTGCAGTTTGCCTGCTTTTAGTACGGGACGTTTTTCTTTTTGCAGAACCAGAACTTTCCGCGCCTCGAAAGCAGGTAACACTTGGGTACGGGGAGAACTTAGTGCTGTTCTTGAATGTAGTCAGGAACCTAAGTGTATTTAATTATTGTTGCTCTCAAACGAACTCGCAGTGAAATTTACTCTCTACGGTTCGGATGCTCATAGCCTTCATTGGGAAAAAATCTGATGGAGGCTTGCATTTAGCAGAAATGTGAGCGCGTAAATTTCTAGTTAATATCGGTGAGACTCAATAGATGTTGCTGTGATCTGGCAGAGAAAAGTGATCTGGATATGTTTAGCTGGAATAAATGGGTTATGGGAGCCCAGCATGCAGGAGCTATGTAAGAGTTTTTCTGCATGCAAGTTGTGGATGTAATCCCGGCTTTTCTTGATTCAAGTACACTCCTCGTGTGTGTGTGTGACCTATCCTGTGCTGTTGCATGGAGGACCAGACTATTTTTTGTGGGTTTTGAGGGTTTTGACAAAACTTCCATAACTTATTTATTTGACAAAACTTCCATAACTTTTTAGTTTCATCTGTTTTTGGATAGCCTCTTCTCTGTGCTTTTCAATGATATTTGCACAGTGGTGTGTCAGTCAACCATGGTCTAATCACTTGCAATAGCCCAAGGTCCATTAAAAATAAAATCATAGAATCAAGGGTGGGCCATCCACACTAGTCATTTATGTTGCTTAGCAGTGAGGTGAGAGCTAGCCCATTTTCAATACTGGCGTGTGAAGTGAGCACAAAGACTGAACTATCTCATGAGAAAAGGGGTGAATCGAAAAACTGATCTTTCTTACTATACCGAGTTTGAAACATTTATATATTGTCAATGCACTTCTATGGGAAGCCATGTCATTCATATTTCTTCTCGTCCATTCCTCAACTGGTTTATAAGGAAATGGCAGCATAAAAACTATAAAAACTATCCCAACTCAAGAATTAATGAGCTGAAACTTGAAACACAGTTAGTGTATCAGAGACGGTAGAGACAGTAGAGAATAATGGGGGATTTAATTTATTTGTTGCTTTTTTCCTTTTTTTGACCCGAATGTCGGATATCTTGATTATAATCCACTAGTGCTAATTCAATTATAATCAACTAGTACTAATGCCAATTATAATCTACTAGTGCAACTAATGCTAATGCTAATGTCAATTATAATCCACTAGTGCAACTAATGCTAATGCTAATGTCAATTATAATCCACTAGTGCAACTAATGCTAATGCTAATGTCAATTATAATCCACTAGTGCTAATGCTAATGTCAATTATAATCCACTAGTACTAATGTCAATTATAATCAACTAGTACTAATGCCAATTATAATCCACTAGAGCAACTAATGCTAATGCTAATGTCAATTATAATCTACTTGTGAAACTAGTACTAATGTCAATTATAATCCACTAGTGCAACTAGCACTAATCTCAATTATAATCCACTAGTGCAACTAATGCTAATGCTAATGTCAATTATAATCCACTAGTGCAACTAATGCTAATGCTAATGTCAATTATAATCCACTAGTACTAATGCTAATGTCAATTATAATCCACTAGTGCAACTAATGCTGTCAATTCTAATCCACTAGTGCTAATGTCAATTATAATCCACTAGTGCAACTACTAATGCTAATGTCAATTATAGTCCACTAATGCAATAATGCTATAATCCACTAGTGCTAATCAACCACTAGTGAATTATAATCCACTAATGCTAATGTCAATATGAAGGGCTGACTCACTAACTAAATGACAGAAAATTATGGTGGTCATGGTTTTCCAGTTCAGGCTCTTGAGAGTGGCCAAGCGCCACTCTTCTCTTGGTCTCCCCTATGTAGTACTTCACACCTGCAAAGGATGCGGTACACAATGCTTGAGTACATGCTAGCAGTTAATACTCTGCTCGGTTGTGTCCTCGGAGTTCTTCCCGATCTGAAAATGACTCTGATATTGAACTTCCTGCAGACCCTCCTGATGTCTTCATCCCTGCTGCATAAGGTTGTATGCCAGTTATGACTGCGGGGAGGACATAGACAAAATCTAGAAGTTAAGCTTCACAACTTTTAAGAAATATGAGGAACTGCCAGTTTACTAGTTTACTAGCTTAGCAAATATGAGGAACTGCCAGTTTACTAGCTTAGGAACTGCCAGTTTACTAGCTTAGCAAATATGAGGAACTGCCAGTTTACTAGCTTAGCAAATATGAGGAACTGCCAGTCAAATATGAGGAACTGCCAGTCAAATATGAGGAACTGCCAGTTTACTAGCTTAGCAAATATGAGGAACTGCCAGTTTACTAGCTTAGCAAATATGAGGAACTGCCAGTTTACTAGCTTAGCAAATATGAGGAACTGCCAGTTTACTAGCTTAGCAAATATGAGGAACTGCCAGTTTACTAGCTTAGCAAATATATATGAGGAACTGCCAGTTTACTAGCTTAGCAAATATGAGGAACTGCCAGTTTACTAGCTTAGCAAATATGAGGAACTGCCAGTTTCCTAGCTTAGCACAGGATCCAAAGTGTGCTTTAACTGTTTGGGGGGTCAAAATTGGCTGATTGTGGTGGTACCCAGAAGCTGCCAAAGCAGGGTATAATTTTACACTATTTTAAAATGGAGTCAAACCAATGCTACTGCACTCCACAATATCGGATATTCTGGATTAGATAAGCTTAGCACACAGAATCGTTTGTAACTCTCGTGTGATTGATGCACTGGTATGGGCCACCCACTAGCTGGGCTACCTGCAATGCAGGGGCCTGGGCACTAGCCATCTCTTCCACTGAGTGAGTAGGACTAGCCACCCACCAACAGCAGTCTCATCTTGTCAGAATCAAGCCAAAGCAGTGAATGCATGGCCATTTTGTGTGCATGGAAGCCACAGATGGACAAAAGCTTTAAGTGGAGATTTCTGCTCTCTAGTCTTGTCTGTAGAGGTAAGCTAAATATAGATAATGCATCATGGAAACCGTGGAAACACACCCTTCCTCCACTTGCCACGCCCTATTCCACATCTCGCTGCAAGGGGACGGTGACCTAATCCGCATTGCATTCTCAGGAGAAAACGCTCTCTCTTCCAACTTACCCATAGGCGTGTCGCTACGTCAACTTCCTATAAACCGACCACAACCTCCACCATTAAAGAGCTGGGAGTGTTCCGGCTCTTGCTGCCAAGTGGCTGGACTCTGTAGCAAGCTAATTCAATTATGAACTGGGAAGGGAATGCAATGTTCCCATGTCTTGATCTTGCTGTCATTGAGGAGGTTGAGATGGAGCCCAATCTTTTGGTGTTGCGATGTCTGCTATTTCAATTACACTATGAAGAATAGAGGATGAGCTAGCGGACATTTAGGTTAACTACACACCTTCAGTTCAGGATAATGGTATGTGCATTGTCAGCATTATTAGTGTCAACATTAGGGTGGCATGCTAGGGCTAGAGGTAAGGCTAGTTAATTATGCTAGCATTAGTGTCAGCATTAGTGTCAGCATTAGTGTCAGCATTAGGATGGCATGCTAGGGCTAGAGGTAACAAAAAAGTTTGTTGATAGATGTTGACATGTCTGGCGTACCTCATACTCCCGCTGGAACTTCTGAAGGTTTCCCCGTACATGTTGACCTTTAACTTGTCCCATCCCTGGACATCACTAAACTTGCCTGGAGTATACCTTGGCACACACTTTCAGTTCCAACTTACCACCCCACATCCCTGCTGCCCTCACCACCCCCCTATGTCCACTACCAGAGTTTCATTTAGAAAATTGTCCAAGGGGGGGGGGGGGGGGAGCAACTGGAGGAATCTTGATATTAAGGGGGGGGGGGCATGATGGTTAAAGATGTGACAAAGTTTCTAATGAATTTTAATAATACAATTTCCAAGGAGGGGCCCCCCTAAATGAAACCCTGACTACCCTCAACACACCCACCTCAACCTCTCACCACCTCCACTGCCCCCACGACACCCACCTCACCTCCACCCCAACTCGACCTCTCCCACCACCCTCTTCGCTTACCACTCTTACCTGCACCACCCCAACCCTGCTGCAGGATCGATCATTCATCTTAGATATGGCTGAGCCGAGCTCAGAATTGGCACTAGTTCTGTTTTACTTTGAAGCTACTCATAAACACAATGCCGGTACTGTGCGACTCACTTTATTAGTAGGTAGCTTCTTATCCATGTACACAGTGGATTACACTACGAGTCCCTTTGCGAGCTTTAGTAAAAGAGTATCTTTACATACCTTGTACATGTCTGTACCTACTCGTATGTCATCGTTTGACCACAGCTGTGTCGACAAAGCTTCCTGTGAATAGAGTTGCAGCTATCCCGAAGATCAGCAAAGATGTTGTGAGTTTAGCCGATTATTCAAGTCGTAAGAATGTCTGGATCATCATGACACAAGTCTATTTGTTCTAGCCCTCTACTGTCCTGTCCCAACCTAGCTATTGCCCTGGTCATTGCCCTGGCCCTAGTTATTGCCCTAGCCCTAGTTATTGCCCTGGCCCTAGTTATCGTCCTGGCCCTAGTTATCGTCCTGGCCCTAGTTATTGCCCTGGCCCTAGTTATTGCCCTGGCCCTAGCCATTGCCCAGGCCCTAGTTATCGCCATGATCCTGGCTATTGCATCAGCCCTAAACCTATCCATTGCCCTGGTTTTAACCCTAGCTCAAGGCCAATCACAGTGTAGGTCACAATGATGTATTGCTAGGATTGTGATGTGAGGTGTGTTTAAAAGTGTGGCCTTAACATGTGTGTGTGCGTGCATGGCGTGCGTATGTGTGTTAGTCTTGGTATTTTTTTCTCTTTTTTTTTTTTGCAGGCTCCTTCTGATAAAGGTTGTCCAGTATGCAGACAAGGTAAAATGGTTTGGCCGAGTGTTTTTGAGGATTAGTATATTTTGTCTTCGTAAAATTTTGAGGGTATTATACTTCCATGGATGCTAAAATTTGTCTTCATTGAAGGGAGAAAATGTTGTTTCCCACTTTTCCATGGAGGGGAGAGGAGGGGGGGGGGTCTTATCGTCATGGAAACAAGTTTAATGTAGGAACTCATGTCTGCTCTTGCTAATTGCTGTCATATGTGACATCATACTCATATGTATGCAGGTCTTCAATATTTTGGCTATAGAGACGTTCTCCTTTTACGACAGTTCCTGAATCCTGAGGGCTATCTGATTGGACGCAGATACACACACGTTTGCCCCAAGCTTCAGCGTAGACTGGCCAAGTGCATCAGGAGATCCAGAAGAATGGGTAAAGGATATCATAATGACAAACCAGACTTAGGTGGAGCCAAGTTGTTGTCTAGTTTTAATAGCTCATTCTCTGTCATTCTCTGTGTGTGTCAATTAGAACAAGAAAATGATAGTATATATGCATGTGTATAAATATATATATATAATATGTGTGTATAAATACATATATATATAGGTCGTCATTATATATATTAATAGGTAAAGGATTCTGTATAATCAGACATTTCATGTTGGATGTATTAGTTTTTTTGTTTTGTTATAGTCAAGCAGCTATAGTCAAACAGACACCTAACACAAAGTTACTCAGTGTAACATCAGAACTAACCCATAGATGTTATTATTGTATAAAGGGGACACACATGTCAATTCGTGTTTATGATTTTATCGATCTTTTACCTATTTTCAGGCCTTTCCTACACCCCCCCCCCCCCCCCCCCCCCCTTTTTTCTTCTTCATTGTTTGTATTGGACATGTTGGGAGTCTTTTGTTAGTAAAAAATATGACAGACATTGTACTCGAGTTTTGTTTGAAAATCTAAGATAAAGATTTCACAGTTTAGGGGGAGCTTTACTGCCTTTGTGAAGGATTCAAGGCAAACTTGAAGTCAAAATCCGTTTAGGATGCTAAGAAGTTCTGCCAAAGCGAATTTTGCCTTCTTTTTTACCCTCTATTTTAAAATGGGATCAAACCAATAGAGAGTGCAACCACATTCCCCAATGTCTAGCCATTTGATGGATTAATTCAAGGGTAATGCTACAGAATTGCCAGGTATAAATTAGTGGGTGTGTAATTTGTTTCTGCAGGACTCTTGCCAAATTTCCAAGAAAATAAAACCTGCACAGACAAGGCCGTACCCATCATCCTCATGGAAGAGAAGCAACTCATCACACAGCCTTCATAGGAATCTATATGAATGTTCATTATTGCACTGCCACAGGATGGCATGTATTTATTAAGCATTTATAGTGATGTGAAAGATTTTGCTGGTATATATTAAGTGAAGTTTTCAGCTATGGCTGCTGTCATGCAATTAATTGGCAGCCAGGCACAATGGCTAAAAGGTTGTGTGGCCCTCTTGCAAGTACACTATAAATACAATTTTCGAATTTGTATTCGTACGATGACCTGATTAAAATAATGCGGGGTAAATGATTCGATGCAACTCCAAACACAAGTGGCTAGAGCTGCTGAGGGAACTCTCATTCTGAGGATACCTGGGCCAATGCATGATATCCACACAAAAAGTGCTTGGTCTTACAAATGTCCTGTGAATGCAACCTTTAAAGTGGAGAGTGAAGTTGCTGGTAGGGGTAAAGATGTAAATGGGGAAAAGCTTGAAATCCTTCATTGTTAGATTGCATTGTTCTAGCCATTGTCCCCACTCTAGCATAGCTAGTATTAATATTACACTGCCACAGTACATCTTCATAATGGAATGCTTGGATTGAGAATGATGCTGTGGCCTACAATGTAATGTCTGGAAGAGATTTATTAAGGTTTTCTTGAAGATGGGAAGTCCCCTTACACCAAGAGTGAGGTCACTTCTAGGAACTTTCAGTACTAAAGAGAAAAACGTGAAATTGGAAAATAAAATAAGTTATTAAAGTAACAGTTTGTATATATTGACGGGTATGTTCAATATGTTTTTCACCATAGCACATATCTCCCATATAAATGGATATTTGCATCAGTTGTAGCCAGTTCTCTCAGCGGCAGTACCAAGACTTATAATATTTATAAAGATTGTGGTGAACGACAAACTAGACTAAGTGAAAGAGAGTGTGGTGTGCGTCTTTCAAGACGAAGAAAACTGAGTATATAAGGAGATTGGATTTAAAGGTTCTTATGGGGAAATGTCTCATCAAGGTTGTGTAGGGACAGCTGAGGAAGATGTCAAGAGACTTATAAGTCGTTTCCCGAGTGGGAATTATTCAGTTAAGGACAAATGAGGACAAGGAAGAAGCTGAAGACTTGGACAAGAGGGAAGGGACGCCTGTTGGGATGAATATTGGAGAAAGGAGGCATGAGAGGGAACAACAGTATAAAAAAATTAAGGATTAATTTAAGAAGGATTAAAATAATGGAGTAGTATAATATATCTGGCAGAAAGGGAAGGTGCAGGATTTAAATACACTAACTGACACTACTAACACAATACAGCTGCTTATGAGGGAGGTGGTAAAGAAACTGGGACATAGGGAGGAATGCCGGTGTCTGGATTGGAAAGCCATGAAATGGGAGATGTACTCATGAACATTGCTAAGGGTGGAAGAGTGTGAAAAACAAGTTGAATATAAGCAGAGAAAGATTGAAGTTTTGGGGAGGAAACTAAACCAGTTGGAGGTTGTATAGGCAGAGGGATGAAGATATACAGAGAAGGTGGCGGAAGTTGAGCCAGAGGATAATGAAGATATTACAGAGAAGGTGGAAGAAGTTGAGTCAGAGAGTAATGAAGATATTACAGAGAAGGTGGAGCCAGAGAGTAATGAATATATTACAGAGAAGGTAGAGGAAGTTGAGTCAGAGGGCAATCAAGATATTACAGAGAAGGTAGAGCCAAGTAATGAAGATATTACAGAGAAGGTGGAGGAAGTTGAGCCAGAGGGTAATGAAGATATTACAGGGAAGTTTAGCCAGAGGGTAATGAAGATATATAATTATTACAGAGAAGGTGGAGGAAGTTGAGCCAGAGAGTAATGAAGATATTACAGAGAAGGTGGAGGAAGTTGAGCCAGAGGGTAATGGAGATATTACAGAGAAGGTGGTAAAGGACATGGGACAAGTTAAGGTGACGATTGATGAGGTACAAGTATGAGGAAGTTAATGCTGAAGAAGAAATTTTTTAGGATGACCTGAGAAAACCGCCAGAGAGGCCATTTATCCTGGAAATAGCATATATACAAGTGATGGAGGGAGAGAGTCTGTGGGGTAATGTAGATGCATGCATAGTCCAGGGGTCGAATTGGCAGTACTGGGTGTTGGGGTTCAACTTCTGCCTAGTCCCAATATGGTACCACCAGAGCCTAACAGCTAGGAATAAGTCGCCTAGTCTACCCAGAGAAATTTAGGGTATATTTTATTACTCAAAGCAACAACAGTAGACTGAAAAAGTTTGGCTGGCAGGTTTTTTTATAACCACTCCCAGCCTCACACAGTAAGTGACATATGGCTAACACCATATAATGCACAGTCCAAAGTCAAACATACAGATGACAGGTAGAGCCTGTATAAATCCAAGTGTGAACCACATCAATTAACGGTAATTAACCATGGTTAGCTAATTAGAACTAACAGATATAAGCTACCTCTAGGTACAGGTTATGGCCAGGCTTGGCCATGTCAGGCGGCCCCTGACACTGGGGTTGGCAGGTAAAGGATTTCCAGCAAATCAAACTACCGGAGAAGACATGCAAGGAAACTAGTCGGTGTGGAAATGTGAGGCGGGGCAAATGAGAAGTGGCAGGAATACAAATGGCAACCAGGATGAAGAGCCAAGTGGAAAGATATGTTCACTGCATCTTGTTAGATGTGCACTGCCGGGGGGGGGGGGGGGGGGGGGGGGGGGCAGGGGGCACTTCGGCAGAGGGGTTGAGGAGAAGGAAAGGGGTCATCAGGTGAAGGAGCACCAAGTGGGGAGTCATGCAGGGGCGGTGGATGGATCAGTGGTGGAGACGGGAAGGAGGGAAAGGAGGACTACATTACTACCCACATGATAGAGCAATTCAAACCCTTCCTGTCACGTAAGCACCTTTTGACCAAAGAGAATACATCCAAGGTCAGGAATGTGAAGGACCAAATAGGGATGTTAGTGCAATAAGTTTGCTAAGGGGATTGGGGGGGGGGGGGGGGGGGGGGGGCAAGGATAGGGAAAGTGGGTGGTTGAGTGTGGTGTTGGTTAATTGTAGAGGATAGTGCAAGGCAGGTGGATTTGAAGGTAGTGTTGGATATGATGAAGTTTGATGTGTTGGGGTTAGTTGAGATATTTCTGCAGAAGGAGGACGAGGCGAGCATGGCAGGGTATGAGCCGTACGGTAGGAGTTGAAAGGGGTGGGGCAGCAGGGCGAGTGGACGTGTGAGAGTGCTGGTACACAGGAGAGTTTGGAATCTAGGGTGAGGAAGTCAAGAGAAGGGTTGATGTAGGTTGTGTTGAGCAGAGCGGGGAGAAGGAAAACTGGTGGGAGAGGAAGTGTATGTGTAGAGAGTGACATAAATGGAGAGTTTACAATAGGCTAGACTTGGATGAGTATTGGGAGAAAAGGTTATTGGGATGGGAAGAGGAGGTGAGAGAACTTGAGCAAGGGTTGGGAGGAAACATAGTTGAAGAGATGTGGGGTAGGTGGAAGGAGAAAGTTTTGGCTGCAGCAGAGAAAGGAATAGAAAAGAAGAAGATAACAGGCAGGTCAAGGATGGTGGTCGGAGGATGTGGAGAGGTTAACTGGTGTTAGGTAGGAGAAATGTAAGAGGTTGAGGGAAGCAGGGAGGGAGAGGACATTGAGGCAGCTATGGGATGACTATAGAGAAGCAAGGAAGAGAGGGGAGGGTGAGGCTACATTGAGGCAGCTATGGGAGGACTATAGAGAAGCATGGAGGAGAGGAAAGGGAGAGGCTACATTGAGGCAGCTATGGGAGGACTATAGAGAAGCAAGGAAGAGAGGGGAGGGAGAGGCTACATTGAGGCAATGGGATGACAGAGAACCAAGAAAGAAAGTGAAAAAGACTATTAGGAAAGAGAAGAAGGAATTGAGGAAGAGAACTATATAATAAGGAAGATCAGAGAGCAGGGTGGGACTAGTAGTAAGCTGTTTTGGAATGATTTAAGAGTAAAGAGGAAGGAGAGAAGGATAAAAGGAGTGAAAGATGATGAGGGAATGGTAGTGGAGGAGGAAAGACGAGGTGTTGGAGGTGATGGCAAAATACTGGGAAGAGCTGGAGAGGAAAAAAGAGGATGCCACAGTTAGAATTAGGAATAGGAGATGCGAGTGTGTGTGTGTGAGTTGGGAAGAAGTAGTAGAGGTAATGAAGTGTTTGAAGAGAGGAAAGGCACCAGCCCTGATGGAATGTTGAATGGGATGAGATGTATGGAGGTAGAAGGTTGGTGGAAGTGATGGTGCCGGTGATGAATGTGCTGATGAGGAAAAAGAGTGCTGCCCAGTGGAATGAAGGATGAGTTTGGAGTTGCAATTTAGACCGAGGAGATCAGCTGGGCTGTTAGAGCTATGTAGAATGGTTAGGGATGAGAGGTTTATCATGTGTGATAGTGTAGCAGGGGAAGATGTGGGACATTTCTTGGTGTGATGTATGGGGAATTAGTGAATCAGCTGGTACTGGTGGATAAGGTAGAATTGGACATTGTCTGGATGAATATGGAAGAATGAGTAAGGGTGAAAAATTGGCATTGGTGTCGGGGAAAGGTGTAGAGGGAGTAAGTGATGCAGTGATGGAGGAGGTGGGTGAGTATATTATGTATTGGGTAGGGAAGTGGTGGCAGAGGAGAAAGGAACTGTTGCATGGCAAGCTAAGGAATGATGGTCCCCTCCCCTCCACCTTAGTGACTTATATTTAGTGGCACACTACACTGCTGCCCATGAGGCGACCTTAATAGGCTCACCAGTATCAAGATTAAACAACTGTTTGTGCATCACAATAAAAATGGCGTATTCTACTACAGCTGGAGCATGTTCAATGACACCACTACCCTCTGATGACACCATTAACCTGTAATGACACCACTGCCCTGTGATGACACCACTGCCCTGTGATGACACCATTATCCTGTGATGACACCACTGCCCTGTGATGACACCACTGCCCTGTGATGACACCACCTGTGATGACACCACTACCCTGTGATGACACCATTACCCTGTGATGACACCATTAACCTGTGATGACACCACTGTCCTGTGATGACACCACTACCCTGTGATGACACCATTACCCAGTGATGACACCACTGCCCTGTGATGACACCACTGCCCTGTGATGACACCATTACCCTGTGATGACACCACTGCCCTGTGATGACACCACTACCCTGTGATGACACCATTACCCTGTGATGACACCACTGCCCTGTGATGACACCATTACCCTGTGATGATACCAATGGAGGACCTGAAGACTCTAAATCTACCAAAGCATGTTTCTGCTACTCTACTTCTCGATTGTGAGGGAAAGGCATGAGGTAGAGGTGGCTGTGACAAGCAATCAAGCCTACTCACTTGCTGCTTCAGAATTGAGTAAAAACCACATGTGCTGTATAAGAGAATGTATGACTCAGCTGTTCATTTTGTGGAGTTATTCTGGAAAACTGTTACCAAGTCCAAAGGAGACTGTCATTGATCAACCACCAAAATATTCGCTGTTTGGTTGGTAGAAGTCCAACTGTTACCAAGTCCTTAAAGTCGAGTCCCTTGATGGAGGCTGTAGCTGAGCCTACACATGGGAAATAGTAAGGGTTTAGTTGTGGTCTTCATGGCTAGAGAATGTTTATAAAAAATAAATTTTTAGTCATGTGCTATAAGAATTGCTGAAATCAAATGTGGGGAAACTTAGTTCGAATACAACATGGGTGTGTCTAACTTCTCCATGGTAGCATTGTCAGTCTAATCTATTTCTCACCTATATACACATTACAAAGTTTTGCAAACTAAGGAATACATCACCTCGGTACAAACAATTGGTTGGGATATACACTGAGATTGTATGTGGTACCCTCGTTATCATTTGCAGCATCAGTTTACCAACTGGATATTTCGGCTAGATGCTCTAGTCTTCATCAGGAATAATGATTATTACTGAGGGCTAGAACATGAACCAAAATGTCAAGCGAGTAATGATTATCAAGAAAGTCATGCACAGAAAATCTCAGCTTTCTTATGCAAATGGATAACTACAGTTCATACCTATAATAATTAATCCTTACAGGAAAAATCAAGCTCCAGTCAGTTCATATTTCAGTAGAGCCAAGCGCTGAACAGGTATATTATATATACATAGCAGCCAAAATATTATTTTCTCATCTTGCTACACTTTTTCCCCCCTGAAAAAAGGTTTCATGGAGCTCTCCTACATTTTCCAGTAATAGATGCGTAAGGTTACGCCCGCCCACGTGAATGAAGTTGCGCGGGAACACTTGAAAGAAGTTACAGCGGCAGAAGGTTACTGCCACACAAAACTTATTTCGTTTAGGAAACTGAAGTTAAAGCAATGGCCAGCAACACAGACACCTCCAGTGACTGTGAAAGTCAGTGTAGCAGTGGACCAGAAGAAGTATTGTGCGACTACGAGAAAAAGAGGCTGGAGAATATTAAGAAAAACCATGAGATGATGAAAGCCTTAGGTAAATAGCTATAGTTTTCTTACTGAATATCATTTTAGAGGTGCAATAACTAAAAAGACGTTCCTAGTAAGACGTTCCTAGTACAAAAATTTCAGTTAGCCATTAGACCCACAGCGTTTGCATTCTCCCACTGCAATGCATTGAAGATAAGTTTGTTGTACTCATGGCTAGCATATCTACAAGTCTACAACCTAAGCTACAGGAAGAAAAGAGAGAGGTCTTGGTCTTCTCTTTGAACCTCTATAAACTAGATAGCTTTAGGAAGTAAGGGGAAATGAACCAGGCTTTTCATTATCTGGCTGACCTTTTCGATTTTCAATGGGTTGTGTCATCCTTGGATTCGGGCACAATAGTTTAGTTATCAATGATTAGTTATCAATGAGTATTTTTTCATGTAAATGGGGGGGGGGGGAAATTTAACTTTTGAGAGTGCTTTAAATAGTGCTTAAGCATGTTGCTAAGCTACCAATTCAGCCTGTATGTTTTTGCAACAAAGAAGTCAGTTGGTTTACTGAGAGGCTTACTTTTCGATTGGCTGGTGATATTCTGGAATCATCTATGGCTGTCCAAAGTTTCTCACATAATAATTGCTAGAGATGTCTAATTAACGTCTTTGAGTTTTGAACATCCATACAAACCTGCCAGAATTGTCCATGTCTTTTCTGGACCAGCCTGGTTAGAATAGAGAATAATATAATATATATATATATAATATATAATATATATATATATATATATAATAATATATATATCAAACATTCTCAAGAGATAATTCTCATACTGGAGTCTAGAGCACAGACCTGGCTGCCTATGACATGTGGCTGACTGCCTGTGTCTACAACATTACATAGAGAAACAAATGGACAAACAAAATGGTATAAACAAAGAAAAAATAACTGTACATTATAGTAAAGATGATTTGTTAATAAGAAAGGAAACATTTAGGCCACACACTCTTAGATTTCCCCCAACCAATTTATAAACCAGTTTAAAAACATCATTGATCGGCACCAAAATACTTTTTAAAGTTGAAAGGTCTTGTCCTTACATAAGGTTTTTATATGTTAGTAAATGGTGTGAATATAAGCATGATTTTTATTATTATCTGTATATTTGGACAAGCCATAATAGTTGGAAGGGTTTATATATATAAGTTTGTCCACATCAAAAACATTGGATGACTTTATTCCTCGTCAATGATGATAACATTATGGGGAAGCAGGTCGGATAGTTGTTATAGGCAATTACGATGTCTATATACTTATGTAAAATGTTCATGGAACATCCTGAGCATATGAAAACTAAATGGCTCCATTAAGTCCATGACTCTTACAGCTTATCATTGTTGTTTCCTAGGCACCTAGAAGACTGGTAGGTGGGGTGGAAGTAACATAGAGGTATCTGTAATGAGGTGGATCAAAGAGAACTGTTGTAATAATGATATTTTTATAATTAATAAATGTCAGTGTATATTACCACACACAGGTCTGCCAGTGAATGACATTGGTAAGACAGGAAGACCCATCATCACTAGAAGTAAGGCTAGGAACAGCGGCATGACTCAGAGAGCAGGGAGGAACCAGAAGAAGGGGAAGAAGAAGAAGAAGAGGCGAAGGTCAGCATCAGAGAGTGACTCAGACTGGGAGCCCTGGATGGACATGCAGACCAGCAGGAGCACATGCAAGACAAGTCAGTTGCGGTGTAATCTGTATTAATACATGAACAAGATGCTAACTTTACATGCATGCACATAGAGCTGCCACGCTTGAGTTTGGCTGAATTCCTGGAGATCCAAGAAGTTGTGGACAAAGAAGTTGTGAGGAATTTCATTGCATTATAGGGAAAGAGGGGGCCTTGGAAACCAGCTTGTACCCAATACTTTAGACCACACCTACCTTATGGCACCTTTAACTGTTTAATTATATGGACAATTGCCATGCAGAAGCTATTTAGTGTAAAATTTAATGCCTGTTATAGATCTGTCAACAGTGACTACACATATAATTTAATAATGCCATAGATCTATGATGGCGATCCACTAAGGGTTAAGCATTTGGGAGATACATCTCTTCAGACTAAACTTAAATGCATGAAGATACAGGGAGACACTTGATCATGGCCAATTTACTGTTCCTTGGTCCCCTTTTATGAATCAGCTATCTTTAAAGACCTTACAATATTTTGGGTTGTTTCCCCCTCACCTGCAGTGAGAATAGCATACAAGTAGGTCATCAACTGACAAGATGACATTATTTTAAGCTTATTCACAATATGTCACATTAACGATATTGCAATACTTCAATTCTGTGATATTGTGAATGCATCAAATTTCTTGAGTTTTACTCCAGCAATGCCATGCAGTGCGACTGCCTCACAAAATATTGTAACTAACTTAACACACAATTATTAGTGTGTGTGTGTGTGTGTGCAGGATGAGGTAATGAAGAGAGGATATGTGGTAGGCAACAAGAGGCACAGAAGGACGTCTACACAAGGAGCTGGTAGGAGATCTACTAGGATATGTCAGGGGCGATTGTCTCTGCTGGAGGTCACACTACCAGATATGTTCAGCTCAGACCTCTCGGATAAAGACGAGTTTAAAGGCTTCAGTGTTGAAGATTTGGAGCTGCCTAAAGGTTGCACATCGAGTCAGTTGTGCGATGATGATGGGAGTGGTGGAAATGGTGAGTGTTTGTTCCCTGAAACATTGGATGACGAGGCAGAGTTCACAGGGTTCATGGAAGAGAATGTGTAAGTAGTCATTGGCATCATTGAGATTGCTTAGGCATTATTTATCGGCTGCTGTTGGTGCCATGCATGTTATATGCTATAATGCGCTGTAGATCGACTACTGAGGTACCCAACTGCAGCACTAGAAGAAGCTCGAGGCTTGCAACTGCTAATAATAAACAGTATGAAGAAGACGTCCTCTCAGATGAGGACGAATATTTGTGTGAGTTCAACCAACCATAGATAATGTTACTCTTTGGCCGTGTTTTACGATAATCTTCCTACAGTCTGTGATGACTGTAATGACCTGTATCATGGTGAGTGTCCCGTGCACGGTCCTCTCGCAGAGCTGGACCCCACGGCAGGATATGATAAAGCTTCGCTTGCCTACACACAATTAGCGGTGCCAGCACAACTCACGGTTAGACCCTCGGTGATCCCCGGGGCGGGATTAGGAGTCTTCGCTGTATCGCTCATCAATAAAGGTGTGCGGGTTGGGCCTTATGAAGGCAGGAAAGTGGCACGGGAAGATATGGGAGATCTTCACAACACTGCCTACGCATGGGAGGTGAGTTATACATGCCTTCATCACCAGTCAGTGCTCAGAACATGCAATGGACTATGACAGATTGGGCCAGGGCTAATTTTTTGCCCCTTTTTCACTTGTTGTGTGCATTAGCGGGACCCCATGGACCAATCGATATTAAACTGGGTGTGGATTTGAGTGACCACCCATGAACAGTTTTAGTATTTCCATTTTGTCCATAAACAAAATGGCCAACAATGATTTGGAATAGCCTAAAATGAGCTATTCTGTCAATTCAAAAATAAAATAAATACATGCAGTGCGTAGTACCTGTTTGTGTACAATAGCTGTGGGCTGTTGCCAGTAAGTCATCCATTATGTATTCTAGGAAAAGAAAAGTTGTTCACTTTAGAAAAGAGAAATAAGTTGTGATTATTAGCGCTAATGTTAAACAAGTTTTGCTAACATGCATTATTCATGAACACTGTATATTAATGTAAATTTAGGCCCTCCCATTGCCACACCCACCTCTAATGACAGACCACTTCCTTTGAGAGACCAGTTTAGTATTTTATAGTCACTCAAAAGAAAGACAACTGTTTTCCAGTATGTCTTGATACCAAAACTAGTTCTGGATCAAAAGCCGAGGCTTCAAAATTTCAGCCTCAAGGAGAGGGGGGCTTCTATTAGAGAGAGGTGACTATTTGAAGAGATGAGAGCTGGCATGTTACGTGGAAAAATAAAGAGTGAGATGGCAACAATTGACTCGGCAGTCCCATGTGGGGAAAATTAAATTACACAGAGCAAAAATGTTGGGAGCTATTAGCGTCTTCTAGAAGAACTTCACTCTTTCGTTCACCAAGATTCTGCAGGAACAGGGGGAGCTACTGCTCGAGAGAGAGAGGCACTTATTACCTGGACTAAGCTCAAACAATACTGTATTATTGCACATGCTATGTGTGAAAATGTAAACAGCGAGCGTGGGTCGGTGTGTGTGTTCAAGAGCAGCTACTGTTTCAGAAGTGGCTACTATTTCACTCGGCAAGAGCAAGTGGGGGTGGATGGGGTGGCATTATTAGACAGTATCGACCAAATAACAGAGACATAAATATACTTTTGGGCATGTTCTGTGGGAATTTATAAGCTCGTAGAAATAGCTTCAGACCATTTATTATTGTCGGTCCAGTATATGTAAACTGTAAAAACTGTCTTCATAATATCCCTGCTATATAAATGTCCGGCACATAATCAAGAATTCTATCCCATTACTGTCACTGCTATAGATCCGGCATGAAGGGGTTGATCCATATTTCATTGATGGACAAGACTCCTCCCACTCTAATTGGATGAGATTTGTTAACTGTGCCCGAAATGAAGACGAGCAGAATATACTGGCTTACCAGTATCATGGCAGCATCTACTATCGCACATTTAAAACCATATACCCAAAATCGGAGCTCTTGGTCTGGTATGGGGAACAGTATGCCAAGGAGTTGGGCATACATCCAAACACTGACGGTTAGTCTGCATAATATTGCTACAGTACATTCATGGTGTTTGCTTCTTGTTATAGCCTGCACTGCTAATTTCTGTTGTCGTGGTTGTGGAGGATCTTTCTCAGAAGAAACTTCCTTTTACATCCATTTGAAGTACAGTTCAATATGTGCAAGGGCTCATCCACAAACCTTTACTTGTCTCATGTGCCATCAACATTTCACACAACTTGAGTGCTTGCAACAACACATTAGGAAACATGACGACCTTGCTCAAGACAAACAATGCTCCTACAGTGGAAAGAGTTTCAATCAGAGGGGCAGTCTACAGGGGCACCTCATGACACATACAGGAGACAAGCCATACAAGTGCGAGTACTGTGGAAAGAGTTTCAATCAGAGGGGCAATCTACAGGGGCACCTCAGGACACATACAGGAGACAAGCCATACAAGTGCGAGTACTGTGGAAAGAGTTTCAATCAGAGGGGCAATCTACAGGGGCACCTCAGGACACATACAGGAGACAAGCCATACAAGTGCGAGTACTGTGGAAAGAGTTTCAGTCACAGTAACAACCTACAGGTGCACCTCAGGACACATACAGGAGACAAACCATACAAGTGCGAGCACTGTGGAAAGAGTTTCAATCAGAGGGGCGACCTACAGAAGCATGTCAGGATACATACAGGAGACAAGCCATACAAGTGCGAGTACTGTGGAAAGAGTTTCAATCAGAGGGCCCACCTACAGGGGCACCTCAGGACACATACATGTACAGGAGACAAGCCATACAAGTGCGAATACTGTGGAAAGAGTTTCAGTCGTAGTCACAGCCAACAGAGGCACATCAGGACACATACAGGAGACAAGCCATAGAATCGCAAGTATGATCATTATTGACAGTTACAATTTTCACACTTCATTTCTAAAACCATCACTTGAAAGTGGCCCTATAGCAGCCAATGTGGGCACACTCTGTCTTTATAATCACATGCCCTAGGACTACATGCACACTGCTTCCACTGCCAGAAGCAACTCATTCAACATGTGAATCGATAAATCATGTGAATAGCAAGATGAGACTGCAGTGGAGTAGGAACATATAATGATGATTGGGGGGGGCCGAACCGATGAATGTTGCTGTCGAGGGAATCCATGCCACCAATCACTAACACAGACTATTATTTGAGACCCATATATTTTTGACTAGCGAACAATGAGCAAAGAACAAATGCATGTTTTATACAATTATTTATAATTTCCCCAAAAAGTTCTCCGCATCTAGAAATATATTCTCTGGCCACATCAAGTTTATCTGTTCTTTCGCGATGGATATGAAGTAGCATACAATGATTTAGCCTCTCTTGTGTCATGGAGTTCCAAAGGTAGTCTTTTATGCATTTTAGAGCAGAAAAGCTGCGTTCAGCAGATGAAGTGGTGACTGGAATGGTTGGATAGAGCTTTTGGACTTCTCTGATGATTTTCTTGAGACCAGATTGGTGGTTTAGAATGATGTCACAAATAGTCTGAACTCTGGTCACTTTCTGGATTGTGATATCATCCAACTTGATTATATCTGGAATCATTAATTTTTTAAATGAATTTCCAACTTATCCATGTTGATATCACTGCCATACAACTCTTTCAGTCTTGCAGAAAGTGAACCACTTTTGCCATTTGCACTGTCCACCAACAATGATTCAATAGTCTTCACGAAAATGAAGTTTTCTTGCTGAAATTGTCTCTGTAGTTCACCCTTCATACGGTCAATTGCCTCAAAATACTCCTTTCTATAATAATCCTCAATATATGTAAAGGTATGGTGTGGTGCTCCATGATCTAATCTCCTTGGAAACTGCCTTTGGCGAGGTAGAACAGGTGGAGCACAACACACTTTCGAGGCTTTCACTACTACAGAATCATAGAAAGATTTAAAATGATGATCGGTACGAATTCTCTCAAGTGAACGAATGCACAAGTCTATAGCCATAAAACAGTCATCAACATTAGTCTCCTCTGCTTGAAGGGTAATGGACAGCTGTTGACATACTGAAGACTAATACCGATAGCTCCAATCCAAAATATCTGCAGAATTTTCCATAAGTGATAGCATACCATTTGCTCGTCTAGAACAGTGATCCATTCCATAAGAATAAATCTCCATTGTTTCCCTTAGTGCTTCATAGTTGTTGATTATGGCTTGCATGGCACCAGTACAGGTAGTCCATCTAGTTTAGTATCAAAAGAGAGCACACCGAGAGACCCATCTTTTGAGGTATATATCAAGTCCATACCATGAAGTTTGCAGAATCTACGGAGCTCTAAAATTGTATATAACCATAAGTAAAAATAATTAAAATGCAACTGTCTCCCCTTGGTTAACCACTTACTGAGCTATTTTGTGCCAAGTTTACATAGATAGTATATAGAGGTGTAAGCAATGATACGCCCTTCATATTATTGGGGGGCCCCCTAACTGTTGAATATTGGGGGCCATGGCAACCACGGCCCCCATGGTTCTTACTCCCCTGGACTGTTTATTTAAGATGTGGTCCTGTGTGTGTAATGTTCGATAGATGCATGGTGATATTAAAATTAAGACTGTTCATTAGCATCTCTCCTTGTTCAATACGGTATGTGTGTGTCCATGTGATAGGTGTGTCCATGTGATATGTTTGTGTCCATCTGATGTGTACATGTGATGGGTGTGCATGTGATGAGCATCCATGTGATTGTGTCCATGTGATGTGTCCATGTGATGTGTCCATGTGATGTGTGTATGTCCATGTGATGTGTGTGCCCATGTGATGTTTATGTGTCCATGTGATGGGCGTGTGTGGTTGGAAGACAATTCTTCAAGAGGGGAAAAAAAGGTTAGCATAGGAGCCCTACCATTTATGGCTGACTGACCTTTCCCTACCAAATACAAGGGAAGTAAAAGAGATTCTAATTCCAAGGTAGAAGTTGTACGTAGAGTTCATCAACTCTTTTTTTAGATTCCACAATTTAGCATCCTAGGAAAGTTACATCCTGGCAGAGGTGAGGAAGACACTCCCACATTCCAGCAAGTAGAAGATACGCACATCACAATATTGTAGCATACCGAGCCATAATAATAAAAAATGTATGCATATATATATACATGTATATAACATAGCTACATACATAATACAGACAGAAACCATAAAAGGAATGAGATATAGACACTATGTAGATACCTCTCCTTGTGCACCATACAACAGAAGGTAGCACGAAAGGAGTTAAGAATAATTCTTGATACACTATGTTGGAGTTCGAATATTAGAACCTAAGTTACGCACTGCAGTACACATCAGATAATTACGCATATGCTCTCCTTTCTCCCCCCACTAGTTTTTGCGTCCAGCCAACCCCTCGTAGGTGAATTTTTCCACTCCGGCTACAACCATGGGACTGTCCGTCTCGCTAGACATGCTGACCACAGAGTCTCGTCGAGGTGGCATGCGCTCGTTAACACGATCATACTTCCTGGCATCATCGAAGCTGCCCTTCCAATCTACAATAGCTGTTGGGATAGTGGGTGTGGCAAAGGTAAGGTAAGGCATAACAGACAAGATATTCATCAGGTTCCATTGTTACGCACCAGAGCTGATTCCTTCTTTGCCTTCTGCCTTCTGTAAGTACACCCATTGGGAGTTGTCCAGACGGAGCCAGACCCTTCAGAGCAATCACATTCTCACGCTCCACCAGTGGTGGTGAAAGTTACACAATATTCCTGATGAAGGCTAGAGCATTTAATCGAAATGTCAAGAGAATACAATTTCAAGTTGATTATTGAGAAGGTTGTAAAGTAATCGCTCTGAATCTTTTACGCTTGAGAAAAGAGTTACCCCTAACAAATTTCATAGACACAGACTGTCATTGAGTGATGAAATGATGTGTAGCATTTGTGTTTGCCTTCCTCAATAGAGTTGATTCTAACCCAGAACTGTGGCATATGGTATGAAGGACTTGAGATGTTTACTGTTGACAAAAAAGAGATAAATATAAAAGACAGCCAATATACGGTGTCCAGCTACACACCAGAAAAAGCCACGACCGCAAGACAAGTTGTATTCCCATTTCAAGCAGTTATCAGTTACATAGCAAAGACTGCTTGTGGACATAATGAACTTCAACCCCTCCCCCATACACACACACTGATCGTCCTCACCTGAGCACGGAGAAGACCCGTGCCATCTTCCCCACCGCCCTGATCTTATTCTTGATAACAGCCTTCCTCTGAGCAATGCTCGAGTCTTCTTTGGACCCAGGAACTACCTTCATATCGTCGGCCACTGATAAGTTATCAGCCCCACCCTTCAGAGTTAGAACATTCGCTAACATCTCTGTCACTGCATTCAGAGAGAAGAATGAGAGGTCAGAGCTCAAGTGGAATTTGCATGTTTAGTGCTCCAGCTAACCAATGGCAAGAACCATTTCTGAAGCCTTCAAGAGCCACTAATTTGGCATGGTTGTACCTAAAGTTAACTTCAAAGTTGGCTGCAATTAATGGTCCGACAATTCCATAGGGCCTAACAATATTAATACCAAATATACCCACTCATATATGCACATTTATATTTACATGCACACATGTGTGCTGTGCAGATTAACTCATACACAAACATATGGTGGACTTGAAAAAAGTGCACTTATCACACCTACAGCATTAAGAGCTTGGTGACCCCATGACCTAACCGAGAACGGTTTGCTCGCTCACGTATGCGTCCCCAGCAATGACGAGAGGAGACGAAGGAAAGTGACATGCCTAGGCTATTAATTCTCAACAACCTCTAAGTTGACATCACAGATGCAAGGACTTGCTTGATTATCAACTTGAACCTACTCCTCAACATCTCAGCTAGATGCTCTACCCTTCATCAGGGATAATGAAACATGAACACACATGTGATCATGTGAAGTTGCTATATACCGTTAGCTAGCTATGCACTACATGATGTGAGGCATACCCTGTGAACTGATAGTGAAGGAAGCATTGCACATGTATTTAGCACTGGAACTTGGATATTTTTTTTAATAACACCCCACCCCCACCCCCACTTAGCAAAATACTAATAACACCCCACACCCAATTTAGCAAAATAAACCAAAAAAATAACCACCTACTAATAGAAATTAATAGAAATAATAGTAAAACACAAAGTAAAATTATGGTGGTCGTAGTTACAAATCCAGGCTATTGAGAGTGCCGAATAGCAGTCAGGTAAGTCCAGTCCACAATCCCCATTGAGCCGCTGGCACTATGTGCAATGCCTCCTTCACTAGTTTTCTTCTGGCCCCTAGCCTGGTCTGATGTGACCCACGTGGCGGATAGCTAGCTACTGGTATAGATAAATGTCAAATGAATCTTAGCATCTCATTGATTGAGTATATTTGTTGATTATCTTGGCAGAAATCCTGATTACTTCTTCAGCAATTAAAAAATATATATAAATAATATAATAACAATAATATAACAATAATAATAATTATAATAAAATTAAAATAATCAAGGAAGTGGGGGCTGGCTGACAAAAACAAAACCCCCCACCCCCAAAAATGCACACACACAAAAAAAAAACAAGAAGAAAACTTGAGTAATTTTTAGCGAGTTCTCTGCACATTCACTATAATTATAGTGCACACTCACTATATACTGCATACTCGGCACGTTCACTATATAAAGTATTATAGGGAGCCCAGGGAAAACATGGTTTCTGCTAGCCCCCCTTATTAAAGTCTGAATAGCAGGAATAATAACACAATCCGTGTGCCTCCCATTTGAAGATAAAGAACAACAATAAACAATAACAAAATTAGTTCGAGAGAGGGAGAGGCAGTCTCTTGGATATCTCCTCATCTCCCTTACAAGAACCTGTACATGCACCTAATTACTTTAGGAGGGAGGTGGCTTAGAAGGATGCCATGAGTGGGTCAACTTTTGTCTTGTGTCTACCCCACGGCATAACACAAGGGTTAGCGGCACATTAGGTCCTTAAGTGATTAATACCACACCCACCAATGGCCAAACAGTAACAACCAGCGCAAAATAAGACCTACACTTATGAGGACCTATCAGGAGCACCTTCGGATGGATTAGAGTGAGGGAGGATTGTTATAAGGACAGATCCCGCTTGATTAGCTGGTTCAAAGGCCACTACAACATTTTAGTAACCAATTGACCACTAGAAGTGCCAATAGGCACGGGGTATCATTGTTCACAGAAGCAAATGGAGAAGTGATGACTTGTGGAAACAGCTTGAGTCTCTTTCTGTGGAAGCAATCTTCCAGATGCTCCCCCAATTTGAAATCTATCACACACAAGTCGTCTCCTTTTGCTGATATAAACAAAATTACATACACAATTATAATGAAGTACACTACTTACTCTCGGCTAATTATAATATCTGCATGATGAGAAAATTGCTATGTCAAATACGCAGTAGGCAGTACTTTCCTGCTGTTACTGTACTGCAGTTCACTGGGACTTCTCATCTGCTGCTTCTGTTGTTCTGCCTTATATACGAGCATCACCTGCACTTGCAAACTTGAGGAAAGTGGTCTCCGACTTAATTTGGAGTCGTACACACTAATGTTGCCATTGAACCCAGTTGATGTCATCCAATGGAACTGACCAGTGTGATGAATCTAAATCAAGTTTCTATCCCAAAGAGTTGACTGCAGGCCACCAAGGGTTGGAAATTACTGTTGTAAGAGTTTCATTACTTGGCTCATTTCCAGCTAAAATCCCATATTTAAATACAGGAGAAGATTTATCATTATCCTGTCTTTTCCTATCTTCTTGACCATTATCAGCTCTCTTTGTATACAACCTCATTCCTGCAACGTTAACCTTCTTTCGAAATACATCTCCAGCTTCATTGCTCAGTTAGTGAACACCTTTTCCCAGTTTTTACTGATTTTGCAGGGACCTCACCATGCCAGGGTGAATTTTCTCTGTTTATCTGCCATGTTTTCTACAAGAAAGATGCTTATAAGCTTCATTTTGCTTCACATGTGCATTGTCAATATTCTTTTTTTGCTCTAGTGAAATCTTTTTCTCTTGATTGAAGGAGATTTTCAATAATGACTTTGAAATCTAATTACCATGCTTTAAAAACTCGGCATCAATGGGAACTCTCATATGTTACTAGTAGAGCATAGAGTATATAATAAGGATAATGTTTAGCCTGGATGCACCTTATGGTATCTATTTGTTCATTCCAGATATGTTGGTTGTCGTCAATAATCTTGGCTAGACACCGTGACAATATTTGCTAACTGCTCAATTGCCTTTATTATGATGGAAAAAGAGGGGAATTATGTATATTTTCATTTTTACAGCATATATACAGTGGAAACTATTCATGTTCTGATTAGAGAAGTGTCCTTATTAGAATGTATTTTAGGATATCAACATTGAGGGGCTCTACTGTAATAACTTTTATCCGAGGACGGTAGGCACTAGTGGTTCTGTGTTCTGCATTGGTAACAGCATAAAACTCATCAGAGAATGACCTTGATCAATGATCGGAAATGATGGACATCCATGTCTACATATCATAAACATCAGAGTCATTAAAAATATATTATTGATGACGATTCGAATTAAGAACTTTGTTATTCCATGAGCTGCTTTATTAGGAAGAGGTCCAGCTTCTGCCCATTTCCAGAAATACTCAGTAGTGATGGTAATATAATTATTCCCACGTGAGAGCTCCGTCCCAACCTGATGCTAGAGCGTTTGGCTAGACAGGAATTCGGTGCAATTCACTTCTTAACACTTAGCGGACCGTTGTCACGAATTCGTGACACGCTCAGGCGTACCATTGTCACGTATTCGTGACAGTAGTAATTGTCACCTGTAGACCACCGTCACGATATCGTGACAGCCACTTCATTTTGACCACGAAGGTTTTTTTAAACTATGGTTCGTGGTTGTTAGCTATGAATGGCCTGTGGTTATGATACCCAGACTCTACTAGAGAGGTTATTGATGATAATGGCATGTGATTGTACATAGACTCAAATAGTTGTAGGGATGATGAAATAGATATGAGTAGCAATTTTTACCAAGGATGAGAGTGCAAGTATGGATGTTGGAGCAAGTGGAAATAGGGGGAGAGATACAGTGATAGGACTAAGTCAGCAGATGTCAATGGGAGGTCATCGTAATAGGGGAAGAGCTGCAGGTAGAGGACAGCAGAGGAAGGGAAGAGCTGCAGGAAGAGGACAGCAGAGGAGAGGAAGATCAGTTGGAAGTGGAACCAGCCGTGTGGATGCTAGCCAATATATGTGGACAACTGCTGGGGAAGGTATGACATTCCTGGAATAAAAGAACAATAACAATTAATATAATATTATTAGGTATTACACAGACAAATATTACACAGACAAATGTTTTATATCAAGCAAACTTTACATATAAACCATTATTATTCTTAAATTCTAGATGACATTGCAGAGTAGCCCATACATCCTTCAACCAGGACCTAATGTTCCTCCATCCTGCCAAAGTGCAGAAGATTGTTTTCAACTATTCTTTGGTCCAACCATGCTAAAGTTTACCATTGACAGGACCAAATTGAATGCACATGCCGAGCTGAAGTGTGCCCAAGAACAGCTGAAGGGCAAACAGGCTGAATGGCAAGGGACACCATTACCAAGTGTGAGGAAGTCAAGAGGTGTGACTGTGCTTTCTGCAATGGCAGGATGGCACCAGACACCTCACCCTGTATAGATGTGGTGCCTGCCTAACACACTCCACTCCACACCTACCACTCACAGAGGACAAATAAAACAGAAGACTGAATCTATATAAGTATACCTTCATCCTAGTTTCATGGTTATGATTACATAATAATATAATAATAATAATAATATATGATTTTACAGCAAGACACGTATGTGTGGAAGATACATCGAGTGTGTTCAGAAATGTGATAAATGCTGATGGTATGCCTGTAAGTCCTATAGGCACCCATTTTTTTATTAAAAGTACTTATAATTATCTAGCAAGATTAGTGTAGGGGTGATAAGATGCATCTTGCACAGGGACATGAGAAGTGATACGTGCAGGGTTGCTCAGATATAAAGTGCTGGTTGAAGTGGTCCCAAAATATATTTATCAGCTGGCAGCGAAGTGTTGTAAGTGACAGATCCAACATGACAGATGTTGCTTCATCACAGATGTTGCTGCAATCCTATATGTAAAATATATTAATAAGTGAACAACTGAATGTGAGCAAGGACTATATAACAAAATCACACAGTGTTCTCAGGAATATTTAGCTAAGCTAGATAGCCATTTAACTGCTAACTAGCTATATGGGGGCGCTAGCTTGCTAGCTACTTGGGTGCTTTAGCCAGCTAGCTATATGGGAACGCTAGCTGGTTAGCTACTTGGGTCCGATAGCTAGCTAGCTACATGAAGCGCTAGCTCGTTAGCTACAAGGGTGGGCTAGCTAGCTATTTAGCTACGCTAGCTACTATTCCTACACTATTTAGATGCGCTAGCTAAACTATTTACTATTCATACACTATTTAGCTTGATCTAACAGTCATAAAAGAAACCACTAGGTTTATATTAGCTGAAGTAAAGTTACTTACTCACCTTGGTAACACGAGTTCTTCGCTTTACTTTTTAAAATTATTATCAGCTCATATACTTGAAAAACCTTTTGAGATTTGAGTAATGAAGTACCAGTAAGTAATCATAGAGAGGAGTAGCACCTAGAAGTTGTCTATCAAGCATCCACTTCTTGGAACACGAGGAAAACTAAATATTGCCCACCGTTAAACGCCCGGTCTCTGGGAATAGATGCGCGTTCGAATTGAATCATCTCGCGTTGACATTTCAATTAACGTGTGCTAAGTGTTAAGGGTTTTTTCTGGCACTTGTCAAAGATGAAACCTAGCAATTAGCATAATAGTTGCTTTTATTCAAATTACTTCAGACATATAACTGAATATGGTTGCTCATCTCAGACCAGTAACACTTCACTGTATATATATATCAGTAGTATATATATATCAGTATATAGTCCTGTTGAAATGATTACTGCCATGGATCTGATAATTCTCAATCTCTGGGTAAGTATATACCTTCAATGACATGTCTTTCAAACCTATATAAAAATAGCAGATATGAAGATAGGAGGGCAAAGAAAGGAAACCCTCCTCCCGCCATTTAGAAATCGTCTGCCTGTGCTGTAACCCACTCACCACTTGTGTAATAGAGTTTAGTATCCTCCACTGCAAAGAAGGTAGCTCTTTTTTACCATTCTTGTCAGGGTATATAGTTTCCACCACTCAGATACAAAAAAAAGGCCAATGAAAATTCCTTTTTCCTCAGTCATTTCAGCATGATATCAATTCAAGCATGTGGCACATGTGCATGCATGGGGGGGGGGGGCGGATAACTGTACAAAGGGGCCCCATTTTAATATGAATATAAATTGGAGTGGGGTGGATGGCTAATATTATGGGGCCTTAATTTTCCCTTAACACCAGCAATTTAAATGTAAAAAACAAAAGAAAAAACAGAAAAAAGGTTGTTTTTTCCTCCCTTTTTCCACTAACATAATTAGCATAATTTGCACAGTAAATTAGGTCCATTCAAGAAAAAATGGAGGACTTGAAGACTCTAAATCTACCAAAGCATGTCCCTGTTACTATACTTCTCGATTGTGAGGGAAAGGCATGAGGTAGAGGTGGCTGTTGACAAGTAATCAAGCCTGCTCACATGCTGCTTCAGAATTGAGTAAAAACCACATGTGCTGTATAAGAAAATGTATGACTCAGCTGATTTTGTGGAGTTCTTCTGGAAAAACTGTTACCAAGTCCAAAAGAGACTGTCATTTGATCAACCACCAAAATATTCGCTGTTTGGTTGGTAGAAGTCCAGGTCCTTGAAGTCAAGTCCTTGACGAGGCTGTAGCTGAGCCTACATGGGTGAAGTCAACACTAGCAATACGATATGTTATGTGCTGATATTTGTGTATATAGAGGGAACATAATTACATAGTGCAGACAACAATAGCAACTAGACAAGGCATGTGTTGATTTGTGTTTTGTACACGAACAACAAAAAAGTTAGAAAAAGTGTTTAAAAGACTGGGCCCTGTGAAGCTCAAATTTGTAGTCTGAATTGCTCAATTTTAATTTACAGGGAAAAACAACAAAACAAATTAATGAAATTGATTATTATATAGTTAATTATGTGTTAATGAACTTGATATGTTATGTTGGCTCTTTAAATAAAAATGAAAATGAAGAAGAAGAAAAATTAACGAAAAAAAGTATTTAAAATGTTTGAATTTAACAAAAATTAAGGAAACAAGACTATACCAATGTGGACAACCAGTTAATGCTTTAAAGTCAATAATTTTATGGTTCATCAAAATTTGTTGTGGTCTTCATGGCTAGAGTAAAAAATAACTTTTTAGTCATGTACTATGAGAATTGCTGAAATCAAATGTGGGGAAACTTAGTTCAAATACATGGGTGTGTCTAACTTCTCCATAGTATATAGCATTGTCAGTCTAATTTATTTCTCACCTACAGTACCCATTACAAAGTTTTGCAAACTAAGGAATACACTGGTACAAAAAATTGGTTGGATATACACTGGGATTGTATGTGGTACCATCTCATAATCATTTGCAGCATCAGTTTACCAACTGGATATTTCGGCTAGATGCTCTAGCCTTCATCAGGAATAATGATTATTACTGAGGGCTAGAACATCAAAATGTCAAGTGAGTAATGATTATCAAGAGAGTCATTGTAGCTTTGCACAGCAAATCTCAGCTTTCTTATGCAAATGCAGTTCATATATACCTATATGACAGGAAAAATCAAGCGCTAATCAGGTCAGTAGAGCAAAGCGGGTCCTAGTAGCCAAAATCTTATTTTCTCATCTGCTATATACACAATTTATTTCCTGCAAAAAGAAGGGCTCTCCTACATTTAAAACACTACGGGGCTATCGTTTTCCAGTAAAAGATTCCCTCACAACTGAGGTTACGCCCGCCCACGTGAATGAAGTTGCGCGGGAAAACTTGAAAGTGAAGTTACAGCGGTTACTGCCACACAAAACTTATTTCGTTTAGGAAACTGAAGTTAAAGCAATGGCCAGCAACACAGACACCTCCAGTGACTGTGAAAGCCAGTGTAGCAGTGGACCAGAAGAAGTATTGTGCGACTACGAGAAAAAGAGGCTGGAGAATATTAAGAAAAACCAGGAGATGATGAAAGCCTTAGGTAAATAGCTATAGTTTTCTTACTGAATATCATTTTAGAGGTGCAATAACTAGAAAGCCGTTGCTTATGGAATAAACTTCCTAGTACAAAAATTTCAGTTAGCCACTAGCAGTATTACACCCAGCATTCTCCCACTGCATTGAAGATAAGTTTGAAAGGCTCATGGCTAGCATATCTACAAGTCTACAACCTAAGCTACAGGAAGAATAGAGAGAGAGAGCTCTTGGCCTTCTCTTTGACCCTCTATAAACTAGATAGCTATGTATTGCTTTAGTCAGTAAGGGGAAATGAGTAAGGGGAAATGAACCTGGATTTTCGTTATCTGGCTGACCTTTTCTATTCAATGGGTTGGTCATCCTTGGACTCGGGCACAATAGTGTAGTAGTCATCTAGGGCTGTCCAAAGTTTAAAGTTCTTTCTCACATAATAATTGCTAGAGATGTCGTCTTTGAGTTTTGAATATCCATACAAACCTGCCAGAATTTTCCATGTCTCTTCTGGACCAGCCTGGTTAAAATAGAGATCTTATATTATATACATTCTCAAGAGATAATTCTCATACTGGAGTCTAGAGGCACAGACCTGGCCACTGATGCTCGACTAGAATAGCTTATGACATGTGGCTGACTGCCTTTGTCTACAACATTACATAGAGAAACAAATGGACAAAAAAAATGGTATAAATGGGTGTGAATATAAGCATGATCTAAATGTATTTTATTATTATCTGTATATTTGGACAAGCCATAATAGTTGGGAGGGTTTATATATATAAGCTTGTCCACATCAGAAACATTGGATGACTTTATTCCTCGTCAATGATGATAACATTATGGGGAAGCAGGTTGGATAGTTGTTATAGGCAATTACGATGGATTATAGTTTTAAGTATTTATGTGGAATGTTCATGGAACATCCTGAGCATACGAAAACTAGATGGCTACATTAAGTCCATGTCTCTTACAGCTTATCATTGTTGTTTCCTAGGCACCTAGAAGACTGGTAGGTGGGGTGCAAGTATCTGTAATGAGGTGGATCAAAGAGGACTGTTGTAATAATGTAATTAATAAATGTCGGTGTATATTACCACACACAGGTCTGCCAGTGAATGACGTTGGTAAGACAGGAAGACCCCTCATCACTAGAAGTAAGGCTAGGAACAGCGGCATGACTCAGAGAGTAGGGAGGAACCATAAGAAGGGGAAGAAGAAGAAGAAGAGGCGAAGGTCAGCATCAGAGAGTGACTCAGACTGGGAGCCCTGGATGGACATGCAGACCAGCAGGAGCACATGCAAGACAAGTCAGTTGCGGTGTAATCTGTATTAATACATGAACAAGATGCTAACTTTACATGCATGCACATAGAGCTGCCACGCTTGAGTTTGGCTGAATTCCTGGAGATCCAAGAAGTTGTGGACAAAGAAGTTGTGAGGAATTTCATTGCATTATAGGGAAAGAGGGGGCCTTGGAAACCAGCTTGTACCCAATACTTTAGACCACACCTACCTTATGGCACCTTTAACTGTTTAATTATATGGACAATTGCCATGCAGAAGCTATTTAGTGTAAAATTTAATGCCTGTCATAGATCTGTCAACAGTGACTACACATATAATTTAATAATGCCATAGATCTATGATGGTGATCCACTAAGGGTTAAGGGGGAAAGAAGGCTGCGTATCGCGTAGTCTCATATAAAGTACCATATCTTTGCTCGCATTCACTCTAGTCTCCCGATTTATATATCAAATTATAGCTTGCAGTCTGTGCTTTCTAATGGTAAGTCTCTTATGTTATTTTGTTTCGCCATAATTTTTCCCTAGCTCATTATAGGCTCTTCCAGTGCGGACCGTAAGCCGTTAAGTAAACCACGTTGCAGTAACGACCTTTGCGAGGCTCTTATTCGGTCTATTAGTCAATCATAACGAGTACTACAAACTGCGTGTCTTGAAATTTGGAAAAAAAGTTTTTTTGTTGCATTTTCTGAACATAGCTTTATGACATCACGTTACATTTTCATCTATAGGTATTTTTTAGTAATCCTATCAAACAAAAACTCTCGCGCAAGTTGTAGAATATAAAATTTGCTTTCAAATGAAATAATTTTTTTAATGAAAGGATAAAAAATATTCAAGTTATCATTTGAACGGTTTTTCAAAAATCACTTCAGAGATATTGAGCCTTCAAGTCCAAGCAGTTTGTAATCACATCCCAGCTGCCAGAAACATCCCCTGCTTCACTAGAATACATCCCCTCATTACTAGAATTGTGTGTGTACAAACAAAATGTTGAAAGCAACCAATTGACTTTCACAGTCCTTTATTTTTTCAACAACAGCAGTATCGTACATCCTAACTACAACCTGAAAACCAACTATATATACATACACATAAATTAAAGACGCATCAGACTTGTTACGTTGCTTTGCTAATATTGAATTAGCAAACATAAACACGTCATCATTTGCAGGGCTCCCATGCCCAGGTCCATCCATTGTCACCCTCCACACATGTCTTCCGACACCCTCCAGTAATCCCTGAAAAACAAAAGTCATCCTCCAGTAATTCCTAAGCTTGACAAAAATACACATAAACAAAAGTATCTTCCAGTAATCTTTGTTTGAAATCTCTGTTTGACAATAGACACATAAACAAAACAAAAATGTTACAGGTCCCCCATGCCAGGACCATACAATGCTCCGCCCTCCATTGAAACTGCTGCCTCTCGACGGCAAGCCTGACACTTGTTGCACTCCCGTTTATGTGCATTTGTATACCCATCACTAATTAATGTGTGTGTACCTAAGCTTCAGTCTCTCCACTGAATGCTAAAAAAGTTTTTGTGTTCCTACAACTTCCATAGAAACCGAAGAGCCTTCAAAATTGGCTTCACAATTTACCTTGTGACCCTCAAACCATTCTGTGTAACTTGCTTCTGTTTCATCTTCAGGTCTTCGCGCACAAGCTTGACAGAACTTAGACATAAGATAATAATCTAAAACCTCTCCAGTGTCCCAAGACATCACCGCAACCAAGCCATAATTTGATTTGTGGCCCTGTCTAAGCCATGTGCCGTCAACAGTAATACTAACATCAATGATGTCTTCATGCCTAACCCTATAAAAATCATTTAACCTATGAGCGGCATCCAACATAATACTCTGTTACTGCATTTGCGTCACTCCCTATTGACCTAGTATATTTTAAAAAACAAGTGGAACTAAGAGGGGGCAACATATCAATGACTGCAGTGATGTCTTCCAGACCAGAATGACTAATTCCGGCAATGCGAGGAGCACCCTGTACTGACTGGATGTTCAAAGAATGCTTCTACAGATACAGGGTTTGAGATGTCTTGAGTGTTACTACAATTTGAACAAAAAGTAAAAATGAGACACCATGCCTGACCTACGGCCTTCATTTGCAAGGGAGCTCAGTTACCAAATTGAATACACTTATTACACCTTTCTATGACCTCTCTAAGCTTATCTAAGTTTATTATACGATTACCCTTACCTAGTTTCTCCAACACCACCCGAGTCCAAAGAGGTAGAGCCAGTAGATCCAGTAGCAACAGCCACAGAAGCAGCTGAACGATCCATGAGAGCCAACTTCTTCCTGGTCATAGTCACTGGTCATAGTCACTGGTCATAGTCACTTGTCATAGTCACCAATGGAACTGGCCTATCTTCAGACATTTGCAATTGATTGCAAGGTAAGTGAAGGTTCACAGAAGGCGCTACCTCACCCACAGGATCCAAGAGACTCACTAACAAAGGAAGGAAACAGCTAGTAACTTTTTAGTATGGAGATAAACATTAATACTTGCCTTGCGCGGCTACTGTGACAGGCTCAATAACAGCCGCCTGTAGGGCTTTCTTCTTCTTGTCTTCACTCTTCTTGAATCATTGGCCTTTCTGTTTAAAATGCTTCTCTGTTCTCTTCCCCATAACTCAACAGTGTAAAAGTTTCAAGTGAACCTTGACCTAAAAAAACGTGCTCATCTTAGCGGTTGCGCACTACCGCCCCACCTGGCCAATTCATTGCGCAAACGACTGGTAAGGGTCTCCATGAAATTGGCAACATTTTGATATATAAAAACTGTATTTTTGGTAGGCGATCATCGCCGACCGCCCGATTGTAGCCAGGTAAGATTGGGAGAGAACCTCTTCCAATGTGAAGTGAAATGAAATGAAATGGAATAATAATGCACTGTATAAAAATGGCTATATCTTCTGATGCAAGTATTCACTTGCTCTGAAACTTGAAACTCAAACTCCAAACATATTATGAACCCTTTTGGGCCCATAAAAAAAAATAGAAAAAATATGTGTTTTCAGCCCTCTTCCCCCCTTAAGCATTTGGGAGATACATCTCTTCAGACTAAACTTAAATGCATGAAGATACAGGGAGACACTTGATCATGGCCAATTTACTGTTCCTTGGTCCCCTTTTATGAATCAGCTATCTTTAAAGACCTTACAATATTTTGGGTTGTTTCCCCCTCACCTGCAGTGAGAATAGCATACAAGTAGGTCATCAACTGACAAGATGACATTATTTTAAGCTTATTCACAATATGTCACATTAACGATATTGCAATACTTCAATTCTGTGATATTGTGAATGCATCAAATTTCTTGAGTTTTACTCCAGCAATGCCATGCAGTGCGACTGCCTCACAAAATATTGTAACTAACTTAACACACAATTATTAGTGTGTGTGTGTGTGTGTGCAGGATGAGGTAATGAAGAGAGGATATGTGGTAGGCAACAAGAGGCACAGAAGGACGTCTACACAAGGAGCTGGTAGGAGATCTACTAGGATACGTCAGGGGCGATTGTCTCTGCTGGAGGTCACACTACCAGATATGTTCAGCTCAGACCTCTCGGATAAAGACGAGTTTAAAGGCTTCAGTGTTGAAGATTTGGAGCTGCCTAAAGGTTGCACATCGAGTCAGTTGTGCGATGATGATGGGAGTGGTGGAAATGGTGAGTGTTTGTTCCCTGAAACATTGGATGACGAGGCAGAGTTCACAGGGTTCATGGAAGAGAATGTGTAAGTAGTCATTGGCATCATTGAGATTGCTTAGGCATTATTTATCGGCTGCTGTTGGTGCCATGCATGTTATATGCTATAATGCGCTGTAGATCGACTACTGAGGTACCCAACTGCAGCACTAGAAGAAGCTCGAGGCTTGCAACTGCTAATAATAAACAGTATGAAGAAGACGTCCTCTCAGATGAGGACGAATATTTGTGTGAGTTCAACCAACCATAGATAATGTTACTCTTTGGCCGTGTTTTACGATAATCTTCCTACAGTCTGTGATGACTGTAATGACCTGTATCATGGTGAGTGTCCCGTGCACGGTCCTCTCGCAGAGCTGGACCCCACGGCAGGATATGATAAAGCTTCGCTTGCCTACACACAATTAGCGGTGCCAGCACAACTCACGGTTAGACCCTCGGTGATCCCCGGGGCGGGATTAGGAGTCTTCGCTGTATCGCTCATCAATAAAGGTGTGCGGGTTGGGCCTTATGAAGGCAGGAAAGTGGCACGGGAAGATATGGGAGATCTTCACAACACTGCCTACGCATGGGAGGTGAGTTATACATGCCTTCATCACCAGTCAGTGCTCAGAACATGCAATGGACTATGACAGATTGGGCCAGGGCTAATTTTTTGCCCCTTTTTCACTTGTTGTGTGCATTAGCGGGACCCCATGGACCAATCGATATTAAACTGGGTGTGGATTTGAGTGACCACCCATGAACAGTTTTAGTATTTCCATTTTGTCCATAAACAAAATGGCCAACAATGATTTGGAATAGCCTAAAATGAGCTATTCTGTCAATTCAAAAATAAAATAAATACATGCAGTGCGTAGTACCTGTTTGTGTACAATAGCTGTGGGCTGTTGCCAGTAAGTCATCCATTATGTATTCTAGGAAAAGAAAAGTTGTTCACTTTAGAAAAGAGAAATAAGTTGTGATTATTAGCGCTAATGTTAAACAAGTTTTGCTAACATGCATTATTCATGAACACTGTATATTAATGTAAATTTAGGCCCTCCCATTGCCACACCCACCTCTAATGACAGACCACTTCCTTTGAGAGACCAGTTTAGTATTTTATAGTCACTCAAAAGAAAGACAACTGTTTTCCAGTATGTCTTGATACCAAAACTAGTTCTGGATCAAAAGCCGAGGCTTCAAAATTTCAGCCTCAAGGAGAGGGGGGCTTCTATTAGAGAGAGGTGACTATTTGAAGAGATGAGAGCTGGCATGTTACGTGGAAAAATAAAGATTGAGATGGCAACAATTGACTCGGCAGTCCCATGTGGGGAAAATTAAATTACACAGAGCAAAAATGTTGGGAGCTATTAGCGTCTTCTAGAAGAACTTCACTCTTTCGTTCACCAAGATTCTGCAGGAACAGGGGGAGCTACTGCTCGAGAGAGAGAGGCACTTATTACCTGGACTAAGCTCAAACAATACTGTATTATTGCACATGCTATGTGTGAAAATGTAAACAGCGAGCGTGGGTCGGTGTGTGTGTTCAAGAGCAGCTACTGTTTCAGAAGTGGCTACTATTTCACTCGGCAAGAGCAAGTGGGGGTGGATGGGGTGGCATTATTAGACAGTATCGACCAAATAACAGAGACATAAATATACTTTTGGGCATGTTCTGTGGGAATTTATAAGCTCGTAGAAATAGCTTCAGACCATTTATTATTGTCGGTCCAGTATATGTAAACTGTAAAAACTGTCTTCATAATATCCCTGCTATATAAATGTCCGGCACATAATCAAGAATTCTATCCCATTACTGTCACTGCTATAGATCCGGCATGAAGGGGTTGATCCATATTTCATTGATGGACAAGACTCCTCCCACTCTAATTGGATGAGATTTGTTAACTGTGCCCGAAATGAAGACGAGCAGAATATACTGGCTTACCAGTATCATGGCAGCATCTACTATCGCACATTTAAAACCATATACCCAAAATCGGAGCTCTTGGTCTGGTATGGGGAACAGTATGCCAAGGAGTTGGGCATACATCCAAACACTGACGGTTAGTCTGCATAATATTGCTACAGTACATTCATGGTGTTTGCTTCTTGTTATAGCCTGCACTGCTAATTTCTGTTGTCGTGGTTGTGGAGGATCTTTCTCAGAAGAAACTTCCTTTTACATCCATTTGAAGTACAGTTCAATATGTGCAAGGGCTCATCCACAAACCTTTACTTGTCTCATGTGCCATCAACATTTCACACAACTTGAGTGCTTGCAACAACACATTAGGAAACATGACGACCTTGCTCAAGACAAACAATGCTCCTACAGTGGAAAGAGTTTCAATCAGAGGGGCAGTCTACAGGGGCACCTCATGACACATACAGGAGACAAGCCATACAAGTGCGAGTACTGTGGAAAGAGTTTCAATCAGAGGGGCAATCTACAGGGGCACCTCAGGACACATACAGGAGACAAGCCATACAAGTGCGAGTACTGTGGAAAGAGTTTCAATCAGAGGGGCAATCTACAGGGGCACCTCAGGACACATACAGGAGACAAGCCATACAAGTGCGAGTACTGTGGAAAGAGTTTCAGTCACAGTAACAACCTACAGGTGCACCTCAGGACACATACAGGAGACAAACCATACAAGTGCGAGCACTGTGGAAAGAGTTTCAATCAGAGGGGCGACCTACAGAAGCATGTCAGGATACATACAGGAGACAAGCCATACAAGTGCGAGTACTGTGGAAAGAGTTTCAATCAGAGGGCCCACCTACAGGGGCACCTCAGGACACATACAGGAGACAAGCCATACAAGTGCGAATACTGTGGAAAGAGTTTCAGTCGTAGTCACAGCCAACAGAGGCACATCAGGACACATACAGGAGACAAGCCATAGAATCGCAAGTATGATCATTATTGACAGTTACAATTTTCACACTTCATTTCTAAAACCATCACTTGAAAGTGGCCCTATAGCAGCCAATGTGGGCACACTCTGTCTTTATAATCACATGCCCTAGGACTACATGCACACTGCTTCCACTGCCAGAAGCAACTCATTCAACATGTGAATCGATAAATCATGTGAATAGCAAGATGAGACTGCAGTGGAGTAGGAACATATAATGATGATTGGGGGGGGCCGAACCGATGAATGTTGCTGTCGAGGGAATCCATGCCACCAATCACTAACACAGACTATTATTTGAGACCCATATATTTTTGACTAGCGAACAATGAGCAAAGAACAAATGCATGTATTATACAATTATTTATAATTTCCCCAAAAAGTTCTTCGCATCTAGAAATATATTCTCTGGCCACATCAAGTTTATCTGTTCTTTCGCGATGGATATGAAGTAGCATACAATGATTTAGCCTCTCTTGTGTCATGGAGTTCCAAAGGTAGTCTTTTATGCATTTTAGAGCAGAAAAGCTGCGTTCAGCAGATGAAGTGGTGACTGGAATGGTTGGATAGAGCTTTTGGACTTCTCTGATGATTTTCTTGAGACCAGATTGGTGGTTTAGAATGATGTCACAAATAGTCTGAACTCTGGTCACTTTCTGGATTGTGATATCATCCAACTTGATTATATCTGGAATCATTAATTTTTTAAATGAATTTCCAACTTATCCATGTTGATATCACTGCCATACAACTCTTTCAGTCTTGCAGAAAGTGAACCACTTTTGCCATTTGCACTGTCCACCAACAATGATTCAATAGTCTTCACGAAAATGAAGTTTTCTTGCTGAAATTGTCTCTGTAGTTCACCCTTCACACGGTCAATTGCCTCAAAATGCTCCTTTCTATAATAATCCTCAATATATGTAAAGGTATGGTGTGGTGCTCCATGATCTAATCTCCTTGGAAACTGCGTTTGGCGAGGTAGAACAGGAGGATCACAACACACTTTCGAGGCTTTCACTACTACAGAATCATAGAAAGATTTAAAATGATGATCGGTACGAATTCTCTCAAGTGAACGAATGCACAAGTCTATAGCCATAAAACATCAACATTAGTCTCCTCTGCTTGAAGGGTAATGGACAGCTGTTGACATACTGAAGACTAATACCGATAGCTCCAATCCAAAATATGTGCAGAATTTTCCATAAGTGATAGCATACCATTTGCTCGTCTAGAACAGTGATCCATTCCATAAGAATAAATCTCCATTGTTTCCCTTAGTGCTTCATAGTTGTTGATTATGGCTTGCATGGCACCAGTACGGGTAGTCCATCTAGTTTAGTATCAAAAGAGAGCACACCGAGAGACCTATCTTTTGATCAAGTCCATACCATGAAGTTTGCAGAATCTACGGAGCCCTAAAATTGTAACCATAAGTAAAAATAATTAAAATGCAACTGTCTCCCCTTGGTTAACCACCTACTGAGCTATTTTGTGCCAAGTTTACATAGATAGTATATAGAGGTGTAAGCAATGATACGCCCTTCATATTATTGGGGGCCCCCCTAACTGTTGAATATTGGGGGGGGCCATGGCCCCCACAGTTCTTACTCCCCTGGACAGTTTATTTAAGATGTGGTCCTGTGTGTGTAATGTTTGATAGATGCATGGTGATATTAAAATTAAGACTGTTCATTAGCATCTCTCCTTGTTCAATACGGTATGTGTGTGTCCATGTGATGGGTGTGTCAATGTGATATGTTTGTGTCCATCTGATGTGTACATGTGATAGGTGTGCATGTGATGAGCATCCATGTGATTGTGTCCATGTGATGTGTCCATGTGATGTGTGTGTGTCCATGTGATGTGTGTGTCCATGTGATGTTTATGTGTCCATGTGATGGGCGTGTGTGGTTGGAAGACAATTCTTCAAGAGGAAAAAAAAAGGTTAGCATAGGAGCCCTACCATTTATGGCTGACTGACCTTTCCCTACCAAATACAAGGGAAGTAAAAGAGATTCTAATTCCAAGGTAGAAGTTGTACGTAGAGTTCATCAACTCTCCTTTTTATAGATTCCACAATTTAGCATCCTAGGAAAGTTACATCCTGGCAGAGGTGAGGAAGACACTCCCACATTCCAGCAAGTAGAAGATACGCACATCACAATATCGTAGCATACCGAGCCATAATAATAAAAAATGTATGCATATATATATACATGTATATAACATATCTACATACATAATACAGACAGAAACCATAAAAGGAATGAGATATAGACACTATGTAGATACCTCCCCTTGTGCACCATACAACAGAAGGTAGCATGAAAGGAGTTAATAATAATTCTTGATATACTATGTTGGAGTTCGAATATTAGAACCTAAGTTACGCACTGCAGTACACATCAGATAATTACGCATATGCTCTCCTTTCTCCCCCCACTAGTTTTTGCGTCCAGCCACCCCCTCGTAGGTGAATTTTTGGTCCACTCCGGCTACAACCATGGGACTGTCCGTCTCGCTAGACATGCTGACCACAGAGTCTCGTCGAGGTGGCATGCGCTCGTTAACACGATCATACTTCCTGGCATCATCGAAGCTGCCAATTTTGTCCTTCAAATCTACAATAGCTGTTGGGAGAGTGGGTGGGGCAAAGGTAAGGTAAGGCATAAGAGACAAGATATTCATCAGGTTCCATTGTTACGCACCAGAGCTGATTCCTTCTTTGCCTTCTGTAAGTACACCCATTGGGAGTTGTCCAGATGGAGCCAGACCCTTCAGAGCAATCACATTCTCACGCTCCGCCACACACGCAAGTGACACAACATGATACAGCTGTTGCTTATGGGATGGAGTGGGGGGAGAAAGTGGTGGTGGTGAAAATTACACATTCCTGATGAAAGCTAGAGCTTCTAGCAAAATGTTGAGCGAGCAATTAAGTTGATTATTAGCAAAGTCATCTATTCCTGATGAAGGCTAGAGTATCTAGTCGAAGCGTCAAATGAATACAATTTTAAGTTGATAGTTATTTATCGTAAAGTCATATCGTAAAGTCATATTGTAAAGTCATTATAATCGCTCTAAATGTTTTACGCTTGAGAAAAGAGTTGCTCCAAGAGTGATGAAATGATGTAGCATTTGTGTTTGCCTTCCTCGATAGAGTTGATTCTAACCCAGAACTGTGGCTTATGGTATGAAGGACTTGAGATGTTTAACTGTTGACAAAAAAGAGATAAATATTAAGCAGACCGCCAGCAGATATAACACGGTGTCCAGCTACACTCTAGAAAAAGCCACGACCACAAGACAAGTTGTTTGTATTCCGATTACAAGCAGTTATCAGTTACATAGCAAAGACTGCTTGTGGACATAATGAACTTCAACCCCCCCCCCTACACTGATCCCCCTCACCTAAGCACGGAGAAGACCCGTGCCATCTTCCCCACTGCCCTGATCTTATTCTTGATAACAGCCTTCCTCTGAGCAATGCTCGAGTCTTCTTTGGACCCAGGAACTACCTTCATATCGTCAGCCACTGACAAGTCATCAGCCCCACCCTTCAGAGTTAGAACATTTATCAACATCTCTGTCACTGCATTCAGAGAGAAGAATGAGAGGTCAGAGCTCAAGTGGAATTTGCATGTATAGTGCTCCAGCTAACCAAGGGCAAGAACCATTTCTGAAGCCTTCAAGAGCCACTAATTTGGCATGGTTGTACCAAAAGTTAACTTCAAAGTTGGCTGCAATTAATGGTCCGACAATTCCATAGGGCCTAACAATATTAATACCAAATACACCCACTCTCATATATGCACACTTGCACAGCCACACATGTGCTGTGCAGATTAAGTCACACACAAACATATGACTAACTTGAAAAAAGTGCACTTATCACAACTACAGCATTAAGAGCTTGGTGACCCCATGACCTAACTGAGAAAGGTTTGCTCGCTCATGTATGCGTCCCCAGCAATGGCGAGAGGAGACAGAGGAAAGTGACATGCCTTCTAGGCTATTAATTCTCAACAACCTCTAAGTTGACATCGCAGATGCAAGGAATTGCTTGATTATCAACTTGAACCTACTCCTCAACATCTCAGCTAGATGCTCTACCCTTCATCAGGGATAATGAAACATGAACACTCATGTAATCATGTGAAGTTGCTATATACTGGTAGCCAGCTATGCAATACTTGACATGAAGCACACCCTGGCACACACACATGAACCGGATGAGCAGCGATGAAGGGAGAGAGAATAACAATAATATCAATAACAAATTATAAAACAAGGAAGTCTCACCAGGCTAGGAGACAAGAAGGAACTGATGTGAAGGAAGCATTGCACATGAGAGTATTTAGCACTGGAACTTGAATTTAATAACAACCCACCCCCCACTTAGCAGAATACTAATAACACCCCACCCCCTCACTTAGAAAAATACTAATAACACCCAACCCACCACTTAGCAAAACACTAATCACACCCAACCCCCCCCACTTAGCAAAATACTAATAACACACCACACCCCATTTAGCAAAATAGACAAAAAATATCCACCTACTAATAAAAACCACCTACTAATATAAAATATTATGGTGGTCGTAGTTTAAAATTCAGGCTCTTGAGAGTGCCGAATAGAAGTCGGGTAAGTCCAGTCCACAATGCCCATTGAGCCGCTGGCACTATGTGCACTGCCTCCTTCACTAGTTTCCTTCTGGCCCCTAGCCTGGTCTGATGTGACCCACATGGCGGATAGCTAGCTACTGGTATAGATAAATGTCATGAATCTTAGCATCTCATTGATGAGTATATTTGTTGATTATCTTGGCAGAAATCCTGATTACTTCTTCAGTAAATAAAAAAATATATAAATAATATAACAATAATAACAATAATAATAATTATATAATAATATAATCAAAATAATCAAGGAAGGGGGGGATGGCTGACAAAAACAACAACCCACACCCCCAAAAATGCACACACACACAAAAAAAACAAGAAGAAAACTTGAGTATTTTTTAGTGAGTTCTCTGCACATTCACTATAATTATAGTGCACACTCTGCACACTCACTATATACTGCATACTCGGCACGTTCACTATATAAAGTATTATAGGGAGCCCAGGGAAAACATGGTTTCTGCTATATAGCCCTTATTAAAGTCTGAAAAGCAGGAATAATAACACAATCCGTGTGCCTCCCATTTGAAGATAAACAACAACAATAAACAATAACAAAATTGGTTTGAGAGGGCGAGGCAGTCTCTTGGATAACTCCTCGTCCCCCTTACAAGATCCTGTACATGCACCTAATGACTATAGGAGCTTAGAAGAATCCCATGAGTGGGTCAACTTTTATCTTGTGTCTACCCCACGGCACAGCACAAGGGTTAGCGGCACATTAGGGCCTTTAGTGATTAATGCCACACCCACCAATGGCCAAACAGTAAAAACCTGTGCAAAACAAGACCTTCACCTATGAGGACCTATCAGGAGCACCTTCGGATGGATTAGAGTGAGGGAGGACTGTTATAAGGACAGATCCCGCTTGATTAGCTGGTTCAAAGGCCACTACAATATTTTAATAACCAATTGACCACTAGAAGTGCCAATAGGCACTGGGTATCATTGTTCACAGAAGCAAATGTAGAAGTGACGACTATTGGAAACAGCTTGAGTCTCTTTCTGCGGAAGCAATCTTCCAGATGCTCCCCCAATTTGAAATCTATCACACGCAAGTCGTCTCCTTTTGCTATTATAAACAATTAAGTACACACTACTTCCTCTCAACTAATTACTATATCTGCATGATGAGAACATTGCTATGTCAAATACACAGTAGTCAGTACTTCCCTGCTGTTGCTGTACTGCAGCCTACTGGAACTTCTCATCTGCTGCTTCTGTTGTTCTGGCCTTATATATACGAGCATCACCTGCACTTGCAAACTTGAGGAAAGTGGTCTCCCACTTAATTTGGAGTCATACACACTAATGTTGCCATTGAACTCAGTTGATGTCATCCAATGGAACTGACCAGTGTGATGAATCTAAATCAAGTTTCTATCCCAAAGAGTTGACTGCAGGCCACCAAGGGTTGGAAATTACTGTTGTAAGAGTTTCATTACTTGGCTCATTTCCAGCTAAAATCCCATATTCAAATACAGGAGAAGATTTATCATTATCCTGTCTTTTCCTATCTTCTTGACCATTATCAGCTCTCTTTGTATACAACCTCATTCCTGCAACGTTAACCTTCTTTCGAAATACATCTCCAGCTTCATTGCTCAGTTAGTGAACACCTTTTCCCAGTTTTTACTGATTTTGCAGGGATCTCACCATGCCAGGGTGAATTTTCTCTGTTTATCTGCCATGTTTTCTACAAGAAAGATGCTTATAAGCTTCATTTTGCTTCACATGTGCATTGTCAATATTGTTTTTTTGCACTAGTGAAATCTTTTTCTCTTTATTGAAGGAGATTTTCAATAATGACTTTGAAATCTAATTACTATGCTTTAAAAACTCGGCATCAATGGGAACTCTCATATGTTACTAGTAGAGCATAGAGTATAATAATAAGGATAATGTTTAGCCTGGATGCTCCTTATGGTATCTATTTGTTCATTCCAGATATGTTGGTTGTCGTCAATAATCTTGGCTAGACACCGTGACAATATTTGCTAACTGCTCAATTGCCTTTATTATGATGGAAAAGAGGGGAATTATGTATATTTTCATTTTTACAGCATATATACAGTGGAAACTATTCATGTTCTGATTAGAGAAGTGTCCTTATTAGAATGTATTTTAGGATATCAACATTGAGGGGCTCTACTGTAATAACTTTTACCTGAGGACGGTAGGCACTAGTGGTTCTGTGTTCTGCATTGGTAACAGCATAAAACTCATCAGAGAATGACCTTGATCAATGATCGGAAATGATGGACATCCATGTCTACATATCATAAACATCAGAGTCATTAAAAATATATTATTGATGACGATTCGAATTAAGAACTTTGTTATTCCATGAGCTGCTTTAAGGAAGAGGTCCAGCTTCTGCCCATTTCCAGAAATACTCAGTAGTGATGGTAATATAATTATTCCCACGTGAGAGCTCCGTCCCAACCTGATGCTAGAGTGTTGGCTAGACAGGAATTCGGTGCAATTCACTTCTTAAGGGTTTTTTTCTGGCACTTGTCAAAGATGAAACCTAGCAATTAGCATAATAGTTGCTTTTTTCAAATTACTTCAGAAGGTTATTGTAATGTTATTATGTCAACTGAGAGTTCATTGAGAGCTCTGGTGTGTTGTTGTTTTTGGTTGCTATCCACCATTTTTTTAACCATTTTTTTAAAAGTTGGTCAAACACATATAACCCATCTAGTGCTCCCCCTCATATACAAAACCTGAAATCAGAGGCTAGGTATTTGAGAATGATTTTAAGACATATAACTGAATATGGTTGCTCATCTCAGACCAGTAACACTTCACTGTATATATATATCAGTAGTCCTGTTGAAATGATTACTGCCATGGATCTGATAATTCTCAATCTCTGGGTAAGCACCTTCAATGACATGTCTTTCAAACCTATATAAAAATAGCAGATATGAAGATAGGAGGGCAAAGAAAGGAAACCCTCCTCCCACCATTTAGAAATCGTCTGCCTGTGCTGTAACCCACTCACCACTTGTGTAATAGAGTTTAGTATCCTCCACTGCAAAGAAGGTAGCTCTTTTTTTACCATTCTTGTCAGGGTATATAGTTTCCACCACTCAGATACAAAAAAAAATGGCCAATGAAAATTCCTTTTTCCTCAGTCATTTCAGCATGATATCAATTCTAGCATGTGGCACGTGTGCATGCATGGGGAGGGGGGGGGGGGGGCGGGGATAACTGTAAAAAGGGGCCCCATTTTAATATGAATATAAATTGGAGTGGGGTGGATGGCTAATATTATGGGGCCTTAATTTTCCCTTAACACCAGCAATTTAAATGTAAAAAAACAAAAAAACACAGAAAAAAGGTTGTTTTTTCCTCCCTTTTTCCACTAACATAATTAGCATAATTTGCACAGTAAATTAGGTCCATTCAAGAAAAAATGGAGGACTTGAAGACTCTAAATCTACCAAAGCATATCCCTGTTACTATACTTCTCCATTGTGAGGGAAAGGCATGAGGTAGAGGTGGCTGTTGACAAGTAATCAAGCCTGCTCACATGCTGCTTCAGAATTGAGTAAAAACCACGTGTGCTGTATAAGAAAATGTATGACTCAGCTGATTTTGTGGAGTTCTTCTGGAAAAACTGTTACCAAGTCCAAAAGAGACTGTCATTTGATCAACCACCAAAATATTCGCTGTTTGGTAGAGTCAAGTCCTTGACGAGGCTGTATATAGCTGAGCCTACATGGGTGAAGTCAACACTAGCAATACGATATGTTATGTGCTGATATTTGTGTATATAGAGGGAACATAATTACTTAGTGCAGACAACAATAGCAACTAGACAAGGCATGTGTTGATTTGTGTTTTGTACACGAACAACAAAAAAGATAGAAAAAGTGTTTAAAAGACGGTGGGCACACTGAAGCTCAAATTTGTAGTCTGAATTGCTCAATTTTAATTTACAGGGAAAAACAACAAAACAAATTAACGAAATTGATTATTATATAGTTAATTATGTGTTAATGAACTTGGTATGTTATGTTGGCTCTTTAAATAAAAATGAAAATGAAGAAGAAGAAAAATTAACGAAAAAATTTATTTAAAATGTTTGAATTTAACAAAAATTAAGGAAACAAGACTATACCAATGTGGACAACCAGTTAATGCTTTAAAGTCAATAATTTTATGGTTCATCAAAATTTGTTGTGGTCTTCATGGCTAGAGTAAAAAATAACTTTTTAGTCATGTACTATGAGAATTGCTGAAATCAAATGTGGGGAAACTTAGTTCAAATACATGGATGTGTCTAACTTCTCCATGGTATATAGCATTGTCAGTCTAATTTATTTCTCACCTACAGTACCCAATACAAAGTTTTGCAAACTAAGGAATACACTGGTACAAAAAATTGGTTGGATATACACTTGGATTGTATGTGGTACCATCTCATAATCATTTGCAGCATCAGTTTACCAACTGGATATTTCGGCTAGATGCTCTAGCCTTCATCAGGAATAATGATTATTACTGAGGGCTAGAACATCAAAATGTCAAGTGAGTAATGATTATCAAGAGAGTCATTGTAGCTTTGCACAGCAAATCTCAGCTTTCTTATGCAAATGCAGTTCATACCCATATGACAGGAAAAATCAAGCGCCAATCAGGTCAGTAGAGCAAAGCGGGTCCTAGTAGCCAAAATCTTATTTTCTCATCTGCTACACAAATTATTTCCTGCAAAAAGAAGGGCTCTCCTACATTTAAAACACTACGGGGCTATCGTTTTCCAGTAAAAGATTCCCTCACAACTGAGGTTACGCCCGCCCACGTGAATGAAGTTGCGCGGGAAAACTTGAAAGTGAAGTTACAGCGGCCAGAAGGTTACTGCCACACAAAACTTATTTCGTTTAGGAAACTGAGTTAAAGCAATGGCCAGCAACACAGACACCTCCAGTGACTGTGAAAGCCAGTGTAGCAGTGGACCAGAAGAAGTATTGTGCGACAACGAGAAAAAGAGGCTGGAGAATATTAAGAAAAACCAGGAGATGATGAAAGCCTTAGGTAAATAGCTATAGTTTTCTTACTAAATATCATTTTAGAGGTGCAATAACTAGAAAGCCGTTGCTTATGGAATAAACTTCCTAGTACAAAAATTTCAGTTAGCCACTAGCAGTATTACACCCAGCATTCTCCCACTGCATTGAAGATAAGTTTGAAAGGCTCATGGCTAGCATATCTACAAGTCTACAACCTAAGCTACAGGAACAATAGACAGAGAGAGCTCTTGGCCTTCTCTTTGAACCTCTATAAACTAGATAGCTATGTATTGCTTTAGTCAGTAAGGGGAAATGAGTAAGGGGAAATGAACCAGGCTTTTCGTTATCTGGCTGACCTTTTCCATTCAATGGGTTGGTCATCCTTGGACTCGGGCACAATAGTTTAGTAGTATTTTTTCTTAAAAAAATGTAAACGGGAAAAAATTGTTAACTTTGAGAGTGCTTGAAATAGTGCATGTTGCTAAGCAACCAATTCAGCGGCTGTATGTTTTTGCAACAAAGAAAGTCAGTTGGTTTACTGAGAGGCTTACTTTTCCATGTAACTTGGCTGGTGATATTCTGGAATCATCTAGGGCTGTCCAAAGTTTAAAGTTCTTTCTCACATAATAATTGCTAGAGATGTCGTCTTTGAGTTTTGAATATCCATACAAACCTGCCAGAATTTTCCATGTCTCTTCTGGACCAGCCTGGTTAAAATAGAGATCTTATATTATATACATTCTCAAGAGATAATTCTCATACTGGAGTCTAGAGGCACAGACCTGGCCACTGATGCTTGACTAGAATAGCTTATGACATGTGGCTGACTGCCTTTGTCTACAACATTACATAGAGAAACAAATGGACCAAAAAAATGGTATAAACAAAGAAAAAATAACTGTACATTATAGTAAAGATGATTTGTTAATAAGAAGTAAACATTTAGGCCACACACTCTTAGATTTCCGCCAACCAATTTATAAACCAGTTTAAAAACATCATTGATCGACACCAAATTTTTTTTTTAAGTTGAAAGGTCTTGTCCTTACATAAGGTTTTAGTATATAAATGGGTGTGAATATAAGCATGATCTAAATGGATTTTATTATTATCTGTATATTTGGACAAGCCATAATAGTTGGGAGGGTTTATATATATAAGATTGTCCACATCAGAAACATTGGATGACTTTATTCCTCGTCAATGATGATAACATTATGGGGAAGCAGGTTGGATAGTTGTTATAGGCAATTACGATGGATTATAGTTTTAAGTATTTATGTGGAATGTTCATGGAACATCCTGAGCATACGAAAACTAGATGGCTACATTAAGTCCATGTCTCTTACAGCTTATCATTGTTGTTTCCTAGGCACCTAGAAGACTGGTAGGTGGGGTGCAAGTATCTGTAATGAGGTGGATCAAAGAGGACTGTTGTAATAATGTAATTAATAAATGTCGGTGTATATTACCACACACAGGTCTGCCAGTGAATGATGTTGGTAAGACAGGAAGACCCATCATCACTAGAAGTAAGGCTAGGAACAGCGGCATGACTCAGAGAGCAGGGAGGAACCATAAGAAGGGGAAGAATAAGAATAAGAGGCGAAGGTCAGCATCAGAGAGTGACTCAGACTGGGAGCCATGGATGGACGTGCAGACCAGCAGGAGCACATGCAAGACAACAGTTGCGGTGTAATCTGTATTAATACATGAACAAGATGCTAACTTTACATGCATGCACATAGAGCTGCCACGCTTGAGTTTGGCTGAATTCCTGGAGATGCAAGAAGTTGTGGACAAAGAAGTTGTGAGGAATTTCATTGCATTATAGGGAAAGAGGGGGCCTTGGAAACCAGCCCGTACCCAGTACTTTAGACCACACCTACTTTATGGCACCTTTACCTGTTTAATATTATGGACAATTGGCAAGCAGAAGCTATTTAGTGTAAAATGTAATGCCTGTCATAGATCTGTCAACATCGACTACACATACAATTTAATAATGCCATAGATCTATGATGGTGATCCACTAAGGGTTAAGCATTTGGGAGATACATCTCTTCAGACTAAACTTAAATGCATGAAGATACAGGGAGACACTTGATCATGGCCAATTTACTGTCCCTTGGTCCCCTTTTATGAATCGGCTATAAAGACCTTACAATATTTTGGGTTGTTTTCCTCTCACCTGCAGTGAGAACAGCACATAAGTAGGTCATCAACTGACAAGATGACATTATTTTAAGCTTCTAAAGGCTTATTCACAATACGTCACATTAATGATGCAATGCTTCAATTTTGTGATATTGTGAATGCATCAAATGTCATGAGTTTTACTCAAGCAATGCCATGCAGTGTGACTGCTCACAAAATATTGTAACTAGCTTAACACACAATTATTTTAGTCTCTGTGTGTGTGTGTGTGTGTGAAGGATGAGGTGATGAAGAGAGGATGTGTGGTAGGCAACAAGAGGCACAGAAGGACGTCTACACAAGGAGCTGGTAGGAGATCTACTAGGATACGTCAGGGGAGATTGTCTCTGCTGGAGGTCACACTACCAGATATGTTCAGCTCAGACCTCTCGGATAAAGACGAGTTTAAAGGCTTCAGTGTTGAAGATTTGGAGCTGCCTAAAGGTTGCACATTGAGTCAGTTGTGCGATGATGATGGGAGTGGTGAAAATGGTGAATGTTTGTTCCCTGAAACATTGGATGACAAGGCAGAGTTCACAGGGTTCATGGAAGAGAATGTGTAAGTAGTCATTGGCAATCATTGAGATTGCTTAGACATTATTTATCGGCTGCTGTTGGTGCCATGCATGTTATATGCTATAATGCCCTGTAGATCGACTACTGAGGTACCCAACTGCAGCACTAGAAGAAGCTCGAGGCTTGCAACTGCTAATAATAAACAGTATGAAGAAGACGTCCTCTCAGATGAGGACGAATATTTGTGTGAGTTCAAACAACCATAGATAATGTTACTCTTTGGCCGTGTTTTACGATAATCTTCCTATAGTCTGTGATGACTGTAATGACCTGTATCATGGCGAGTGTCCCGTGCACGGTCCTCTCGCAGAGCTAGACCCCACGGCAGGATATGATAAAGCTTCGCTTGCCTACACACAATTACCGGTGCCAGCACAACTCACGGTTAGACCCTCGGTGATCCCCGGGGCGGGATTAGGAGTCTTCGCTGTCTCGCTCATCAATAAAGGTGTGCTCGTTGGGCCTTATGAAGGCAGGAAAGTGGCACGGGAAGATATGGGAGATCTTCACAACACTGCCTACGCATGGGAGGTGAGTTATACATGCCTTCATCACCAGTCAGTGCTCAGAACATGCAATGGACTATGACAGATTGGGCTAGGGCTAATTTTTTGCCCCCTTTTCACTTGGTGTGTGCATTAGCGGGACTCCATGGACCAATCGATATTAAACTGGGTGTGGATTTGAGTGACCACCCATGAACAGTTTTAGTATTTCCATTTTGTCCATAAACAAAATGGCCAACAATGATTTGGAATAGCCTAAAATGAGCTATTCTGTCAATTCAAAAAGAAAATAAATACATGCAGTGCGTAGTACCTGTTTGTGTACAATAACTGTGGGCTGTTGCCAGTAAGTCAACCATTATGTATTCTAGGAAAAGAAAAGTTGTTCACTTTAGAAAAGAGAAATAAGTTGTGATTATTAGCGCTAATGTTAAACAAGTTTGGCTAACATGCATTATTCATGAACACTGTATATTAATGTAAATTTAGGCCCTCCCATTGCCACACCCACCTCTAATGACAGACCACTTCCTTTGAGAGACCAGTTTAGTATTTTATAGTCACTCAAAAGAAAGACAACTGTTTTCCAGTATGTCTTGATACCAAAACTAGTTCTGGATCAAAAGCCGAGGCTTCAAAATTTCAGCCTCAAGGAGAGGGGGGCTTCTATTAGAGAGAGGTGACTATTTGAAGAGATGAGAGCTGGCATGTCACGTGGAAAAATAAAGAGTGAGATGGCAACAATTGACTCGGCAGTTCCATGTGGGGAAAATTAAATGACACAGAGCAAAACTTTGGGAGCTATTAGCGTCTTCTAGAAGAACTTCACTCTTTCGTTCACCAAGATTCTGCAGGAACAGGGGGAGCTACTGCTCGAGAGAGAGAGGCACTTATTACCTGGACTAAGCTCAAACAATACTGTATTATTGCACATGCTATGTGTGAAAATGTAAACAGCGAGCGTGGGTCGGTGTGTGTGTTCAAGAGCAGCTACTGTTTCAGAAGTGGCAACTATTTCACTCGGCAAGAGCAAGTGGGGGTGGGTGTGGTGGCATTATTAGACAGTATCGACCAAATAACAGAGACATAAATATACTTTTGGGCATGTTCTGTGGGAATTTATAAGCTCGTAGAAATAGATTCAGGCTATTTATAAAAACTGTCTTCATAATACCCCTGCTATATGTCTGGCACATAATCAAGAATTCTATCCCATTACTGTCACTGCTATAGATCCGGCATGAAGGGGTTGATCCATATTTCATTGATGGACAAGACTCCTCCCACTCTAATTGGATGAGATTTGTTAACTGTGCCCGAAATGAAGACGAGCAGAATATACTGGCTTACCAGTATCATGGCAGCATCTATTATCGCACATTTAAAACCATATACCCAAAATCGGAGCTCTTGGTCTGGTATGGGGAACAGTATGCCAAGGAGTTGGGCATACATCCAAACACTGACGGTTAGTCTGCATAATATTGCTACAGCACATTCATGGAATAATAAGTGTTTGCTTCTTATTATAGCCTGCACTGCTAATTTCTGTTGCCGTGGTTGTGGAGGATCTTTCTCAGAAGAAACTTCCTTTTACATCCATTTGAAGTACAGTTCAATATGTGCAAGGGCTCATCCACAAACCTTTACTTGTCTCATGTGCCATCAACATTTCACACAACTTGAGTACTTGCAACAGCACATTAGGAAACATGACGACCTTGCTCAAGACAAACAATGCTCCTACAGTGGAAAGAGTTTCAATCAGAGGGGCAACCTAGAGAAGCATCTCAGGACACATACAGGAGACAAGCCATACAAGTGCGAGTACTGTGGAAAGAATTTCAATCAGAGGGGCAACCTACAGGTGCACCTCATGATACATACAGGAGACAAGCCATACAAGTGCAAGTACTGTGGAAAGAGTTTCAGTCAGAGGGGCAGTCTACAGGGGCATCTCAGGACACATACAGGAGACAAGCCATACAAGTGCGAGTACTGTGGAAAGAGTTTCAATTACAGTCACAACCTACAGAGGCATCTCAGGACACATACAGGAGACAAGCCATACAAGTGCGAGTACTGTGGAAAGAGTTTCAATCAGAGGGGCAGTCTACAGGGGCACCTCAGGACACATACAGGGGTCAAGCCATAAAAGTGCGAGTACTGTGGAAAGAGTTTCAGTCACAGTCACAACCTACAGAAGCATGTCAGGACACATACAGGAGACAAGCCATACAAGTGCGAGCACTGTGGAAAGAGTTTCAATCAGAGGGGCAGTCTACAGGAGCACCTCAGGACACATACAGGAGACAAGCCATAGAATCTCACACTCCCAAGTGTGATCATTATGGACAGTTATATACAATTTTCACTCTTCATTTCTTAAAACCATCACTTGAAAGTGGCCCCTTGGGCACAATCTGTCTTTATAATCACATGCCATAGGACCACATGCACGCTGCTTCCACTGCCAGAAGAAACTCATTCAACATGTGCACTACTAAATCATGTGTATAGCATGATGAGCCTGTTAATGTATAATGTGGTCTTCTGTGTGTGTAATGTTTGATAGATGCATGGTGATATTAAAATTAAGACTGCTTCATTAGCATCTCTCCTTGTTCAATACAGTATGTGTGTCCATTTGTGCGTGCATGTGATGTGTGTCCATGTGATGTATGTCCATGTGATGTGTCCATGTGATGTGCGTGCATGTGATGTGTCCATGTGATGTGTGTGCATGGTCATGGTTGGAAGACATTTCTTCAAGAGGAAAAAAAGGTCTGAAAATTAGCATAGGCATCAAAAAGCCCTATATACCATTTATGGCTGACTGACCTTTCCCTACCAAATACAAGGGGAAGTAAAAGAGATTCTAATTCCAAGGTAGAAGTTGTACGTAGAGTTCATCAACTCTCCTTTTTATAGATTCCAAAATTTAGCATCCTAGGAAAGTTACATCCTGGCAGAGGTGAGGAAGACACTCCCACATTCCAGCAAGTAGAAGATACGCACATCACAATATCGCAGCATACCGAGCCATAATAATAAAAAATGTATGCATATATATACATGTATATAACATATCTACATACATAACACAGACAGAAACCATAAAAGGAATGAGATATAGACACTATGTAGATACCTCCCCTTGTGCACCATACAACAGAAGGTAGCACGAAAGGAGTTAATAATAATTCTTGATATACTATGTTGGAGTTCGAATATTAGAATCTAAGTTACGCACTGCAGTACACATCAGATAATTCGCATATGCTCTCCTTTCTCCCCCCACTAGTTTTTGCGTCCAGCCAACCCCTCGTAGGTGAATTTTTGGTCCACTCCAGCTACAACCATGGGACTGTCCATCTCGCTAGACATGCTGACCACAGAGTCTCATCGAGGTGGCATGCGCTCGTTAACACGATCATACTTCCTGGCATCATCGAAGCTGCCAATTTTGTCCTTCAAATCTACAATAGCTGTTGGGAGAGTGGGTGGGGCAAAAGGTAAGGTAAGGCATAACAGACAAGATATTCATCAGGTTCCATTGTTACGCACCAGAGCTAATTTCTTCTTTGCCTTCTGTAAGTACACCCATTGGGAGTTGTCCAGACGGAGCCAGACCCTTCAGAGCAATCACATTCTCATGCTCCGCCCTAATTAGCACACACGCAAGTGACACAACATGATACAGCTGTTGTTTATGGGATGGAGTGGTGGGAGAAGGTGGTGGTGGTGAAAATTACACAATATTCCTGATGAAAGCTAGAGCTTCTAGCAAAATGTTGAGCGAGCAATTAAGTTGATTATCAGCAAAGTCATCTATTCCTGATGAAGGCTAGAGTATCTAGTCGAAGCGTCAAGAGAATACAATTTTAGGTTGATAGTTATTTATCGTAAAGTCATATTATTGTAAAGTCATAATCGCTCTAAATGTTTTACACTTGAGAAAAGAGTTGCTCCAAGAGTGATGAAATGATGTGTAGCCTTCCTCGATAGAGTTGATTTTTACCCAGAACTGTGGCTTATTGATGAAGGACTTGAGATGTTTACTGTTGACAAAAAAGATATAAATATTAAGCAGACCACCAGCATATATAACATGGTGTCCAGCTACACACTAGAAAACGCCACGACCACAAGACAAGTTGTTTGTATTCCGATTACAAGCAGTTATCAGTTACATAGCAAGGACTGCTTGTGGACATAATGAACTTCAACCCCCCCCCCCTTACACACACACTGATCCTCCTCACCTGAGCATGGAGAAGACCCGTGCCATCTTCCCCACTGCCCTGATCTTATTCTTGATAACAGCCTTCCTCTGAGCAATGCTCGAGTCTTCTTTGGAGCCAGGAACTACCTTCACATCGTCAGCCACTGACAAGTCATCAGCCCCACCCTTCAGAGTTAGAACATTCACCAACATCTCTGTCACTGCATTCAGAGAGAAGAATGAGAGGTCAGAGCTCAAGTAGAATTTGCATGTTTACTGCTCCAGCTAATCAATGGCAAGAACCACTTCTGAAACCTTCAAGAGCCACTAATTTGGCATGGTTGTACCAAAAGTTAACTTCAAAGTTGGCTGCAATTAATGGTCCGACAATTCCATAGGGCCTAACAATATTAATACCAAATACACCCACTCTCATATATGCATACTTGTACACATGTGCTGTGCAGATTAACTCACACACAAACATATGACTAACTTGAAAAAAGCACAACTACAGCATTAACAGCTTGGTGACCCCATGACCTAACTGAGTAAGGTTTGCTCGCTCATGTATGCGTCTCCAGCAATGGCGAGAGGAGACAAAGGAAAGTGACATGCCTTCTAGGCTATTAATTCTCAACGACCTCTAAGTTGACATCACAGATGCAAGGACTTGCTTGATTATCAACTTGAACCTACTCCTCAACATCTCAGCTAGATGCTCTACCCTTCATCAGGGATAATGAAACATTGAACACTCATGTGATCATGTGAAGTTGCTATATACTGTTAGAAGCTATGCACTATGTGATGTGAAGCACACCCTGGCACACACACATGAACCGGATGAGCAGCGATGAAGGGAGGGAGAATAACAATAATATCAATAACAAATTATTAAACAAGGAAGTCTCACCAGGCTAGGAGACAAGAAGGAACTGATGTGAAGGAAGCATTGCACATGAGAGTATTTAGCACTGGAACTTGAATTTAATAACACCCCACCCCCCACTTAGCAGAATACCCCACCCCCTCACTTAGCAAAATACTAATAACACCCAACCCCCCACTTAGCAAAACACTAATAAAACCCAACCCCCCATTTAGCAAAATACTAATAACACACCACACCCCATTTAGCAAAATAGACAAAAAATAACCAACTACTAATAAAAACCACCTACTAATAAAAAATATTATGGTGGTCGTAGTTTCAAATCCAGGCCCTTGAGAGTGCCGAATAGCAGTCAGGTAAGTCCAGTCCACAATCCCCATTGAGCCGCTCCGCACTATGTGCAATGCCTCCTTCACTAGTTACCTTCTGGCCCCTAGCCTGGTCTGATGTGACTCACGTGGCGGATAGCTAGCTACTGGTATAGATAAACGTAAAGTGAATCTTAGCATCTCATTGATTGAGTATATTTGTTGATTATCTTGGCAGAAATCCTGATTACTTCTTCAGTAAATAAAAAAATATATAAATAATATAACAATAATAACAATAATAATAATTATATAATAATAAAATTAAAATAATCAAGGAAGGGGGGGCTGGCTGACAAAAACAACAACCCCCACCCCCAAAAATGCACGCACACACACAAAAAAAAACAAGAAGAAAACTAGGGTAGTGAGTTCTCTGCACATTCACTATAATTATAGTGCACACTCTGCACACTCACTATATACTGCATACTCGGCACGTTCACTATATAAAGTATTATAGGGAGCCCAGGGGAAACATGGTTTCTGCTAGCCCTTATTAAAGTCTGAAAAGCAGGAATAATAACACAATCCGTGTGCCTCCCATTTGAAGATAAACAACAACAATAAACAATAACAAAATTGGTTTGAGAGGGCGAGGCAGTCTCTTGGATATCTCCTCATCCCCCTTACAAGATCCTGTACATGCACCTAATGACTATAGGAGGGAGGTGGCTTAGAAGGATCCCATGAGTGGGTCAACTTTTATCTTGTGTCTACCCCTCGGCACAACACAAGGGTTAGCGGCACATTAGGTCCTTAAGTGATTAATGCCACACCCACCAATGGCCAAACGGTAAAAACCAGTGCAAAATATGACGTTCACCTGTGAGGACCTATCAGGAGCACCTTCGGATGGATTAAGTGAGGGAGGACTGTTATGGACAGATCCCGCTTGATTAGCTGGTTCAAAGGCCACTACAACATTTTAATAACCAATTGACCACTAGAAGTGCCAATAAGCACGGGGTATCATTGTTCACAGAAGCAAATGGAGAAGTGACGACTTGTGGAAACAGCTTGAGTCCTTTTCTGCGGAAGCAATTTTCCAGATGCTCCCCCAATTTGAAATCTATCACACACAAGTCGTCTCCTTTTGCTATTATAAACAATGAAGTACACACTACTTCCTCTCAACTAATAATATCTGCATGATGAGAAAATTGCTATGTCAAATACGCAGTAGTCAGTACTTTCCTGCTGTTGCTGTACTGCAGCTCACTGGAACTTCTCATCTGCTGCTTCTGTTGTTCTGACCTTATATATACGAGCATCACCTGCACTTGCAAACTTGAGGAAAGTGGTCTCTGACTTAATTTGGAGTCGTACACACTAATGTTGCCATTGAACCAAGTTGATGTCATCCAATGGAACTGACCAGTGTGATGAATCTAAATCAAATTTCTATCCCAAAGAGTTGACTGCAGGCCACCAAGGGTTAGAAATTACTGTTGTAAGAGTTTCATTACTTGGCTCATTTCCAGCTAAAATCATTGACCAACTCATCAAATACAGGAGAAGATTTGTCATTATCCTATCTTTTCCTATCTTCTTGACCATTATTGCTCTCTTTGTATACAACCTCATTCCTGCGACGTTAACCTTCTTTCGAAATACATCTCCAGCTTCATTGCTCAGTTAGTGAACACCTTTTCCCAGTTTTTACTGATTATGCAGGGACCTCACCATGTCAGGGTGATTTTTCTCTGTTTATCTGCCATGTTTTCTACAAGAACAATCTGGAAGATGCTTATAAGCTTCTTTTTGCTTCACATGTGCATTGTCAATATTTTTTTTTTGCACTAGTGAAATCTTTTTCTCTTGAGATTTTCAATAATGACTTTGAAATCTATGTAACCTTCATTACCATGCTTTAAAAACTCAGCATCAATGGGAACTCTCATATGTTACTATATAGTAGAGCATAGAGCATATAATAAGGATAATGTTTAGCCTGGATGCTCCTTATGTGTATCTATTTGTTCATTCCAGATATGTTGGTTGTCGTCAATAATCTTGGCTAGACACCGTGACAATGTTTGCTAACTGCTCAATTGCCTTTATTATGATGGAAAAAGAGGGGAATTATGTATATTTTCATTTTTAGAGCATACAGTGGAAACTATTCATGTTCTGATTACAGAAGTGTCCTTATTAGAATGTATTTTAGGATATCAACATTGAGGGGCTCTACTGTAATAACTTTTACCTGAGGACGGTAGGCACTAGTGGTTCTGTGTTCTGCATTGGTAACAGCATAAAACTCATCAGAGAATGACCTTGATCAATGATCGGAAATGATGGACATCCATGTCTACATATCATAAACAGCAGAGTCATTAAAAATAAATTATTGATGACGATTCGAATTAAGAACTTTGTTATTCCATGAACTGCTTTATTAGGAAGAGGTCCGGCTTCTGCCCATTTCCAGAAATACTCAGTAGTGATGATAATATAATTATTCCCACGTGAGAGCTCCATCCCAACCTGATGCTAGAGCGTAGGCTAGACAGGAATTCGGTGCAATTCACTTCTTAAGGGTTTTTTCTGGCACTTGTCAAAGATGAAACCTAGCAATTAGCATAATAGTTGCTTTTTTCAAATTATACTTCAGACATATAACTGAATATGGTTGCTCATCTCAGACCAGTAACACTTCACTGTATATATATCAGTAGTCCTGTTGAAATGATTACTGCCCTAGATCTGATAATTCTCAATCTCTGGGTAAGAACCTTCAATGACATGTCTTTCAAACCTATATAAAAATAGCAGATATGAAGATAGGAGGGCAAAGAAAGGAAACCCTCCTCCCGCCATTTAGAAATCGTCTGCCTGTGCTGTAACCCACTCACCACTTGTGTAATAGAGTTTGGTATCCTCCACTGCAAAGAAGGTAGCTCTTTTTTACCATTCTTGTCAGGGTATATATATAGTTTCCACCACTCAGATACAAAAAAAAAGGCCAATGAAAATTCCTTTTTCCTCAGTCATTTCAGCATGATATCAATTCTAGCATGTGGCACGTGTGCATGCATGGGGAGAGGGGGGAGGCGGATAACTGTACAAAGGGGCCCCATTTTAATATGAATAATTGGAGTGGGGTGGATGGCTAATTATTATGGTGCCTTAATTTTCCCTTGACACCAGCAATATAAATGTAAAAAACAAAAGAAAAAACATGTTGTTTATTCCTCCCTTTTTCCACTAACATAATTAGCATAATTTGCACAGTAAATTAGGTCCATTCAAGAAAAAATGGAGGACTTGAAGACTCTAAATCTACCAAAGCATGTCCCTGCTACTCTACTTCTCGATTGTGAGGGAAAGACAAGAGGTAGAGGTGGCTGTTGACAAGCAATCAAGCCTGCTCACATGCTGCTTCAGAATTGAGTAAAAACCACATGTGCTGTATAAGAGAATGTATGACTCAGCTGTTTATTTTGTGGAGTTCTTCTGGAAAACTGTTACCAAGTCCAAAGGCGACTGTCGTTGATCAACCACCAAAATATTTGCTGTTTGGTTGGTAGAAGTCCAACTGTTACCTAGTCCTTGGAGTCCAGTCCTTGGACGAGGCTGTAGTTGAGCCTACATGGGTGAAGTTAACACTAGCAATACGATATGTTATGTGCTGATATTTGTGTAGAGGGTAACAACAATAGCAACTAGACAAGGCATGTGTTGATTTGTGTTTTGTACACGAACAACAAAAAAGTTAGAAAAAGTGTTTAAAAGACAGTGGGCAGTGTGAAGCTCAAATTTGTAGTCTGCATTGCTCAACTTTAATTTACCGGGAAAAACAACAAAACAAATTAATGAAATTGATTATTATATAACTAGCATGTGAACTTGGTATGTTATGTAGGCTCTTTAAATAAAAATGAAAATGAAGAAGAAAAAAATGAACGAAAAGAATCTTTTAAAACAACAAAAATGTTTGTATGTATTGGATTGAATTTAACAAAAATTAAGGAAACAATACTCTACCAATGTGGACAACCAGTTAGATGACTTCATGCTTTGGAGTCGGGTTCATCAAAATTTGTTGTGGTCTTCATGGCTAGAGAATGTTTTATAAAAAAATTACTTTTTAGTCATATATGCTATGAGAATTGCTGAAATCAAATCTGAAATCAAATGTGGGGAAACTTACTATAAATACATGGGTGTGTCTAACTTCTCCATGGTAGCATTGTCAGTCTAATTTATTTCTCACCTACCCATTACAAAGTTTTGCAAACTAAGGAATACATTGGTACAAAAAATAGGTTGGATATACACTGGGATTGTATGTGGTACCATCTCATTATCATTTGCAGCATCAGTTTACCAACTGGATATTTCGGCTAGTCTTCATCAGGAATAATGATTATTACTGAGGGCTAGAACATTTACCAAAATGTCAAGCGAGTAATGATTATCAAGAAAGTCATTGTAGCTTTTCACAGCAAATCTCAGCTTTCTTATGCAAATGGATAAGTTCAGTTCATACCTTAATCCGTACAGGAAAAATCAAGCACCAATCAGTTCATATTTCAGTATATATATTACCTAGCACAGCCAAAATCTTCTTTTCTCATCTGCTACACAATTTTTTTCCTGCAAAAAGAAGGTTTCATGGAGCTCTCCTACATTTAAAACACTACGGGGCTATCGTTTTTCAGTAATAGATTCCCTCACACAGCAGTCCTTCAGCCGCGAAGGTTACGCCCGCCCACGTGAATGAAGTTGCGCGGGAAAACTTGAAAAGTGAAGTTACAGCTTACTGCCACACAAAACGTATTTCGTTGGGAAACTGAAGTTAAAGCAATGGCCAGCAACACAGACACCTCCAGTGACTGTGAAAGTCAGTGTAGCAGTGGACCAGAAGAAGAATTGTGCGACTACGAGAAAAAGAGGCTGGAGAATATTAAGAAAAACCAGGAGATGATGAAAGCCTTAGGTAAATAGCTATAGTTTTCTTACTGTTTAGAGATGCAAACTAGGGCGAAAGACGTTGTTGGGCGGAATAAACTTCCTAGTACGAAAATTTCAGTTGGCCACTAGCAATATTAGACCCACAGCGTTTGCATTCTCTGAAGATAAGTTTGAAAGGAACTATTGTACTCATGGCTAGCATATCTACAACCTAAGCTACAGGAAGAATAGAGAGAGCTCTTGGATTTCTCTTTGAACCTCTATAAACTAGATAGCTATGTATTGCTTTAGGAAGGGGAAATGAACCAGGCTTTTCATTATCTGGCTGACCTTTTCTATATTGAAGATTTTCAATGGGTTGTGTCATCCTTGGACTCGAGCACAATAGTTTAGTTATCAATGAGTATTTTGTCTTAAAAAAAAAGTAAATGGGAAAAAATTGTAGAGTGGTGCTTAAGCATGTTGCTAAGCAACCAATTCAGCGGCCGTATGATTTTGCAACAACTGAGAGTCCATGTAACTTGGCTGGTGATATTCTGGAATCATCTATGGCTGTCCAAAGTATCTCACATAATAATTGCTAGAGATGTCAGTCCAGTGCTGATTAACGTCTTTGAGTTTTGGATATCCATATATACCAAACCTGTCCATGTCTCTTCTGGACCAGCCTGGTTAAAATAGAGATCTTATATTAATAATATATTATATATAATCAAACATTCTCAAGAGATAATTCTCATACTGGAGTCTAGAGGTACAGACCTGGCCACCTATGCTCAACTAGAATAGCTTATGACATGTGGCTGACTGCCTGTGTCTACAACATTACATAGAGAAACAAATGGAAAAGTATAAACAAAGAAAAAATAACTGTACATTATAGTAAATGTTATAGTAAAATAAGAAAGGAAACATTTAGGCCATACTCTTAGATTTCCCCCAACCAATTTATAAACCAGTTTAAAAACATCATTGATCGACAACAATTTTTTTTTTGAAGTTGAAAGGTCTTGTCCTTTTACATAAGGTTAGTAAATGTTAGTAAATGGGTGTGAATATAGGCATGATCTAAATGGATTTTATTATTATCTGTATATTTGGACAAGCCATAATAGTTGGGAGGGTTTATATATATAAGCTTGTCCACATCAGAAACATTGGATGACTTTATTCCTCGTCAATAATGATAACATTATGGGGAAGCAGGTTGGATAGTTGTTATAGGCAATTACGATGGATTATAGTTTTAAGTATTTATGTGGAATGTTCATGGAACATCCTGAGCATACGAAAACTAGATGGCTACATTAAGTCCATGTCTCTTACAGCTTATCATTGTTGTTTCCTAGGCACCTAGAAGACTGGTAGGTGGGGTGCAAGTATCTGTAATGAGGTGGATCAAAGAGGACTGTTGTAATAATGTAATTAATAAATGTCGGTGTATATTACCACACACAGGTCTGCCAGTGAATGACGTTGGTAAGACAGGAAGACCCCTCATCACTAGAAGTAAGGCTAGGAACAGCGGCATGACTCAGAGAGTAGGGAGGAACCATAAGAAGGGGAAGAAGAAGAAGAAGAGGCGAAGGTCAGCATCAGAGAGTGACTCCGACTGGGAGCCCTGGATGGACGTGCAGACCAGCAGGAGCACATGCAAGACAAGTCAGTTGCGGTGTAATCTGTATTAATACATGAACAAGATGCTAACTTTACATGCATGCACATAGAGCTGCCACGCTTGAGTTTGGCTGAATTCCTGGAGATGCAAGAAGTTGTGGACAAAGAAGTTGTGAGGAATTTCATTGCATTATAGGGAAAGAGGGGGCCTTGGAAACCAGCCCGTACCCAGTACTTTAGACCACACCTACTTTATGGCACCTTTACCTGTTTAATATTATGGACAATTGGCAAGCAGAAGCTATTTAGTGTAAAATGTAATGCCTGTCATAGATCTGTCAACATCGACTACACATATAATTTAATAATGCCATAGATCTATGATGGTGATCCACTAAGGGTTAAGCATTTGGGAGATACATCTCTTCAGACTAAACTTAAATGCATGAAGATACAGGGAGACACTTGATCATGGCCAATTTACTGTCCCTTGGTCCCCTTTTATGAATCGGCTATAAAGACCTTACAATATTTTGGGTTGTTTTCCTCTCACCTGCAGTGAGAACAGAACACAAATAGGTCATTAACTGACAAGATGACATTATTTTAAGCTTCTAAAGGCTTATTCACAATACGTCAAATTAATGATGCAATGCTTCAATTTTGTGATATTGTGAATGCATCAAATTTCTTGAGTTTTACTCAAGCAATGCCATGCAGTGCGACTGCTCACAAAATATTGTAACTAGCTTAACACACAATTATTTTAGTGTGTGTGTGTGTGTGTGTGCAGGATGAGGTGATGAAGAGAGGATGTGTGGTAGGCAACAAGAGGCACAGAAGGACGTCTACACAAGGAGCTGGTAGGAGATCTACTAGGATACGTCAGGGGAGATTGTCTCTGCTGGAGGTCACACTACCAGATATGTTCAGCTCAGACCTCTCGGATAAAGACGAGTTTAAAGGCTTCAGTGTTGAAGATTTGGAGCTGCCTAAAGGTTGCACATTGAGTCAGTTGTGCGATGATGATGGGAGTTGTGGAAATGGTGAATGTTTGTTCCCTGAAACATTGGATGACAAGGCAGAGTTCACAGGGTTCATGGAAGAGAATGTGTAAGTAGTCATTGGCAATCATTGAGATTGCTTAGACATTATTTATCGGCTGCTGTTGGTGCCATGCATGTTATATGCTATAATGCCCTGTAGATCGACTACTGAGGTACCCAACTGCAGCACTAGAAGAAGCTCGAGGCTTGCAACTGCTAATAATAAACAGTATGAAGAAGACGTCCTCTCAGATGAGGACGAATATTTGTGTGAGTTCAAACAACCATAGATAATGTAACTCTTTGGCCGTGTTTTACGATAATCTTCCTATAGTCTGTGATGACTGTAATGACCTGTATCATGGCGAGTGTCCCGTGCACGGTCCTCTCGCAGAGCTGGACCCCACGGCAGGATATGATAAAGCTTCGCTTGCCTACACACAATTACCGGTGCCAGCACAACTCACGGTTAGACCCTCGGTGATCCCCGGGGCGGGATTAGGAGTATTCGCTGTCTCGCTCATCAATAAAGGTGTGCGGGTTGGGCCTTATGAAGGCAGGAAAGTGGCACGGGAAGATATGGGAGATCTTCACAACACTGCCTACGCATGGGAGGTGAGTTATACATGCCTTCATCACCAGTCAGTGCTCAGAACATGCAATGGACTATGGCAGATCGACACTTGGGGTTAGGGTTGGGGGTAGGGCTAGGGCAAGGCCTATGGCTAATATTTTGCCCCTTTATCACTTGAGTGTATGTTAGCTTATAACTCGGGACCACATGGACCAATCGATATTAAACTGGGTGTGGATTTGAGTGACCACCCATGAACAGTATTAATATTTGCATTTTGTAATTAGTACTCCGTAAACAAAATGGCCCACAATGATTGCCTAAAATGAGCTATTCTGCCAATCCAAAAAGGAAATCAATACACGAGAAATGGCTTTAAACCTTCTCTAAAGGCCACACAAAGTTAAGTGAGGATCAGCCCTTGGGGTCACAAGTTATAAGCTGACATACAGATAACATTTTTTTAGCTTTAGCCGAGTTGACTTACTAGAACCGTTGCCTGAAGATACTTCAACAGTCAGTCAACATTCCATTCTGAACCAGACCATTATCTCTACTCAAGTCTCTATCTGAAGCATACACTGCTAACATCTCTCCTTGCTGATAGCTCATGCTGGTCAGAGTGTGGCTAGATACATCCTTTTGCCCTTCCTTAGATAGCTCAGGTTATGGAACTGTCAGACATCAATCAAACTGACTACCTGATCCTATTTCACATTTTTGCAAGTTAGCATCAAGTAATCAATAATTGCTTAACCCCCGGATGAGGGACCAATTCAAATAACCTCTATGGTAGGTCGATGCCCATTAAAAAAAACAATGCTCAAGTCATGTATCTGTGAAGCTCGTCCTCCGCAACTTGATTAATTGTGTCACAGATTCGTGATGCTTGACCTGCAAGGGTTAAGTAATTTATCTCACCAGGTAAGTAGTCTCCCTTACAAGATAATCCTCCCTCCCAATGTATCCTCCTGTATAGGAATACAGCAACACAAATTGCATACAAATTTACCTCTAGCCACAGGCCACCTCCAGTGCCGCATAGTATCTGATTGTGTACAATAACTGTGGGCTGTTGCAAGTAAGTCATCCATTATGTATTCTAGGAAAAGAAAAGTTGTTCACTTTACAAAAGTTGATTATTAGCGCTAATGAGCGCTAATGTGAAACAAGTTTTGCTAAGCATGCATTATTCATGAACACTATATTAATGTAAATTTAGGCTCTCCCACTGCCTCACCCACCTCTAATGACAGACCACTTCCTTTGAGAAACGAGTATATAGTATTTTATAGTCACTCAAAAGGAAGACTACTGTTTTCCAGTATATCTTGATACCAAAACTGACAGAACCAAGTTCTGGATCGAAAGCCGAATCAAAATTTCAGCCTGAAGGAGAGGGGGGCTTCTATTAGAGAGTGGCGACTATTTGGAGGGACGAGAGCAGGCATATCACGTGGAAAAATAAAGAGTGAGATGGCAACAATTGACTCGGCAGTCCCATGTGGGGAAAATTAAATTACATGAAAATGTAGAGAGCGAGCGTGGGTCGGTGTGTGTGTTCAAGAGCAGCTACTGTTTCGGAAGTGGCTACTATTTCACTCGGCAAGAGCAAGTGCGGTTGGGTGGGGTGGCATTATTAGACAGTAGCGACCAAATAAGATGGACATAAATATACTTTTGGGCATGTTCTGAGGGAATGTATAAGCTTGCAGAAATAGCTTCAGGCTATTTATTATTGTCAGTCCAGTATATGTAAACTGTAAAAACTGTCTTCATAATACCCCTGCTATATGTCTGGCACATAATCAAGAATTCTATCCCATTACTGTCACTGCTATAGATCCGGCATGAAGGGGTTGATCCATATTTCATTGATGGACAAGACTCTTCCCACTCTAACTGGATGAGATTTGTTAACTGTGCCAGAAATGAAGACGAGCAGAATATACTGGCTTACCAGTATCATGGCAGCATCTATTATCGCACATTTAAAACCATATATATACCCCAAATCGGAGCTCTTGGTCTGGTATGGGGAACAGTATGCCAAGGAGTTGGGCATACATCCAAACACTGACGGTTAGTCTGCATATAATATTGCTACAGCACATTCATGGAATAATAAGTGTTTGCTTCTTGTTATAGCCTGCACTGCTAATTTCTGTTGCCGTGGTTGTGGAGGATCTTTCTCAGAAGAAACTTCCTTTTACATCCATTTGAAGTACAGTTCAATATGTGCAAGGACTCATCCACAAACCTTTACTTGTCTCATGTGCCATCAACATTTCACACAACTTGAGTGCTTGCAACAACACATTAGGAAACATGAGGACCTTGCTCAAGACAAACAATGCTCCTACTGTGGAAAGAGTTTCAATCATAGGAGAGACATACAGAGGCATCTCAGGACACATACAGGAGAGAAGCTATACAAGTGCGAGTACTGTGGAAAGAGTTTCAATCAGAGGGGCAGTCTACAGGGGCACATCAGGACACATACAGGAGACAAGCCATACAAGTGCGAGTACTGTGGAAAGAGTTTCAATCAGAGGGGAAGCCTACAGGGGCACATCAGAACACATACAGGAGACAAGCCATACAAGTGCGAGTACTGTGAAAAGAGATTCAATCAGAGGTGCGACCTACAGAGGCATGTCAGGACACATACAGGAGACAAGCCATACAAGTGCGAGTACTGTGGAACGAGTTTCAATCAGAGGGGAAGCCTACAGGGGCACATCAGGACACATACAGGAGACAAGCCATACAAGTGCGAGTACTGTGGAAAGAGTTTCAATCAGAGGGGCCACCTACAGGTGCACCTCAGGACACATACAGGAGACAAGCCATACAAGTGCGAGTACTGTGGAAAGAGTTTCAATCAGAGGTGCAACCTACAGAGGCATCTCAGGACACATACAGGAGACAAGCCATACAAGTGCGAGTACTGTGGAAAGAGTTTCAATCAGAGGTGCGACCTACAGAGGCATGTCAGGGCACATACAGGAGACAAGCCATACAAGTGCGAGTACTGTGGAAAGAGTTTCAATCAGAGGGGAAGCCTACAGGGGCACATCAGGACACATACAGGAGACAAGCCATACAAGTGCGAGTACTGTGGAAATAGTTTCAGTTGTAGTCACAGCCTACAGAGGCACGTCAGGACACATACAGGAGACAAGCCATAGAATCACAAGTATGATCATTATTGACAGTTACAATTTTCACACTTCATTTCTAAAACCATCACTTGAAAGTGGCCCTATAGCAGCCAATGTGGGCACACTCTGTCTTTATAATCACATGCCCTAAGACTACATGCACATTGCTTCCACTGCCAGAAGCAACTCATTCAACATGTGCATCGATAAATCATGTGAATAGCAAGATGAGACAGCAGTGGAGTAGGAACATATAATGATGATTGGGGGGGCCGAACCGATTAATGTTGCTGTCGAGGGAATCCATGCCACCAATCACTAACACAGACTATTATTTGAGACCCATATATTTTTGACTAGCGAACAATGAGCAAAGAACAAATGCATGTTTTATACAATTATTTATAATTTCCAAAAAAAGTTCTTCGCATCTAGAAATATATTCTCTGGCCACATCAAGTTTATCTGTTCTTTCGCGATGGATATGCAGTAGCATACAATGATTTAGCCTCTCTTGTGTCATGGAGTTCCAAAGGTAGTCTTTTATGCATTTTAGAGCAGAAAAGCTGCGTTCAGCAGATGAAGTGGTGACTGGAATGGTAAGATAGAGTTTGTGGACTTCTGTGATGATTTTCTTGAGACCAGATTGGTGGTTTAGAATGTCACAAATAGTCTGAACTCTGGTCACTTTCTGGATTGTGATACCATCCAAGGGTGTAGCCTTGATTATATCTGGAATCATTTTTAAATGAATTTCCAACTTATCCATGTTGATATCACTGCCATACAACTCTTTCAGTCTTGCAGAAAGTGAACCACTTTTGCCATTTGCACTGTCCACCAACAATGATTCAATAGTCTTCACGAAAATGAAGTTTTCTTGCTGAAATTGTCTCTGTAGTTCACCCTTCATACGGTCAATTGCCTCAAAATACTCCTTTCTATAATAATCCTCAATATATGTAAAGGTATGGTGTGGTGCCTTGGAAACTGCTTTGGCGAGGTAGAACAGGAGGATCACAACACACTTTCGAGGCTTTCACTACAACAGAATCATAGAAAGATTTAAAATGATGATCGGTACGAATTCTCTCAAGTGAACGAATGCACAAGTCTATAGCCATAAAACAGTCATCAACATTAGTCTCCTCTGCTTGAAGGGTAATGGACAGCTGTTGACATACTGAAGACTAATATACCGATAGCTCCAATCCAAAATATGTGCAGAATTTTCCATAAGTGATAGCATACCATTTGCTAGTCTAGAACAGTGATCCATTCCATAAGAATATATCTCCATTGTTTCCCTTAGTGCTTCATAGTTGTTGATTATGGCTTGCATGGCACCAGTACGGGTAGTCCATCTAGTTTAGTATCAAAAGAGAGCACACCGAGAGACCTATCTTTTGAGGTATATATCAAGTCCATACCATGAAGTTTGCAGAATCTACGGAGCTCTAAAATTGTATATATATAACCATAAGTAAAAATAATTAAAATGCAACTGTCTCCCCTTGGTTAACCACCTACTGAGCTATTTTGTGCCAAGTTTACATAGATAGTAGAGGTGTAAGCAATGATACGCCCTTCATATTATTGGGGGGGGGGGCCCTAACTGTTGAATATTGGGGGGCCATGGCCACCATGGCCCCCATGGTTCTTACTCCCCTGGACTGTTTATTTAAGATGTGGTCCTGTGTGTGTAATGTTTGATAGATGTATGGTGATATTAAAATTAAGACTGTTCATTAGCATCTCTCGTTCAATACGGTATGTGTGTGTCAATGTGATATGTTTGTGTCCATCTGATGTGTACATGTGATGGGTGTGCATGTGATGAGCATCCATGTGATTGTGTCCATGTGATGTGTCCATGTGATGTGTGTGTCCATGTGATGTTTATGTGTCCATGTGATGGGCGTGTGTGGTTGGAAGACAATTCTTCAAGAAAAAAAAAGGTTAGCATAGGCATCAAAAAGCCCTACCATTTATGGCTGACTGACCTTTCCCTACCAAATACAAGGGAAGTAAAAGAGATTCTAATTCCAAGGTAGAAGTTGTACGTAGAGTTCATCAACTCTCCTTTTTATAGATTCCACAATTTAGCATCCTAGGAAAGTTACATCCTGGCAGGGGTGAGGAAGACATTCCAGCAAGTAGAAGATACGCACATCACAATATCGTAGCATACCGAGCCATAATAATAAAAAATGTATGCATATATATATATACATGTATATAACATAGCTACATACATAATACAGACAGAAACCATAAAAGGAATAAGATATAGACACTATGTAGATACCTCTCCTTGTGCACCATACAACAGAAGGTAGCATGAAAGGAGTTAATAATAATTCTTGATATACTATGTTGGAGTTCGAATATTAGAACCTAAGTTATGCACTGCAGTACACATCAGATAATTACGCATATGCTCTCCTTTCTCCCCCCACTAGTTTTTGCGTCCAGCCAACCCCTCGTAGGTGAATTTTGGGTCCACTCCAGCTACAACCATGGGACTGTCCGTTTCGCTAGACATGCTGACCACAGAGTCTCGTCGAGGTGGTATGCGCTCGTTAACACGATCATACTTCCTGGCATCATCGAAGCTGCCCTTCCAATCTACAATAGCTGTTGGGAGTGTGGGTGTGGCAAAGGTAAGGTAAGGCATAACAGACAAGATATTCATCAGGTTCCATTGTTACACACCAGAGCTGATTCCTTCTTTGCCTTCTGCCTTCTGTAAGTACACCCATTGGGAGTTGTCCAGACGGAGCCAGACCCTTCAGAGCAATCACATTCTCACGCTCCACCAGTGGTGGTGAAAGTTACACAATATTCCTGATGAAGGCTAGAGCATTTAATCGAAATGTCAAGAGAATACAATTTCAAGTTGATTATTGAGAAGGTTGTAAAGTAATCGCTCTGAATCTTTTATGCTTGAGAAAAGAGTTAACCCTAACAAATTTCATAGACACAGACTGTCATTGAGTGATGAAATGATGTGTAGCATTTGTCTTTGCCTTCCTCAATAGAGTTGATTCTAACCCAGAACTGTGGCATATGGTATGAAGGACTTGAGATGTTTACTGTTGACAAAAAAGAGATAAATATAAAAGACAGCCAATATACGGTGTCCAGCTACACACCAGAAAAAGCCACGACCGCAAGACAAGTTGTTTGTATTCCCATTTCAAGCAGTTATCAGTTACATAGCAAAGACTGCTTGTGGACATAATGAACTTCAACCCCTCCCCCATACACACACACTGATCGTCCTCACCTGAGCACGGAGAAGACCCGTGCCATTTTCCTCACCGCCCTGATCTTATTCTTGATAACAGCCTTCCTCTGAGCAATGCTCGAGTCTTCTTTGGACCCAGGAACTACCTTCATATCGTCGGCCACTGATAAGTTATCAGCCCCACCCATTCGCCAACATCTCTGTCACTGCATTCAGAGAGAAGAATGAGATGTCAGAGCTCAAGTGGAATTTGCATGTTTAGTGCTCCAGCTAACCAATGGCAAGAACCATTTCTGAAGGCCACTAATTTGGCATGGTTGTACCTAAAGTTAACTTCAAAGTTGGCTGCAATTAATGGTCCGACAATTCCATAGGGCCTAACAATATTAATACCAAATATACCCACTCTCATATATGCACATTTGTACTTACATGCACACATGTGTGCTGTGCAGATTAACTCATACACAAACATATGGTGGACTTGAAAAAAGTGCACTTATCACACCTACAGCATTAAGAGCTTGGTGACCCCATGACCTAACCGAGAACGGTTTGCTCGCTCATATATGCGTCCCCAGCAATGACGAGAGGAGACGAAGGAAAGTGACATGCCTAGGCTATTAATTCTCAACAACCTCTAAGTTGACATCACAGATGCAAGGACTTGCTTGATTATCAACTTGAACCTACTCCTCAACATCTCAGCTAGATGCTCTACCCTTCATCAGGGATAATGAAACATGAACACACATGTGATCATGTGAAGTTGCTATATACCGTTAGCTAGCTATGCACTACGTGATGTGAAGCATACCCTGCGAACTGATAGTGAAGGAAGCATTGCACATGTATTTAGCACTGGAACTTGGATTTTTTTTTAATAACACCCCACCCCCACTTAGCAAAATACTAATAACACCCCACACCCAATTTAGCAAAAAAATTACCACCTACTAATAGAAATTAATAGAAATAATAGTAAAACACAAAGAAAAATTATGGTGGTCGTAGTTACAAATCCAGGCTCTTGAGAGTGCCGAATAGCAGTCAGGTAAGTCCAGTCCACAATCCCCATTGAGCCGCTGGCACTATGTGCAATGCCTCCTTCACTAGTTTCCTTCTGGCCCCTAGCCTGGTCTGATGTGACCCACGTGGCGGATAGCTAGCTACTGGTATAGATAAATGTCAAATGAATCTTAGTATCTCATTGATTGAGTATATTTGTTGATTATCTTGGCAGAAATCCTGATTACTTCTTCAGCAATTAAAAAATATATATAAATAATATAATAACAATAATATAACAATAATAATAATTATAATAAAATTAAAATAATCAAGGAAGGGGGGGCTGGCTGACAAAAACAACAACCCCCACCCCCAAAAATGCACACACACAAAAAAAAACAAGAAGAAACTTGAGTAATTTTTAGCGAGTTCTCTGCACATTCACTATAATTATAGTGCACACTCACTATATACTGCATACTCGGCACGTTCACTATATAAAGTATTATAGGGAGCTCAGGGAAAACATGGTTTCTGCTAGCCCTTATTAAAGTCTGAAAAGCAGGAATAATAACACAATCCGTGTGCCTCCCATTTGAAGATAAAGAACAACAATAAACAATAACAAAATTAGTTCGAGAGAGGGCGAGGCAGTCTCTTGGATATCTCCTCATCTCCCTTACAAGAACCTGTACATGCACCTAATTACTATAGGAGGGAGGTGGCTTAGAAGGATACCATGAGTGGGTCAACTTTTGTCTTGTGTCTACCCCACGGCATAACACAAGGGTTAGCGGCACATTAGGTCCTTAAGTGATTAATACCACACCCACCAATGGCCAAACAGTAAAAACCAGTGCAAAATAAGACCTACACTTATGAGGACCTATCAGGAGCACCTTCGGATCGATTAGAGTGAGGGAGGATTGTTATAAGGACAGATCCCGCTTGATTAGCTGGTTCAAAGGCCACTACAACATTTTAGTAACCAATTGACCACTAGAAGTGCCAATAGGCACGGGATATCATTGTTCACAGAAGCAAGTGGAGAAGTGATGACTTGTGGAAACAGCTTGAGTCTCTTTCTGTGGAAGCAATCTTCCAGATGCTCCCCCAATTGAAATCTATCACACAAAAGTCGTCTCCTTTTGCTGATATAAACAAAATTACATACACAATTATAATGAAGTACACTACTTACTCTCAGCTAATTATAATATCTGCATGATGAGAAAATTGCTATGTCAAATACGCAGTAGTCAGTACTTTCCTGCTGTTGCTGTACAGCAGCTCACTGGAACTTCTCATCTGCTGCTTCTGTTGTTCTGTGGCCTTATATACGAGCATCACCTGCACTTGCAAACTTGAGGAAAGTGGTCTCCCACTTAATTTTGGGTCATACACACTAATGTTGCCATTGAACCCAGTTGATGTCATCCAATGGAATCGACCAGTGTGATGAATCTGAATCGAGTTTCTATTCCAAAGAGTTGACTGCAGGCCACCAACTGTTGGAAATTACTGTTGTTAAGAGTGCATTAGAAAAGGTAATATGTTCATTACTTGGCTCATTTCCAGCAGCTAAAATCCTTGACCAACTCATATTCAAATACAGTTTCTTTGAAGAAGATTTGTTATTATCCTGTCCTTTCCTATCTTCTTGACCATCTATTTGTACACAACCTCATTCCTGCGATGTTAACCTTCTTTCGAAATACATCTCCAGCTTCATTGCTCAGTTAGTGAACTCCTTTTCCCAGCATTTACTGATTATGCAGGGACCTCACCACGCCAGGGTGAATTTAGATTCCCATCCTTTCTCTGTTTATCTGCCATGTTCTACAAGAACTCCAGCTCCAATTGCCAATTTGGAAGATGCTTATGCTTCACATGTGCATTGTCAATATTGTTTTTTTTTGCACTAGTGAAATATTTTTCTCTTGATTGAAGGAGATTCTCAATAATGACTTTGAAATCTATGTAACCTTCATTACCATGCTTTAGAAACTCGGCATCAATGGGAAGTCTCATATGTTGCTAGTAGAGCATAGAGCATATAATAAGGATAATGTTTAGCCTGGATGCTCCTTATGGTATCTATTTGTTCATTCCAGATATGTTGGTTGTCGTCAATAAACTTGGCTAGTCACCGTGAGAATGTTTGCTTAAACTGTTCATTTGCCTTTATTATTGACAACAGGAAATGTACAATGCTATGTATATTTTCATTTTTACAGCATACAGTGGAAACTATTCATGTTCTGATTAGAGAGGTGTCCTTATTGGTATATATTATTTCATTTTAGGATGTCAACATTGAGGGGCTCTACTGTAATAACTTTTACCCGAGGACAGTAGGCACTATATAGTGGCTGTGTTCTGCATTGGTAACAGAAAACTCATCAGAGAATGACCTTAATCAATGATCGGAAATGATGGACATCCATGTCTACATATCATATATAATTGATGACGATTCGAATTAAGAACTTTGTTATTCCATGAGCTGCTTTATCAGGAAGAGGTCCAGCTTCTGCCCATTTCCAGAAATACTCAGTAGTGATGATAATATACTTATTCCCATGTGAGAGCTCCATCCCAACCTGATGCTAGAGCGTAGGCTAGACAGGAATTCGGTGCAATTCACTTGTTAAGTTTGTAAATGTTTTTTTCTGGCACTTGTCAAAGATGAAAACTAGCAATTAGCATAATAGTTGCTTTTTTCAAATTACTTCAGACATATAACTGCTCATCTCAGACCAGTAATACTTCACTGATATTATATATATATCAGTAGTCCTGTTGAAATGATTACTGCAATCTCTGGGTAACCTTCAATGACATGTCTTTCAAACCTATAAAAATAGCAGATATGAAGATAGGAGGGCAAAGAAAGGAGTTCATCCTCCCACCATTTAGAAATCATCTACCTGTGCTGTCACCCACTCACTACTTATGTAATAATTATCCTCCACTGCAAAGTAGGTAGCTTTTTTTTTTACAATTCTTGTCATGGTATATAGTTTCCACCATTCCAAAAAAGGCCAATGAAAATCCCTTTTTCTTTAGTCATTTCAGCATGAGATCAATTCCAACATGTGCCACGTGTGCATGCATGGGGAGGGGGGGTAACTGTAAGGGGCCCCATTTGAGATATGATTATATAAAATCGGAGTGGGGTGGATGGCTAATTGGGGCCTTAATTTTCCCTTGACACCAGCAATTTAAATGTAAAAAACAAAAGAAAAAACAACAAAAAGGTTCATCTCCAAGGATCCATCTTTCCTGTTTTTCCCTTCTTTTCCACTAGCATAATTCGCACAGTAAATTAGGTCCATTCAAGAAAAAGTGGAGGACCTGAAGACTCTAAATCGACCAAAGCATGTCCCTGCTACTCTAATTCTCGATTGTGAGGGAAAAGCTTGAGGTAGAGGTGGCTGTTGACAAGCAATCAAGCCTGCTCACTTGCTGCTTCAGAATTGAGTAACAACCACATGTGCTGTATAAGAGAATGTATGACTCAGCTGTTCATTTTGTGGAGTTCTTCTGGAAAAATGTTACCAAGTCCAAAGGAGACTGTCGTTGATCAACCACCCTGTTTGGTTGGTAGAAGTCCAACTGTTACCAAGTCCTTGAAGTCGAGTCCTTGAAGGAGGCTGTAGCTGCGCCTACATGGATGACACTAGTCATACGATGTGTTATGTGCTGATATTTGTGTAGCAGGTATATAACATAATTACATAGTGCAGACAACAAAAGCAACTAGACAAGGCATGTGTTTGTATACGAACAACAAAAAAGTTACAAAAAGGGTTAAAAAAACCGTGGACACCATGAAGCTCAAATTTGTAGTCTGCACTGCTCAACTTTAATTTACAGGGAAAAACAACAAAACAAATTAGCGAAATTGATTATTATAACTTGCGTGTTAATTATGTGTTAATGAACTTGGTATGTTATGTTTGATCTTTAAATAAAAATGAAAATGAAAGAGAAATGAAAATGAAAGAGAAAAAATTAACCAAAAAAATGATACCTTTTAATTGTATTGGATTTATTGGATTGAATTTAACAAAAATTAAGGATCGATGTGGACAACCAGTTGACTTCATGCTTTAAGTCAATAATTTTATAAAATTAATAGTAAGGGTTCATCAAAATTTGTTATGGTCCTTGATGGGTGGGTGTAATAAGAGAATATTCAGAGTCACTCTTCCAAAACAGACTATTTTTGATACCCAAGCATTTTTATAAGACCTGAGAATAAAAATAGGCTAAATTAAAGTTCTTCCTTCTTTTGCATCTAGAAATAAATTCTCTGGTCACATCAACAAGGTCTATATAGCCTAGCTGTTTTTCGCGATGCTTATATATATTCAGTAGCACACAATGATTGAGTTCTGAAGGTAATCATCTAAGTAGGTGGTACATCATTGTGAGGGTAACAAGGCTCACCATCATACTCTTCTTCACCTTCAGCAATATCTTGTGGTGTTTCAATTCTATCATATATAAGCAAATCAATCAAAACTCACCAGTGTTTTGTTTGGTGTATTATTTATCTAACTTAGCCATAATATTGGTGGGACCAGGACCGTAGCTGTTGAAGATTGGGGGGCCATGTCCCCATGGTTCTTACTCCCCGATATTCAGTCGACTATATATATATATATTATATAAGTATTCTTTTCCAAACTTTTAATGCAAAGACCTTTATTAATTATGGCTGATTATAATATAACTATATAGCTACACAAGTTCACACTAGTTTTTTTTGCTTTAGCTCTGCAATCATTTTCGCCCGAATTGCTGACATATCATATGCAGTTATTATATTTTACAATTTCACATATACAGTGGAATCTCGAAATTTGGGATCAGAAAGTTCGTCCCTCATTGGAGGTCGTTCTCTCTCAGAGGTTTATTAGCATTGCAATGGACTCATTTGGGGTCATTTGGTCTGTCCATTACTTAGAGGTTATCCTCTTTTCGGAGGGTCCACTGTTTATATATAATATAGTAGCTAGCTTACCTGTGAAAAGGCCATCTTCATGCTCAGTACTCTATACCGTGCGTACTGTATTTTGAGGAAACAACACATAAATCATTTATTGAACTTATGACAAAGTATTAAACTTGCCATGCACATGAAAATCCCACAGTCATAACTGTTTTGTTGTACTGGTATATCCTAAAAGTGTGATAGAGGGTGTCACATTCAATAGCTTGTCTTAAATTACTTTTGGATAACACATTTTCCAGTGTGATGCAGAGCCAGATATTGCTTTTCCAAGAAAATTTCTATAATTATAGTTTAATTTGAGCAAAATTGTTTCTTATTTCTAGACTTACTGAATATTTTGCAAGAATTTATTACCAGTTCCTTGCAACGAGTATAGAAGCTTAATCGCTGTTCGACAAGATCTAGGCACCAATGAGCACCAGAGTTTAACCGGAAACACGATCATGTTATAAGTTGTTAGATCAACCTGTAATATAATAAAAGGACAATATTACCGACAGATCAACCTTTCCTAATCAGTTTTACATGTACATGTATGTCAGGAAGCATCCTGACAACTGCCTCTGACACCTCTGGAAAAGGAGGAACAACCTGTGGGAATCACGTTGAAGACTGAGTAAGTCTATCATCGAACGAGATAGATTACTAGTGATATTGTGCTTATTGATATATGTTTTTAATGTGCATTAGAGCCATTGTTTTATTGTTCTTTAATTCCTAACAAGCTCTAGTGAGGGAGTGAGGTTAGTGGTATTGGTCTTACCAAGGTCTTGCGGGCAAGAGGTGTGGTGCATCTAGGTTCTCAGACAAGGGTTTGGCATCATCAGAAACTGCTTAGTGGCTTATAAGAAGTCACAGGGAGAGAGTTTCTGTCATTTGGTGGCAGCGGTGGGATCAGCGAAACAGTGTTGGATCCTAGTGGAAGACAACTTGGACAGGAATTCCTAGTTGGTCAGAGCATCGCGTTGCGCTATTTTCTTTTCTCTATTGCTACGTTAACAGGTAAACGGCTCGGGTATTCGTATCTATAGGAGCCTGTGAAAAAAACCCTACCCTAGGATATCATACAGTGTTAGTCCCTAGGGACAGTGTATATTTCTGTTGTATCCTTTTCTTTTGTCGTTTATTAGAGCGACATTATCTTATTATTGGTTAATTGTGTTCTGTATATATGCAACCTGCGAGCATGTCTCACGAATGAGCGTGGCCAGGAGAAGACCGTCAGTTACGGAGTGGGAGTATTTTGCAAATTCCTAGGGATGGTATGGCAGAAGAAGCAACGATTGCTGAAGAACCTATTATATCTGGAACGCTGCTGATGACGCAATTCGTTCAAACAGAAGAAAGACAGGCACAGAGGGAGGAAGAAAGACTTCAGCGTGAGGAAGAAAGACAGGCACAGAGGGAGGAAGAAAGACTTCAGCGAGAGGAAGAAAGACAGGCACAGAGGGAGGAAGAAAGACAGCGAGAGGAAGAACAAAGGGAGCACTAGCAGGCACGTCAAGAACGTCAAGAAGAATGTTGGGCTCAGCTCCTGTCATCACGATTTCCTCCACCCTCAGGAGCAGAAGCACCTCCCAAGATAAACTTGCAGAAGTTTAGTGAAGGCACCGACGATATGGGCGCATACCTGAAAATGTTCGAGGTGACAGCCAGCGTGAATGGTTGGCCAGCCCAACATTGGGCGAACTACTTAAGGGGTTCATTGTCTGGTCAAGGGTTGATGGCAGTGGCAGCTCTGCCAGCACTGAGTCAGACCGATTATGAACAGGTCAAAGAAGCCCTCTTGAATATCTACAAGGTGACCTCTGAAACATACCGAGCCAAGGTATTTGACCAGACATTCGATGGAACTAACCCCGATGGATGGTTCAGGTCGTACAAACAGTCCTTCCACCAGTGGTTGGACTCCTCCAACAAGACAGAATGAGATACTATGCTCTATGAGCTAGCACTAAAGCGTCTTCCAGGGTGGTTGGAGGGGCAGATGCGACGGTTGCACCCCGACACTTATGAGGAACTGGGTGAGGCTGTTGTACGCTATTTGTCCAGTCAGCGACAAGGAGGAGGAATACCAAAGATTCGACCGAAATCTAGGGACACTCGGAATCACCCAAGACCACTGGAGCAGAAGCATCCAGATGCAGAGGGAAATAAAGGTGTCTACTCTCCACCCGGTAGGGACTTGAAACAGATTGAATGTTTCAGATGCGGAAAAAAAGGACATTTTCGAAAAGATTGTCGAGTAAAAATGGAAAGTGTCCATTTTGGACACAGCACATACATCCGGACGAATTTACCGACTTGGACAACAATGTCCAAGGTCAACGGCAAGTCTGTAGTGGCGTTGCTGGACACAGGCTGCTCGAAATCCATTGTACATCCGAGGTGCATCGACAGCAAAGACCGACTAGGATGGAAAATTCCCTACCACACTGCTAGTTCTCGAAAGACTTGGTTCCCTGCCGCGAGAATCGAGTTACAGATAGACGGGAAGACACACAAGCTTGCAGTGGGTGTATCACCTCACATCAATGTGGCATGCTTTTGGGGAAAGATGTACCACACTTCAGGAAGCTACTCAGAGAGATGCTTCAGGATGATGTCAAGAAGGAGACTCAACCAACGGAAGAAGTGAGACCTCCTGATGTGGCCATGGTGACCACAAGAGCTGGACACAACCGACAGCAGGAAGAGAACCAAGCCGCAGAGTCGCAACAGAAGCAGGATGAAGCAATCATTCAGACTCTTGAACCTTTGGAAGAGGAAGAGTCAAGTTTGGGTAACATGTACAAATTTGATGATGAATTAATTGTTGTCCCAACCCAACGTTGTTTCCCAGATAAGGCTACAGAAGATCCTCTATGGCCGGAACAAATTACCCCTAGCCAGCTACGCTCTCTCCAAGCAACAGACCCTACACTGGAGAAATGGAGACAGGAGGCTGAGGAGGCTAAGGATGGTGATATGTTTTGGGAGAAGGGGCTACTAAGGCGAAGACTGTACGAAAAAGGGGATACTAATTTGTTAGTTGTTCCTCAATCCTGTAGGACAGAGGTGCTGAAGCTTGCACATTGTTCCCCAACCGTGGGACATTTTGGAGAGACAAGAACTCTGGATACTCTCTGACAGAGGGTTAGCTGGCCAGGTATGACCGTAGATGCAAGAAAAGCGTGTAAATCCTGTCCAGAGTGCCAGCGAGCTGCCCCGGCAACCTTGAAGAGAGCTTCACTTTATCCGCTGCCAATCATCAAGAATCCATTCGACCGCATAGCGATGGATATCTTTGGGCCCCTAAAAAGAACAAAAGCAGGTAACAAATATGTACTTGTAGTACAAGATTATGCAACAAAATGGCCAGAGGCGTTTCCTCTATGAAACGTGACCACAGAATCAGTAATTGACTGTCTAGTGGAGCTCAGTGCTAGATTGGGGGTGCCAAGAGAAATACTCACCGATAATGGGTCCAATTTTATTTCTATAACCATGAGAGGGTTTTGTGAGAGGTCTGGAATAAAGCAGATCAAGACATCCCCTTATCATCCACAAACTGATGGGATGGTGGAAAGATGGAACTCCACCCTGAAGCGTCTGCTTCGTAAGTTAACTAAAAAACATGGGTTAGAATGAGATCAATGTCTATCCTATGTATTGTGGGCTTACCGTGGGACAACCCACAAATCAACGGATTGAGCTTTTATTTGGCAGAAAGATGAGGACACCACTGGATGAGTTGGTAGAGCTGTGGACCAATGAGACAGAAGAAGGAGGTCGACCCGTAATCGAGTACCTTCAACTCCTTCAAGAGAAGATGGAGACAGTGCAGGAGTTGGCTGCTGCAAATGAAACCGATGCGAAAGAAAAACACAAATATTTTTATGACAAAAAGGCTGTGAGTAGGTCATATGATATTGGTGATTTTGTCTTGGTTTTCCAACCCAGGAAGCAAAACAAGCTGGAAAACGATTGGAGGGGTCCGATGCAAATAACACGCAAGGTGACCGATGTGACATATGAAGTTGACATGGGCCAAGGACAGAAACGACTACGTACCTTCCATGTGAATGGGTTGAAGACGTGGCATTCACCAGCACCAGCAGTATTTCTATCTGTTGACAACATCATTGAAGAGGATACTACAGAAGGTATTCAATCACAGGAAAATAACATTGCTCTTAACTCCTCACAGACAGAAGAACTCTTACAACTGAAGCAGGAGTTTGCTGACTTTATTCATGATGAGCCAGGACTTACGACATTGGTGGAACACGTAATTGACACGGGTGATGCAAGTCCAATTCGACTACCCCCCTACAGACTACCACATGCATCGCACGAATATTTACGCAGAGAAATCAAGGAGTTGTTGGAGATGGGTATTAACGTTCCATCTAAAAGTCCTTGGGCAGCCCCAGCTATTCTAGTACCGAAGAAGGACAGAGACAAGCGTCTCTGCATTGACTACCGGAAGCTTAACTTAGTAACCAAGGTAGATCCGTATCCTATACCACGTATAGATGATCTAATTGATGATGTGGGGAAGGCTAAGTTCATAACAGCTTTAGATCTGACGAAAGGGTATACTGGCGTACCAGTGGCTAAATCTAGCCAAGAAAAAACAGCATTTGTGACGCCGTGGGGAAAGTTTCAGTTCGGTACCATGCCCTTTGGACTCATGGCTGCACCCTCTACGTTCCAGAGACTAATGGATCATGTGCTGGAAGGAACTCAGTCCTTTGCCGCGGCATACCTCGATGACATTTTTATCCACAGCCATACTTGGGATGAACATCTCACACATCTCAATGACATCTTCGAGAGACTTCGAAAAGCAGGATTAACAATCAAAAATCGAAAGTGCAAGTTTGCATGTAACACATGTGTTTACTTAGGGCATATTGTGGGGCAAGGAACAGTACAGTGTTTTCTAGCTAAGGTACAAGCCGTACAAAGCTTTAGGCAACCAACAACTAAAAAGGATGTGAGAGCTTTTTGGGGATTGTGTGGGTACTATAGAAAATTCATACCCAATTTCCCGACTATAGCCACCCCCCTTTCAGTCCTTACTAAAAAGGATAAACCCAACTTAATTGAGTGGAATGAGCATATCCCCAACAGGCTTTCCAGAAATTGAAAACAGTTCTCACCAATTACCCAGTTCTATCCACACCTAATTGGCATAGATCATTTATCTTACAAACTGATGCCTCTGATAGTGGCATAGGTTTTGTTCTTGCCCAGATTGATGAGTTGGGAGATGAACACCCAATCGCCTATGCATCCAGGAAACTTTTTGCACGGGAGAGGAAATATTCGACCATCGAGAAAGAAGCGCTGGCAGTTATCGAAGGAACCAGACACTTTCGCGTTTATCTGGAGGGTACCGAATTTACGATCTCCATTGACATACCTGTCACGACTGAAAGATAGCCATGGAAGACTAGCTCTGCTGATGCACAGTACAACTACAAGATTGTACACAAGCCTGGCACACGCAATGCCAATGCTGATGGCCTATCATGAGAGCATGGCTCTCACTTGAACGATGGGGAAGTGTCAGGGAGCATCCTGACTACTGCCTCTGACACCTCTGGAAAAGGAGGAACAACCTGTGGGAATCACGTTGTGACTGCCTCTGACACCTCTGGAAAAGGAGGAACAACCTGTGGGAATCACGTTGTGACTGCCTCTGATACCTCTGGGAAAGGAGGAACAACCTGTGGGAATCACTCACCTGATTACTCACCTACATCAGAAGGTGTAAAACCACAGAGATCAGAGAAGACAGACTACCCTCAAACCACTACGTGAACTGTGATAGAAAGAGAAGAACAGCAAAGAGAAAGAGAAAACAAAGAAAGAAAGAAAGCGAACGATTAAGAAAGACAATTAAGAAGGAGTAAGTCTATCATCGAACGAGATAGATTACTAGTGATATTGTGCTTATTGATATATGTTTTTAATGTGCATTTGAGCCATTGTTTTATTGTTCTTTAATTCCTAACAAGCTCTAGTGAGGGACTGAGGTTAGTGGTATTGGTCTTACCAAGGTCTTGAGGGCAAGAGGTGTGGTGCATCTAGGTTCTCAGACAAGGGTTTGGCATCATCAGAAACTGCTAGTGGCATATAAGAGGTCACACGGAGAGAGTTTCTGACAATGTACCGCACACAAACAAACCTTAATCCAAGATGAAACACCATCATACCCACCATGACAAAGCTTGGAATATAAATGGCAGGACATACAATGCGCTGTGTTCTTGTTTGCTTTGTTGGCTTCCTCCATTACAAGGAAAATATAAGCATCAATAATCTAAAACAGAAAGAAATGAAATAAAAAGACATCCATCAAGTTTTACATAGAGCCTGCCTTATCATTTAGCCAGCTGCAATTTTTCAATGTTAGCAGGTCTTGAGGGTAGACTTGACAGTGGTTAATACATACCACCATCACCTCTGTGGTGGTTGAAGAAAAACAACAAAAACAAAATTTACTTCCAGATCCTCTGGCCTTCATGACAGCATATTATGTCCTTGTATGACAGCATTATCCTTCAAAGTGCTATCTGTAACTACCTCTTTCAAATCCTCTAAAACTTTTCTTGCATCTCGAGAAACTTTACTTCTTAGAGTACTATCTGAAAACACGATTATATAAATGCGCATACAGATCCATTTGCATTTTCTTTTTAAACAACACTGTTTCAATGTCCTGTTGCCTCCAAACTTGGTCTTATCGCAACAGAAATGACATAGTCCAGAAACCAATGATTTGCACCCCTCACATTCGCCGAATCTTTTTCTTTTTTCCCCTAAAATGATTGTAAAGTAGTTTATAAGTAATTTAAATACTATTATTGGTAGAAAAATAAAACTTACTTTTTCCAGCTGCACTATCTTGCAGAACAACCTAAAGCAACGTATAATTAAAACGATGTACTCAAATATACTTTGTAACATGATACACCTTGAGAGACAATGACATATACACATTCATGCAACAACAACAACATGTATCAAACCAATGTAATTAGTAGTTTACCACATGCATGGTTGAAGGGTCTTCTACAAAGATGATGTCATCATCAACTCTGTTTACATCATTAGCGACCTGTGGGAATGATCACCAAATGAAACTGACATACATTTGCATGCAGAAAGAGAAAAACAACAACAACAACATGTATCAATTAGTAGTTTACCGCATGCATGGTTGAGGCTTCTATGCAGGTAATACCATCAGCAACTTGGTTTTCCTCACGTAGCTTCCTTGACTTTTCGAGCTCTTTCATGTCCACTTTCACCACATCACGAGTCAAATATGGCTTTAGGTGCCCTGCATTTACCTTGGTTTTGCGGTCATTGCCATTCTCATCCCGCAGCGTGCAGAGTCCCTTAGGCGTCATCTCTGTGATTTGATAGGGACCTAACCAGTCTTGAGCTAGTATCGCCTTTCCTATCTACTTTTCTTTTGTTCATCTTTAGAACATGATTGCCTATTAATAAAAGAATAACAAATAAAAGGAACTAGACACCTTGATGTTTATCTTCCACTTTTATCTAAAACACACCTGTTGCAAAATGAAAGCGTTTTAAACTTTTTTGGCTTCGCATCAAAATATGCTTTGTGCTTAGACTGGGCTTCCTCAATCTTCTCCCGTACTTGCTCATCCAGTGCCTGCACCTAAGAAATTAATAACTTAAAACAGTTGAGATTACTACCAAGAATATCTAAAAAGTGCTATCAAGTTCTATATTTTGTGTGCCACTTAGCCCTGTTCTTGCCTTTGCCAGATGCTCCTCTAAGTTTACTTGAATGTCTTCAGGAGACAAATCTGTGAGGATATTCTCATAGGCTCCATCATCCTCACCCTCATGTTCATGTGGAGCCACGAGCTGTATGGGAGAACTTCAGCACAAATGGCTGCTGCTTTGTGGATGCCTGCACGCTAGTATTTATGCCATAAGTGGTAGAAAGCACGTACCTAAGATATCAACAAAATGCTGGAGGTGTCTGTGTTGCTGGCCATTGCTTTAACTTCAGTTTCCTAAACGAAATAAGTTTTATGTGGCAGTAGCACTTTCAAGTGTTCCCGCGCAACTTCATTCACGTGGGCGGGCGTAACCTCGGCTTCTTTTACGGGTTGCGCATGCGGATTTTCTTTAGCCGTTAACAGTGTTTATTGCTACTAGCTAGCTACTGTGTATCAACTTTTTTGTTGTTCTTATATATTATTCAACAGTGTTGATTGCTCCTATATATCTAGCTACCTGTGTATCAACTTTTTTGTTGTTCTTATATATTATTCAACAGTGTTGATTGCTCCTATATATCTAGCTACCTGTGTATCAACTTTTGGCTGCATTTGCAGATGGAGCGAACAGGGAAAGGCTGTGGAGTACATTTAAGGAAGGTGGAGCATTTACATCAAGCATGGCACCTATAGTAGTGATACTGAGTCCAAGGAATACAGTGGTATTAGAAAAAGGAGTGTTATTATGCTCCTTCCACGTACTCTTTTATTTCTTTTGCAACTCGGGTTAATGACAACATCCTGTCAAGCTTTGGCATCAAACGTATGATGTATATATGAAAACTTGAAAAGTGAAGTTACAGCGGCACAGAAGGTTATACTGCCACACAAAACTTATTTCGTTTAGGAAACTGAACTTAAAAGCAATGGCCAGCAGCACAGACACCTCCAGTGACTGTGAAAGTCAGTATAGCAGTGGACCAGAAGAAGTATTGTGCGACTACGAGAAAAAGAGGCTGGAGAATATTAAGAAAAACCAGGAGATGATGAAAGCCTTAGGTAAATAGCTATAGTTTTCTTACTGAATATCATTTTAGAGGTGCAATAACTAGAAAGACGTTGCTTATTAATATTGGGCTTATTAATATTGGGCGGAATAAACTTCCTAGTACAAATATTTCAGTTAGCCACTAGCAATAGACCCACAGCGTTTGCATTCTCCCACTGCATTGAAGATAAGTTTGTTGTACTCATGGCTAGCATATCTACAAGTCTACAACCTAAGCTACAGGAAGAATAGAGAGAGCTCTTGGCCTTCTCTTTGAACCTCTATAAACTAGATAGCAATGCTTTAGGAAGTAAGGGGAAATGAACCAGGCTTTTCATTATCTGGCTGACCTTTTCTATATTTGAAGATCGTAAATGGGAAAAAATTGTTAATTTGTGTGAGTGCTTGAAATAGTGCTTAAGCATGTTGCTAAGCAACCAATTCAGCGGCTGTATGTTTTTGCAACAAAGAAGTCGGGTGGGTTACTGAGAGGCTTACTTTTCCATGTAACTTGGCTGGTGATCTGGAATCATCTATGGCTGTCCAAAGTTTCACGCATATGATTGCTAGAGATGTCAGTCCAGTGGTAATTAATGTCTTGAGTTTTGAACATCCATACAAACCTGCTAGAATTGTCCATGTCTCTTCTGGACCAGCCTGGTTAAAGAGATCTTATATTAATAATATAATATATATATATATCAAACATTCTCAAGAGATAATTCTCATACAGGAGTCTATAGGCACAAACCTGGCCACTGTGTTGCTCGACTAGAATAGCTAATGACATGTGGCTGACTGCCTGTGTCTACAGAGAAAGAAATGGACAAACAAAATGGTATAAACAAAGAAAAAATAACTGTACATTATAGTAAAGATGATTTGATAATAAGAAAGGAAACATTTAGGCCACACACTCTTACATTTCCCCCAACCAATTTATAAACCAGTTTAAAAACATCATTGATCGACATCAAAATATTTTTTTAAAGTTGAAAGGTCTTTTCCTTACATAAGGTTTTTAAATGTTAGTATATAAATGGGTGTGAATATAAGCATGATCTTTACTTGGACAAGCCATAATAGTTTATATATATAAGTTTGCCCACATCAAAAACATTGGATGACTTTATTCCTCGTCAATGATGATAACATTATGGGGAAGCAGGTTGGATAGTTGTTATAGGCAATTACGATGGATTACACTTTGTGGAATGACTATTTCTGTGGAATGTTCATGGAACATCCTGAGCATGCGAAAACTAAATGGCTCCATTAAGTCCATGTCTCTTACAGCTTATCATTGTTGTTTCCTAGGCACCTAGAAGACTGGTAGGTGGGGTGGAAGTAACATAGAGTATCTGTAATGAGGTGATCAAAGAGAACTGTTGTAATAATGATATTTTTATAATTAATAAATGTCGGTGTATATTACCACACACAGGTCTGCCAGTGAATGACATTGGTAAGACAGGAAGACCCATCATCACTAGAAGTAAGGCTAGGAACAGCGGCATGACTCAGAGAGTAGGGAGGAACCATAAGAAGGGGAAGAAGAAGAAGAAGAGGCGAAGGTCAGCATCAGAGAGTGACTCCGACTGGGAGCCCTGGATGGATGTGCAGACCAGCAGGAGTACATGCAAGACAAGTCAGTTGCGGTGTAATCTGTATTAATACATGAACAAGATGCTAACTTTACATGCATGCACATAGAGCTGCCACGCTTGAGTTTGGCTGAATTCCTGGAGATGCAAGAAGTTGTGGACAAAGAAGTTGTGAGGAATTTCATTGCATTATAGGGAAAGAGGAAGGGCCTTGGAAACTAGCCCGTACCCAGTACTTTAGACCACACCCACTTTATGACACCTTTACCTGTTTAATTATATGGATAATTGGCATGCAGAAGCTATTTAGTGTAAAATGTAATGCCTGTAATAGATCTGTCAACATCGACTACACATATAATTTAATAATGCACTAAGGGTTAAGCATTTGAGTACATCTCTTCAGACTAAACTGAAATGCATGAAGATACAGGGAAACACTTGATCATGGCCAATTTACTGTCCCTTGGTCCCTTTTTATGAATCAGCTATAAAGACCTTACAATATTTTGGGTTGTTTTCCCCTCACCTGCAGTGAGAACAGAACACAAGTAGGTCATCAACTGACAAGATGACATTATTTTAAGCTTCTAAAGGCTTATTCACAATACGTCACATTAACGATATTGCAATGCTTCAATTTTGTGATATTGTAAATGCTTCAAATTTCTTGAGTTTTACTCAAGCAATGCCATGCAGTGCGACTCAATTTTTTTTACTAGCTTAACACACCATTATTAGTGTGTGTGTGTGTCTGTGTGTCTGCAGGATGAGGTGATGAAGAGAGGATGTGTGGTAGGCAACAAGAGGCACAGAAGGAAGTCTACACAAGAAGCTGGTAGATCTACTAGGATACGTCAGGGGAGATTGTCTCTGCTGGAGATCACACTACCATATATGTTCAGCTCAGACCTCTCGGATAAAGACGTGTTTAAAGGCTTCAGTGTTGAAGATTTGGAGCTGCCTAAAGGTTGCACATCGAGTCAGTTGTGCGATGAAGATGGGAGTGGTGTAAATGGTGAGTGTTTGTTCCCTGAAACATTGGATGATGAGGCAGAGTTCACAGGGTTCATGGAAGAGAATGTGTAAGTAGTCATTGGTATCATTGAGATTGCTTAGGCATTATTTATCGGCTGCTGTTGGTGCCATGCATGTTATATGCTATAATGCCCTGTAGATCGACTACTGAGGTACCCAACTGCAGCACTAGAAGAAGCTCGAGGCTTGCAACTGCTAATAATAAACAGTATGAAGAAGACGTCCTCTCAGATGAGGACGAATATTTGTGTGAGTTCAAATAAACATAGATAATGTTGTTATTCTTTGGCCGTGTTTTACGATAATCTTCCTATAGTCTGTGATGACTGTAATGACCTGTATCATGGCGAGTGTCCCGTGCACGGTCCTCTCGCAGAGCTGGACCCCACAGCAGGATATGATAAAGCTTCGCTTGCCTACACACAATTACCGGTGCCAGCACAACTCACAGTTAGATCCTCAGTGATCCCCGGGGCGGGATTAGGAGTCTTCGCTGTCTCGCTCATCAATAAAGGTGTGCGGGTTGGGCCTTATGAAGGCAGGAAAGTTGCACGGGAAGATATGGGAGATCTTCACAACACTGCCTACGCATGGGAGGTGAGTTATACATGCCTTCATCACCAGTCAGTGCTCAGAACATGCAATCGACTATGGCTGATTGGGCTAGGGCTAATTTTTTGCCCCTTTTTCACTTGATGTGTGCATTAGTGGGACCGCATGGACCAATCGATATTAAACTGTGTGTGGATTTGGGTGACCACCCATGAACAGTTTTAGTATTTCCATTTTGTCCATAAACAAAATGGCCAACAATGATTTGGAATAGCCTAAAATGAGCTATTCTGTCAATTCAAATAGAAAATAAATACATGCAGTGCGTAGTACCTGATTGTGTACAATAACTGTGGGTTGTTGCCAGTAAGTCATCCATTATATATTCTAAGAAAAGAAAAGTTGTTCACTTTAGAAAAGAGAAATAAGTTGTGATTATTAGCTCTAACGTTAAACAAGTTTTGCTAACATGCATTATTCATGAACACCATATATTAATGTAAATTTAGGCCCTCCCATTGCCACACCCACCTCTAATGACACACCACTTCCTTTGAGAGACCAGTTTAGTATTTTATAGTCACTCAAAAGAAAGACAACTGTTTTCCAGTATGTCTTGATACCAAAACTAGTTCTGGATCAAAAGCCGAGGCTTCAAAATTTCAGCCTCAAGGAGAGGGGGGCTTCTATTAGAGAGAGGTGACTATTTGGAGAGATGAGAGCTGGCATGTCACGTGGAAAAATATAGAGTGAGATGGCAACAATTGACTCGGCAGTCCCATGTGGGGAAAATTAAATTACACAGAGCAAGAATTTTGGGAGCTATTAGTGTCTTCTACAACTTCACTCTTTCGTTCACCAAGATTCTGAAGGAACAGGGGGAGCTACTGCTCGAGAGAGAGAGAGAGAGGCACTTATTACCTGGACTAAGCTCAAACAATACTGTATTATTGCACATGGTATGTGTTAAAATGTAAACAGCGAGCGTGTGTCGGTGTGTGTGTTCAAGAGCAGCTACTGTTTCAGAAGTGGCTATTATTTCACTTGGCAAGAGCAAGTGGGGTTGGGTGGGGTGGCCAGTATCGACCAAATAACAGAGACATAAATATACTTTTGGGCATGTTCTGTGGGAATTTATAAGCTTGCTTCAGACCATTTATTATTGTCGTTCCAGTATATGTAAACTGTAAAAACTGTCTCCATAATATCCCTGCTATATATATGTCTGACACATAATCAAGAATTGTATCCCATTACTGTCACTGCTATAGATCCGGCATGAAGGGGTTGATCCATATTTCATTGACGGACAAGACTCCTCCCACTCTAATTGGATGAGATTTGTTAACTGTGCCCGAAATGAAGACGAGCAGAATATACTGGCTTACCAGTATCATGGCAGCATCTATTATCGCACATTTAAAACCATATACCCCAAATCGGAGCTCTTGGTCTGGTATGGGGAACAGTATGCCAAGGAGTTGGGCATACATCCAAACACTGACGGTTAGTCTGCATAATATTGCTACAGCACATTCATGGAATAATAAGTGTTTGCTTCTTGTTATAGCCTGCGCTGCTAATTTCTGTTGTCGTGGTTGTGGAGGATCTTTCTCAGAAGAAACTTCCTTTTACATCCATTTGAAGTACAGTTCAATATGTGCAAGGGCTCATCCACAAACCTTTACTTGTCTCATGTGCCATCAACATTTCACACAACTTGAGTGCTTGCAACAACACATTAGGAAACATGACGACCTTGCTCAAGACAAACAATGCTCCTACTGTGGAAAGAGTTTCAATCAGAGGAGCAACCTAGAGAAGCATCTCAGGACACATACAGGAGAGAAGCCATACAAGTGTGAGTACTGTGGAAAGAGTTTCAGTCACAGTCACAACCTATAGGGGCACCTCAGGATACATACAGGAGACAAGCCATATAAGTGCGAGTACTATGGAAAGAGTTTCAATCAGAGGGGCCACCTACCGAGGCACCTCAGGACACAAACAGGAGACAAGCCATACAAGTGCGAGTACTGTGGAAAGAGTTTCAATCAGAGGGGCAACCTACAGGGGCACCTCAGGACACATACAGGAGACAAGCCATACAAGTGTGAGTGCTGTGGAAAGAGTTTCAGTCGCAGTTACAACCTACAGGTGCACCTCAGGACACATACAGGAGACAAGCCATACAAGTGCGAGTACTGTGGAAATAGTTTCAGTCATAGTCACAGCCTACAGAGGCACATCAGGGCACATACAGGAGACAAGCCATAGAATCGCAAGTGTGATCATTATGGACAGTTACAATTTTCACCCTTCATTTCTAAAACCATCACTTGAAAGTGGCCCTGTAGAAGCCAATGTGGACACACTCTGTCTTTATAATCACATGCCATAGGACCACATGCACGCTGCTTCCACTGCCAGAAGAAACTCATTCAACATGTGCATCACTAAATCATGTGTATAGCAAGATGAGACTGCAGTGGAGTAGGAACATATAATGGATTGGGGGGGCCGAACCGATGAATGTTGCTGTCGAGGGAATGCATGCCACCAATCACTAACACAGACTATTATTTGAGACCCATATATTTTTGACTAGCGAACAATGAGCAATGAACAAATATGTTTTATAGAATTATTTATAATTTCCAAAAAAAGTTCTTCCTTCTCTCGCATCTAGAAATATATTCTCTGGCCACATCAACCAGGTCTAGTTTATCTGTTCTTTCGCGATGCATATGCAGTAGCATACAATGATTTAGCCACTCTTGTGTCATGGAGTTCCAAAGGTAGTCTTTTATGCAGAAAAGCTGCGTTCACCAGATGAAGTGGTGACTGGAATGGTAAGATAGAGTTTGTGGACTTCTCTGATGATTTTCTTGAGACCAGATTGGTGGTTTAGAATGTCACAAATAGTCTGAACTCTGGTCACTTTCTGGATTGTGATACCATCCAAGGGTGTAGCCTTGATTATATCTAGAATCATTTTTAAATGAATTTCCAACTTATCCATGTTGATATCACTGCCATACAACTCTTTCAGTCTTGCAGAAAGTGAACCACTTTTGCCATTTGCACTGTCCACCAACAATGATTCAATAGTCTTCACGAAAATGAAGTTTTCTTGCTGAAATTGTCTCTGTAGTTCACCCTTCATATGGTCAATTGCCTCAAAATACTCCTTTCTATAATAATCCTCAATATATGTAAAGGTATGGATGGTGTGGTGCTCCATGATCTAATCTCCTTGGAAACTGCCTTTGGCGAGGTAGAACAGGAGGATCACAACACACTTTCGAGGCTTTCACTACTACAGAATCATAGAAAGATTTAAAATGATGATCGGTACGAATTCTCTCAAGTGAACGAATGCACAAGTCTATAGCCATAAAACAGTCATCAACATTAGTCTCCTCTGCTTGAAGGGTAATGGACAGCTGTTGACATACTGAAGACTAATACCGATAGCTCCAATCCAAAATATGTGCAGAATTTTCCATAAGTGATAGCATACCATTTGCTCGTCTAGAACAGTGATCCATTCCATAAGAATATATCTCCATTGTTTCCCTTAGTGCTTCATAGTTGTTGATTATGGCTTGCATGGCACCAGTACGGGTAGTCCATCTAGTTTAGTATCAAAAGAGAGCACACCGAGAGACCCATCTTTTGATGTCCATACCATGAAGTTTGCAGAATCTACGGAGCTCTAAAATTGTATATAACCATAAGTAAAAATAATTAAAATGCAACTGTCTCACCTTGGTTAACCACTTACTGAGCTATTTTGTGCCAAGTTTACATAGATAGTATATAGAGGTGTAAGCAATGATATGCCCTTCATATTATTGGGGGGGCCCTAACTGTTGAATATTGGGGGGCCATGGCCCCCACGGCCCCCATGGTTCTTACTCCCCTGGACTGTTTATTTAAGATGTGGTCCTGTGTGTGTAATGTTTGATAGATGCATGGTGATATTAAAATTAAGACTGTTCATTAGCATCTCTCCTTGTTCAATACGGTATGTGTGTGTCCATGTGATGGGTGTGTCAATGTGATATGTTTGTGTCCATCTGATGTGTACATGTGATGGGTGTGCATGTGATGAGCATCCATGTGATTGTGTCCATGTGATGTGTCCATGTGATGTGTGTATGTCCATGTGATGTGTGTGTGTCCATGTGAAGTGTGTGTCCATGTGATGTTTATGTGTCCATGTGATGGGCGTGTGTGGTTGGAAGACAATTCTTCAAGAGGAAAAAAAAAGGTTAGCATAGGCACCTACCATTTATGGCTGACTGACCTTTCCCTACCAAATACAAGGGAAGTAAAAGAGATTCTAATTCCAAGGTAGAAGTAGTACGTAGAGTTCATCAACTCTCCTTTTTATAGATTCCACAATTTAGCATCCTAGGAAAGTTACATCCTGGCAGAGGTGAGGAAGACACTCCCACATTCCAGCAAGTAGAAGATACGCACATCACAATATCGCAGCATACCGAGCTATAATAATAAAAAATGTATGCATATATATATACATGTATATAACATATCTACATACATAATACAGACAGAAACCATAAAAGGAATGAGATATAGACACTATGTAGATACCTCCCCTTGTGCACCATACAACAGAAGGTAGCACGAAAGGAGTTAATAATAATTCTTGATATACTATGTTGGAATTTGAATATTAGAACCTAAGTTACGCACTGCAGTCCACATCAGATAATTACGCATATGCTCTCCTTTCTCCCCCCACTAGTTTTTGCGTCCAGCCAACCCCTCGTAGGTGAATTTTTGGTCCACTCCAGCTACAACCATGGGACTGTCCGTCTCGCTAGACATGCTGACCACAGAGTCTCGTCGAGGTGGCATGCGCTCGTTAACACGATCATACTTCCTGGCATCATCGAAGCTGCCAATTTTGTCCTTCAAATCTACAATAGCTGTTGGGAGAGTGGGCGGGGCAAAAGGTAAGGTAAGGCATAACAGACGAGATATTCATCAGGTTCCATTGTTATGCACCAGAGCTGATTCCTTCTTTGCCTTCTGTAAGTACACCCATTGGGAGTTGTCCAGACAGAGCCAGACCTTTCAGAGCAATCACATTCTCATGCTCCGCCCTAATCAGCACACACGCAAGTGACACAACATGATACAGCTGTTGTTTATGGGGTGGGGTGGGGTGGGGGGAGAAAGTGGTGGTGGTAAAAATTACACAATATTCCTGATGAAAGCTAGAGCTTCTAGCAAAATGTTGAGTGAGCAATTAAGTTGATTATTAGCAAAGTCATCTATTCCTGATGAAGGCTAGAATATCTACTCGAAACGTCAAGAGAATACAATTTTAAGTTGATTGTAAAGTCATATCGTAAAGTCATTATAATCGCTCTAAATGTTTTACGCTTGAGGAAAGAGTTGCTCCAAGAGTGATGAAATGATGTAGCATTTGTGTTTGCCTTCCTCGATAGAGTTGATTCTAACCCAGAACTGTGGCTTATGGTATGAAGGACTTGAGATGTTTACTGTTGACAAAAAAGAGATAAATATAAAAGCAGACCGCCAGCAGATATAACATACGGTGTCCATCTACACACTAGAAAAAGCCACACTAGAAAAAGCCACAACCACAAGACGAGTTGTTTGTACTGATACACCTTCAAACCTACCTAGTAAACTTCTCTAAGCAGTTATCAATTATATAGCAAAGACTGTTTGTGTGGACATAATGAATATGTATGCTCTAATTCAACCCCCCGCCTCCACTGATCTTCCTCACCTGAGCACGGAGAAGACCCGTGCCATCTTCCCCACCGCCCTGATCTTATTCTTGATAACAGCCTTCCTCTGAGCAATGCTCGAGTCTTCTTTGGACCCAGGAACTACCTTCATATCGTCAGCCACTGACAAGTCATCAGCCCCGCGCTTCAGAGTTAGGACATTCACCAACATCTCTGTCATTGTTCAGAGAGGTCAGAGCTCAAGTGAAATTTGCATGTTTAGTGCTCCAGCTAACCAATGGCAAGAACCACTTCTGAAGCCTTCAAGAGCCACTAATTTAGCATGGTTGTACCTAAGGTTAACTTCAAAGTTGGCTGCAATAATGGTCTGACAATTTCATAGGGCCTAACAATATTAATACCAAATGCACCCACTCTCATATATGCACACTTCACTCACATGCACAGACACACATGTGCTACACAAACATATGACTAACTTGAAAAAGTACACTTATACAATTACAAGATTAAGAACTTGGTAATCTTGTAACCTAACTGAGAAAGGTTTGCTCGCTCTTGTATGCGCCCCCAGCAATGGCGAGACGAGACAAAGGAAAGTGACATGGCAATTAGACTTGGACTTGCAAGCAGAAACTGCTGAAGCCGCGAGTTATGAAGCTCGCTTGAAGGCTATTAATTCTCAACAACATCTAAGTTGACATCACAGATGCTAGGACTTGCTTGATTATCACTCAACATCTCAGCGAGATGCTCCATCCATCATCAGGGATAATGAAACATCAAACACTCATGTGGTTATGTGAAGTTGATAAGGTCTGGTAGCTAGCTATGCACTATGTGACCTGGCACACATGTGATGCACATGAACCGGATGAGTGGAGGGAGTAGGGGAATACCAAAACATGGAAGGTCTTAGACCAGGCTATATAGGAGACAAGAAGGAACTGATAGTGAAGGAGGTATTGCCCGAGAGTATATCACTTAATTTTACATATTTATAATAATACCCCACTCCACTTAGCAAAAATATAACTACATAAATAAAATAAATAAAACAAAAAATAAAACAAAGTAATAATAAAACACAGCAAAAAATTATGGTGGTCGTGGTTTCAAATCCGTGGAGCTCTTGAGAGTGCCCACCCAGCAGCCAGGTAAGTCCAGTCCACAATCCACTGCTCACACCTTGGTGCTAGGCTGATGTGCAGTGCCTCCTTTGCTACTAGTTCCTTCTGCCCCCTAGCCTGGTCTGAAATGGTCACGTGCTTCACATGTGTGCCAGAATATGGTTTACACCACGTGGCAGATAGCTAGCTACTAGATAAAATTCAAGTGAGTCTTAGCATCTCATTATTGGAGATTAGAGTATCTAGTCAAAACACAAGTGAGTATATTTGTTGATTATCTTGGCAGAAATCCTGATTACTTCAGTAAATAAATAAAATTTTAAAAAAATATATAAAAAATAAAATAATAAAATAATAATAATAATAACAACAACAATAAAATTCAAGGAAGGGGGGCTGGCTGACAAAAACAACCCCCCCCCCCCAAATATCACGCACACACACACACAAAAAAAAAGAAGAAAACTTGAGTAAATTTTAGTGAGTTCTCTGCACATTCACTATATAGTGCGTACTCACATTATGATTCACTATATAGTGTATAGTGCACACTCTGCACATTCGCTATATAGTTGCACACTCTGCACATTCACTATATAGTGCACACTCTGCACACTCACTATATACTGCATACTCGGCATGTTCACTATATAAAGTATTATAGGGAGCCCAGGGAAAACATGGTTTCTGCTAGCCCTTATTAAAGTCTAAAAAAGCAGGTAATAACACAATCCTGCCTCTCATTTGAAGATAATCAACAATAAAAAAAATTGGTTTGAGAGGGAGAGGCAGTCTCTTGGATAACTCCTCATCCCCCTTACAAGAACCTGTACATGCACCTAATGACTATAGGAGGGAGGTGGCTTAGAAGGATACCATGAGTGGGTCAACTTTTATCTTGTGCCTACCCCACGGCTCAACACAAGGGTTAGCGGCACATTAGGGCCTTAAGTGATTAATGCCACACCCACCAATGGCCAAACAGTAAAAACCAGTGCAAAACAAGACCTTCACCTATGAGGACCAATCAGGAGCACCTTCGGATGGATTAGAGTGAGGGAGGACTGTTATAAGGACATATCCCGCTTGATTAGCTGGTTCAAAGGCCACTACAACATTTTAATAACCAATTGACCACTAGAAGTGCCAATAGGCACGGGGTATCATTGTTCACAGAAGCAAATGGAGAAGTGACGACTTGTGGAAACAGCTTGAGTCTCTTTCTGTGGAAGCAATCTTCCAGATGCTCCCCCCAATTGAAATCTATCACACAAAAGTCGTCTCCTTTTGCTAATATAAACAAAATTACATACAAAATTATAATGAAGTACACTACTTACTCTCAGCTAATTATAATATCTGCATGATGAGAAAATTGCTATGTCAAATACACAGTAGTCAGTACTTTCCTGCTGTTGCTGTACTGCAGTTCACTGGAACTTCTCATCTGCTGCTTCTGTTGTTCTGGCGAGCATCACTTGCACTTGCAAACTTGAGGAAAGTGGTCTCCCACTTAACTTGGAGTCGTACACACTAATGTTTTCATTGAACCCAGTTGATGTCATCCAATGGAATCGACCAGTGTGATGAATCTGAATCAAGTTTCTATCCCAAAGAGTTGACTGCAGGCCACCAAGGGTTGGAAATCACTGTTGTAAGAGTGCATTAGAAAAGGTAATATGTTCATTACTTAGCTCATTTCCAGCTAAAATCCTTGACCAACTCATATTCAAATACAGTTTCTTTGGAGAAGATTTGTCATTATCCTGTCCTTTCCTATCTTCTTGACCATTATCTGCTCTCTTTGTATACAACCTCATTCCTGCGATGTTAACCTTCTTTCGAAATACACCTCCAGCTTCATTGCTCAGTTAGTGAACTCCTTTTCCCAGCATTTACTGATTATGCAGGGACCTCACCACGCGAGGGTGAATTTAGATTCCCATCCTTTCTCTGTTTATCTGCCATGTTCTACAAGAACTCCAGCTCCAACTGCCAATTTGGAAGATGCTTATGCTTCACATGTGCATTGTCAATTTCTCTTGATTGAAGGAGATTCTCAATAATGACTTTGAAATCTATGTAACCTTCATTACCATGCTTTAGAAACTCGGCATCAATGGGAAGTCTCATATGTTGCTAGTAGAGCATAGAGCATATAATAAGGATAATGTTTAGCCTGGATGCTCCTTGTGGTATCTATTTGTTCATTCCAGATATGTTGGTTGTCGTCAATAAACTTGGCTAGTCACCATGAGAATGTTTGCTTAAACTGTTCATTTGCCTTTATTAATGGCAACAGGAAAAGTACAATGCTATGTATATTTTCATTTTTACAGCATACAGTGGAAACTATTCATGTTCTGATTAGAGAGGTGTCCTTATTGGTATATATTATTTCATTTTAGGATGTCAACATTGAGGGGCTCTACTGTAATAACTTTTACCCGAGGACAGTAGGCACTATATAGTGGCTGTGTTCTGCATTGGTAACAGCATAAAACTCATCAGAGAATGACCTTAATCAATGATCGGAAATGATGGACATCCATGTCTACATATCATATATAATTGATGACGATTCGAATTAAGAACTTTGTTATTCCATGAGCTGCTTTATCAGGAAGAGGTCCAGCTTCTGCCCATTTCCAGAAATACTCAGTAGTGATGATAATATACTTATTCCCATGTGAGAGCTCCATCCCAACCTGATGCTAGAGCATAGGCTAGACAGGAATTCGGTGCAATTCACTTGTTAAGTTTGTAAATGTTTTTTTCTTGCACTTGTCAAAGATGAAACCTAGCAATTTGCATAATAGTTGCTTTTTTCAAATTACTTCAGACATATAACTGCTCATCTCAGACCAGTAATACTTCACTGATATTATATATATATATGAGTAGTCCTGTTGAAATGATTACTGCAATCTCTGGGTAACCTTCAATGACATGTCTTTCAAACCTATAAAAATAGCAGATATGAAGATAGGAGGGCAAAGAAAGGAGTTCATCCTCCCACCATTTAGAAATCATCTACCTGTGCTGTCACCCACTCACTACTTATGTAATAATTATCCTCCACTGCAAAGTAGGTACAATTCTTGTCATGGTATATATATAGTTTCCACCATTCAGATATTCCAAAAAAGGCCAATGAAAATCCCTTTTTCTTTAGTCATTTCAGCATGAGATCAATTCTAACATGTGCATGCATGGGTGGGGGAGGGGGTAACTGTAAGTGGCCCCATTTGAGATATGATTATATAAAATCGGAGTGGGGTGGATGGGGCCTTAATTTTCCCTTGACACCAGCAATTTAAATGTAAAAAACAAAAGAAAAAACAGATTCCTGTTTTTCCCCTTCTTTTCCACTAGCACAGTAAATTAGTTCCTTTCAGAAAAAATGGAGGACCTGAAGACTTTAAATCTACCAAAGCATGTCCCTGCTACTCTACTTCTCGATTGTGAGGGAAAGGCATGAGGTAGAGGTGGCTGTTGACAAGCAATCAAGCCTGCTCACATGCTGCTTCAGAATTGAGTAAAAACCACATGTGCTGTATAAGAGAATTTATGACTCAGCTGTTCATTTTGTGGAGTTCTTCTGGAAAACTCTTACCAAGTCCAAAGGAGACTGTCGTTGATCAACCACCAAAGTATTCGCTGTTTGGTTGGTGGAAGTCCAACTGTTACCAAGTCCTTGAAGTCCAGTCCTTGGACGAGGCTGTAGTTGAGCCTACATGGGTGAAGTTAACACTAGCAATACGATATGTTATGTGCTGATATTTGTGTAGAGGGTAACATAATTACATAGTGCAGACAACAATAGCAACTAGACAAGGCATGTGTTGATTTTTGTTTTGTACACGAACAACAAAAAAGTTAGAAAAAGTGCAGTGGGCACTGTGAAGCTATAATCTGTAGTGTGCATTGCTCAACTTTAATTTACAGGGAAAATTAATGAAATTGATTATTATATAACTAGCATGTGTTAATTATGTGTTAATGAACTTGGTATGTTATGTTGGCTCTTTAAATAAAAATGAAAATGAAGAAGAAAAAAAGTAACGAAAAAAATGATAATAACTTTTTAAATGTTTGTATTGGATTGAATTTAACAAAAATTGACTATATCATACCAATGTGGACAACCAGTTAGATGACTTCATGCATTAAAGTATAATTTTATGGTTCATCAAAATTTGTTGTGGTCTTCATGGCTAGAGTAAAAAAATAACTTTTTAGTCATGTGCTATGAGAATTGCTGAAATCAAACATGGGGAAACTTACTATAAATACATGTGGGTGTCTAACTTCTCCATGGTAGCATTGTCAGTCTAATTTATTTCTCACCTATATACCCATTACAAAGTTTTGCAAACTAAGGAATACATCGGTATAAAAAATTGGTTGGATATACACTGGGATTGTATGTGGTACCATCTCATTATCATTTGCAGCATCAGTTTACCAACTGGATAATTCGGCTAGATGCTCTAGCCTTCATCAGGAATAATAATTATTACTGAGGGCTAGAACATCAAGTGAGTAATGATTATCAAGAAAGTCACTGTAGCTTTGCACAGCAAATCTCAGCTTTCTTATGCAAATGGATAACTACAGTTCATACCTATATGATTAATCCTTACAGGAAAAATCAAACACCAATCAGTTCATATTTCAGTAGAGCAAAGCAGCCAAAATCTTATTTTCTCACCTGCTACAATTTTTTCCCTGCAAAAAGAAGGTTTCATGGAGCTCTCCTACATTTAATACACTACGGGGCTATCGTTTTCCTGTAATAGATTCCCTCACAGCATAGCCAACTCCCCTTTCAGCAACAAAACTGCGCATCAAGGTTACGCCCGCCCACGTGAATGAAGTTGCGCGGGAACACTTGAAAGTGCTTACTGCCACACAAAACTTATTTCGTTTAGGAAACTGAAGTTAAAGCAATGGCCAGCAACACAGACACCTCCAGTGACTGTGAAAGTCAGTGTAGCAGTGGACCAGAAGAAGTATTGTGCGACTACGAGAAAAAGAGGCTGGAGAATATTAAGAAAAACCAGGAGATGATGAAAGCCTTAGGTAAATAGCTCTAGTTTTCTTACTGTTTAGAAATCAAACTAGGGCGATAGGGCGAAAGACGTTGTTGGGCAGAATAAACTTCCTAGTACGAAAATTTCAGTTAGCCACTATATAGCAATATTAGACCCACAGCGTTTGAAGATAAGTTTGAAAGGAACTATTGTACTCATGGCTATATAGCATATCTACAAATCTACAACCTAAGCTACAGGAAGAATAGAGAGAGCTCTTGGCTTTCTCTTTGAACCTCTATAAGATAGATAGCTTTAGGAAGGGGAAATGAACCAGGCTTTTCATTATCTGGCTGACCTTTTCTATATTGAAGATTTTCAATGGGTTGTGTCATCCTTGGACAATAGTTTAGTTATCAATGAGTATTTTGTCTTAAAAAAAATGTAGATGGGAAAAAATTGTAGAGTGCTTGAAATAGTGCTTAAGCATGTTGCTAAGCAACCAATTCAGCGGCTGTATGTTTTTGCAACAACTGAGAGGCTTACTTTTCCATGTAACTTGGCTGGTGATATTCTAGAATCATCTATGGCTGTCCAAAGTATCTCACATAATAATTGCTAGAGATGTCAGTCCAGTGCTAATTAACGTCTTTGAGTTTTGAATATCCATATATACCAGAATTGTCCATGTCTCTTCTGGACCAGCCTGGTTAAAATAGAGATCTTATATTAATAATATATATATATATAATCAAACATTCTCAAGAGATAATTCTCATACTGGAGTCTAGAGGCACAGACCTGGCCACCTATGCTCAACTAGAATAGCTTATGACATGTGGCTGACTGCCTGCGTCTACAACATTACATAGAGAAACAAATGGAAAAGTATAAACAAAGAAAAAAGAACTGTACATTATAGTAAACGTTATAGTAAAATAAGAAAGGAAACATTTAGGCCATACTCTTAGATTTCCCCCAACCAATTTATAAACCAGTTTAAAAACATCATTGATCGACAACAATTTTTTTTTTGAAGTTGAAAGGTCTTGTCCTTTTACATAAGGTTAGTAAATGTTAGTTAATGGGTGTGAATATAGGCATGATCTAAATGGATTTTATTATTATCTGTATATTTGGACAAGCCATAAAAGTTGGGAGGGTTTATATTATAAGTTTGTCTACATCAAAAACATTGGATGACTTTATTCCTCGTCAATGATGATAACATTATGGGGAAGCAGGTCGGATAGTTGTTATAGGCAATTACGATGGGTTATAGTTTTAAGTATTTATGTGGAATGTTCATGGAATATCCTGAGCATACGAAAACTAAATGGCTACATTAAGTCTATGTCTCTTACAGCTTATCATTGTTGTTTCCTAGGCACCTACAAGACTGGTAGGTGGGGTGGGTGGAAGTAACATAGAGGTATCTGTAATGAGGTGGATCAAAGAGGACTGTTGTAATAATGTAATTAATAAATGTCGGTGTATATTACCACACACAGGTCTGCCAGTGAATGACGTTGGTAAGACAGGAAGACCCATCATCACTAGAAGTAAGGCTAGGAACAGCGGCATGACTCAGAGAGCAGGGAGGAACCATAAGAAGGGGAAGAAGAAGAAGAAGAGGCGAAGGTCAGCATCAGAGAGTGACTCCGACTGGGAGCCCTGGATGGACGTGCAGACCAGCAGGAGCACATGCAAGACAAGTCAGTTGCGGTGTAATCTGTATTAATACATGAACAACCTTTACCTGTTTAATTATATGGACAATTGGCAAGCAGAAGCTATTTAGTGTAAAATGTAATGCCTGTCATAGATCTGTAAACATCAACTACACATATAATTTAATAATGCCATAGATCTATGATGGTGATCCACTAAGGGTTAAGCATTTGGGAAATACATCTCTTCAGACTAAACTTAAATGCATGAAGATACATGAAGACACTTGATCATGGCCAATTTACTGTCCCTTGGTCCCCTTTAATGAATCGGCTATAAAGACCTTACAATATTTTGGGTTGTTTTCCTCTCACCTGCAGTGAGAATAGCACATAAGTAGGTCATCAACTGACAAGATGACATTATTTTAAGCTTCTAAAGGCTTATTCACGATACGTCACATTAATGATGCAATGCTTCAATTTTGTGATATTGTGAATGCATCAAATTTCTTGAGTTTTACTCCAGCAATGCCATGCAGTGCGACTGCCTCACAAAATATTGTAACTAGCTTAAAGCACAATTATTAGTGCGTGTGTGTAAGTGTCTGTGCAGGATGAGGTGATGAAGAGAGGATGTGTGGTAGGCAACAAGAGGCACAGAAGGACGTCTACACAAGGAGCTGGTAGGAGATCTACTAGGATACGTCAGGGGAGATTGTCTCTGCTGGCGGTCACACTACCAGATATGTTCAGCTCAGACCTCTCGGATAAAGACGAGTTTAAAGGCTTCAGTGTTGAAGATTTGGAGCTGCCTAAAGGTTGCACATCGAGTCAGTTGTGCGATGATAATGGGAGTGGTGGGAATGATAATGTTGGAAATGGTGAGTGTTTGTTCCCTGAAACATTGGATGACGAGGCAGAGTTCACAGGGTTCATGGAAGAGAATGTGTAAGTAGTCATTTGCATCATTGAGATTGCTTATCGGCTACTGTTGGTGCCATGCATGTTATATGCTATAATGCCCTGTAGATTGACTACTGAGGTACCCAACTGCAGCACTAGAAGAAGCTCGAGGCTTGCAACTGCTAATAATAACTATGAAGAAGACGTCCTCTCAGATGAGGACGAATATTTGTGTGAGTTCAAACAACTATAGATAATGTTACTCTTTGGCCGTGTTTTACGATAATCTTCCTAATAGTCTGTGATGACTGTAATGACCTGTATCATGGCGAGTGTCCTGTGCATGGTCCTCTCGCAGAGCTGGATCCCACAGCAGGATATGATAATGCTTCGCTTTCCTACACACAATTACCGGTGCCAGCACAACTCACGGTTAGATCCTCGGTGATCCCCGGGGCGGGATTAGGAGTCTTTGCTGTCTCACTCATCAATAAAGGTGTGCGGGTTGGGCCTTATGAAGGCAGGAAAGTGGCACGGGAAGATATGGGAGATCTTCACAACACTGCCTACGCATGGGAGGTGAGTTATACATGCCTTCATCACCAGTCAGTGCTCAGAACATGCAATGGACTATGGCAGATCGACACTTGGGGTTAGGGTTGGGAGTAGGGCTAGGGCAAGGCCTATGGCTAATATTTTGCCCCTTTATCACTTGAGTGTATGTTAGCTTATAACTTGGGACCACATGGACCAATCGATATTAAACTGGGTGTGGATTTGAGTGACCACCCATGAACAGTATTAATATTTGCATTTTGTAATTAGTACTCTGTAAACAAAATGGCCCACAATGATTGCCTAAAATGAGCTATTCTGCCAATCCAAAAAGGAAATCAATACACGAGAAATGGCTTTAAACCTTCTCTAAAGGCCACACAAAGTTAAGTGAGGATCAGCCCTTGGGGTCACAAGTTATAAGCTGACATACAGATAACATTTTTTTAGCTTTAGCCGAGTTGACTTACTAGAACCGTTGCCTGAAGATACTTCAACAGTCAGTCAACATTCCATTCTGAACCAGACCATTATCTCTACTCAAGTCTCTATCTGAAGCATACACTGCTGACATCTCTCCTTGCTGATAGCTCATGCTGGTCAGAGTGTGGCTAGATACATCCTTTTGCCCTTCCTTAGATAGCTCAGGTTATGGAACTGTCAGACATCAATCAAACTGACTACCTGATCCTATTTCACATTTTTGCAAGTTAGCATCAAGTAATCAATAATTGCTTAACCCCCGGATGAGGGACCAATTCAAATAACCTCTATGGTAGGTCGATGCCCATTAAAAAAAAGAATGCTCAAGTCATGTATCTGTGAAGCTCATCCTCCGCAACTTGATTAATTGTGTCACAGATTCGTGATGCTTGACCTGCAAGGGTTAAGTAATTTATCTCACCAGGTAAGTAGTCTCCCTTACAAGATAATCCTCCCTCCCAATGTATCCTCCTGTATAGGAATACAGCAACACAAATTGCATACAAATTTACCTCTAGCCACAGGCCACCTCCAGTGCCGCATAGTATCTGATTGTGTACAATAACTGTGGGCTGTTGCAAGTAAGTCATCCATTATGTATTCTAGGAAAAGAAAAGTTGTTCACTTTAGAAAAGTTGATTATTAGCGCTAATGAGCACTAATGTGAAACAAGTTTTGCTAAGCATGCATTATTCATGAACACTATATTAATGTAAATTTAGGCTCTCCCACTGCCATACCCACCTCTAATGACAGACCACTTCCTTTGAGAGACGAGTTTATAGTATTTTATAGTCACTCAAAAGAAAGACTACTGTTTTCCAGTATATCTTGATACCAAAACTGACAGAACCAAGTTCTGGATCGAAAGTCGAATCAAAATTTCAGCCTGAAGGAGAGGGGGGCTTCTATTAGCGAGTGGCGACTATTTGGAGGGACGAGAGCAGGCATATCACGTGGAAAAATAAAGAGTGAGATGGCAACAATTGACTCGGCATTCCCATGTGGGGAAAATTAAATTACACACAGCAAGAACTTTGAGAGCTATTAGCAGTCGTCTTCTAGAACAACTTCACTCTGTTCAAGTTCACCAACATTCTGCAGGAACAGGGGGACTGCTCAAGAGAGAGAGAGAGAGAGAGGCACTTATTACCTGGACTAAGCTCAAACAATACTGTTACTATTGCACATGCTATGTGTGAAAATGTAGAGAGCGAGCGTGGGTCGGTGTGTGTGTTCAAGAGCAGCTACTGTTTCCGAAGTGGCTACTATTTCACTCGGCAAGAGCAAGTGCGGTTGGGTGGGGTGGCATTATTAGACAGTAGCGACCAAATACTAAGAGGGACATAAATATACTTTTGGGCATGTTCTGAGGGAATGTATAAGCTTGCAGAAATAGCTTAAGGCTATTTAGTAAACTGTAAAAACTGTGTCTTCATAATACCCCTGCTATATATTCGGCACATAATCAAGAATTCTATCCCATTGCTATAGATCCGGCATGAAGGGGTTGATCCATATTTCATTGATGGACAAGACTCCTCTCACTCTAATTGGATGAGATTTGTTAACTGTGCCAGAAATGAATACGAGCAGAATATACTGGCTTACCAGTATCATGGCAGCATCTATTATCGCACATTTAAAACCATATACCCCAAATTGGAGCTCTTGGTCTGGTATGGGGAACAGTATGCCAAGGAGTTGGGCATACATCCAAACACTGACGGTTAGTCTGCATAATATTGCTACAGCACATTCATGGAATAATAAGTGTTTGCTTCTTGTTTTAGCATGCACTGCTAATTTCTGTTGTCATGGTTGTGGAGTATCTTTCTCAGAAGAAACTTCCTTTTACATCCATTTGAAGTACAGTTCAATATGTGCAAGGGCTCATCCACAAACCTTACTTGTCTCATGTGCCATCAACATTTCACACAACTTGAGTGCTTGCAACAACACATTAGGAAACATGAGGACCTTGCTCAAGACAAACAATGCTCCTACTGTGGAAAGAGTTTCAATCATAGGGGCAACCTTCAGGAGCATCTCAGGACACATACAGGAGACAAGCCATACAAGTGCGAGTACTGTGGAAAGAGTTTCAATCGGAGGTGCACCCTACATAGGCACCTCAGGACACATACAGGAGACAAGCCATACAAGTGTGAGTACTGTGGAAAGAGTTTCAATCGCAGTGATAACCTACAGGTTCACCTCAGGACACATACAGGAGACAAGCCATAGAATCACAAGTGTGATCATTATGGACAGTTACAATTTTCACCCTTCATTTCTAAAACCATCACTTGAAAGTGGCCCTATAGCAGCCAATGTGGGCACACTCTGTCTTTATAATCACATGCCATAGGACCACATGCACACTGCTTCCACTGCCAGAAGAAACTCATTCTACATGTGCATCACTTTGTATAGCAAGATGAGCCTGTTTATGGATAATGTGGTCCTGTGTGTGTAATGTTTGATAGATGCATGGTCATATCAAAATTAAGACTGCTTATTAGCATTTCTCCTTGTTCAATACGGTATGTGTGTCCATCTGATATGTGTGCGCCCATGTGATGTGTGTCCATGTGATGGGTGTGTGTTTGCATGGTCACGGTTGGAAGACATTTCTTCAAGGGGCATAGGCATCAAAAAACCTACCATTTATGGCTGACTGACCTTTCTACCAAATACAAGGGAAGTAAAAGAGATTCTAATTCCAAGGTAGAAGTTGTATGTAGAGTTCATCAACTCTCCTTTTTATAGATTCCACAATTTATCATCCTAGGAAAGTTACATCCTGGCAGAGGTGAGGAAGACACTCCCACATTCCAGCAAGTAGAAGATACGCACATCACAATATCGTAGCATACCGAGCCATAATAATAAAAAATGTATGCATATATATATATACATGTATATAACATATCTACATACATAATACAGACAGAAACCATAAAAGGAATGAGATATAGACACTATGCAGATACCTCCCCTTGTGCACCATACAACAGAAGGTAGCACGAAAGGAGTTAAAAATAATTCTTGATACACTATGTTGGAGTTCGAATATTAGAACTTAAGTTACGCACTGCAGTACACATCAGATAATTACGCATATGCTCTCCTTTCTCCCCCCACTAGTTTTTGCGTCCAGCCAACCCCTCGTAGGTGAATTTTTGATCCACTCCGGCTACAACCATGGGACTGTCCGTCTCGCTAGACATGCTGACCACAGGGTCTCGTCGAGGTGGCATGCACTCGTTAACACGATCATACTTCCTGGCATCATTGAAGCTGCCAATTTTGTCCTTCAAATCTACAATAGCTGTTGGGAGAGTGGGTGGGGCAAAGGTAAGGTAAGGCATAACAGACAAGATATTGATCAGGTTCCATTGTTACGCACCATAGCTGATTCCTTCTTTGCCTTCTGTAAGTACACCCATTGGGAGTTGTCCAGACGGAGTCAGACCCTTCAGAGCAATCACATTCTCACACTCCACCCTAATTAGCACACACGCAAGTGACACAACATGATACAACTGTTGTTTATGGGGTGTGGTGGGGGGGGGGGGGGGGGGGGTGAGGAGGTGGTGGTGGTGGTGAATACACAATATTCCTGATGAAGGCTAGAGCATTTAATCGAAATGTCAAGAGAATACAATTTCAAGTTGATTATTGAGAAGGTAATCGCTCTGAATCTTCTACGCTTGAGAAAAGAGTTACCCCTAACATATTTCATAGACACAGACTGTCACTGAGTGATGAAGTGATGTGTAGCATTTGTGTTTGCCTTCCTCAATAGAGTTGATTCTAACCCAGAACTGTGGCTTATGGTATGAAGGGCTTGAGATGTTTACTGTTGATAAAAAAGAGGACAGCCAATACACGGTATCCAGCACACCAGAAAAAGCCACGACCACATGACAAGTCGTTTGTATTCCGATTACAAGCAGTTATCATCTGTTACATAGCAAAGACTGCTTGTGGACATAATGAACTTCAACCCATACACACACACTGATCCTCCTCACCTGAGCACAGAGAAGACCCGTGCCATCTTCCCCACTGCCCTGATCTTATTCTTGATAACAGCCTTCCTCTGAGCAATGATCGAGTCTTCTTTGGACCCAGGAACTACCTGCATATCGTCGGCCACTGATAAGTCCTCAGCCCTTAGAACATTCACCAACATCTCTGTCACTGCATTGTTCAGAGAGAAGAATGAGAGGTCAGAGCTCAAGCGGAATTTGCGTGTTTAGTGCTCCAGCTAACCAATGGCAAGAGCCACTTCTGAAGCCTTCAAGAGCCACTAATTTGGCAAGGTTGTACCTAAGGTTAACTTCACAGTTGGCCACACTTAATGGTCTGACAATTCCATAGGGCCTAACAATAATTATTACCAAATACACCCACTCTCATATATGGACACTTGTACTTACATGCACAGACACACATGTGCTGTGCAGATTAACTCACACACAAACATATGACTAACTTGAAAAAAGTGCACTTATCACAACTACAGCATTAAGAGCTTGGTGACCCCATGACTTAACTGAGAAAGGTTTGCTCGCTCATGTATGCGTCCCCAGCAATGACGAGAGGAGACAAAGGAAAGTGACATGCCTTCTAGGCTATTAATTCTCAACGACCTCTAAGTTGACATCACAGATGCAAGGACTTGCTTGATTATCAACTTGAACCTACTCCTCAACATCTCAGCTAGATGCTCTACCCTTCATCAGGGATAATGAAACATTGAAGACTCATGTGATCATGTGAAGTTGCTATATACTGTTAGAAGCTATGCACTATGTGATGTGAAGCACACCCTGGCACACACACATGAACCGGATGAGCAGCGATGAAGGGAGGGAGAATAACAATAATATCAATAAAAAATTATTAAACAAGGAAGTCTCACCAGGCTAGGAGACAAGAAGGAACTGATGTGAAGGAAGCATTGCACATGAGAGTATTTAGCACTGGAACTTGAATTTAATAACACCCCACCCCCCACTTAGCAGAATACCCCACCCCCTCACTTAGCAAAATACTAATAACACCCAACCCCCCACTTAGCAAAACACTAATAAAACCCAACCCCCCACTTAGCAAAATACTAATAACAAACCACACCCCATTTAGCAAAATAGACAAAAAATAACCACCTACTAATAAAAACCACCTACTAGTAAAAAATATTATGGTGGTCGTAGTTTATAATCCAGGCTCTTGAGAGTGCCGAATAGAAGTCGGGTAAGTCCAGTCCACAATCCCCATTGTGCCGCTGGCACTATGTGCAATGCCTCCTTCACTAGTTTCCTTCTGGCCCCTAGCCTGGTCTGATGTGACCCACATGGCGGATAGCTAGCTACTGGTATAGATAAATGTCAAGTGAATCTTAGCATCTCATTGATTGAGTATATTTGTTGATTATCTTGGCAGAAATCCTGATTACTTCTTCAGTAAATAAAAAAATATATAAATAATATAACAATAATAACAATAATAATAATTATATAATAATAAAATTAAAATAATCAAAGAAGGGGGGCTGGCTGACAAACAACAACCCCCACCCACAAAAATGCACACACACACACAAAAAAAAAACAAGAAGAAAACTTGAGTAATTTTTAGTGAGTTCTCTGCACATTCACTATAATTATAGTGCACACTCTGCACACTCACTATATACTGCATACTCGGCACATTCACTATATAAAGTATTATAGGGAGCCCAGGGGAAACATGGTTTCTGCTAGCCCTTATTAAAGTCTAAAAAGCAGGAATAATAACACAATCCGTGTGCCTCCCATTTGAAGATAAACAACAACAATAAACAATAACAAAATTGGTTTGAGAGGGAGAGGCAGTCTCTTGGATATTTCCTCGCCCCCCTTTATCCTGTACATGCACCTAATGACTATAGGAGGGAGGTGGCTTAGAAGGATGCCATGAGTGGGTCAACTTTTATCTTGTGTCTACCCCACGGCACACCACAAGGGTTAGCGGCACATTAGGGCCTTAAGGAGCACCTTCGGATGGATTAGAGTGAGGGAGGACTGTTATAAGGACAGATCCCGCTTGATTAGCTGGTTCAAAGGCCACTACAACATTTTAATAACCAATTGACTACTAGAAGTGCCAATAGGCACAGGGTATCATTGTTCACAGAAGCAAATGGAGAAGTGACGACTTGTGGAAACAGCTTGAGTCTCTTTCTGCGGAAGCAATCTTCCAGATGCTCCCCCAATTTGAAATCTATCACACACAAGTCATCTCCTTTTGCTATGATAAACAATGAAGTACACACTACTTTCCTCTCAACTAATTACAATATCTGCATGATGAGAAAATTGCTATGTCAAATACACAGTAGTCAGTACTTTCCTGTTGTTACTGTACTGCAGCTCACTGGAACTTCTCATCTGCTGCTTCTGTTGTTCTGGCCTTATATATACGAGCATCACCTGCACTTGCAAACTTGAGGAAAGTGGTCTCCGACTTAATTTGGAGTCGTACACACTAATGTTGCCATTGCACCCAGTTGATGTCATCCAATGGAACTGACCAGTGTGATGAATCTAAATCAAGTTTCTATCCCAAAGAGTTGACTGCAGGCCACCAAGGGTTGGAAATTACTGTTGTAAGAGTTTCATTACTTGGCTCATTTCTAGCTAAAATCCTTGACCAACTCATTTCAATTACAGGAGAAGATTTGTCATTATCCTGTCTTTTCCTATCTTCTTGACCATTATCAGCTCTCTTTGTATACAACCTCATTCCTGCGACATTAACCTTCTTTTGAAATACATCTCCAGCTTCATTGCTCAGTTAGTGAACACCTTTTCCCAGTTTTTACTGATTATGCAGGGACCTCACCATGCCAGGGTGAATTTTCTCTTTTTATCTGCCATGTTTTCTACAAGAACAATCTGGAAGATGCTTATAAGCTTCTTTTTGCTTCACATGTGCATTGTCAATATATTTTTTTGCACTAGTGAAATCTTTTTCTCTTGAGATTTTCAATAATGACTTTGAAATCTATGTAACCTTCATTACCATGCTTTAAAAACTCGGCATCAATGGGAACTCTCATATGTTACTAGTAGAGCATAGAGCATTATAATAAGGATAATGTTTAGCCTGGATGCTCCTTATGGTATCTATTTGTTCATTCCAGATATGTTGGTTGTCGTCAATAATCTTGGCTAGACACCGTGACAATGTTTGCTAACTGCTCAATTGCCCTTTATTATGATGGAAAAAGAGGGGAATTATGTATATTTTCATTTTTACAGCATATATACAGTGGAAACTATTCATGTTCTGATTAGAGAAGTGTCCTTATTAGAATGTATTTTAGGATATCAACATTGAGGGGCTCTACTGTAATAACTTTTACCTGAGGACGGTAGGCCTAGTGGTTCTGTGTTCTGCATTGGTAACAGCATAAAACTCATCAGAGAATGACCTTGATCAATGATCAGAAATGATGGACATCCATGTCTACATAATTATCATAAACATCAGAGTCATTAAAAATATATTATTGATGACGATTCGAATTAAGAACTTTGTTATTCCATGAGCTGCTTTATTAGGAAGAGGTCCAGCTTCTACCCATTTCCAGAAATACTCGGTAGTTACTGGTCTGAGATGAGCAACCATATTCAGTTTATGTCTGAAGTAATTTGAAAAAAGCAACTATTATGCTAATTGCTAGGTTTCATCTTTGACAGCCAGAAAAAAACTTAAGAAGTGAATTGCACCGAATTCCTGTCTAGCCAACGCTCTAGCATCAGGTTGGGACGGAGCTCTCACGTGGGAATAATTATATTACCATCACACTTCACTGTATATATATATCAGTAGTCCTGTTGAAATGATTACTGCCATGGATCTGATAATTCTCAATCTCTGGGTAAGCACCTTCAATGACATGTCTTTCAAACCTATATAAAAATAGCAGATATGAAGATAGGAGGGCAAAGAAAGGAAACCCTCCTCCCGCCATTTAGAAATCGTCTGCCTGTGCTATAACCCACTCACCACTTGTGTAATAGAGTTTAGTATCCTCCACTACAAAGAAGGCAGCTCTTTTTTACCATTCTTGTCAGGGTATATAGTTTCCACCACTCAGATACAAAAAAAGGCCAATGAAAATTCCTATTTCCTCAGTCATTTCAGCATGATATCAATTCTAGCATGTGGCACGTGTGCATGCATGGGGAGAGGGGGGAGGCGGATAAGTGTACAATGGGGCCCCATTTTAATATGAATATAAAATTGGAGTGGGGTGGATGGCTAATATTATGGGGCCTTTAACACCAGCAATTTAAATGTAAAAAACAAAAGAAAAAACATGTTTTTTCCCCTCCCTTTATCCACTAACATAATTAGCATAATTTGCACAGTAAATTAGGTCCATTCAAGACTCTAAATCTACCAAAGCATGTTCCTGCTACTCTACTTCTCGATTGTGAGGGAAAGACAAGAGGTAGAGGTGGCTGTTGACAAGCAATCAAGCCTGCTCACATGCTGCTTCAGAATTGAGTAAAAACCACATGTGCTGTATAAGAGAATGTATGACTCAGCTGTTCATTTTGTGGAGTTCTTCTGGAAAACTGTTACAAAGTCCAAAGGAGACTGTCGTTGATCAACCACCAAAATATTTGCTGTTTGGTTGGTAGAAGTCCAACTGTTACCAAGTCCTTGATGGAGGCTGTAGTTGAGCCTACATGGGTGACACTAGTCATATGATGTGTTATCATGTGCTGATATTTGTGTAGAGGGTAACATAATTACATAGTGCAGATAACAATAGCAACTAGACAAGGCATGTGTTTTGTACACGGACAACAAAAAACTACGGGGCTATCGTTTTCCAGTAATAGATTCCCTCACAGCATACTATAGACTTCAGCCGCGAAGGTTACGCCCGCCCACGTGAATGAAGTTGCGCGGGAAAACTTGAAAAGTGAAGTTACAGCGGCAGAAGGTTACTGCCACACAAAACTTATTTCGGTTAGGAAACTGAAGTTAAAGCAATGGCCAGCAACACAGACACCTCCAGTGACTGTGAAAGTCAGTGTAGCAGTGGACCAGAAGAAGTATTGTGCGACTACGAGAAAAAGAGGCTGGAGAATATTAAGAAAAACCAGGAGATGATGAAAGCCTTAGGTAAATAGCTCTAGTTTTCTTACTGTTTAGAGATGCAAACTAGGGCGAAAGACGTTGTTGGGCGGAATAAACTTCCTAGTACGAAAATTTCAGTTAGCCACTAGCAATATTAGATAAGTTTGAAAGGACTCATGGCTAGCATATCTACAAATCTACAACCTAAGCTACAGGAAGAATATAGAGAGCTCTTGGCTTTCTCTTTGAACCTCTATAAGATAGATAGCTATCTATTGCTTTAGGAAGGGGAAATGAACCAGGCTTTTCATTATCTGGCTGACCTTTTCTTTATTGAAGATTTTCAATGGGTTGTGTCATCCTTGGACTCGGGCACAATAGTTTAGTTATCAATGAGTATTTTGTCTTAAAAAAATGTAAATGGGAAAAAATTGTAGAGTGGTGCTTAAGCATGTTGCTAAGCAACCAATTCAGCAGCTGTATGATTTTGCAACAACTAAGAGGCTTACTTTTCCATGTAACTTGGCTGGTGATATTCTGGAATCATCTATGGCTGTCCAAAGTATCTCACATAATAATTGCTAGTGATGTCAGTCCAGTGCTAATTAACGTCTTTGAGTTTTGAATATCCATATATATATATACCAAACCTGTCCATGTCTCTTCTGGACCAGCCTGGTTAAAATAGAGATATTATATTAATAATATATATATATATATAATCAAACATTCTCAAGAGATAATTCTCATACTGGAGTCTAGAGGCACAGACTTGGCCACCTATGCTCAACTAGAATAGCTTATGACATGTGGCTGACTGCCTGTGTCTACAACATTACATAGAGAAACAAATGGAAAAGTATAAACAAAGAAAAAATAACTGTACATTATAGTAAACGTTATAATAAAATAAGAAAGGAAACATTTAGGCCATACACTCTTAGATTTCCCCCAACCAATTTATAAACCAGTTTAAAAACATCATTGATCGACAACAATATATTTTTTTGAAGTTGAAAGGTCTTGTCCTTTTACATAAGGTTAGTAAATGTTAGTAAATGGGTGTGAATATAGGCATGATCTAAATGGATTTTATTATTATCTGTATATTTGGACAAGCCATAAAAGTTGGGAGGGTTTATATTATAAGTTTGTCTACATCAAAAATATTGGATAACTTTATTCCTCGTCAATGATGATAACATTATGGGGAAGCAGGTCGGATAGTTGTTATAGGCAATTACGATGGATTATAGTTTTAAGTATTTATGTGGAATGTTCATGGAACATCCTGAGCATACGAAAACTAAATGGCTACATTAAGTCTATGTCTCCTACAGCTTATCATTGTTGTTTCCTATGCACTTAGAAGACTGGAAGGTGGGGTGGAAGTAACATAGAGGTATCTGTAATGAGGTGGATCAAAGAGGACTGTTGTAATAATGTAATTAATAAATGTCGGTGTATATTACCACACACAGGTCTGCCAGTGAATGACGTTGGTAAGACAGGAAGACCCATCATCACTAGAAGTAAGGCTAGGAACAGCGGCATGACTCAGAGAGCAGGGAGGAACCATAAGAAGGTGAAGAAGAAGAAGAAGAGGCGAAGGTCAGTATCAGAGAGTGACTCAGACTGGGAGCCCTGGATGGACGTGCAGACCAGCAGGAGCACATGCAAGACAAGTCAGTTGCGGTGTAATCTGTATTAATACATGAACAAGATGCTAACTTTACATGCATGCACATAGAGCTGCCACGCTTGAGTTTGGCTGAATTCCTGGAGATGCAAGAAGTTGTGGACAAAGAAGTTGTGAGGAATTTCATTGCATTATAGGGAAAGAGAGGGCCTTGGAAACCAGCCCGTACCCAGTACTTTAGACCACACCCACTTTATTGCACCTTTACCTGTTTAATTATATGGACAATTGGCAAGCAGAAGCTATTTAGTGTAAAATGTAATGCCTGTTATAGATCTGTCAACATCGACTACACATATAATTTAATAATGCCATAGATCTATGATGGTGATCCACTAAGGGTTAAGCATTTGGGAGATACATCTCTTCAGACTAAACTTAAATGCATGAAGATACAGGGAGACACTTGATCATGGCCAATTTACTGTTCCTTGGTCCCATTTTATGAATCAGCTATCTTTAAAGACCTTACAATATTTTGGGTTGTTTTCCTCTCACCTGCAGTGAGAATAGCACACAAGTAGGTCATCAACTGACAAGATGACATTATTTTAAGCTTATTCACAATATGTCACATTAACGATATTGCAATGCTTCAATTTTGTGATATTGTGAATGCATCAAATTTCTTGAGTTTTACTCCAGCAATGCCATGCAGTGCGACTGCCTCACAAAATATTGTAACTAGCTTAACACACAATTATTTTAGTGTGTGTGTGTGTGTGTGTGTGTGCAGGATGAGGTGATGAAGAGAGGATGTGTGGTAGGCAACAAGAGGCACAGAAGGACGTCTACACAAGGAGCTGGTAGGAGATCTACTAGGATACGTCAGGGGAGATTGTCTCTGCTGGAGATCACACTACCAGATATGTTCAGCTCAGACTTCTCGGATAAAGACGAGTTTAAAGGCTTCAGTGTTGAAGATTTGGAGCTGCCTAAAGGTTGCACATCGAGTCAGTTGTACGATGATGATGGGAGTGGTGGGAATGATAATGTTGGAAATGGTGAGTGTTTGTTCCCTGATGAAACATTGGATGACGAGGCAGAGTTCACAGGGTTCATGGAAGAGAATGTGTAAGTAGTCATTGGCATCATTGAGCATTATTTATCGGCTGCTGTTGGTGCCATGCATGTTATATGCTATAATGCCCTGTAGATCGACTACTGAGGTACCCAACTGCAGCACTAGAAGAAGCTCAAGGCTTGCAACTGCTAATAATAAACAGTATGAAGAAGACGTCCTCTCAGATGAGGACGAATATTTGTGTGAGTTCAAACAACCATAGATAATGTTACTCTTTGGCCGTGTTTTACGATAATCTTCCTATAGTCTGTGATGACTGTAATGACCTGTATCATGGTGAGTGTCCCGTGCACGGTCCTCTCGCAGAGCTGGACCCCACAGCAGGATATGATAAAGCTTCGCTTGCCTACACACAATTACCGGTTCCAGCACAACTCACGGTTAGACCCTCGGTGATCCCCGGGGCGGGATTAGGAGTCTTCGCTGTCTCGCTCATCAATAAAGGTGTGCGGGTTGGGCCTTATGAAGGCAGGAAAGTGGCACGGGAAGATATGGGAGATCTTCACAACACTGCCTACGCATGGGAAGTGAGTTATACATGCCTTCATCACCAGTCAGTGCTCAGAACATGCAATGGACTATGGCAGATCCACACTTGGCTAAGACTGAGGCTAGGCTAATTTTTGGCCCCTTTTTCACTTGATGTGTATGTTAGCTTATAACTCGGGACCACATGGACCAATCGATATTAAACTGGGTGTGGATTTGAGTGACCACCCATAAACAGTTTTAATATTTGCATTTTGTAATTAGTATTCCGTCAACAAAATGGCCAACAATGATTGGGAATAGCCTAAAATGAGCTATTCTGTAAATTCAAAAAGAAAATCAATACACGAGAAATGGCTTAAAACCTTTTTTAAAGGCCACACAAAGTTTGGTGAGGATCATTCCTTGGAGTCCCAAGTTATAAGCCACATAACATTTTTTTTGCTTTAGCCGAGTTGACTTACTAGAACTGTTGCCCTGAATATATTTCAACAGTCAGTCAACATTCCATTCAGAACCAGACCATTATCTCTACTCAAGTCTCTATCTGAAGCATATATTTCAAACATCTCTCCTTGCTGATAGCTCATGCTGATCAGTGTGTGGCTAGATACATCCTCTTGCCCTTCCTTAGATAGCTCAGGTTATGGAACTGTCAGACATCAATCAGACTGAATTTTTGCAAGTTAGCATCAAGTAATCAATAATTGCTTAACCCTTACCGGATGAGGGACCAATTCAAATAAGCTCTATGGTAGGACGATGCCCATTAAAAAACAATGCTCAAGTCATGTATCTGTGAAGCTTGTCCTCCTCAACTTGATTAATTGTGTCACAGATTCGTGATGCTTGTCCTGCAAGTGTTAAGTAATTTATATCACCAGGTAAGTAGTCTCCCTTACAAGATAATCCTCCCTCCCAACGTATACCCCCTCCTGTATAGGAATACTGCAACACAAATTGCATAAAAATTTGCCTCTAGCCACAGGCCATCTCCAGTGACCAATCAACCATCCATGAAGTGTTAAAAACTTACACAAGTCATGAGCGAATTACATTATGTACGTTACAACATATATATAGTGTGTGTGTTCAAAAGCAGCTATATACTGTTTCAGAAGTGGCTACTATTTCACTCAGCAAGAGCAAGTGGGGGTGGGTGGAGTGGCATCATTAGACATTAGCGACCAAATAAGAGAGACATAAATATACTTTTGGGCATGTTCTGAGGGAATGTATAAGCTTGCATTGAAATAGCTTCATTATTGTCAGTCCAGTATATGTAAACTGTAAAAACTGTGTCTTCATAATACCCCTGCTATATATCCGGCACATAATCAAGAATTCTATCCCATTACTGTCACTGCTATAGATTCGGCATGAAGGGGTTGATCCATATTTCATTGATGGACAAGACTCTTCCCACTCTAATTGGATGAGATTTGTTAACTGTGCCCGAAATGAAGACGAGCAGAATATACTGGCTTACCAGTATCATGGCAGCATCTATTATCGCACATTTAAAACCATATACCCCAAATCGGAGCTCTTGGTCTGGTATGGGGAACAGTATGCCAAGGAGTTGGGCATACATCCAAACACTGACGGTTAGTCTGCATAATACATAATATTGCTACAGCACATTCATGGAATAATAAGTGTTTGCTTCTTGTTATAGCCTGTACTGCTAATTTCTGTTGCCGTGGTTGTGGAGGATCTTTCTCAGAAGAAACTTCCTTTTACATCCATTTGAAGTACAGTTCAATATGTGCAAGGACTCATCCACAAACCTTTACTTGTCTCATGTGCCATCAACATTTCACACAACTTGAGTGCTTGCAACAACACATTAGGAAACATGACGACCTTGCTCAAGACAAACAATGCTCCTACTGTGGAAAGAGTTTCAGTCAGAGGGGCAGTCTACAGAGGCACCTCAGGACACATACAGGAGACAAGCCATACAAGTGTGAGTACTGTGGAAAGAGTTTCAGTCAGAGGGGAAGTCTACCGGAGCATCTCAGGACACATACAGGAGAGAAGCCATACAAGTGCGAGTACTGTGGAAAGAGTTTCAATCAGAGGGGCAGTCTACAGGTGCACATCAGGACACATACAGGATACAAGCCATACAAGTGCGAGTACTGTGGAAAGTGTTTCAATCGGAGGGGCAGTCTACAGGGGCACATCAGGACACATACAGGAGACAAGCCATACGAGTGCGAGTACTGTGGAAAGAGTTTCAATCAGAGTGGCCACCTAAAGGGGCACATCAGGACACATACAGGAGACAAGCCATACAAGTGTGAGTATTGTGGAAAGAGTTTCAATCGCAGTAATAGCCTACAGAGGCACGTCAGGGCACATACAGGAGACAAGCCATACAAGTGCGAGTACTGTGGAAAGAGTTTCAATCACAGTGATAACCTACAGGTTCACCTCAGGACACATACAGGAGACAAGCCATAGAATCACAAGTGTGATCATTATAGACAGTTACAATTTTCACCCTTCATTTATAAAACCATCACTTGAAAGTGGCCCTATAGCAGCCAATGTGGGCACACTCTGTCTTTATAATCACATGCCATAGGACCACATGCACGCTGCTTCCACTGCCAGAAGAAACTCATTCTACATGTGCATCACTTTGTATAGCAAGATGAGCCTGTTTATGTATAATGTGGTCCTGTGTGTGTAATGTTTGATAGATGCATGGTCATATCAAAATTAAGACTGCTTATTAGCATTTCTCCTTGTTCAATACGGTATGTGTGTCCATCTGATGTGTGTGCGCCCATGTGATGTGTGTCCATGTGATGGGTGTGTGTTTGCATGGTCACGGTTGGAAGACATTTCTTCAAGGGACATAGGCATAAAAAAACCCTACCATTTATGGCTGACTGACCTTTCTACCAAATACAAGGGAAGTAAAAGAGATTCTAATTCCAAGGTAGAAGTTGTATGTAGAGTTCATCAACTCCTTTTTATAGATTCCACAATTTAGCATCCTAGGAAAGTTACATCCTGGCAGAGGTGAGGAAGACACTCCCACATTCCAGCAAGTAGAAGATATGCACATCACAATATTGTAGCATACCGAGCCATAATAATAAAAAATGTATGCATATATATATACATGTATATAACATATCTACATACATAATACAGACAGAAACCATAAAAGGAATGAGATATAGACACTATGTAGATACCTCCCTTTGTGCATCATACAACAGAAGGTAGCACAAAAGGAGTTAATAATAATTCTTGATACACTATGTTGGAGTTCGAATATTAGAACCTAAGTTATGCACTGCAGTACACATCAGATAATTACGCATATGCTCTCCTTTCTCCCCCCACTAGTTTTTGCGTCCAGCCAACCCCTCGTAGGTGAATTTTGGGTCCACTCCGGCTACAACCATGGGACTGTCCGTCTCACTAGACATGCTGACCACAGGGTCTCGTCGAGGTGGCATGCGCTCGTTAACACGATCATACTTCCTGGCATCATCGAAGCTGCCAATTTTGTCCTTCAAATGTACAATAGCTGTTGGGAGATTGGGTGGGGCAAAGGTAAGGTAAGGCATAACAGACAAGATATTCATCAGATTCCATTGTTAAGCACCAGAGCTGGTTTACACCCATTGGGAGTTCTCCAGACGGAGCCAGACCTTTCAGAGCAATCACGTTCTCATGCTCCGCCCTAATCAGCACACACGCAAGTGACACAACATGATACAGCTGTTGATTTTTATGCTGTGAGGTACGGGGAGAAAGTGGTGGTGGTGAAGATTACACAATATGAAAGCTAGAGCTTCTAGAAAAATGTTGAGCGAGCAATTAAGTTGATTATTAGACAAGTCATCTATTCCTGATGAAGGCTAGAGTATCTACATAGTCGAAACGTCAAGAGAATACAATTTTAAGTTGATCGTTATTTATTTAAAGTCATTGTATTCGCTCTAAATGTTTTACGCTTGAGAAAAGAGTTGCTCCAAGAGTGATGAAATGATGTGTAGCATTTATGTTTGCCTTCCTTGATAGAGTTGATTCTAACCCAGCTTATGGTATGAAGGACTTGAGATGTTTACTGTTGACAAAAAAGAGATAAATATAAAAGCAGACCGCCAGCATATATAACACACGGTGTCCAGCTATATACACACTAGAAAAAGCCACACTAGAAAAAGCCACAACCACAAGACGAGTTGTTTGTACTGATACACCTTCAAAACTACCTAGTAAACTTCTCTAAGCAGTTATCAATTATATAGCAAAGAACATAATGAATATGTATGCTCTAATTCAACCCCCCACCTCCACTGATCTTCCTCATCTCTGAGCACGGAGAAGACCCGTGCCATCTTCCCCACCGCCCTGATCTTATTCTTGATAACAGCCTTCCTCTGAGCAATGCTCGAGTCTTCTTTGGACCCAGGAACTACCTTCATATCATCAGCCACTGACAAGTCATCAGCCCCCCTTCAGAGTTAGAACATTCACCAACATCTCTGTCACTGCATTCAGAGAGAAGAATGAGAGGTCAGAGCTCAAGTGGAATTTGCATGTTTAGTGCTCCAGCTAACCAATGGCAAGAACCACTTCTGAAGCCTTCAAGAGCCACTAATTTGGCATGATTGTACCTAAGGTTAACTTCAAAGTTGGCTGCAATAATGGTCCGACAATTCCATAGGGCCTAACAATATTAATACCAATTGCACCCACTCCCCACTTGCACTCACATGCACAGACACACATGTGACTAACTTGAAAAAGTACACTTATACAATTACTAGCTTGGTAATCTCATAACCTAACTGAGAAAGGTTTGCTCGCTCATGTATGCGCCCCCAGCAATGGCGAGACGAGACAAAGGAAAGTGACATGGCATTTAGACTTGGACTTGCAAGCAGAAACTGCTGAAGCCGCGAGTTATGAAGCTCGCTTGAAAGCTATTAATTCTCAACGACCTCTAAGTTGACATCACAGATGCTAGGACTTGCTTGATTCTCAGCGAGATGCTCCACCCATCATCAGGATTATGAAACATCAAACACTCATGTGGTCATGTGAAGTTGATAAGGTCTGTAGCTAGCTATGCACTATGTGATCTGGCACACATGTGATGCACATGAACTGGATGAGCGGAGGGCGATAACAATTAATGAATAACATTATAAAACAAGGAAGGTCTTAGACCAGGCTAGGAGACAAGAAGGATCTGATAGTGAAGGTGGTATTGCACGAGAGTATTTGGCACTTAATTTTACATAAATAATACCCCACCCCACTTAGCAAAAATATAACTACATAACTAAAACAAAATAATAATAAAATAAAACACAGCCAAAAAATTATGGTGGTCATGGTTTCAAATCCCTGGGGCTCTTGAGAGTGCCCACCCAGCAGCCAGGTAAGTCCAGTCCACAATCCACTGCTCACACTTTGGTGCTAGGCTGATGTGCAGTGCCTCCTTCGCTAGTAGTTCCTTCTGCCCCCTAGCCTGGTCTGAAATGGTCCTCACGTGCTTCACATGTGTGCCAGGATATGGTTTACACCACGTGGCGGATAGCTAGCTACTGGTATAGATAAAATTCAAGTGAGTCTTAGCATCTTATTATTGAAGATTAGAGCATCTAGTCGAAACATCAAGTGAGTATATTTGTTGATTCTCTTGGCAGAAATCCTGATTATTTCTTCAGTAAATATATAAAAAAATATATATATTAAAAAAAAATATAATAATAACAATAACAACAACAATAATAATAATTATTATAATATAATAAATAATAATAAAATTAAAATAATCAAGGAAGGGGGCTGGCTGATAAAAACAACCCCCCCCCCAAATAATAACACGCACACACACAAAAAAAAACAAGAAGAAAACTTGAGTTAGTTCTCAGCACATTCACTATATAGTGCACACTCTGCACATTCGCTATATAGTGCACACTCTGCACATTCGCTATATAGTTGCACACTCTGCACATTCACTATATACTGCATACTCGGCACATTCACTATATAAAGTATTATAGGGAGCCAAGGGAAAACATGGTTTCTGCTAGCCCTTATTAAAGTCTAAAAAAGCGGAATAATAACACAATCCGTGTGCCTCCCATTTGAAGAACTACTACAATAAACAATAACAAAAATGGTTTGAGAGGGAGAGGCAGTCTCTTGGATACCTTACAAGATCCTGTTACATGCACCTAATGGCTATAGGAAGGAGGTGGCTTAGAAGGATGCCATCAGCATGAGTGGGTCAGCGGCACATTAGGGCCTTAAGTGATTAATACCACACCCACCAATGGCCAAACGGTAAAAACTAGTACAAAACAAGACCTTCACCTATGAGGACCTATCAGGAGCACCTTCGGATGGATTAGAGTGAGGGAGGACTGTTATAAGGACAGATCCCGCTTGATTAGCTGGTCAAAGGCCACTACAACATTTTAATAACCAATTGACCACTAGAAGTGCCAATAAGCACGGGGTATCATTGGTTCACAGAAGCAAATGGAGAAGTGACGACTTGTGGAAACAGCTTGAGTCCCTTTCTGCGGAAGCAATCTTCCAGATGCTCCCCCAATTTGAAATCTATCACACACAAGTCGTCTCCTTTTGCTATTATAAACAATGAAGTACACACTACTTCCTCTCAACTAATTACAATATCTGCATGATGAGAAAATTGCTATGTCAAATACGCAGTAGTCAGTACTTCCCTGCTGTTGCTGTACTGCAGCTCACTGGAACTTCTCATCTGCTGCTTCTGTTGTTCTGGCCTTATATATACGAGCATCACCTGCACTTGCAAACTTGAGGAAAGTGGTCTCTGACTTAATTTGGAGTCATACACACACTAATGTTGCCATTGAACCCAGTTGATGTCATCCAATGGAACTGACCAGTGTGATGAATCTAAATCAAGTTTCTATCCCAAAGAGTTGACTGCAGGCCACCAAGGGTTGGAAATTACTGTTGTAAGAGTTTCATTACTTGGCTCATTTCCAGCTAAAATCCTTGACCAACTCATCAAATACAGGAGAAGATTTGTCATTATCCTGTCTTTTCCTATCTTCTTGACCATTATCTGCTCTCTTTGTATACAACCTCATTCCTGCGACGTTAACCTTCTTTTGAAATACATCTCTAGCTTCATTGCTCAGTTAGTGAACACCTTTTCCCAGTTTTTACTGATTATGCAGGGACCTCACCATGCCAGGGTAAATTTTCTCTGTTTATCTGCCATGTTTTCTACAAGAACAATCTGGAAGATGCTTATAAGCTTCTTTTTGCTTCACATGTGCATTGTCAATATTGTGGTTTTTTTGCACTAGTGAAATCTTTTTCAAGGAGATTTTCAATAATGAATTTGAAATCTATGTAACCTTCATTACCAATTTACCATGCTTTAAAAACTCGGCATCAATGGGAACTCTCATATGTTACTAGTAGCATATAATAAGGATCATGTTTAGCCTGAATGGTATCTATTTGTTCATTCCAGATATGTTGGTTGTCGTCAATAATATTGGCTAGACACCATGACAATGTTTGCTAACTGCTCAATTGCCTTTATTATGATGGAAAAAGAGGGGAATTATGTATATTTTCATTTTTACAGCATACAGTGGAAACTATTCATGTTCTCATGGATGTCCATCATTTCTGATCATTGATCAAGGTCATACTCTGATGAGTTTTATGCTGTTACCAATGCAGAACACAGAACCACTACCATCCTCAGATAAAAGTTATTACAGTAGAGCCCCTCAATGTTGATATCCTAAAATACATTCTAATAAGGACACTTCTGTAATCATCTACATATCATAAACATCAGAGTCATTAAAAATAAATTATTGATGACGATTCGAACTAAGAACTTTGTTATTCCATGAACTGCTTTATTAGGAAAAGGTCCAGCTTCTGCCCATTTCCAGAAATACTCAGTAGTGATGATAATATAATTATTCCCACGTGAGAGCTCCATCCCAACCTGATGCTAGAGCGTTGGCTAGACAGTAATTCGGTGCAATTCACTTCTTAAGTTTTTTTTCTGGCACTTGTCAAAGATGAAACCTAGCAATTAGCATAATAGTTGCTTTTTTCAAATTACTTCAGACTGAATATGGTTGTTCATCTCAGACCAGTAATACTTCACTGTATTATATATATCAGTAGTCCTGTTGAAATGATTACTGCCATGGATCTGATAATTCTCAATCTCTGGGTAAGCACCTTCAATGACATGTCTTTCAAACCTATATAAAAATAGCAGATATGAAGATAGGAGGGCAAAGAAAGGAAACCCTCCTCCCGCCATTTAGAAATCGTCTGCCTGTGCTGTAACCCACTCACCACTTGTGTAATAGAGTTTGGTATCCTCCACTGCAAAGAAGGTAGCTCTTTTTTTACCATTCTTGTCAGGGTATATAGTTTCCACCACTCGGATACAAAAAAAGGCCAATGAAAATTTCCTCAGTCATTTCAGCAAGATATCAATTCTAGCATGTGGCACGTGTGCATGCATGGGGAGGGGGGGGGGGGGGGGGGGGGGAAACTGTACAAAGGGGCCCCATTTTAATATGAATATAAAATTGGAGTGGGGTGGATGGCTAATATTATGGGGCCTTAATTTTCACTTAAGGGGGGGCTTTAGGTCAAACCACAAAAAACATGCCACGAAGTAAAAACCGTCATAACTTTTAGGTTTCTAGGGCTACAAATATAATTTTTTTGTCAAAAGATAACCCTTTCTATGTGCTTTCAAGTGATATGTATAATAATATATTTACAGGTGTTTTTCTATCTAGATACCTGCAGCCATCAGACCTCCTCAAAATCACCATTCACAGCTTCCCATCTTGGATATTGGATCAAATGACTTCAAATTTGTTGTTTGTTTAGATAATGCATTACTCTTTGTTATCGACGACCAGAATTTTTTAAATTATATTCCCACTGTTTGCTGTGTTCATATAGATGCCACGCCCACTAAGCAACATAACTTTTTATTGTTATGAATTAAAAAAAAATTGAACAAAGAAAGAGCTTCAAAATGATATACAAGGTTTGGGCAAAAAAATATTAACCTACTTATGCTGTGAATGGCGATTGGAAACCAGAATTTGACAAAAAGCTGTTACAGCCTTCTAAGGGGGGCGAGGGTATTTTTTTACTTTTTTAAATATTACTTGTGGTTACAACTTTAGAGCTCCGTAGATTCTGAAAGCTTCATGGTATGGACTTGATATATAGCTCGAAAGATAGGTCTCTCTGTGTGCTCTCTTTTGATACTAAAATATGTTTCATAGGTATAACTATAGGTAAGTTACTAGACCCTAAAGTGGAGGGACCTGCATCCCAACGTCCCCATTCAGAATAACTCCAGATTGCTAAGTGCCAAAAAATTGAAATTGGTACGATTGACCAGAGGAAGCTGCAATGACCTTTTTCATTAGGCGTTAAAAATTTATTACCTGGTCAAGGGGCGGCTGGAAAATTGAGGGCGTTGATTGGAAAATTGAGGGCGTTGATTGCAACGCCCTCAATTTTCTACCCGCGCGCTTGACCAAGTAATAAATTTTTAACGCCTAATGAAAAAGGTCATTGCATGCTCTAGGCTCAATCGTACCAATTTCAATTTTTTGGCACTTAGCAATCTGGAGTTATTCTGAATGGGGACTTTGGGATGCAGGTTTTTGAGGTCCCTCCACTTTAGGGTCTAGTAAATTGCCTATAGTTATACCTATGAAACATAATTATTTTAGTATCAAAAGAGAGCACACAGAGAGACCTATCTTTTGAGCTATATATCAAGTCCATACCATGAAGTTTGCAGAATCTACGGAGCTCTAAAGTTGTAACCCCAAGTTAAAAAAAAAAATACCATCGAAACGCACCCTCCACGGACAGTCTTCTTTCCCAAGAATTGAATGGAGGTGTATGTACAAAAGTCACTATAAGTCCAGAATGGAGCATCCAAATCTTCTCAAATTTGGAATGCAGCATCTTACAGGTCCTGGTAACATATTTATGGGAAGAGGGAAAAAAACCCAAAACAAAAACAAAAAAACATTTTTGACCTGAAGCCCCGCCTTAACACCAGCAATTTAAATGTAAAAAACAAAAGAAAAAACAGAAAAAGGTTGTTTTTTCCTCCCTTTTCCCACTAATTTTCCACCAACATAATTAGCATAATTTGCACAGTAAATTAGGTCCATTCAAGAAAAAATGGAGGACTTGAAGACTCTAAATCTACCAAAGCATGTCCCTGCTACTCTACTTCTCGATTGTGAGGGAAAGACAAGAGGTAGAGGTGGCTGTTGACAAGCAATCAAGCCTACTCACATGCTGCTTCAGAATTGAGTAAAAACCACATGTGCTGTATAAGAGAATGTATGACTCGGCTGTTCATTTTGTGGAGTTCTTCTGGAAAACTATTACCAAGTCCAAAGGCGACTGTCGTTGATCAACCACCAAAATATTTGCTGTTTGGTTGGTAGAAGTCCAACTGTTACCAAGTCCTTGAAGTCCAGTCCTTGGACGAGGCTGTAGTTGAGCCTACATGGGTGAAGTCAACAGCAATACGATATGTTTATGTGCTGATATTTGTGTAGAGGGTAACATAATTACATAGTGCAGACAACAATAGCAATTAGACAAGGCATGTGTTGATTTGTGTTTTGTACACGAACAACAAAAAAGTTAGAAAAAGTGTTTAAAAGACAGTGGGTACTGTGAAGCTCAAATTTGTAGTCTGCATTGCTCAACTTTAATTTACAGGGAAAAACAACAAAACAAATTAATGAAATTGATTATTATATAACTAGCATGTGAACTAGGTATGTTATGTTGGCTCTTTAAATAAAAATGAAAATGAAGAAGAAAAAAATTAACGAAAAGAATCTTTTAAAACAACAAAAATGTTTGTATGTATTGGATTGAATTTAACAAAAATTAAGGAAACAATACTCTACCAATGTGGATAACCAGTTAGATGACTTCATGCTTTAGAGTCAGGTTCATCAAAATTTGTTGTGGTCTTCATGAATGTTTTATAAAAAAATTAACTTTTTAGTCATGTGCTATGAGAATTGCTGAAATCAAATGTGGGGAAACTTACTTTAAATACATGGGTGTGTCTAACTTCTCCATAGTAGCATTGTCAGTCTAATTTATTTCTCACCTATATACCCACAAAGTTTTGCAAACTAAGGAATACATCGGTACAAAAAATTGGTTGTATATACACTGGGATTGTATGTGGTACCATCTCATTATCATTTGCAGCATCAGTTTACCAACTGGATATTTCGGCTAGATGCTCTAGTCTTCATCAGGAATAATGATTATTACTGAGGGCTAGAACATTTACCAAAATGTCAAGCGAGTAATGATTATCAAGAAAGTCATTGTAGCTTTGCACAGCAAATCTCAGCTTTCTTATGCAAATGGATAAGTTCAGTTCATACCTTAATCCGAGAAATCAAGCACCAATCAGTTCATATTTCAGTAGAGTATATACCTAGCAGCAACAATCTTTATTTTCTCATCTGCTACAATTTTTTCCCTGCAAAAAGAAGGTTTCATGGAGCTCTCCTACATTTAAAACACTACGGGGCTATCGTTTTCCAGTAATAGATTCATAGCAGTACTTCTTTCCCTTCAGCCGCGAAGGTTACGCCCGCCCACGTGAATGAAGTTGCGCGGGAAAACTTGAAAAGTGACAGAAGGTTATATACTGCCACACAAAACTTATTTCGTTAGGAAACTGAAGTTAAAGCAATGGCCAGCAACACAGACACCTCCAGTGACTGTGAAAGCCAGTGTAGCAGTGGACCAGAAGAAGTATTGTGCGACTACGAGAAAAAGAGGCTGGAGAATATTAAGAAAAACCAGGAGATGATGAAAGCCTTAGGTAAATAGCTATAGTTTTCTTACTGTTTAGAGATGCAAACTAGGGCGAAAGACGTTGTTGGGCGGAATAAACTTCCTAGTACGAAAATTTCAGTTGGCCACTAGCAATATTAGACCCACAGCGTTTGCATTCTCTGAAGATAAGTTTGAAAGGAACTATTGTACTCATGGCTAGCATATCTACAAATCTACAACCTAAGCTACAGGAAGAATAGAGAGAGCTCTTGGATTTCTCTTTGAACCTCTATAAACTACCTTTAGGAAGGGGAAATGAACCAGGCTTTTCATTATCTGGCTGACCTTTTCTTTATTGAAGATTTTCAATGGGTTGTGTCATCCTTGGACTCGGGCACAATAGATTAGTTGAGTATTTTGTCTTAAAAAAAAATGTAAATGGGAAAAAATTGTAGAGTGGTGCTTAAGCATGTTGCTAAGCAACCAATTCAGCGGCCGTATGTTTTTGCAACAACTGAGAGGCTTACTTTCCATGTAACTTGGCTGGTGATATTCAGGAATCATCTATGGCTGTCCAAAGTATCTCACATAATAATTGCTAGAGATGTCAGTCCAGTGCTAATTAACGTCTTTGAGTTTTAAATATCCATATATACCAAACCTGTCCATGTCTCTTCTGGACCAGCCTGGTGATCTTATATTAATAATATATATATATATAATCAAACATTCTCAAGAGATAATTCTCATACTGGAGTCTAGAGGCACAGACCTGGCCACCTATGCTCAACTAGAATAGCTTATGACATGTGGCTGACTGCCTGTGTCTACAACATTACATAGAGAAACAAATGGAAAAGTATAAACAAAGAAAAAATAACTGTACATTATAGTAAACGTTATAGTAAAATAAGAAAGGAAACATTTAGGCCATACACTCTTAGATTTCCCCCAACCAATTTATAAACCAGTTTAAAAACATCATTGATCGACAACAAAACATTTTTTTGAAGTTGAAAGGTCTTGTCCTTTTACATAAGGTTAGTAAATGTTAGTAAATGGGTGTGAATATAGGCATGATCTAAATGGATTTTATTATTATCTGTATATTTGGACAAGCCATAAAAGTTGGGAGGGTTTATATTATAAGTTTGTCTACATCAAAAACATTGGATGACTTTATTCCTCGTCAATGATGATAACATTATGGGGAAGCAGGTCGGATAGTTGTTATAGGCAATTACGATGGGTTATAGTTTTAAGTATTTATGTGGAATGTTCACGAAAACTAAATGGCTACATTAAGTCTATGTCTCTTACAGCTTATCATTGTTGTTTCCTAGGCACCTAGAAGACTGGTAGGTGGGGTGCAAGTAACATAGAGGTATCTGTAATGAGGTGGATCAAAGAGAACTGTTGTAATAATGTAATTAATAAATGTCGGTGTATATTACCACACACAGGTCTGCCAGTGAATGACGTTGGTAAGACAGGAAGACCCATCATCACTAGAAGTAAGGCTAGGAACAGCGGCATGACTCGGAGAGCAGCGAGGAACCATAAGAAGGGGGAGAAGAAGAAGAAGAGGCGAAGGTCAGCATCAGAGAGTGACTCCGACTGGGAGCCCTGGATGGACGTGCAGACCAGCAGGAGCACATGCAAGACAAGTCAGTTGCGGTGTAATCTGTATTAATACATGAACAAGATGCCAACTTTATATGCATGCACATAGAGCTGCCACGCTTGAGTTTGGCTGAATTCCTGGAGATGCAAGAAGTTGTGGACAAAGAAGTTGTGAGGAATTTCATTGCATTATAGGGAAAGAGGGGGCCTTGGAAACCAGCCCGTACCCAGTACTTTAGACCACACCTACTTTATGGCACCTTTACCTGTTTAATATTATGGACAATTGGCAAGCAGAAGCTATTTAGTGTAAAATGTAATGCCTGTCATAGATCTGTCAACATCGACTACACATTATAATTTAATAATGCCATAGATCTATGATGGTGATCCACTAAGGGTTAAGCATTTGGGAGATACATCTCTTCAGACTAAACTTAAATGCATGAAGATACAGGGAGACACTTGATCATGCCAATTTACTGTCCCTTGGTCCCCTTTTATGAATCAGCTATAAAGACCTTACAATATTTTGGGTTGTTTTCCTCTCACCTGCAGTGAGAACAGAACACAAGTAGGTCATTAACTGACAAGATGACATTATTTTAAGCTTCTAAAGGCTTATTCACAATACGTCACATTAATGATGCAATGCTTCAATTTTGTGATATTGTGAATGCATCAAATTTCTTGAGTTTTACTCAAGCAATGCCATGCAGTGCGACTGCTCACAAAATATTGTAACTAGCTTAACACACAATTATTTTAGTGTGTGTGTGTGTGTGTGTGTGTGCAGGATGAGGTGATGAAGAGAGGATGTGTGGTAGGCAACAAGAGGCACAGAGGGACGTCTACACAAGGAGCTGGTAGGAGATCTACTAGGATACGTCAGGGGAGATTGTCTCTGCTGGAGGTCACACTACCAGATATGTTCAGCTCAGACCTCTCGGATAAAGACGAGTTTAAAGGCTTCAGTGTTGAAGATTTGGAGCTGCCTAAAGGTTGCACATTGAGTCAGTTGTGCGATGATGATGGGAGTGGTGAAAATGGTGAATGTTTGTTCCCTGAAACATTGGATGACAAGGCAGAGTTCACAGGATTCATGGAAGAGAATGTGTAAGTAGTCATTGGCAATCATTGAGATTGCTTAGACATTATTTATCGGCTGCTGTTGGTGCCATGCATGTTATATGCTATAATGCCCTGTAGATCGACTACTGAGGTACCCAACTGCAGCACTAGAAGAAGCTCTAGGCTTGCAACTGCTAATAATAAACAGTATGAAGAAGACGTCCTCTCAGATGAGGACGAATATTTGTGTGAGTTCAAACAACCATAGATAATGTTACTCTTTGGCCGTGTTTTACGATAATCTTCCTATAGTCTGTGATGACTGTAATGACCTGTATCATGGCGAGTGTCCCGTGCACGGTCCTCTCGCAGAGCTGGACCCCACGGCAGGATATGATAAAGCTTCGCTTGCCTACACACAATTACCGGTGCCAGCACAACTCACGGTTAGACCCTCGGTGATCCCCGGGGCGGGATTAGGAGTATTCGCTGTCTCGCTCATCAATAAAGGTGTGCGGGTTGGGCCTTATGAAGGCAGGAAAGTGGCACGGGAAGATATGGGAGATCTTCACAACACTGCCTACGCATGGGAAGTGAGTTATACATGACTTCATCACCAGTCAGTGCTCAGAACATGCAATGGACTATGGCAGATCCACACTTGGCTAAGGCTGAGGCTAGGGCTAATTTTTGGCCCCTTTTTCACTTGATGTGAATGTTAGCTTATAACTCGGGACCACATGGACCAATCGATATTAAACTGGGTGTGGATTTGAGAGACCACCCATGAACAGTTTTAATATTTGCATTTTGTAATTAGTACTCCATAAACAAAATGGCCAACAATGATTTGGAATAGCCTAAAATGAGCTATTCTGCCAATCCAAAAAGCAAATCAATACACGAGAAATGGCTTTAAACCTTCTCTAAAGGCCACACAAAGTTTGGTGAGGATCAGCCCTCACAAGTTATACTGACATACACATAACATTTTTTTGCTTGAGCCGAGTTGACTTACTAGAACTGTTGCCTGAAGATATTTCAACAGTCAGTCAACATTCCATTCTGAACCAGACCATTATCTCTACTCAAGCCTCTATCTGAAGCATATAGTGCAAACATCTCTCCTTGCTGATAGCTCATGCTGATCAGAGTGTGGCTAGATACATCCTCTTGCCCTTCCTTAGATAGCTCAGGTTATGGAACTGTCAGACATCAATCAGACTGACTACCTGATCCTATTGCTCAATAATTTCTTACCCTTACCGGATGAAGGACCAATTAAAATAAAATCTATGGTAGGACGATACCCAATAAAAAAAACAATGCACAAGTCGCGTATCTGTGAAGCTTGTCCTGCTCAACTTGATTAATTGTGTCACAGATTCGTGATGCTTGTCCTGCAAGGGTTAAGTAATTTATGTCACCAGATAAGTAGTCTCCCTTACAACACAAATTGCATAAAAATTTACCTCTAGCCATAGGCCACCTCCAGTGCCCAATCAACCATCCATGAAGTGTTAAAAACTTCCACAAGTCCTGAGCAAATTCTATTATGTACGTTAACATAATAAAGTATATAGTTCATTTTAATAATGACCAAGTTAAAAAATCAACATACATTGTACACTGCAGCAGTATACAGTCCACTACCACTTCTTGCAGCTGCCAGTTCATAGTTACCTGATTGTACATAACTGCCAGTAAGTCATCCATTATGTATTCTAGGAAAAGAAAAGTTGTTCACTTTAGAAAAGAGAAATAAGTTGTGATTATTAGCGCTAATGTAAAACAAGTTTTGCTAACATGCATTATTCATGAACACTGTATATTAATGTAAATTTAGGCCCTCCCATTGCCACATTCACATCTAATGACAGACCACTTCCTTTGAGAGACCAGTTTAGTCACTCAAACTGTTTTCCGGTATGTCTTGATACCAAAACTGACAGAACCAAGTTCTGGATCAAAAGCAGAAACTTCAAAATTTCAGTCTCAAGGAGAGGAGGGCTTCTATTAGAGAGCGGCAGCTATTTGGGGGGACGACAGCGGGCATATCACGTGGAAAAGTAAAGAGTGAGATGGCAACAGGCAACAATAAACTCGGCAGTTCCATGTGGGGAAAATTAAATTACACACAGCAAGAACTTTGAGAGCTATTAGCAGTCGTCTTCCAGAACAACTTCACTCTGTTCAAGTTCACCAACATTCTGCAGGAACAGGGGGAGCTACTGCTCGAGAGAGAGAGAGAGAGGCACTTATCACCTGGACTAAGCTCAAACAATACTGCACTATTGCACATGCTATGTGTGGAAATGTAGAGAGTGAGTGTGGGTCGGTGTGTGTGTTCAAGCGCAGCTACTGTTTCGGAAGAGGCAACTATTGGACTCGGCAAGAGCAAGTGGGGGTGGGTGGGGTGGTATTATTAGACAGTAGTGACCAAATGAGTGACATATATATTTTTGGGCATGTTCTGAGGGAATATATAAGCTTGCATTGAAATAGTTTCAGGCCATTTATTATTGTCAGTCCAGTATATGTAAACTGTAAAAACTGTGTCTTCATAATACCCCTGCTATATATCCGGCACATAATCAAGAATTCTATCCCATTACTGTCACTGCTATAGATTCGGCATGAAGGGGTTGATCCATATTTCATTGATGGACAAGACTCTTCCCACTCTAATTGGATGAGATTTGTTAACTGTGCCCGAAATGAAGACGAGCAGAATATACTAGCTTACCAGTATCATGGCAGCATCTATTATCGCACATTTAAAACCATATACCCCAAATCGGAGCTCTTGGTCTGGTATGGGGAACAGTATGCCAAGGAGTTGGGCATACATCCAAACACTGACGGTTAGTCTGCATAATATTGCCACCGCACATTCATGGAATAATAAGTGTTTGCTTCTTGTTATAGCCGGCACTGCTAATTTCTGTTGCCGTGGTTGTGGAGGATCTTTCTCAGAAGAAACTTCCTTTTACATCCATTTGAAGTACACTTCAATATGTGCAAGGAGTCATCCACAAACCTTTACTTGTCTCATGTGCCATCAACATTTCACACAACTTGAGTGCTTGCAACAACACATTAGGAAACATGAGGACCTTGCTCAAGACAAACAATGCTCCTACTGTGGAAAGAGTTTCAATCAGAGGGGCAACCTAGAAAAACATTTCAGGACACATACAGGAGAGAAGCCATACAAGTGCGAGTACTGTGGAAAGAGTTTCAGTCGTAGTTACAGCCTACAGGGGCACATCAGGACACATACAGGATACAAGCCATACAAGTGCGAGTACTGTGGAAAGAGTTTCAGTCAAAGTCACCACCTACACGTGCACCTCAGGACACATACAGGAGACAAGCCATACAACTGCGAGTACTGTGGAAAGAGTTTCAATCAGTGGTGCGACCTACAGAGGCATCTCAGGACACATACAGGAGACAAGCCATACAAGTGCGAGTACTGTGGAAAGAGTTTCAATCGGAGGGGCAACCTACAGGGGCACATCAGGACACATACAGGAGACAAATACAAGTGCGAGTATTGTGGAAAGAGTTTCAATTGGAGGGGCAACCTACAGAGGCACGTCAGGACACATACAGGAGACAAGCCATAGAATCCCAAGTGTGAACATTATGGACAGTTAGAATTTTCACCCATCATTTCTAAAACCATCACTTGAAAGTGGCCCTATAGAAGCCAATGTGGGCACACTCTGTCTTTATAATCACATGCCCTATGACCACATGCACACTGCTTCCACTGCCAGAAGCAACTCATTCAACATGTGCATCACTAAATCATGTGTATAGCATAAGATGAGCCTGTTTATGTTTAATGTGGTCTGGTGTGTGTAATGTTTGATAGATGCATGGTGATATTAAAATTAAGACTGCTTCATTAGTGCCTCTCCTTGTTCAATACGGTGTGTGTGTCCATGTGATGTGTCCAAGTGACGGGTGTGTCCATGTGATGTGTGTCCGTCCATGTGATGTGTATGTGTCCATGTGATGTGTGTCCATGTGATGTGTGTGTGTCCATGTGATGTGTGTGATATGTCCATGTGATGTGTATGTGTCCATGTGATGGGTGTGTGTCCATGTGATGGGTGTGTGTGAATGTGATGTGTATATGCATGTGATGTGTCCATATGATGTGTATGTGTCCATGTGATGGGTGTGTGTGAATGTGATGTGTCCATGTGATGTGTATGTGTGCATGCATGTGATGTGTCCATGTGATGGGTATGTGTGTGCATGGTCATGGTTGAAAGACATTTCTTCAAGAGGGGAAAAAACGGTTAGCATAGGCATCAAAAAGCCCTACCATTTATGGCTGACTGACCTTTCCCTACCAAATACAAGGGAAGTAAAAGAGATTCTAATTCCAAGGTAGAAGTTGTACGTAGAGTTCATCAACTCTCCTTTTTATAGATTCCACAATTTAGCATCCTAGGAAAGTTACATCCTGGCAGAGGTGACGAAGACACTCCCACATTCCAGCAAGTAGAAGATACGCACATCACAATATCGTAGCATACCGAGCCATAATAATAAAAAATGTATGCATATATATATACATGTATATAACATATCTACATACATAATACAGACAGAAACCATAAAAGGAATGAGATATAGACACTATGTAGATAGATACCTCCCCTTGTGCACCATACAACAGAAGGTAGCACGAAAGGAGTTAATAATAATTCTTGATATACTATGTTGGAGTTCGAATATTAGAACCTAAGTTACGCACTGCAGTACACATCAGATAATTACGCATATGCTCTCCTTTCTCCCCCCACTAGTTTTTGCGTCCAGCCAACCCCTCGTAGGTGAATTTTTGGTCCACTCCGGCTACAACCATGGGACTGTCCGTCTCGCTAGACATGCTGACCACAGAGTCTCGTCGAGGTGGCATGCGCTCGTTAACACGATCATACTTCCTGGCATCATCGAAGCTGCCAATTTTGTCCTTCAAATCTACAATAGCTGTTGGGAGAGTGGGTGGGGCAAAGGTAAGGTAAGGCATAACAGACAAGATATCCATTGTTATGCACCAGAGCCACAAGGAGCTGGTAGGAGATCTACTAGGATATGTCAGGGGAGATTATCTCTGCTGGAGATCACACTACCAGATATGTTCAGCTCAGACCTCTCGGATAAAGACGAGTTTAAAGGCTTCAGTGTTGAAGATTTGGAGCTGCCTAAAGGTTGCACATCGAGTCAGTTGTACGATGATGATGGGAGTGGTGGGAATGATAATGTTGGAAATGGTGAGTGTTTGTTCCCTGAAGAAACATTGGATGACGAGGCAGAGTTCATAGGGTTCATGGAAGAGAATGTGTAAGTAGTCATTTGCATCATTGAGATTGCTTATCGGCTACTGTTGGTGCCATGCATGTTATATGCTATAATGCGCTGTAGATTAACTACTGAGGTACCCAACTGCAGCACTAGAAGAAGCTCGAGGCTTGCAACTGCTAATAATAAACAGTATGAAGAAGACGTCCTCTCAGATGAGGACGAATATTTGTGTGAGTTCAAACAAACATATATGATGTTACTCTTTGGGCCTTATGAAGGCAGGAAAGTGGCACGGGAAGATATGGGAGATCTTCACAACACTGCCTACGCATGGGAAGTGAGTTATACATGACTTCATCACCAGTCAGTGCTCAGAACATGCAATGGACTATGGCAGATCCACACTTGGCTAAGGCTGAGGCTAGGGCTAATTTTTGGCCCCTTTTTCACTTGATGTGAATGTTAGCTTATAACTCGGGACCACATGGACCAATCGATATTAAACTGGGTGTGGATTTGAGAGACCACCCATGAACAGTTTTAATATTTGCATTTTGTAATTAGTACTCCATAAACAAAATGGCCAACAATGATTTGGAATAGCCTAAAATGAGCTATTCTGCCAATCCAAAAAGCAAATCAATACACGAGAAATGGCTTTAAACCTTCTCTAAAGGCCACACAAAGTTTGGTGAGGATCAGCCCTCACAAGTTATACTGACATACACATAACATTTTTTTGCTTGAGCCGAGTTGACTTACTAGAACTGTTGCCTGAAGACATTTCAACAGTCAGTCAACATTCCATTCTGAACCAGACCATTATCTCTACTCAAGCCTCTATCTGAAGCATATAGTGCAAACATCTCTCCTTGCTGATAGCTCATGCTGATCAGAGTGTGGCTAGATACATCCTCTTGCCCTTCCTTAGATAGCTCAGGTTATGGAACTGTCAGACATCAATCAGACTGACTACCTGATCCTATTGCTCAATAATTGCTTACCCTTACCGGATGAAGGACCAATTAAAATAAAATCTATGGTAGGACGATACCCAATTAAAAAAACAATGCACAAGTCGCGTATCTGTGAAGCTTGTCCTGCTCAACTTGATTAATTGTGTCACAGATTCGTGATGCTTGTCCTGCAAGGGTTAAGTAATTTATGTCACCAGATAAGTAGTCTCCCTTACAACACAAATTGCATAAAAATTTACCTCTAGCCATAGGCCACCTCCAGTGCCCAATCAACCATCCATGAAGTGTTAAAAACTTCCACAAGTCCTGAGCAAATTCTATTATGTACGTTAACATAATAAAGTATATAGTTCATTTTAATAATGACCAAGTTAAAAAATCAACATACATTGTACACTGCAGCAGTATACAGTCCACTACCACTTCTTGCAGCTGCCAGTTCATAGTTACCTGATTGTACATAACTGCCAGTAAGTCATCCATTATGTATTCTAGGAAAAGAAAAGTTGTTCACTTTAGAAAAGAGAAATAAGTTGTGATTATTAGCGCTAATGTAAAACAAGTTTTGCTAACATGCATTATTCATGAACACTGTATATTAATGTAAATTTAGGCCCTCCCATTGCCACATTCACCTCTAATGACAGACCACTTCCTTTGAGAGACCAGTTTAGTCACTCAAACTGTTTTCCGGTATGTCTTGATACCAAAACTGACAGAACCAAGTTCTGGATCAAAAGCAGAAACTTCAAAATTTCAGTCTCAAGGAGAGGAGGGCTTCTATTAGAGAGCGGCGGCTATTTGGGGGGACGACAGCGGGCATATCACGTGGAAAAGTAAAGAGTGAGATGGCAACAGGCAACAATAAACTCGGCAGTTCCATGTGGGGAAAATTAAATTACACACAGCAAGAACTTTGAGAGCTATTAGCAGTCGTCTTCCAGAACAACTTCACTCTGTTCAAGTTCCACCAACATTCTGCAGGAACAGGGGGAGCTACTGCTCGAGAGAGAGAGAGAGGCACTTATCACCTGGACTAAGCTCAAACAATACTACACTATTGCACATGCTATGTGTGGAAATGTAGAGAGTGATTGTGGGTCGGTGTGTGTGTTCAAGCGCAGCTACTGTTTCGGAAGAGGCAACTATTGGACTCGGCAAGAGCAAGTGGGGGTGGGTGGGGTGGTATTATTAGACAGTAGTGACCAAATGAGTGACATATAATATATTTTTGGGCATGTTCTGAGGGAATATATAAGCTTGCATTGAAATAGTTTCAGGCCATTTATTATTGTCAGTCCAGTATATGTAAACTGTAAAAACTGCGTCTTCATAATACCCCTGCTATATATCCGGCACATAATCAAGAATTCTATCCCATTACTGTCACTGCTATAGATTCGGCATGAAGGGGTTGATCCATATTTCATTGATGGACAAGACTCTTCCCACACTAATTGGATGAGATTTGTTAACTGTGCCCGAAATGAAGACGAGCAGAATATACTAGCTTACCAGTATCATGGCAGCATCTATTATCGCACATTTAAAACCATATACCCCAAATCGGAGCTCTTGGTCTGGTATGGGGAACAGTATGCCAAGGAGTTGGGCATACATCCAAACACTGACGGTTAGTCTGCATAATATTGCCACCGCACATTCATGGAATAATAAGTGTTTGCTTCTTGTTATAGCCTGCACTGCTAATTTCTGTTGCCGTGGTTGTGGAGGATCTTTCTCAGAAGAAACTTCCTTTTACATCCATTTGAAGTACAGTTCAATATGTGCAAGGACTCATCCACAAACCTTTACTTGTCTCATGTGCCATCAACATTTCACACAACTTGAGTGCTTGCAACAATACATTAGGAAACATGACGACCTTGCTCAAGACAAACAATGCTCCTACTGTGGAAAGAGTTTCAATCATAGGAGCGACCTAGAGAAGCATCTCAGGACACATACAGGAGACAAGCCATACAAGTGCGAGTACTGTGGAAAGAGTTTCAGTCGTAGTTACAGCCTACAGGGGCACATCAGGACACATACAGGATACAAGCCATACAAGTGCGAGTACTGTGGAAAGAGTTTCAATCGGAGGGGCAGTCTACAGGGGCACATCAGGACACATACAGGAGACAAGCCATACAAGTGCGAGTACTGTGGAAAGAGTTTCAATCAGAGCGGCCACCTACAGGGGCACATCAGGACACATACAGGAGACAAGCCATACAAGTGCGAGTACTGTGGAAAGAGTTTCAATCGCAGTGATAGCCTACAGAGGCACATCAGGGCACATACAGGAGACAAGCCATAGAATCCCAAGTGTGATCATTATGGACAGTTACAATTTTCACCCATCATTTATAAAACCATCACTTGAAAGTGGCCCTATAGTAGCCAATGTGGGCACACTCTGTCTTTATAATCACATGCCATAGGACCACATGCACACTGCTTCCACTGCCAGAAGAAACCCATTCAACATGTGCATCACTTTGTATAGCAAGATGAGCCTGTTTATGGATAATGTGGTCCTGTGTGTGTAATGTTTGATAGATGCATGGTCATATCAAAATTAAGACTGCTTATTAGCATTTCTCCTTGTTCAATACGGTATGTGTGTCCATCTGATGTGTGTGTGCCCATGTGATGTGTGTCCATGTGATGGGTGTGTGTTTGCATGGTCACGGTTGGAAGACATTTCTTCAAGGGGCATAGGCATCAAAAAACCCTATCATTTATGGCTGACTGACCTTTCTACCAAATACAAGGGAAGTAAAAGAGATTCTAATTCCAAGGTAGAAGTTGTACGTAGAGTTCATCAACTCTCCTTTTTATAGATTCCACAATTTATCATCCTAGGAAAGTTACATCCTGGCAGAGGTGAGGAAGACACTCCCACATTCCAGCAAGTAGAAGATACGCACATCACAATATCGCAGCATACCGAGCCATAATAATAAAAAATGTATGCATATATATATACATGTATATAACATATCTACATACATAATACAGACAGAAACCATAAAAGGAATGAGATATAGACACTATGTAGATACCTCCCCTTGTGCACCATACAACAGAAGGTAGCACGAAAGGAGTTAATAATAATTCTTGATATACTATGTTGGAGTTCGAATATTAGAACCTAAGTTACGCACTGCAGTACACATCAGATAATTACGCATATGCTCTCCTTTCTCCCCCCACTAGTTTTTGCGTCCAGCCAACCCCTCGTAGGTGAATTTGTAGTCCACTCCGGCTACAACCATGGGACTGTCCGTCTCGCTAGACATGCTGACCACAGGGTCTCGTCGAGGTGGCATGCGCTCGTTAACACGATCATACTTCTTGGCATCATCGAAGCTGCCAATTTTGTCCTTCAAATCTACAATACCTGTTGGGAGAGTGGGTGGGGCAAAAGGTAAGGTAAGGCATAACAGACAAGATATTCATCAGGTTCCATTGTTACGCACCAGAGCTAATTTCTTCTTTGCCTTCTGTAAGTACACCCATTTGGAGTTGTCCAGATGGAGCCAGACCCTTCAGAGCAATCACATTCTCATGCTCCGCCCTAATTAGCACACACGCAAGTGACACAACATGATACAGCTGTTGTTTATGGGATGGAGTGGTGGGAGAAAGTGGTGGTGGTGAAAATTACACAATATTCCTGATGAAAGCTAGAGCTTCTAGCAAAATGTTGAGCGAGCAATTCAGTTGATTATCAGCAAAGTCATCTATTCCTGATGAAGGCTAGAGTATCTAGTCGAAGCGTCAAGAGAATACAATTTTAGGTTGATAGTTATTTATCGTAAAGTCATATTGTAAAGTCATAATCGCTCTAAATGTTTTACACTTGAGAAAAGAGTTGCTCCAAGAGTGATGAAATGATGTGTAGCCTTCCTCGATAGAGTTGATTTTTACCCAGAACTGTGGCTTATGGATGAAGGACTTGAGATGTTTACTGTTGACAAAAAAGATATAAATATTAAGCAGACCACCAGCATATATAACATGGTGTCCAGCTACACTCTAGAAAATGCCACGACCACAAGACAAGTTGTTTGTATTCCGATTACAAGCAGTTATCAGTTACATAGCAAGGACTGCTTGTGGACATAATGAACTTCAACCCCCCCCTTACACACACACTGATCCTCCTCACCTGAGCATGGAGAAGACCCGTGCCATCTTCCCCACTGCCCTGATCTTATTCTTGATAACAGCCTTCCTCTGAGCAATGCTCGAGTCTTCTTTGGACCCAGGAACTACCTTCACATCGTCAGCCACTGACAAGTCATCAGCCCCACCCTTCAGAGTTAGAACATTCACCAACATCTCTGTCACTGCATTCAGAGAGAAGAATGAGAGGTCAGAGCTCAAGTAGAATTTGCATGTTTACTGCTCCAGCTAATCAATGGCAAGAACCACTTCTGAAACCTTCAAGAGCCACTAATTTGGCATGGTTGTACCAAAAGTTAACTTCAAAGTTGGCTGCAATTAATGGTCCGACAATTCCATACGGCCTAACAATATTAATACCAAATACACCCACTCTCATATATGCATACTTGTACACATGTGCTGTGCAGATTAACTCACACACAAACATATGACTAACTTGAAAAAAAGCACAACTACAGCATTAAGAGCTTGGTCACCCCATGACCTAACTGAGAAAGGTTTGCTCGCTCATGTATGCGTCCCCAGCAATGGCGAGAGGAGACAAAGGAAAGTGACATGCCTTCTAGGCTATTAATTCTCAACGACCTCTAAGTTGACATCACAGATGCAAGGACTTGCTTGATTATCAACTTGAACCTACTCCTCAACATCTCAGCTAGATGCTCTACCCTTCATCAGGGATAATGAAACATGAACACTCATGTGATCATGTGAAGTTGCTATATACTGTTAGAAGCTATGCACTATGTGATGTGAAGCACACCCTGGCACACACACATGAACCGGATGAGCAGCGATGAAGGGAGGGAGAATAACAATAATATCAATAACAAATTATTAAACAAGGAAGTCTCACCAGGCTAGGAGACAAGAAGGAACTGATGTGAAGGAAGCATTGCACATGAGAGTATTTAGCACTGGAACTTGAATTTAATAACACCCCACCCCCCACTTAGCAGAATACCCCACCCCCTCACTTAGCAAAATACTAATAACACCCAACCCCCCACTTAGCAAAACACTAATAACACCCAACCCCCCACTTAGCAAAATACTAATAACACACCACACCCCATTTAGCAAAATAGACAAAAAATAACCAACTACTAATAAAAAATATTATGGTGGTCGTAGTTTCAAATCCAGGCTCTTGAGAGTGCCGAATAGCAGTCAGGTAAGTCCAGTCCACAATCCCCATTGAGCCGCTCCGCACTATGTGCAATGCCTCCTTCACTAGTTTCCTTCTGGCCCCTAGCCTGGTCTGATGTGACCCACATGGCGGATAGCTAGCTACTGGTATAGATAAACGTAAAGTGAATCTTAGCATCTCATTGATTGAGTATATTTGTTGATTATCTTGGCAGAAATCCTGATTACTTCTTCAGTAAATAAAAAAATATATAAATAATATATATACATTATTACATTGATACGGGGAAATATCATGAGTCTGTGGCTAGTATTTCCACGAGTGCTGCAGGCACGAGTGAAAATACCAGCCAATCAGACGAGTGATATTTCACCGTATCAATTTAATAATGTATTTATCATGGGACTGAGGATGCGCAAACCTTTACTGAGCATGCGCATATCGTATAGGTAATAACAAGTACGCGATATGGTAAAATATCACAGTAGTTCTATTTGTACTATTCTCTATGAGTGGAGTAGATAGCTACATGATAAAACAATAATAACAATAATAATAATTATATAATAATAAAATTAAAATAATCAAGGAAGGGGGGGCTGGCTGACAAAAACAACAACCCCCACCCCCAAAAATGCACGCACACACACACAAAAAAAAAAAAACTTGAGTAGTGAGTTCTCTGCACATTCACTATAATTATAGTGCACACTCACTATATACTGCATACTCGGCACGTTCACTATATAAAGTATTATAGGGAGCCAAGAGAAAACATGGTTTCTGCTAGCCTCTGCTAGCCCTTATTAAAGTCTGAAAAGCAGGAATAATAACACAATCCGTGTGCCTCCCATTTGAAGATAAACAACAACAATAAACAATAACAAAATTGGTTTGAGAGGGCGACGCAGTCTCTTGGATATCTCCTCATCCCCCTTACAAGATCCTGTACATGCACCTAATGACTATAGGAGGGAGGTGGCTTAGAAGGATCCCATGAGTGGGTCAACTTTTATCTTGTGACTATATACCCCTCGGCACAACAACACAAGGGTTAGCGGCACATTAGGTCCTTAAGTGATTAATGCCACACCCACCAATGGTCAAACGGTAAAAACCAGTGCAAAACAAGACCTTCACCTATGAGGACCTATCAGGAGCACCTTCGGATGGATTAGAGTGAGGGAGGACTGTTATAAGGACAGATCCCGCTTGATTAGCTGGTTCAAAGGCCACTACAACATTTTAATAACCAATTGACCACTAGAAGTGCCAATAGGCACTGGGTATCATTGTTCACAGAAGCAAATGTAGAAGTGACGACTATTGGAAACAGCTTGAGTCTCTTTCTGCGGAAGCAATCTTCCAGATGCTCCCCCAATTTGAAATCTATCACAAACAAGTCGTCTCCTTTTGCTATTATAAACAATGAAGTACGCACTACTTCCTCTCAACTAATTACAATATCTGCATGATGAGAACATTGCTATGTCAAATACACAGTAGTCAGTACTTCCCTGCTGTTACTGTATTGCAGCTCACTGGAACTTCTCATCTGCTGCTTCTGTTGTTCTGGCCTTATATATACGAGCATCACCTACACTTGCAAACTTGAGGAAAGTGGTCTCCCACTTAATTTGGAGTCGTACACACTAATGTTGCCATTGAACCCAGTTGATGTCATCCAATGGAACTGATGAATCTAAATCAAGTTTCTACCCCAAAGAGTTGACTGCAGGCCACCAAGGGTTGGAAATTACTGTTGTAAGAGTTTCATTACTTGGCTCATTTCCAGCTAAAATCCTTGACCAACTCATCAAATACAGGAGAAGATTTGTCATTATCCTGTCTTTTCCTATCTTCTTGACCATTATCTGCTCTTTTTGTATACAACCTCATTCCTGCGATGTTAACCTTCTTTTGAAATACATCTCTAGCTTCATTGCTCAGTTAGTGAACACCTTTTCCCAGTTTTTACTGATTATGCAGGGACCTCGTGAATTTTCTCTGTTTATCTGCCATGTTTTCTACAAGAACAATCTGGAAGATGCTTAGCTATAAGCTTCTTTTTGCTTCACATGTCCATTGTCAATATTGTTTTTTTTTGCACTAGTGAAATCTTTTTCAAGGAGATTTTCAATAATGACTTTGAAATCTATGTAACCTTCATTACCATGCTTTAAAAACTCGGCATCAATGGGAACTCTCATATGTTACTAGTAGAGCATAGAGCATATAATAAGGATAATGTTTAGCCTGGATGGTATCTATTTGTTCATTCCAGATATGTTGGTTGTTGTCAATAATCTTGGCTAGACACCATGACAATGTTTGCTAACTGCTCAATTGCCTTTATTATGATGGAAAAAGAGGAGAATTATGTATATTTTCATTTTTACAGCATACAGTGGAAACTATTCATGTTCTGATTTACAGAAGTGTCCTTATTAGAATGTATTTTAGGATATCAACATTGGGGGGCTCTACTGTAATAACTTTTATCTGAGGACGGTAGGCACTAGTGGTTCTGTGTTCTGCATTGGTAACAGCATAAAACTCATATGATCTTGATCAATGGGAAATGATGGACATCCATGTCTACATATCATAAACATCAGAGTCATTAAAAATAAATTATCGATGACGATTCGAACTAAGAACTTTGTTATTCCATGAGCTGCTTTATTAGGAAGAGGTCCAGCTTCTGCCCATTTCCAGAAATACTCAGTAGTGATGATAATATAATTATTCCCACGTGAGAGCTCCATCCGAACCTGATGCTAGAGTGTTGGCTAGACAGGAATTCGGTGCAATTCACTTCTTAAGTTTTTTTTCCTGGCACTTGTCAAAGATGAAACCTAGCAATTAGCATAATAGTTGCTTTTTTCAAATTACTTTAGACTGAATATTGTTGTTCATCTCAGACCAGTAATACTTCACTGTGTTATATATATCAGTAGTCCTGTTGAAATGATTACTGCCATGGATCTGATAATTCTCAATCTCTGGGTAAGCACCTTCAATGACATGTCTTTCAAACCTATATAAAAATAGCAGATATGAAGATAGGAGGGCAAAGAAAGTAAACCCTCCTCCCACCATTAAGAAATCGTCTGCCTGTGCTGTAACCCACTCACCACTTGTGTAATAGATTTTGGTATCCTCCACTGCAAAGAAGGTAGCTCATTCTTGTCAGGGTATATATATAGTTTCCACCACTCAGATACAAAAAAAAAAGCCAATGAAAATTCCTTTTTCCTCAGTCATTTCAGCATGATATCAATTCTAGCATGTGGCACGTGTGCATGCATGGGGAGAGGGGGGAGGCGGATAACTGTACAATGGGGCCCCATTTTAATATGAATATAAAATTGGAGTGGGGTGGATGGCTAATATTATGGGGCCTTTAACACCAGCAATTTAAATATAAAAACAAAAGAAAAAACATGTTGTTTTTTCCTCCCTTTATCCACTAACATAATTAGCATAATTTGCACAGTAAATTAGGTCCATTCAAGACTCTAAATCTACCAAAGCATGTCCCTGCTACTCTACTTCTCGATTGTGAGGGAAAGACAAGAGGTAGAGGTGGCTGTTGACAAGCAATCAAGCCTGCTCACATGCTGCTTCAGAATTGAGTAAAAACCACATGTGCTGTATAAGAGAATGTATGACCCAGCTGTTTATTTTGTGGAGTTCTTCTGGAAAACTGTTACCAAGTCCTATGGCGACTGTCGTTGATCAACCACCAAAATATTTGCTGTTTGGTTGGTAGAAGTCCAGCTGTTACCAAGTCCTTGAAGTCCAGTCCTTGGACGAGGCTGTAGTTGAGCCTACATGGGTGAAGTTAACACTAGCAATACGATATGTTATGTGCTGATATTTGTGTAGAGGGTAACATAGTTACATAGTGCAGACAACAATAGCAATTAGACAAGGCATGTGTTGATTTGTGTTTTGTACACGAACAACAAAAAAGTTAGAAAAAGTGTTTAAAAGACAGTGGGTACTGTGAAGCTCAAATTTGTAGTCTGCATTGCTCAACTTTAATTTACAGGGAAAAACAACAAAACAAATTAATGAAATTGATTATTATATAACTAGCATGTGAACTAGGTATGTTATGTTGGCTCTTTAAATAAAAATGAAAATGAAGAAGAAAAAAATTAACGAAAAGAATCTTTTAAAACAACAAAAATGTTTGTATGTATTGGATTGAATTTAACAAAAATTAAGGAAACAATACTCTACCAATGTGAATAACCAGTTAGATGACTTCATGCTTTAGAGTCAGGTTCATCAAAATTTGTTGTGGTCTTCATGAATGTTTTATAAAAAAATTAACTTTTTAGTCATGTGCTATGAGAATTGCTGAAATCAAATGTGGGGAAACTTACTTTAAATACATGGGTGTGTCTAACTTCTCCATAGTAGCAGCATTGTCAGTCTAATTTATTTCTCACCTACCCATTACAAAGTTTTGCAAACTAAGGAATACATCGGTACAAAAAATTGGTTGGATATACACTGGGATTGTATGTGGTACCATCTCATTATCATTTGCAGCATCAGTTTACCAACTGGATATTTCGGCTAGATGCTCTAGTCTTCATCAGGAATAATGATTATTACTGAGGGCTAGAACATTTACCAAAATGTCAAGCGAGTAATGATTATCAAGAAAGTCATTGTAGCTTTGCACAGCAAATCTCAGCTTTCTTTATGAAAATGGATAAGTTCAGTTCATACCTTAATCCGAGAAATCAAGCACCAATCAGTTCATATTTCAGTAGAGTATATACCTAGCAGCAACAATCTTTATTTTCTCATCTGCTACAATTTTTTCCCTGCAAAAAGAAGGTTTCATGGAGCTCTCCTACATTTAAAACACTACGGGGCTATCGTTTTCCAGTAATAGATTCCATCACAGCATAGCAGTATACTTCTTTCCCTTCAGCCGCGAAGGTTACGCCCGCCCAAGTTGCGCGGGAAAACTTGAAAAGTGAAGTTACAGCGGCAGAAGGTTACTGCCACACAAAACTTATTTCGTTTAAGTTAAAGCAATGGCCAGCAACACAGACACCTCCAGTGACTGTGAAAGTCAGCGTAGCAGTGGACCAGAAGAAGTATTGTGCGACTACGAGAAAAAGAGGCTGGAGAATATTAAGAAGACCAGGAAATGATGAAAGCCTTAGGTAAATAGCTATAGTTTTCTTACTGTTTAGAGATGCAAACTAGGGCGAAAGACGTTGTTGGGCGGAATAAACTTCCTAGTACGAAAATTTCAGTTAGCCACTAGCAATATTAGACCCACAGCGTTTGCATTCTCTGAAGATAAGTTTGAAAGAAACTATTGCTAGCATATCTACAAATCTACAACCTAAGCTACAGGAACAAAGAGAGAGCTCTTGGATTTCTCTTTGAACCTCTATAAACTAGATAGCTATGTATTGCTTTAGGAAGGGGAAATGAACCAGGCTTTTCATTATCTGGCTGACCTTTTCTTTATTGAAGATTTTCAATGGGTTGTGTCATCCTTGGACTCGGGCACAATAGTTTAGTTATCAATGAGTATTTTGTCTTTAAAAAAATGTAAACGGGAAAAAATTGTAGAGTGGTGCTTAAGCATGTTGCTAAGCAACCAATTCAGCGGCTGTATAATTTTGCAACAACTAAGAGGCTTACTTTTCCATGGTGATATTCTGGAATCATCTATGGCTGTCCAAAGTATCTCACATAATAATTGCTAGAGATGTCAGTCCAGTGCTAATTAACGTCTTTGAGTTTTGAATATCCATATATACCAAACCTGTCCATGTCTCTTCTGGACCAGCCTGGTTAAAATAGAGATATTATATTAATGATATATATATATATATAATCAAACATTCTCAAGAGATAATTCTCATACTGGAGTCTAGAGGCACAGACCTGGCCACCTATGCTCAACTAGAATAGCTTATGACATGTGGCTGACTGCCTGTGTCTACAACATTACATAGAGAAACAAATTATCCAACATTGTTCCCATTCCAAAGTCCACTTCAAATCTCAGCTCTCCCTCAAACTACAGACCTATCTCTCTTCTCTCTATTGTAAGTAAATTACTTGAAAAACATGTCCACCGTCTTCTTTACAACTTCTGTCTTGATTCCAATCTCATCTCTCCATCTCAGTTTGGTTTTCTCCCTCACCGCTCTACTTCATCTGCCCTCCTCTTTGCTGTCCATTCTTTCCATACGCTTCTTCAACATAATAAAGCTGTGTGTGCCTGCTTCCTTGACCTAAAAAAAAGCCTTTGATTCTGTCCCTCATGCACCCCTACTACACCTTCTCTCAACTCTCCAATGTCCCCCTTGGCTCCTCCAATGGCTCCATTCTTATCTTTCATGCCGCTCTCAACAGGTGGTCATTTCTGGGTCCACCTCCTCCCCTCTTCCAGTTTCTTCTGGTGTCCCTCAAGGTTCAATCCTTGGGCCCCTTCTCTTTATCATTTATATTAATGGAGTATGTAAAGTCCCTCTGTCTTCTTCCTGCAAGATTATTCTGTATGCTGATGATATCCTACTTTTCCAACCTGTTAACGCCCTTTCTGATTTCTCCCTATTTCAACAAAATCTTGATACTGTCTCCTCTTGGATCTCATCCAACTTTCTTACATTAAATTCCTCAAAATCGAAATGGATGTTTATAACTTACAAAGTCTCTCCTATCTTCAAAACTTTGCCCTCGCTCTACCTACTTGGTTTCTCTCTTGATTTAGTCTCTGAGTTCAAGTATCTGGGTGTTCTCTTATCTTCAACACTATCCTGGTCTAAACACATATATCCTTCATTTGTAGTAAGTCTCGTCGTCTCTTAGGCCTCTTATACCGACAATTTTATCATCACTCTGACTCCTCTTCTCTTCTGCGTCTATACACCTCTCTAATAAGACCTCACCTTGAATACTGTTCTTTTCTATGGGACCCACAATCTGCGCACCTCTCCATGTCTATCCAAAAAACACAATTCTTTGCATGCAAAATTTGTTCTAAAGACTGGTCCTCTGACTATTCCCTCTTACGTTCTAATCTAAAACTCCCTACACTCTCCTCTCGTCGTCTCAACTCTAAACTCATACTTCTATTTAAGCTTTTGCATAATTACATAGCCTCACTGCCTGCACATCAGCCTCCTCCACCTTACAACATTAGATCATACCACCCCCTCAACCTTACTATCATTTTCCCTCGTACTCAGTCTTTTAATGTATCTTTTTTCCCTTCTGTCATTCGTAAGTGGAATGCTCTTCCGAACAATATTAAGGAATCCCGTTCTCTTAGCTTATTTAAACATTACATACAAACAATTTCATAACATTCATAATGTATTTCATGTGTTGTGTGTATTGTGTGCTCTTTGAATTAGCCAGTGGCTATTGAGCATGTTTTTGGAATAAAAAAATTAATAATAAAAAATATAAAAAAATGGAAAAGTATAAACAAAGAAAAAATAACTGTACATTATAGTAAACGTTATAGTAAAATAAGAAAGGAAACATTTAGGCCATACTCTCTTAGATTTCCCCCAACCAATTTATAAACCAGTTTAAAAACATCATTGATCGACAATTTTTTTTTTGAAGTTGAAAGGTCTTGTCCTTTTACATAAGGTTAGTAAATGTTAGTTAATGGGTGTGAATATAGGCATGATCTAAATGGATTTTATTATTATCTGTATATTTGGACAAGCCATAAAAGTTGGGAGGGTTTATATTATAAGTTTGTCTACATCAAAAACATTGGATGACTTTATTCCTCGTCAATGATGATAACATTATGGGGAAGCAGGTCGGATAGTTGTTATAGGCAATTACGATGGGTTATAGTTTTAAGTATTTATGTGGAATGTTCATGGAATATCCTGAGCATACGAAAACTAAATGGCTACATTAAGTCCATGTCTCTTACAGCTAATCATTGTTGTTTCCTAGGCACCTACAAGACTGGTAGGTGGGGTGGAAGTAACATAGAGGTATCTGTAATGAGGTGGATCAAAGAGGACTGTTGTAATAATGTAATTAATAAATGTCGGTGTATATTACCACACACAGGTCTGCCAGTGAATGACGTTGGTAAGACAGGAAGACCCATCATCACTAGAAGTAAGGCTAGGAACAGCGGCATGACTCAGAGAGCAGGGAGGAACCATAAGAAGGGGAAGAAGAAGAAGAAGAGGCGAAGGTCAGCATCAGAGAGTGACTCAGACTGGGAGCCCTGGATGGACGTGCAGACCAGCAGGAGCACATGCAAGACAAGTCAGTTGCGGTGTAATCTGTATTAATACATGAACAAGATGCTAACTTTACATGCATGCACATAGAGCTGCCACGCTTGAGTTTGGCTGAATTCCTGGAGATTCAAGAAATTGTGGACAAAGAAGTTATGAGGAATTTCATTGCATTATAGGGAAAGAGGGGGCCTTGGAAATCAGCCCGTACCCAATACTTTAGACCACACCTACTTTATGGCACCTTTACCTGTTTAATTATATGGACAATTGGCATGCAGAAGCTATTTAGTGTAAAATGTAATGCCTGTCATAGATCTGTTATATACACATAATTTATTAATGCCATAGATCTATGATGGTGATCCACTAAGGGTTAAGCATTTGGGAGATACATATCTTCAGACTAAACTCAAATGCATGAAGATACAGGGAGACACTTGATCATGGCCAATTGACTGTCCCTTGGTCCCCTTTTATTAATCAGCTATAAAGACCTTACAATATTTTGAGTTGTTTTTCTCTCGCCTGCAGTGAGTACAGAACACAAGTAGGTCATCAATTGACAAGATGACATTATTTTATGCTTTTAAAGGCTTATTCACAATATGTCACATTTACTATATTGCAATGCTTCAATTTTGAATGCATCAAAATTTCTTGAGTTTTACTCAAGCAATGCCATGCAGTGCGACTGCCTCACAAAATATTGTAATTAACACACAATTATTAGTGTGTGTGTGTGTGTGTGTGTGTGCAGGATGAGGTGATGAAGAGAGGATGTGTGGTAGGCAACAAGAGGCACAGAAGGACGTCTACACAAGGAGCTGGTAGGAGATCTACTAGGATACGTCAGGGGAGATTGTCTCTGCTGGAGGTCACACTACCAGATATGTTCAGCTCAGACCTCTCGGATAAAGACGAGTTTAAAGGCTTCAGTGTTGAAGATTTGGAGCTGCCTAAAGGTTGCACATTGAGTCAGTTGTGCGATGATGATGGGAGTGGTGGAAATGGTGAATGTTTGTTCCCTGAAACATTGGATGACAAGGCAGAGTTCACAGGGTTCATGGAAGAGAATGTGTAAGTAGTCATTGGCAATCATTGAGATTGCTTAGACATTATTTATCGGCTGCTGTTGGTGCCATGCATGTTATATGCTATAATGCCCTGTAGATCGACTACTGAGGTACCCAACTGCAGCACTAGAAGAAGCTCGAGGCTTGCAACTGCTAATAATAAACAGTATGAAGAAGACGTCCTCTCAGATGAGGACGAATATTTGTGTGAGTTCAAACAAACATAGATAATGTTATTCTTTGGCCGTATTTTACGATAATCTTCCTATAGTCTGTGATGACTGTAATGACCTGTATCATGGCGAGTGTCCCATGCACGGTCCTCTCGCAGAGCTGGACCCCACAGCAGGATATGATAAAGCTTCGCTTGCCTACACACAATTACCGGTGCCAGCACAACTCACAGTTAGATCCTCAGTGATCCCCGGGGCGGGATTAGGAGTCTTCGCTGTCTCGCTCATCAATAAAGGTGTGCGGGTTGGGCCTTATGAAGGCAGGAAAGTGGCACGGGAAGATATGGGAGATCTTCACAACACTGCCTATGCATGGGAGGTGAGTTATACATGCCTTCATCACCAGTCAGTGCTCAAAACATGCAATGGACTATGGCAGATTGGGCTAGGGCTAATTTTTTGCCCCTTTTTCACTTGATGTGTGCATTAGCTTATAACTCGGGACCGCATGGACCAATCGATATTATACTGTGTGTGGATTTGAGTGACCACCCATGAACAGTTTTAATATTTGCATTTTGTAATTAGTATACTCCGTAAACAAAATGGGGAATAGCCTAAAATGAGTTATTCTGCCAATCCCCAAAGCAAATCAATAGACGATAAATGGCTTTATATCTTCTCTAAAGGCCATACAAAGTTCAATGAGGATCAGCCCTTGGGGTCCCAAGTTATAAGCTGACATACACATAACCTTTTTTTGCTTTAGCCGAGTTGACTTACTAGAACCGTTGCCTGAAGATACTTCAACAGTCAGTCAACATTCAATTCTGAACCAGACCATTATATCTACTCAAGTCTCTATCTGAAGCATATACTGCAAACATCTCTCCTTACTGATAGCTCATGCTGATCAGAGTGTGGCTAGATACATCCTCTTGCCCTTCCTTAGATAGCTCAGGTTATGGAACTGTCAGACATCAATCAGACTGAATTTTTGCAAGTTAGCATCAAGTAAATCAGTAATTGCTTAACTCTTACCGGACGAGGGACCAATTAAAATAACCTCTATGGTAGGACGATGCCCATTAAAAAAAACAATGCTCAAGTCATGCATCTGTGAATCTCGTCCTCCGCAACTTGATTAATTGTGTCACAGATTCGTGATGCTTGTCCTGCAAGGGTTAAGTAATTTATATCACCAGGTAAGTAGTCTCCCTTACATGATAATCCTCCCTCCCAACATATACAACCTCCTGTATAGGAATACAGCAACACAAATTGCATAAAAATTTACCTCTTGCCACAGGCCACCTCCAGTGACCAATCAGCCATCCTTGAAGTGTTAAAAACTTCCAAAGTCATGAGCGAATTCTATTATGTACATTACAACATATATATAGTATATAGTTCATTACTTAATAATGACCAAGTTAAAAAATCAACACACATTGTACACTGCAGCAGTATACAGTCCACTACTACTTCTTGCAGCTGCCAGTGCACCTGATTGTGTACAATAACTGTGGGCTGTTGCCAGTATATAAGTCATCCATTATGTATTCTAGGAAAAGAAAAGCTGTTCACTTTAGGAAAGAGAAATAAGTTGTGATTATTAGCGCTAAGTTTTGCTAACATGCATTATTCAGGAACACCGTATATTAATGTAAATTTAGGCCCTCCTATTGCCACACCCACCTCTAATGACAGACCACTTCCTTTGAGAGACCAGTTTAGTATTTATAGTCACTCAAAAGAAAGACTACTGTTTTCCAGTATGTCTTGATACCAGAACTGATAGAACCAAGTTCTGGATCGAAAGCCGAGGCTTCAAAATTTCAGCCTCAAGCAGAGGGGGGCTTCTATTAGAGAGAGGAGACTATTTGGAGGGATTAGAGCAGGCATATCACGTGGAAAAATAAAGAGTGAGATGGCAACAATTGACTCGGCAGTCCCATGTGGAGAAAAATAAATTACACACAGCAAGAACTTTGAGTTCTTCTAGAAAACTTCACTCTGTTCAAGTTCACCAAGATTCTGCAGGAACATGGGGAGCTACTGCTTGAGAGAGAGAGAGGCACTTATTACCAGGGCTAAGCTCAAACAATACTGTACCATTGCACATATGTGTTAAAATGTAGAGAGCGAGCGTGGGTGTGTGTGTGTTCAAGAGCAGCTACTATTTCAGAAGTGGCTACTATTTCACTCAGAAAGAGCAAGTGGGTGGTGGGTGGGGTGGCATTATTAGACAGTAGTGACCAAATAAGAGTGACAAGTGACATATATATTTTTGGGCATGTTCTTAGGGAATGTATAAGCGTGCATTGAAATAGCTTCAGGCTATTTATTATTGTCAGTCCAGTATATGTAAACTGTAAAAACTGTGTCTTCATAATACCCCTGCTATATATTCGGCACATAATCAAGAATTCTATCCCATTGCTATAGATCCGGCATGAAGGGGTTGATCCATATCTCATTGATGGACAAGACTCCTCTCACTCTAATTGGATGAGATTTGTTAACTGTGCCAGAAATGAAGACGAGCAGAATATACTGGCTTACCAGTATCATGGCAGCATCTATTATCGCACATTTAAAACCATATACCCCAAATCGGAGCTCTTGGTCTGGTATGGGGAACAGTATGCCAAGGAGTTGGAAATACATCCAAACACTGACGGTTAGTCTGCATAATATTGCTACAGCACATTCATGGAATAATAAGTGTTTGCTTCTTGTTTTAGCATGCACTGCTAATTTCTGTTGTCATGGTTGTGGAGTATCTTTCTCAGAAGAAACTTCCTTTTACATCCATTTGAAGTACAGTTCAATATGTGCAAGGGCTCATCCACAAACCTTTACTTGTCTCATGTGCCATCAACATTTCACACAACTTGAGTGCTTGCAACAACACATTAGGAAACATGACGACCTTGCTCAAGACAAACAATGCTCCTACTGTGGAAAGAGTTTCAATCATAGGAGCGACCTAGAGAAGCATCTCAGGACACATACAGGAGACAAGCCATACAAGTGCGAGTACTGTGGAAAGAATTTCAATCTGAGGGGCAACTTACAGGTGCACCTCAGGACACATACAGGAGACAAGCCATACAAGTGCGAGTACTGTGGAAAGAGTTTCAGTCAGAGGTGGGACCTACAGAGGCATGCCAGGACACATACAGGAGACAAGCCATACAAGTGCGAGTACTGTGGAAAGAATTTCAATCGGAGGGGCAACCTACAGGTGCACCTCAGAACACATACAGGAGACAAGCCATACAAGTGCGAGTACTGTGGAAAGAATTTCAATCGGAGGGGCCACCTACAGGGGCACACCAGGACACATACAGGAGACAAGCCATACAAGTGCGAGTACTGTGGAAAGAATTTCAATCGGAGAGGCAACCTACAGAGGCACATCAGGGCACATACAGGAGACAAGCCATAGAATCGCAAGTGTGATCATTATGGACAGTTACAATTTTCACCCTTCATTTCTAAAACCATCACTTGAAAGTGGCCCTGTAGCAGCCAATGTGGGCACACTCTGTCTTTATAATCACATGCCCTAGGACCACATGCACGCTGCTTCCACTGCCAGAAGAAACTCATTCAACATGTGCACCATTAAATCATGTGTATAGCATGATAAGCCTGTTTATGTTTAATGTGGTCCTGTGTGTGTAATGTTCATGGTGATATTAAAATTATGACTGCTTCATTAGTATCTCTCCTTGTTCAATACGGTATGTGAGTGTCCATGTGATGGGTGTGTGCGTGCATGGTCATGGTTGGAAGACATTTCTTCTCAAGAGGAAAAAAAGGTCTTAGCATAGGCATAAAAAAGCCCTACCATTTATGGCTGACTGACCTTTCCCTACCAAATACAAGGGAAGTAAAAGAGATTCTAATTCCAGTAGAAGTTGTACATAGAGTTCATCAACTCTCCTTTTTAGATTCCACAATTTAGCATCCTAGGAAAGTTACATCCTGGCAGAGGTGAGGAAGACACTCCCACATTCCAGCAAGTAGAAGATACGCACATCACAATATCGTAGCATACCGAGCCATAATAATAAAAAATGTATGCATATAATATATATACATGTATATAACATATCTACATACATAATACAGACAGAAACCATAAAAGGAATGAGATATAGACACTATGTAGATACCTCCCCTTGTGCACCATACAACAGAAGGTAGCACGAAAGGAGTTAATAATAATTCTTGATATACTATGTTGGAGTTCGAATATTAGAACCTAAGTTACGCACTGCAGTACACATCAGATAATTACGCATATGCTCTGCTTTCTCCCCCCACTAGTTTTTGCGTCCAGCCAACCCCTCGTAGGTGAATTTTTTCACTCCGGCTACAACCATGGGACTGTCCGTCTCGCTGGACATGCTGACCACAGAGTCTCATCGAGGTGGCATGCGCTCGTTAACACGATCATACTTCCTGGCATCATCGAAGCTGCCAATTTTGTCCTTCAAATCTACAATAGCTGTTGGGAGAGTAGGTGGGGCAAAGGTAAGGTAAGGCACAAGAGACAAGATATTCATCAGGTTCCATTGTTACGCACCAGAGCTGATTCCTTCTTTGCCTTCTGTAAATACACCCATTGGGAGTTGTCCAGATGGAGCCAGACCCTTCAGAGCAATCACATTCTCACGCTCCGTCCTAATTAGCACACACGCAAGTGACACAACATGATACAGCTGTTGCTTATGGGATGGAGTGGGGGGAGAAAGTGGTGGTGGTGAAAATTACACATTCCTGATGAAAGCTAGAGCTTCTAGCAAAATGTTGAGCGAGCAATTAAGTTGATTATTAGCAAAGTCATCTATTCCTGATGAAGGCTAGAGTATCTAGTCGAAGCGTCAAATGAATACAATTTTAAGTTGATAGTTATTTATCGTAAAGTCATATCGTAAAGTCATATTGTAAAGTCATTATAATCGCTCTAAATGTTTTACGCTTGAGAGTGATGAAATGATGTAGCATTTGTGTTTGCCTTCCTCGATAGAGTTGATTCTAACCCAGAACTGTGGCTTATGGTATGAAGGACTTGAGATGTTTAACTGTTGACAAAAAAGAGATAAATATTAAGCAGACCGCCAGCAGATATAACACGGTGTCCAGCTACACTCTAGAAAAAGCCACGACCACAAGACAAGTTGTTTGTATTCCGATTACAAGCAGTTATCAGTTACATAGCAAAGACTGCTTGTGGAGATAATGAACTTCAACAGGAACATTCACCATACACTGATCCCCCTCACCTGAGCACGGAGAAGACCCGTGCCATCTTCCCCACTGCCCTGATCTTATTCTTGATAACAGCCTTCCTCTGAGCAATGCTCGAGTCTTCTTTGGACCCAGGAACTACCTTCATATCGTCAGCCACTGACAAGTCATCAGCCCCACCCTTCAGAGTTAGAACATTCACCAACATCTCTGTCACTGCATTCAGAGAGAAGAATGAGAAGTCAGAGCTCAAGTGGAATTTGCATGTATAGTGCTCCAGCTAACCAAGGGCAAGAACCATTTCTGAAGCCTTCAAGAGCCACTAATTTGGCATGGTTGTACCAAAAGTTAACTTCAAAGTTGGCTGCAATTAATGGTCCGACAATTCCATAGGGCCTAACAATATTAATACCAAATACACCCACTCTCATATATGCACACTTGCACAGCCACACATGTGCTGTGCAGATTAAGTCACACACAAACATATGACTAACTTGAAAAAAGTGCACTTATCACAACTACAGCATTATTAAGAGCTTGGTGACCCCATGACCTAACTGAGAAAGGTTTGCTCGCTCATGTATGCGTCCCCAGCAATGACGAGAGGAGACAAAGGAAAGTGACATGCCTTCTAGGCTCTTAATTCTCAACAACCTCTAAGTTGACATCACAGATGCAAGGACTTGCTTGATTATCAACTTGAACCTACTCCTCAACATCTCAGCTAGATGCTCTACCCTTCATCAGGGATAATGAAACATGAACACTCATGTAATCATGTGAAGTTGCTATATACTGGTAGCCAGCTATGCAATACTTGACGTGAAGCACACCCTGGCACACACACATGAACCGGATGAGCAGCGATGAAGGGAGAGAGAATAACAATAATATCAATAACAAATTATAAAACAAGGAAGTCTCACCAGGCTAGGAGACAAGAAGGAACTGATGTGAAGGAAGCATTGCACATGAGAGTATTTAGCACTGGAACTTGAATTTAATAACACCCCTCCCCCCACTTAGCAGAATACTAATAACACCCCACCCCCTCACTTAGAAAAATACTAATAACACCCAACCCACCACTTAGCAAAACACTAATCACACCCAACCCCCCCACTTAGCAAAATACTAATAACACACCACACCCCATTTAGCAAAATAGACAAAAAATAACCACCTACTAATAAAAACCACCTACTAATATAAAATATTATGGTGGTCGTAGTTTAAAATCCAGGCTCTTGAGAGTGCCGAATAGAAGTCGGGTAAGTCCAGTCCACAATGCCCATTGAGCCGCTGGCACTATGTGCACTGCCTCCTTCACTAGTTTCCTTCTGGCCCCTAGCCTGGTCTGATGTGACCCACATGGCGGATAGCTAGCTACTGGTATAGATAAATGTCATGAATCTTAGCATCTCATTGATTGAGTATATTTGTTGATTATCTTGGCAGAAATCCTGATTACTTCTTCAGTAAATAAAAAAATATATAAATAATATAACAATAATAACAATAATAATTATTATATAATAATATAATTAAAATAATCAAGGAAGGGGGGGATGGCTGACAAAAACAACAACCCCCACCCCCAAAAATGCACACACACACACAAAAAAAAACAAGAAGAAAACTTGAGTAATTTTTAGTGAGTTCTCTGCACATTCACTATAATTATAGTGCACACTCTGCACACTCACTATATACTGCATACTCGGCACGTTCACTATATAAAGTATTATAGGGAGCCCAGGGAAAACATGGTTTCTGCTAGCCCTTATTAAAGTCTGAAAAGCAGGAATAATAACACAATCCGTGTGCCTCCCATTTTTATAAACAACAACAATAAACAATAACAAAATTGGTTTGAGAGGGCGAGGCAGTCTCTTGGATATCTCCTCATCCCCCTTACAAGATCCTGTACATGCACCTAATGACTATAGGAGCTTAGAAGGATCCCATGAGTGGGTCAACTTTTATCTTGTGTCTACCCCACGGCACAGCACAAGGGTTAGCGGCACATTAGGGTCTTTAGTGATTAATGCCACACCCACCAATGGCCAAACAGTAAAAAACCTGTGCCCTTCACCTATGAGGACCTATCAGGAGCACCTTCGGATGGATTAGAGTGAGGGAGGACTGTTATAAGGACAGATCCCGCTTGATTAGCTGGTTCAAAGGCCACTACAATATTTTAATAACCAATTGACCACTAGAAGTGCCAAGAGGCACGGGGTATCATTGTTCACAGAAGTGACGACTTGTGGAAACAGCTTGAGTCTCTTTCTGCGGAAGCAATCTTCCAGATGCTCCCCCAATTTGAAATCTATCACAAACAAGTCGTCTCCTTTTGCTATTATAAACAATGAAGTACACACTACTTCCTCTCAACTAATTACAATATCTGCATGATGAGAACATTGCTATGTCAAATACACAGTAGTCAGTACTTCCCTGCTGTTGCTGTACTGCAGCCTACTGGAACTTCTCATCTGCTGCTTCTGTTGTTCTGGCCTTATATATACGAGCATCACCTGCACTTGCAAACTTGAGGAAAGTGGTCTCCCACTTAATTTGGAGTCGTACACACTAATGTTGCCATTGAACTCAGTTGATGTCATCCAATGGAACTGACCAGTGTGATGAATCTAAATCAAGTTTCTATCCCAGAGAGTTGACTGCAGGCCACCAAGGGTTGGAAATTACTGTTGTAAGAGTTTCATTACTTGGCTCATTTCCAGCTAAAATCCCATATTCAAATACAGGAGAAGATTTATCATTATCCTGTCTTTTCCTATCTTCTTGACCATTATCAGCTCTCTTTGTATACAACCTCATTCCTGCAACGTTAACCTTCTTTCGAAATATATCTCCAGCTTCATTGCTCAGTTAGTGAACACCTTTTCCCAGTTTTTACTGATTTTGCAGGGATCTCACCATGCCAGGGTGAATTTTCTCTGTTTATCTGCCATGTTTTCTACAAGAAAGATGCTTATAAGCTTCATTTTGCTTCACATGTGCATTGTCAATATTGTTTTTTTGCACTAGTGAAATCTTTTTCTCTTGATTGAAGGAGATTTTCAATAATAACTTTGAAATCTAATTACTATGCTTTAAAAACTCGGCATCAATGGGAACTCTCATATGTTACTAGTAGAGCATAGAGTATATAATAAGGATAATGTTTAGCCTGGATGCTCCTTATGGTATCTATTTGTTCATTCCAGATATGTTGGTTGTCGTCAATAATCTTGGCTAGACACCGTGACAATATTTGCTAACTGCTCAATTGCCTTTATTATGATGGAAAAAGAGGGGAATTATGTATATTTTCATTTTTACAGCATATATACAGTGGAAACTATTCATGTTCTGATTAGAGAAGTGTCCTTATTAGAATGTATTTTAGGATATCAACATTGAGGGGCTCTACTGTAATAACTTTTACCTGAGGACGGTAGGCACTAGTGGTTCTGTGTTCTGCATTGGTAACAGCATAAAACTCATCAGAGAATGACCTTGATCAATGATCGGAAATGATGGACATCCATGTCTACATATCATAAACATCAGAGTCATTAAAAATATATTGTTGATGACGATTCGAATTAAGAACTTTGTTATTCCATGAGCTGCTTTATTAGGAAGAGGTCCAGCTTCTGCCCATTTCCAGAAATACTCAGTAGTGATGGTAATATAATTATTCCCATGTGAGAGCTCCGTCCCAACCTGATGCTAGAGCGTTGGCTAGACAGGAATTCGGTGCAATTCACTTCTTAAGGGTTTTTTCTGGCACTTGTCAAAGATGAAACCTAGCAATTAGCATAATAGTTGCTTTTTTCAAATTACTTCAGACATATAACTGAATATGGTTGCTCATCTCAGACCAGTAACACTTCACTGTATTATATATATCAGTAGTCCTGTTGAAATGATTACTGCCATGGATCTGATAATTCTCAATCTCTGGGTAAGCACCTTCAATGACATGTCTTTCAAACCTATATAAAAATAGCAGATATGAAGATAGGAGGGCAAAGAAAGGAAACCCTCCTCCCGCCATTTAGAAATCGTCTGCCTGTGCTGTAACCCACTCACCACTTGTGTAATAGAGTTTAGTATCCTCCACTGCAAAGAAGGTAGCTCTTTTTTACCATTCTTGTCATGTGTTTTCAGACCTTTCACCTTTTGCTTCCAACAGGTGAAACCCAAAGGTCACCTTCTAATCATCAAAACTGATTAAAACCCAAGGGTCACCTTCTAACTGCTAAAACTGGTGAATTGATTAAAACCTAAAGGTCACCTTCTAATCACCAAAACTGGTGCATTGATTAAAACCTAAAGGTCACCTTCTAATCACTAAAACTGGTGAATTGATTAAAACCTAAAGGTCACCTTCTAATCACTAAAACTGGTGAATTGATTAAAACCTAAAGGTCACCTTCTAATCACTAAAACTGGTGAATTGACTAAAACCTAATTCTAATCACCAAAACTTGAAAATGCTTGCAGTAATATCCTAACCATTAAAAGTGCTCTCAGTGACAACAAAGGAAGAGTTGCAAAGTGATGTTTACACAACCCCCAAAAGTGTGTGTGTGTGTGTGTGGGGGGGGGGGGGGGGGGGGGTCCTTGCCGTGATTATCTAAGATGTGCTCGTAGAGACAGAAGATGTGCCCGTAGAGACAGAAGATGTGCCTGTAGAGACAGAAGATGTGCCTGTAGTGACAGTGACAGTCAACACATTATTTTAAAGCATGCAGAAGCAGCAACAATTTGACACCATCATTATACGTACAGAGGAAGGAGGGGGAAGTTATGGTGGGGACAAACTAATGGTTTTGACAAGTACTCCTCCCGCAAGCTGACATTTTTAACACCTCAAGTGTTCTCTCTTTCAGGAAGTACTCAGAAGTGGGGATAGAATGCTGCAAAGTTTGTATGTGTGATAATAACAATGAAGTGCACTCAGTAGCATGGTCGGTTGGTGGCCAGTTTGTTGAAGTAGTACCATCCAAATGGTGTGATGAAGGTCGTTAGGGATCGTGATGTCTTGGCTAAAGAAATTTGCCAGAATCCACAGTTCGTATCAAGTTTACTGAAAACCTTAGCTCCTGTTAGCTGAACGAGAGTCTCATCCACTTTTGGCAGTGGATGTACCTCCCTGAGGACATTCTCGTTTAGAGGTGACACAAATTCGAATTGCTCCAGCTTTCTTTGGCACTACAGCCATTCCTGCACACCATGCAAGGTGTTGGTTAATCCACTTTGGATATGACACTGATAGATTCCATCCTGGTAAGCTCTTCTTTCACTTTTGGCTTTAGAGGTGATGGGATGTGTGTCGGAGCCAAGAGAGAGTATGTTTCAGCATCAGTCTTGAGAATGACTTCATACTCCTCTCCTAGACTGCCAAGGCCCGATGAATACTTCTGCGTTATGCTATCCTGAATTTGGGGGTACCGTATTTGCCGGAGTATAAGTTGCAGTAGTAGCTCCAAATCTTCTTCTCCAATTGAGGGGTGCGACTTATAATCCGAACATGCCGCTTTTCCTTAAACAACTGGGCGGGGTCTCTAGTGGCACATGTGTCGATAAAATGTCTGGGAAGCTTACACTGCTGGCTTTAAGCTCAAAGTAGTTGGGTATGCAGAGAAGTTCGGAAACAGAGCAGCGGAAAGAGAGTATAGAGTCAGTGAAAAATCGGTCAGGGACTGGAGAAAGAAGAAGAGTGTTTTGACAACGCTGCCGAGATGCGCTAAAGGAAGGAAGGAGTGGTATTAGAAACTTTACCTATTGTCATTGCGCATGCGACCTATACTCCAACTATTATAGATTTCCAAAATGATGGCCAACTTTGGGGGGTGCGACTTATATTCCAGTGCGACTTATACTCCGGCAAATACGGTATATAGTTTCCACCACTCAGATACAAAAAAAAAGGCCAATGAAAATTCCTTTTTCCTCAGTCATTTCAGCATGATATCAATTCTAGCATGTGGCACGTGTGCATGCATGGGGAGGGGGGGGGGGGATAACTGTACAAAGGGGCCCCATTTTAATATAAATATAAATTGGAGTGGGGTGGATGGCTAATATTATGGGGCCTTAATTTTCCCTTAACACCAGCAATTTAAATGTAAAAAACAAAAGAAAAAACAGAAAAAAGGTTGTTTTTTCCTCCCTTTTTCCACTAACATAATTAGCATAATTTGCACAGTAAATTAGGTCCATTCAAGAAAAAATGGAGGACTTGAAGACTCTAAATCTACCAAAGCATGTCCCTGTTACTATACTTCTCGATTGTGAGGGAAAGGCATGAGGTAGAGGTGGCTGTTGACAAGTAATCAAGCCTGCTCACATGCTGCTTCAGAATTGAGTAAAAACCACATGTGCTGTATAAGGAAATGTATGACTCAGCTGATTTTGTGGAGTTCTTCTGGAAAAACTGTTACCAAGTCCAAAAGAGACTGTCATTTGATCAACCTGCAAAATATTCGCTGTTTGGTTGGTAGAAGTCCAGGTCCTTGAAGTCAAGTCCTTGACGAGGCTGTAGCTGAGCCTACATGGGTGAAGTCAAAACTAGCAATACGATATGTTATGTGCTGATATTTGTGTATATAGTGGGAACATAATTACATAGTGCAGACAACAATAGCAACTAGACAAGGCATGTGTTGATTTGTGTTTTGTACACGAACAACAAAAAAGTTAGAAAAAGTGTTTAAAAGACAGTGGGTCCTGTGAAGCTCAAATTTGTAGTAGTCTGAATTGCTCAATTTTAATTTACAGGGAAAAACAACAAAACAAATTAACGAAATTGATTATTATATAGTTAATTATGTGTTAATGAACTTGGTATGTTATGTTGGCTCTTTGAATAAAAATGAAAATGAAGAAGAAAAAAAATTAACAAAAAAAATTATTTAAAATGTTTGAATTTAACAAAAATTAAGGAAACAAAACTATACCAATGTGGACAACCAGTTAATGCTTTAAAGTCAATAATTTTATGGTTCATCAAAATTTGTTGTGGTCTTCATGGCTAGAGTAAAAAATAACTTTTTAGTCATGTACTATGAGAATTGCTGAAATCAAATGTGGGGAAACTTAGTTCAAATGCATGGGTGTGTCTAACTTCTCCATGGTATATAGCATTGTCAGTCTAATTTATTTCTCACCTACAGTACCCATTACAAAGTTTTGCAAACTAAGGAATACACTGGTACAAAAAATTGGTTGGATATACACTGGGATTGTATGTGGTACCATCTCATAATCATTTGCAGCACAACTGGATATTTCGGCTAGATGCTCTAGCCTTCATCAGGAATAATGATTATTACTGAGGGCTAGAACATCAAAATGTCAAGTGAGTAATGATTATCAAGAGAGTCATTGTAGCTTTGCACAGCAAATCTCAGCTTTATTATGCAAATGCAGTTCATACCTATATGACAGGAAAAATCAAGCGCCAATCAGGTCAGTAGAGCAAAGCGGGTCCTAGTAGCCAAAATCTTATTTTCTCATCTGCTACACAAATTATTTCCTGCAAAAAGAAGGGCTCTCCTACATTTAAAACACTACGGGGCTATCGTTTTCCAGTAAAAGATTCCCTCACAACTGAGGTTACGCCCGCCCACGTGAATGAAGTTGCGCGGGAAAACTTGAAAGTGAAGTTACAGCGGCCAGAAGGTTACTGCCACACAAAACTTATTTCGTTTAGGAAACTGAAGTTAAAGCAATGGCCAGCAACACAGACACCTCCAGTGACTGTGAAAGCCAGTGTAGCAGTGGACCAGAAGAAGTATTGTGCGACTACGAGAAAAAGAGGCTGGAGAATATTAAGAAAAACCAGGAGATGATGAAAGCCTTAGGTAAATAGCTATAGTTTTCTTACTGAATATCATTTTAGAGGTGCAATAACTAGAAAGCCGTTGCTTATGGAATAAACTTCCTAGTACAAAAATTTCAGTTAGCCACTAGCAGTATTACACCCAGCATTCTCCCACTGCATTGAAGATAAGTTTGAAAGGCTCATGGCTAGCATATCTACAAGTCTACAACCTAAGCTACAGGAAGAATAGAGAGAGAGAGCTCTTGGCCTTCTCTTTGAACCTCTATAAACTAGATAGCTATGTATTGCTTTAGTCAGTAAGGGGAAATGAGTAAGGGGAAATGAACCAGGCTTTTCGTTATCTGGCTGACCTTTTCCATTCAATGGGTTGGTCATCCTTGGACTCGGGCACAATAGTTTAGTAGTATTTTTTCTTAAAAAAATGTAAATGGGAAAAAAATTGTTAACTTTGAGAGTGCTTGAAATAGTGCATGTTGCTAAGCAACCAATTCAGCGGCTGTATGTTTTTGCAACAAAGAAAGTCAGTTGGTTTACTGAGAGGCTTACTTTTCCATGTAACTTGGCTGGTGATATTCTGGAATCATCTATATAGGGCTGTCCAAAGTTTAAAGTTCTTTCTCACATAATAATTGCTAGAGATGTCGTCTTTGAGTTTTGAATATCCATACAAACCTGCCAGAATTTTCCATGTCTCTTCTGGACCAGCCTGGTTAAAATAGAGATCTTATATTATATACATTCTCAAGAGATAATTCTCATACTGGAGTCTAGAGGCACAGACCTGGCCACTGATGCTCGACTAGAATAGCTTATGACATGTGGCTGACTGCCTTTGTCTACAACATTACATAGAGAAACAAATGGACAAAAAAAATGGTATAAACAAAGAAAAAATAACTGTACATTATAGTAAAGATGATTTGTTAATAAGAAAGTAAACATTTAGGCCACACACTCTTAGATTTCCGCCAACCAATTTATAAACCAGTTTAAAAACATCATTGATCGACACCAAAATATATTTTTTAAGTTGAAAGGTCTTGTCCTTACATAAGGTTTTAGTATATAAATGGGTGTGAATATAAGCATGATCTAAATTTATGGATTTTATTATTATCTGTATATTTGGACAAGCCATAATAGTTAGGAGGGTTTATATATATAAGCTTGTCCACATCAGAAACATTGGATGACTTTATTCCTCGTCAATGATGATAACATTATGGGGAAGCAGGTTGGATAGTTGTTATAGGCAATTACGATGGATTATAGTTTTAAGTATTTATGTGGAATGTTCATGGAACATCCTGAGCATACGAAAACTAGATGGCTACATTAAGTCCATGTCTCTTACAGCTTATCATTGTTGTTTCCTAGGCACCTAGAAGACTGGTAGGTGGGGTGCAAGTATCTGTAATGAGGTGGATCAAAGAGGACTGTTGTAATAATGTAATTAATAAATGTCGGTGTATATTACCACACACAGGTTTGCCAGTGAATGACGTTGGTAAGACAGGAAGACCCCTCATCACTAGAAGTAAGGCTAGGAACAGCGGCATGACTCAGAGAGTAGGGAGGAACCATAAGAAGGGGAAGAAGAAGAAGAAGAGGCGAAGGTCAGCATCAGAGAGTGACTCCGACTGGGAGCCCTGGATGGACGTGCAGACCAGCAGGAGCACATGCAAGACAAGTCAGTTGCGGTGTAATCTGTATTAATACATGAACAAGATGCTAACTTTACATGCATGCACATAGAGCTGCCACGCTTGAGTTTGGCTGAATTCCTGGAGATGCAAGAAGTTGTGGACAAAGAAGTTGTGAGGAATTTCATTGCATTATAGGGAAAGAGGGGGCCTTGGAAACCAGCCCGTACCCAGTACTTTAGACCACACCCACTTTATGGCACCTTTACCTGTTTAATATTATGGACAATTGGCAAGCAGAAGCTATTTAGTGTAAAATGTAATGCCTGTCATAGATCTGTCAACATCGACTACACATATAATTTAATAATGCCATAGATCTATGATGGTGATCCACTAAGGGTTAAGCGTTTGGGAGATACATCTCTTCAGACTAAACTTAAATGCATGAAGATACAGGGAGACACTTGATCATGGCCAATTTACTGTCCCTTGGTCCCCTTTTATGAATCGGCTATAAAGACCTTACAATATTTTGGGTTGTTTTCCTCTCACCTGCAGTGAGAACAGAACACAAGTAGGTCATTAACTGACAAGATGACATTATTTTAAGTTTCTAAAGGCTTATTCACAATACGTCAAATTAATGATGCAATGCTTCAATTTTGTGATATTGTGAATGCATCAAATTTCTTGAGTTTTACTCAAGCAATGCCATGCGGTGCGACTGCTCACAAAATATTGTAACTAGCTTAACACACAATTATTTTAGTGTGTGTGTGTGTGTGTGTGTGTGCAGGATGAGGTGATGAAGAGAGGATGTGTGGTAGGCAACAAGAGGCACAGAAGGACGTCTACACAAGGAGCTGGTAGGAGATCTACTAGGATACGTCAGGGGAGATTGTCTCTGCTGGAGGTCACACTACCAGATATGTTCAGCTCAGACCTCGCGGATAAAGACGAGTTTAAAGGCTTCAGTGTTGAAGATTTGGAGCTGCCTAAAGGTTGCACATTGAGTCAGTTGTGCGATGATGATGGGAGTGGTGGAAATGGTGAATGTTTGTTCCCTGAAACATTGGATGACAAGGCAGAGTTCACAGGGTTCATGGAAGAGAATGTGTAAGTAGTCATTGGCAATCATTGAGATTGCTTAGACATTATTTATCGGCTGCTGTTGGTGCCATGCATGTTATATGCTATAATGCCCTGTAGATCGACTACTGAGGTACCCAACTGCAGCACTAGAAGAAGCTCGAGGCTTGCAACTGCTAATAATAAACAGTATGAAGAAGACGTCCTCTCAGATGAGGACGAATATTTGTGTGAGTTCAAACAACCATAGATAATGTTACTCTTTGGCAGTATTTTACGATAATCTTCCTATAGTCTGTGATGACTGTAATGACCTGTATCATGGCGAGTGTCCCGTGCACGGTCCTCTCGCAGAGCTGGACCCCACGGCAGGATATGATAAAGCTTCGCTTGCCTACACACAATTACCGGTGCCAGCACAACTCACGGTTAGACCCTCGGTGATCCCCGGGGCGGGATTAGGAGTATTCGCTGTCTCGCTCATCAATAAAGGTGTGCGGGTTGGGCCTTATGAAGGCAGGAAAGTGGCATGGGAAGATATGGGAGATCTTCACAACACTGCCTACGCATGGGAGGTGAGTTATACATGCCTTCATCACCAGTCAGTGCTCAGAACATGCAATGGACTATGGCAGATCGACACTTGGGGTTAGGGTTGGGGGTAGGGCTAGGGCAAGGCCTAGGGCTAATATTTTGCCCCTTTATCACTTGAGTGTATGTTAGCTTATAACTCGGGACCACATGGACCAATCGATATTAAACTGGGTGTGGATTTGAGTGACCACCCATGAACAGTATTAATATTTGCATTTTGTAATTAGTACTCCGTAAACAAAATGGCCCACAATGATTGCCTAAAATGAGCTATTCTGCCAATCCAAAAAGGAAATCAATACACGAGAAATGGCTTTAAACCTTCTCTAAAGGCCACACAAAGTTAAGTGAGGATCAGCCCTTGGGGTCACAAGTTATAAGCTGACATACAGATAACATTTTTTTAGCTTTAGCCGAGTTGACTTACTAGAACCGTTGCCTGAAGATACTTCAACAGTCAGTCAACATTCCATTCTGAACCAGACCATTATCTCTACTCAAGTCTCTATCTGAAGCATACACTGCTAACATCTCTCCTTGCTGATAGCTCATGCTGGTCAGAGTGTGGCTAGATACATCCTTTTGCCCTTCCTTAGATAGCTCAGGTTATGGAACTGTCAGACATCAATCAAACTGACTACCTGATCCTATTTCACATTTTTGCAAGTTAGCATCAAGTAATCAATAATTGCTTAACCCCCGAATGAGGGACCAATTCAAATAACCTCTATGGTAGGTCGATGCCCATTAAAAAAAACAATGCTCAAGTCATGTATCTGTGAAGCTCGTCCTCCGCAACTTGATTAATTGTGTCACAGATTCGTGATGCTTGACCTGCAAGGGTTAAGTAATTTATCTCACCAGGTAAGTAGTCTCCCTTACAAGATAATCCTCCCTCCCAATGTATCCTCCTGTATAGGAATACAGCAACACAAATTGCATACAAATTTACCTCTAGCCATAGGCCACCTCCAGTGCCGCATAGTCTCTGATTGTGTACAATAACTGTGGGCTGTTGCAAGTAAGTCATCCATTATGTATTCTAGGAAAAGAAAAGTTGTTCACTTTAGAAAAGTTGATTATTAGCGCTAATGAGCGCTAATGTGAAACAAGTTTTGCTAAGCATGCATTATTCATGAACACTATATTAATGTAAATTTAGGCTCTCCCACTGCCTCACCCACCTCTAATGACAGACCACTTCCTTTGAGAGACGAGTTTATAGTATTTTATAGTCACTCAAAAGAAAGACTACTGTTTTCCAGTATATCTTGATACCAAAACTGACAGAACCAAGTTCTGGATCGAAAGCCGAATCAAAATTTCAGCCTGAAGGAGAGGGGGGCTTCTATTAGAGAGTGGCGACTATTTGGAGGGATGAGAGCAGGCATATCACGTGGAAAAATAAAGAGTGAGATGGCAACAATTGACTCAGCAGTCCCATGTGGGGAAAATTAAATTACACACAGCAAGAACTTTGAGAGCTATTAGCAGTCGTCTTCTAGAACAACTTCACTCTGTTCAAGTTCACCAACATTCTGCAGGAACAGGGGGACTGCTCAAGAGAGAGAGAGAGAGAGAGAGGCACTTATTACCTGGACTAAGCTCAAACAATACTGTTACTATTGCACATGCTTTGTGTGAAAATGTAGAGAGCGAGCGTGGGTCGGTGTGTGTGTTCAAGAGCAGCTACTGTTTCCGAAGTGGCTACTATTTCACTCGGCAAGAGCAAGTGCGGTTGGGTGGGGTGGCATTATTAGACAGTAGTGACCAAATAAGAGGGACATAAATATACTTTTGGGCATGTTCTGAGGGAATGTATAAGCTAGCAGAAATAGCTTCAGGCTATTTATTATTGTCAGTCCAGTATATGTAAACTGTAAAAACTGTCTTCATAATACCCCTGCTATATGTCTGGCACATAATCAAGAATTCTATCCCATTACTGTCACTGCTATAGATCCGGCATGAAGGGGTTGATCCATATTTCATTGATGGACAAGACTCTTCCCACTCTAACTGGATGAGATTTGTTAACTGTGCCAGAAATGAAGACGAACAGAATATACTGGCTTACCAGTATCATGGCAGCATCTATTATCGCACATTTAAAACCATATACCCCAAATCGGAGCTCTTGGTCTGGTATGGGGAACAGTATGCCAAGGAGTTGGGCATACATCCAAACACTGACGGTTAGTCTGCATAATACATAATATTGCTACAGCACATTCATGGAATAATAAGTGTTTGCTTCTTATTATAGCCTGCACTGCTAATTTCTGTTGCCGTGTTTGTGGAGGATCTTTCTCAGAAGAAACTTCCTTTTACATCCATTTGAAGTACAGTTCAATATGTGCAAGGACTCATCCACAAACCTTTACTTGTCTCATGTGCCATCAACATTTCACACAACTTGAGTGCTTGCAACAACACATTAGGAAACATGAGGACCTTGCTCAAGACAAACAATGCTCCTACTGTGGAAAGAGTTTCAATCATAGGAGAGACATACAGAGGCATCTCAGGACACATACAGGAGAGAAGCTATACAAGTGCGAGTACTGTGGAAAGAGTTTCAATCAGAGGGGCAGTCTACAGGGGCACATCAGGACACATACAGGCGATAAGCCATACAAGTGCGAGTACTGTGGAAAGAGTTTCAGTCGTAGTTACAGCCTACAGGGGCACCTCAGGACACATACAGGAGACAAGCCATACAAGTGCGAGTACTGTGGAAAGAGTTTCAATCAGAGGGGTGACCTACACAGGCACCTCAGGACACATACAGGAGACAAGCCATACAAGTGCGAGTACTGTGGAAAGAGTTTCAATCAGAGGTGCAACCTACATAGGCATCTCAGGACACATACAGGAGACAAGCCATACAAGTGCGAGTACTGTGGAAAGAGTTTCAATCAGAGGGGAAGCCTACAGGGGCACATCAGAACACATACAGGAGACAAGCCATACAAGTGCGAGTACTGTGAAAAGAGTTTCAATCAGAGGTGCGACCTACAGAGGCATGTCAGGGCACATACAGGAGACAAGCCATATAAGTGCGAGTACTGTGGAAAGAGTTTCAATCAGAGGGGATGCCTACAGGGGCACATCAGGACACATACAGGAGACAAGCCATACAAGTGCGAGTACTGTGGAAAGAGTTTCAATCAAAGGGGCCACCTACAGGTGCACCTCAGGACACATACAGGAGACAAGCCATACAAGTGCGAGTACTGTGGAAAGAGTTTCAATCAGAGGTGCAACCTACAGAGGCATCTCAGGACACATACAGGAGACAAGCCATACAAGTGCGAGTACTGTGGAAAGAGTTTCAATGAGAGGGGAAGCCTACAGGGGCACATCAGGACACATACAGGAGACAAGTCATACAAGTGCGAGTACTGTGAAAAGAGTTTCAATCAGAGGTGCGACCTACAGAGGCATGTCAGGGCACATACAGGAGACAAGCCATACAAGTGCGAGTACTGTGGAAAGAGTTTCAATCAGAGGGGAAGCCTACAGGGGCACATCAGGACACATACAGGAGACAAGCCATACAAGTGCGAGTACTGTGGAAAGAGTTTCAATCAGAGGTGCAACCTACAGAGGCATCTCAGGACACATACAGGAGACAAGCCATACAAGTGCGAGTACTGTGGAAAGAGTTTCAATCAGAGGGGAAGCCTACAGGGGCACATCAGGACACATACAGGAGACAAGCCATACAAGTGCGAGTACTGTGAAAAGAGTTTCAATCAGAGGTGCGACCTACAGAGGCATGTCAGGGCACATACAGGAGACAAGCCATACAAGTGCGAGTACTGTGGAAAGAGTTTCAATCAGAGGGGAAGCCTACAGGGGCACATCAGGACACATACAGGAGACAAGCCATACAAGTGCGAGTACTGTGGAAAGAGTTTCAATCAGAGGGGAAGCCTACAGGGGCACATCAGGACACATACAGGAGACAAGCCATACAAGTGCGAGTACTGTGGAAATAGTTTCAGTTGTAGTCACAGCCTACAGAGGCACGTCAGGACACATACAGGAGACAAGCCATAGAATCGCAAGTATGATCATTATTGACAGTTACAATTTTCACACTTCATTTCTAAAACCATCACTTGAAAGTGGCCCTATAGCAGCCAATGTGGGCACACTCTGTCTTTATAATCACATGCCCTAAGACTACATGCACACTGCTTCCACTGCAAGAAGCAACTCATTCAACATGTGCATCGATAAATCATGTGAATAGCAAGATGAGACTGCAGTGGAGTAGGAACATATAATGATGATTGGGGGGGCCTAACCGATTAATGTTGCTGTCGAGGGAATCCATGCCACCAATCACTAACACAGACTATTATTTGAGACCCATATATTTTTGACTAGCGAACAATGAGCAAAGAATGAGCAAAGAACAAATGCATGTTTAATACAATTATTTATAATTTCAAAAAAAAGTTCTTCGCATCTAGAAATATATTCTCTGGCCACATCAAGTTTATCTGTTCTTTCGCGATGGATATGCAGTAGCATACAATGATTTAGCCTCTCTTGTGTCATGGAGTTCCAAAGGTAGTCTTTTATGCATTTTAGAGCAGAAAAGCTGCGTTCAGCAGATGAAGTGGTGACTGGAATGGTAATGAGTTTGTGGACTTCTCTGATGATTTTCTTGAGACCAGATTGGTGGTTTAGAATGTACAAATAGTCTGAACTCTGGTCACTTTCTGGATTGTGATACCATCCAAGGGTGTAGCCTTGATTATATCTGGAATCATTTTTAAATGAATTTCCAACTTATCCATGTTGATATCACTGCCATACAACTCTTTCAGTCTTGCAGAAAGTGAACCACTTTTGCCATTTGCACTGTCCACCAACAATGATTCAATAGTCTTCACGAAAATGAAGTTTTCTTGCTGAAATTGTCTCTGTAGTTCACCCTTCATACGGTCAATTGCCTCAAAATACTCCTTTCTATAATAATCCTCAATATATGTAAAGGTATGGTGTGGTGCTCCATGATCTAATCTCCTTGGAAACTGCGCTTTGGCGAGGTATATAGAACAGGAGGATCACAACACACTTTCGAGACTTTCACTACTACAGAATCATAGAAAGATTTAAAATGATGATCGGTACGAATTCTCTCAAGTGAACGAATGCACAAGTCTATAGCCATAAAACAGTCATCAACATTAGTCTCCTCTGCTTGAAGGGTAATGGACAGCTGTTGATATACTGAAGACTAATACCGATAGCTCCAATCCAAAATATGTGCAGAATTTTCCATAAGTGATAGCATACCATTTGCTCGTCTAGAACAGTGATCCATTCCATAAGAATATATCTCCATTGTTTCCCTTAGTGCTTCATAGTTGTTGATTATGGCTTGCATGGCACCAGTATGGGTAGTCCATCTAGTTTAGTATCAAAAGAGAGCACACCGAGAGACCTATCTTTTGAGGTATATATCAAGTCCATACCATGAAGTTTGCAGAATCTACGGAGCTCTAAAATTGTATATATATATAACCACAAGTAAAAATAATTAAAATGCAACTGTCTCCCCTTGGTTAACCACCTACTGAGCTATTTTGTGCCAAGTTTACATAGATAGTAGAGGTGTAAGCAATGATACGCCCTTCATATTATTGGGGGGGGGCCCCTAACTGTTGAATATTGGGGGGCCATGGCCACCACGGCCCCCATGGTTCTTACTCCCCTGGACTGTTTATTTAAGATGTGGTCCTGTGTGTGTAATGTTTGATAGATGCATGGTGATATTAAAATTAAGACTGTTCATTAGCATCTCTCCTTGTTCAATACGGTATGTGTGTGTCCATGTGATGTGTGTGCATGTGATGGAAAAAAACGGTTAGCATAGGCATCAAAAAGCCCTACCATTTATGGCTGACTGACCTTTCCCTACCAAATACAAGGGAAGTAAAAGAGATTCTAATTCCAAGGTAGAAGTTGTACGTAGAGTTCATCAACTCTCCTTTTTATAGATTCCACAATTTAGCATCCTAGGAAAGTTACATCCTGGCAGAGGTGAGGAAGACACTCCCACATTCCAGCAAGTAGAAGATACGCACATCACAATATCGTAGCATACCGAGCCATAATAATAATAAATGTATGCATATATATACATGTACCGTATTTGCCGGAGTATAAGTCGCACCGGAATATAAGTCGCACCCCCCAAAGTTGGCCATCATTTTGAAAATCTATAATAGTTGGAGTATAGGTCGCATGCGCAATGACAATAGGTAAAGTTTCGAATACCACTCTTCCTTCCTTTAGCGCATCTCGGCAGCGTTGTCAAAACAATTCAACAAAAGTAAATTCGCACTGGTGCAATTCTCCATGGGTCAGGCTATTTTAACATCCAGCTACACTGTAAATAACGAAGACATACCAGTCTCTAGAAGCCACAAGGATTTTGGGGTAGTGATCTCTAATGACTTGACATGGACTAAACATTTAAATTCTTTAATATCAAAAGCATATTGCAAGCTCAGCCTCATCAGGAGAACCTTCAGCCAATATATTCCTGTCCATGTCAAAAAGACCCTTTATATTTCGTTAGTTAGATCTCAACTTGTGTATGGGTCTCAACTCTGGAGACCAATGCTCCTCAAGGACATCAAACCCATCGAAAGGATCCAGAGAAGGGCCACAAAATATATATTAAACGATTATTCTTCGGATTTGGAAAATGCCCGGGCATGTGTGCCAATATGGTAACTGTTGATCAAGAAGACTCTGATATGACAGAATGGTATGAATGGATATATCTGTCCAAAGGAGTACCGTTTGACAATTTGCCTGTATTTTTCCAAATGCCCCATGTATATAAAACATCAACATTTTATCCGAGCATAAATCATGGATTATAAGTCAAGACTTATTTCTCTGGACCTGTTACCACTAATGCTTTATTTTGAACTAAATGACATCATGTTTTTTATAAACAACCTCAAGGAACCAACATCTTCATTTTCCATCACAGAGTTTGTCACCTTCTCGTGTAATGCTACCAGATCAGGCATGAGGAAACTAGTCCACACTAGATCAACTAACAACAAGTCCAGGCAATTCTACTTCAATCGTCTACCTCGTCTGTGGAACTCATTGCCTTACCTAGACCTATCTAAATCTTCTAAAACCCTGAAAAAGAAAATTACTGATTATCTTTGGTCACACTTTACCTCACAGTTTAACTCATCAAACCCATGTACATATCACTCTATATGCCCATGCAACCACTGTATGTATATCCCTCAAACAACTAAATATATATAGTACTAAGTAATCATGGCTGCCAGTGACAGAGCTGGTAAGCCATCAGCATTCAATACATCAATTATATATCACTATCATCTCATAACTGAGTATTTGTCATGTCATGTTATGCTGAAAAACATTATTATTATTATTATATTATTATTATATTATTATAACACTCTTCTTTCTCCAGTCCCTGACCGATTTTTCACTGACTCTATACTCTCTTTCCGCTGCTCTGTTTCCGAACTTCTCTGCATACCCAACTACTTTGAGCTTAAAGCCAGCAGTGTACTTCCCAGACATTTTATCGACACACGTGCCACTAGAGATCCCGCCCAGTTGTTTAAGGAAAAGCCGCATGTTCGGATTATAAGTCGCACCCCTCAATTGGAGAAGAAGATTTGGAGCTACTACTGCGACTTATACTCCGGCAAATACGGTATATAACATATCTACATACATAATACAGACAGAAACCATAAAAGGAATGAGATATAGACACTATGTAGATACCTCCCCTTGTGCACCATACAACAGAAGGTAGCACGAAAGGAGTTAATAATAATTCTTGATATACTATGTTGGAGTTCGAATATTAGAACCTAAGTTACGCACTGCAGTACACATCAGATAATTACGCATATGCTCTCCTTTCTCCCCCCACTAGTTTTTGCGTCCAGCCAACCCCTCGTAGGTGAATTTTTCCACTCCGGCTACAACCATAGGACTGTCCGTCTCGCTGGACATGCTGACCACAGTCTCGTCGAGGTGGCATGCACTCGTTAACACGATCATACTTCCTGGCATCATCGAAGCTGCCAATTTTGTCCTTCAAATCTACAATAGCTATTGGGAGAGTGGGTGGGGCAAAGGTAAGGTAAGGCACAAGAGACAAGATATTCATCAGGTTCCATTGTTATGCACCAGAGCTGATTCCTTCTTTGCCTTCTGTAAGTACACCCATTGGGAGTTGTCCAGATGGAGCCAGACCCTTCAGAGCAATCACATTCTCACGCTCCGCCCTAATTAGCACACACGCAAGTGACACAACATGATACAGCTGTTGCTTATGGGATGGAGTGGGGGGAGAAAGTTGTGGTGGTGAAAATTACACATTCCTGATGAAAGCTAGATCTTCTAGCAAAATGTTGAGCGAGCAATTAAGTTGATTATTAGCAAAGTCATCTATTCCTGATGAAGGCTAGAGTATCTAGTCGAAGCGTCAAATGAATACAATTTTAAGTTGATAGTTATTTATCGTAAAGTCATATCGTAAAGTCATATTGTAAAGTCATTATAATCGCTCTAAATGTTTTACGCTTGAGAAAAGAGTTGCTCCAAGAGTGATGAAATGATGTAGCATTTGTGTTTGCCTTCCTTGATAGAGTTGATTCTAACCCAGAACTGTGGCTTATGGTATGAAGGACTTGAGATGTTTAACTGTTGACAAAAAAGAGATAAATATTAAGCAGACCGCCAGCAGATATAACACGGTGTCCAGCTACACTCTAGAAAAAGCCACGACCACAAGACAAGTTGTTTGTATTCCGATTACAAGCAGTTATCAGTTACATAGCAAAGACTGCTTGTGGACATAATGAACTTCAACCCCCCCCCCATACACTGATCCCCCTCACCTGAGCACGGAGAAGACCCGTGCCATCTTCCCCACTGCCCTGATCTTATTCTTGATAACAGCCTTCCTCTGAGCAATGCTCGAGTCTTCTTTGGACCAAGGAACTACCTTCATATCGTCAGCCACTGACAAGTCATCAGCCCCACCCTTCAGAGTTAGAACATTCACCAACATCTCTGTCACTGCATTCAGAGAGAAGAATGAGAGGTCAGAGCTCAAGTGGAATTTGCATGTATAGTGCTCCAGCTAACCAAGGGCAAGAATCATTTCTGAAGCCTTCAAGAGCCACTAATTTGGCATGGTTGTACCAAAGTTAACTTCAAAGTTGGCTGCAATTAATGGTCCGACAATTCCATAGGGCCTAACAATATTAATACCAAATACACCCACTCTCATATATGCACACTTGCACAGCCACACATGTGCTGTGCAGATTAAGTCACACACAAACATATGACTAACTTGAAAAAAGTGCACTTATCACAACTACAGCATTAAGAGCTTGGTGGCCCCATGACCTAACTGAGAAAGGTTTGCTCACTCATGTATGCGTCCCCAGCAATGACGAGAGGAGACAAAGGAAAGTGACATGCCTTCTAGGCTATTAATTCTCAACAACCTCTAAGTTGACATCACAGATGCAAGGACTTGCTTGATTATCAACTTGAACCTACTCCCCAACATCTCAGCTAGATGCTCTACCCTTCATCAGGGATAATGAAACATGAACACTCATGTAATCATGTGAAGTTGCTATATACTGGTAGCCAGCTATGCAATACTTGACGTGAAGCACACCCTGGCACACACACATGAACCGGATGAGCAGCGATGAAGGGAGAGAGAATAACAATAATATCAATAACAAATTATAAAACAAGGAAGTCTCACCAGGCTAGGAGACAAGAAGGAACTGATGTGAAGGAAGCATTGCACATGAGAGTATTTAGCACTGGAACTTGAATTTAATAACACCCCACCCCCCACTTAGCAGAATACTAATAACACCCCACCCCCTCACTTAGAAAAATACTAATAACACCCAACCCACCACTTAGCAAAACACTAATCACACTCAACCCCCCCACTTAGCAAAATACTAATAACACACCCCACCCCATTTAGCAAAATAGACAAAAAATAACCAACTACTAATAAAAACCACCTACTAATATAAAATATTATGGTGGTCGTAGTTTAAAATCCAGGCTCTTGAGAGTGCCGAATAGAAGTCGGGTATGTCCAGTCCACAATGCCCATTGAGCCGCTGGCACTATGTGCACTGCCTCCTTCACTAGTTTCCTTCTGGCCCCTAGCCTGGTCTGATGTGACCCACATGGCGGATAGCTAGCTACTGGTATAGATAAATGTCATGAATCTTAGCATCTCATTGATTGAGTATATTTGTTGATTATCTTGGCAGAAATCCTGATTACTTCTTCAGTAAATAAAAAAATATATAAATAATATAACAATAATAACAATAATAATTATTATATAATAATATAATTAAAATAATCAAGGAAGGGGGGGATGGCTGACAAAAACAACAACCCCCACCCCCAAAAATGCACACACACACACAAAAAAAAAAAAGAAGAAAACTTGAGTAATTTTTAGTGAGTTCTCTGCACATTCACTATAATTATAGTGCACACTCTGCACACTCACTATATACTGCATACTCGGCACGTTCACTATATAAAGTATTATAGGGAGCCCAGGGAAAACATGGTTTCTGCTAGCCCTTATTAAAGTCTGAAAAGCAGGAATAATAACACAATCCGTGTGCCTCCCATTTTTATAAACAACAACAATAAAGAATAACAAAATTGGTTTGAGAGGGCGAGGCAGTCTCTTGGATATCTCCTCATCCCCCTTACAAGATCCTGTACATGCACCTAATGACTATAGGAGCTTAGAAGGATCCCATGAGTGGGTCAACTTTTATCTTGTGTCTACCCCACGGCACAGCACAAGGGATAGCGGCACATTAGGGCCTTTAGTGATTGATGCCACACCCACCAATGGCCAAACAGTAAAAACCTGTGCCCTTCAACTATGAGGACCTATCAGGAGCACCTTCGGATGGATTAGAGTGAGGGAGGACTGTTATAAGGACAGATCCCGCTTGATTAGCTGGTTCAAAGGCCACTACAATATTTTAATAACCAATTGACCACTAGAAGTGCCAATAGGCACGGGGTATCATTGTTCACAGAAGTGACGACTTGTGGAAACAGCTTGAGTCTCCTTCTGCGGAAGCAATCTTCCAGATGCTCCCACAATTTGAAATCTATCACACGCAAGTCGTCTCCTTTTGCTATTATAAACAATGAAGTACACACTACTTCCTCTCAACTAATTACAATATCTGCATGATGAGAACATTGCTATGTCAAATACACAGTAGTTAGTACTTCCCTGCTGTTGCTGTACTGCAGCCTACTGGAACTTCTCATCTGCTGCTTCTGTTGTTCTGGCCTTATATATACGAGCATCACCTGCACTTGCAAACTTGAGGAAAGTGGTCTCCCACTTAATTTGGAGTCGTACACACTAATGTTGCCATTGAACTCAGTTGATGTCATCCAATGGAACTGACCAGTGTGATGAATCTGAATCAAGTTTCTATCCCAAAGAGTTGACTGCAGGCCACCAAGGGTTGGAAATTACTGTTGTAAGAGTTTCATTACTTGGCTCATTTCCAGCTAAAATCCCATATTCAAATACAGGAGAAGATTTATCATTATCCTGTCTTTTCCTATCTTCTTGACCATTATCAGCTCTCTTTGTATACAACCTCATTCCTGCAACGTTAACCTTCTTTCGAAATACATCTCCAGCTTCATTGCTCAGTTAGTGAACACCTTTTCCCAGTTTTTACTGATTTTGCAGGGATCTCACCATGCCAGGGTGAATTTTCTCTGTTTATCTGCCATGTTTTCTACAAGAAAGATGCTTATAAGCTTCATTTTGCTTCACATGTGCATTGTCAATATTGTTTTTTTGCACTAGTGAAATCTTTTTCTCTTGATTGAAGGAGATTTTCAATAATAACTTTGAAATCTAATTACTATGCTTTAAAAACTCGGCATCAATGGGAACTCTCATATGTTACTAGTAGAGCATAGAGTATATAATAAGGATAATGTTTAGCCTGGATGCTCCTTATGGTATCTATTTGTTCATTCCAGATATGTTGGTTGTCGTCAATAATCTTGGCTAGACACCGTGACAATATTTGCTAACTGCTCAATTGCCTTTATTATGATGGAAAAAGAGGGGAATTATGTATATTTTCATTTTTACAGCATATATACAGTGGAAACTATTCATGTTCTGATTAGAGAAGTGTCCTTATTAGAATGTATTTTAGGATATCAACATTGAGGGGCTCTACTGTAATAACTTTTACCTGAGGACGGTAGGCACTAGTGGTTCTGTGTTCTGCATTGGTAACAGCATAAAACTCATCAGAGAATGACCTTGATCAATGATCGGAAATGATGGACATCCATGTCTACATATCATAAACATCAGTCATTAAAAATATATTATTGATGACGATTCGAATTAAGAACTTTGTTATTCCATGAGCTGCTTTATTAGGAAGAGGTCCAGCTTCTGCCCATTTCCAGAAATACTCAGTAGTGATGGTAATATAATTATTCCCATGTGAGAGCTCCGTCCCAACCTGATGCTAGAGCGTTGGCTAGACAGGAATTCGGTGCAATTCACTTCTTAAGGGTTTTTTCTGGCACTTGTCAAAGATGAAACCTAGCAATTAGCATAATAGTTGCTTTTTTCAAATTACTTCAGACATATAACTGAATATGGTTGCTCATCTCAGACCAGTAACACTTCACTGTATTATATATATCAGTAGTCCTGTTGAAATGATTACTGCCATGGATCTGATAATTCTCAATCTCTGGGTAAGCACCTTCAATGACATGTCTTTCAAACCTATATAAAAATAGCAGATATGAAGATAGGAGGGCAAAGAAAGGAAACCCTCCTCCCGCCATTTAGAAATCGTCTGCCTGTGCTGTAACCCACTCACCACTTGTGTAATAGAGTTTAGTATCCTCCACTGCAAAGAAGGTAGCTCTTTTTTACCATTCTTGTCATGTGTTTTCAGACCTTTCACCTTTTGCTTCCAACAGGTGAAACCCAAAGGTCACCTTCTAATCATCAAAACTGATTAAAACCCAAGGGTCACCTTCTAACTGCTAAAACTGGTGAATTGATTAAAACCTAAAGGTCACCTTCTAATCACCAAAACTGGTGCATTGATTAAAACCTAAAGGTCACCTTCTAATCACTAAAACTGGTGAATTGATTAAAACCTAAAGGTCACCTTCTAATCACTAAAACTGGTGAATTGATTAAAACCTAAAGGTCACCTTCTAATCACTAAAACTGGTGAATTGACTAAAACCTAATTCTAATCACCAAAACTTGAAAATGCTTGCAGTAATATCCTAACCATTAAAAGTGCTCTCAGTGACAACAAAGGAAGAGTTGCAAAGTGATGTTTACACAACCCCCAAAAGTGTGTGTGTGTGTGTGGGGGGGGGGGGGGCGGGGGGGGGGTTCCTTGCCGTGATTATCTAAGATGTGCTCGTAGAGACAGAAGATGTGCCCGTAGAGACAGAAGATGTGCCTGTAGAGACAGAAGATGTGCCTGTAGAGACAGAAGATGTGCCTGTAGTGACAGTGACAGTCAACACATTATTTTAAAGCATGCAGAAGCAGCAACAATTTGACACCATCATTATACGTACAGAGGAAGGAGGGGGAAGTTATGGTGGGGACAAACTAATGGTTTTGACAAGTACTCCTCCCGCAAGCTGACATTTTTAACACCTCAAGTGTTCTCTCTTTCAGGAAGTACTCAGAAGTGGGGATAGAATGCTGCAAAGTTTGTATGTGTGATAATAACAATGAAGTGCACTCAGGAGCATGGTCGGTTGGTGGCCAGTTTGTTGAAGTAGTACCATCCAAATGGTGTGATGAAGGTCGTTAGGGATCGTGATGTCTTGGCTAAAGAAATTTGCCAGAATCCACAGTTCGTATCAAGTTTACTGAAAACCTTAGCTCCTGTTAGCTGAACGAGAGTCTCATCCACTTTTGGCAGTGGATGTACCTCCCTGAGGACATTCTCGTTTAGAGGTGACACAAATTCGAATTGCTCCAGCTTTCTTTGGCACTACAGCCATTCCTGCACACCATGCAAGGTGTTGGTTAATCCACTTTGGATATGACACTGATAGATTCCATCCTGGTAAGCTCTTCTTTCACTTTTGGCTTTAGAGGTGATGGGATGTGTGTCGGAGCCAAGAGAGAGTATGTTTCAGCATCAGTCTTGAGAATGACTTCATACTCCTCTCCTAGACTGCCAAGGCCCGATGAATACTTCTGCATTATGCTATCCTGAATTTGGGGGTACCGTATTTGCCGGAGTATAAGTCGCAGTAGTAGCTCCAAATCTTCTTCTCCAATTGAGGGGTGCGACTTATAATCCGAACATGCCGCTTTTCCTTAAACAACTGGGCGGGGTCTCTAGTGGCACGTGTGTCGATAAAATGTCTGGGAAGCTTACACTGCTGGCTTTAAGCTCAAAGTAGTTGGGTATGCAGAGAAGTTCGGAAACAGAGCAGCGGAAAGAGAGTATAGAGTCAGTGAAAAATCGGTCAGGGACTGGAGAAAGAAGAAGAGTGTTTTGACAACGCTGCCGAGATGCGCTAAAGGAAGGAAGGAGTGGTATTAGAAACTTTACCTATTGTCATTGCGCATGCGACCTATACTCCAACTATTATAGATTTCCAAAATGATGGCCAACTTTGGGGGGTGCGACTTATATTCCAGTGCGACTTATACTCCGGCAAATACGGTATATAGTTTCCACCACTCAGATACAAAAAAAAAGGCCAATGAAAATTCCTTTTTCCTCAGTCATTTCAGCATGATATCAATTCTAGCATGTGGCACGTGTGCATGCATGGGGAGGGGGGGGGGGGGGGGGGGATAACTGTACAAAGGGGCCCCATTTTAATATAAATATAAATTGGAGTGGGGTGGATGGCTAATATTATGGGGCCTTAATTTTCCCTTAACACCAGCAATTTAAATGTAAAAAACAAAAGAAAAAACAGAAAAAAGGTTGTTTTTTCCTCCCTTTTTCCACTAACATAATTAGCATAATTTGCACAGTAAATTAGGTCCATTCAAGAAAAAATGGAGGACTTGAAGACTCTAAATCTACCAAAGCATGTCCCTGTTACTATACTTCTCGATTGTGAGGGAAAGGCATGAGGTAGAGGTGGCTGTTGACAAGTAATCAAGCCTGCTCACATGCTGCTTCAGAATTGAGTAAAAACCACATGTGCTGTATAAGAAAATGTATGACTCAGCTGATTTTGTGGAGTTCTTCTGGAAAAACTGTTACCAAGTCCAAAAGAGACTGTCATTTGATCAACCTGCAAAATATTCGCTGTTTGGTTGGTAGAAGTCCAGGTCCTTGAAGTCAAGTCCTTGACGAGGCTGTAGCTGAGCCTACATGGGTGAAGTCAAAACTAGCAATACGATATGTTATGTGCTGATATTTGTGTATATAGTGGGAACATAATTACATAGTGCAGACAACAATAGCAACTAGACAAGGCATGTGTTGATTTGTGTTTTGTACACGAACAACAAAAAAGTTAGAAAAAGTGTTTAAAAGACAGTGGGTCCTGTGAAGCTCAAATTTGTATATAGTCTGAATTGCTCAATTTTAATTTACAGGGAAAAACAACAAAACAAATTAACGAAATTGATTATTATATAGTTAATTATGTGTTAATGAAGTTGGTATGTTACGTTGGCTCTTTAAATAAAAATGAAAATGAAGAAGAAAAAAAATTAACGAAAAAAATTATTTAAAATGTTTGAATTTAACAAAAATTAAGGAAACAAGACTATACCAATGTGGACAACCAGTTAATGCTTTAAAGTCAATAATTTTATGGTTCATCAAAATTTGTTGTGGTCTTCATGGCTAGAGTAAAAAATAACTTTTTAGTCATGTACTATGAGAATTGCTGAAATCAAATGTGGGGAAACTTAGTTCAAATACATGGGTGTGTCTAACTTCTCAATGGTATATAGCATTGTCAGTCTAATTTATTTCTCACCTACAGTACCCATTACAAAGTTTTGCAAACTAAGGAATACACTGGTACAAAAAATTGGTTGGATATACACTGGGATTGTATGTGGTACCATCTCATAATCATTTGCAGCATCAGTTTACCAACTGGATATTTCGGCTAGATGCTCTAGCCTTCATCAGGAATAATGATTATTACTGAGGGCTAGAACATCAAAATGTCAAGTGAGTAATGATTATCAAGAGAGTCATTGTAGCTTTGCACAGCAAATCTCAGCTTTCTTATGCAAATGCAGTTCATATATACCTATATGACAGGAAAAATCAAGCGCTAATCAGGTCAGTAGAGCAAAGCGGGTCCTAGTAGCCAAAATCTTATTTTCTCATCTGCTATATACACAATTTATTTCCTGCAAAAAGAAGGGCTCTCCTACATTTAAAACACTACGGGGCTATCGTTTTCCAGTAAAAGATTCCCTCACAACTGAGGTTACGCCCGCCCACGTGAATGAAGTTGCGCGGGAAAACTTGAAAGTGAAGTTACAGCGGTTACTGCCACACAAAACTTATTTCGTTTAGGAAACTGAAGTTAAAGCAATGGCCAGCAACACAGACACCTCCAGTGACTGTGAAAGCCAGTGTAGCAGTGGACCAGAAGAAGTATTGTGCGACTACGAGAAAAAGAGGCTGGAGAATATTAAGAAAAACCAGGAGATGATGAAAGCCTTAGGTAAATAGCTATAGTTTTCTTACTGAATATCATTTTAGAGGTGCAATAACTAGAAAGCCGTTGCTTATGGAATAAACTTCCTAGTACAAAAATTTCAGTTAGCCACTAGCAGTATTACACCCAGCATTCTCCCACTGCATTGAAGATAAGTTTGAAAGGCTCATGGCTAGCATATCTACAAGTCTACAACCTAAGCTACAGGAAGAATAGAGAGAGAGAGCTCTTGGCCTTCTCTTTGACCCTCTATAAACTAGATAGCTATGTATTGCTTTAGTCAGTAAGGGGAAATGAGTAAGGGGAAATGAACCAGGCTTTTCGTTATCTGGCTGACCTTTTCCATTCAATGGGTTGGTCATCCTTGGACTCGGGCACAATAGTTTAGTAGTATTTTTTCTTAATAAAATGTAAATGGGAAAAAATTGTTAACTTTGAGAGTGCTTGAAATAGTGCATGTTGCTAAGCAACCAATTCAGCGGCTGTATGTTTTTGCAACAAAGAAAGTCAGTTGGTTTACTGAGAGGCTTACTTTTCCATGTAACTTGGCTGGTGATATTCTGGAATCATCTAGGGCTGTCCAAAGTTTAATCTTTCTCACATAATAATTGCTAGAGATGTCGTCTTTGAGTTTTGAATATCCATACAAACCTGCCAGAATTTTCCATGTCTCTTCTGGACCAGCCTGGTTAAAATAGAGATCTTATATTATATACATTCTCAAGAGATAATTCTCATACTGGAGTCTAGAGGCACAGACCTGGCCACTGATGCTCGACTAGAATAGCTTATGACATGTGGCTACACCATTACATAGAGAAACAAATGGACCAAAAAAATGGTATAAACAAAGAAAAAATAACTGTACATTATAGTAAAGATGATTTGTTAATAAGAAAGTAAACATTTAGGCCACACACTCTTAGATTTCCGCCAACCAATTTATAAACCAGTTTAAAAACATCATTGATCGACACCAAAATATTTTTTTTAAGTTGAAAGGTCTTGTCCTTACATAAGTTTTTAGTATATAAATGGGTGTGAATATAAGCATGATCTAAATGGATTTTATTATTATCTGTATATTTGGACAAGCCATAATAGTTGGGAGGGTTTATATATATAAGCTTGTCCACATCAGAAACATTGGATGACTTTATTCCTCGTCAATGATGATAACATTATGGGGAAGCAGGTTGGATAGGCAATTACGATGGATTATAGTTTTAAGTATTTATGTGGAATGTTCATGGAACATCCTGAGCATACGAAAACTAGATGGCTACATTAAGTCCATGTCTCTTACAGCTTATCATTGTTGTTTCCTAGGCACATAGAAGACTGGTAGGTGGGGTGCAAGTATCTGTAATGAGGTGGATCAAAGAGGACTGTTGTAATAATGTAATTAATAAATGTCGGTGTATATTACCACACACAGGTCTGCCAGTGAATGACGTTGGTAAGACAGGAAGACCCATCATCACTAGAAGTAAGGCTAGGAACAGCGGCATGACTCAGAGAGCTGGGAGGAACCATAAGAAGGGGAAGAATAATAGGAAGAGGCGAAGGTCAGCATCAGAGAGTGACTCCGACTGGGAGCCCTGGATGGACGTGCAGACCAGCAGGAGCACATGCAAGACAAGTCAGTTGCGGTGTAATCTGTATTAATACATGAACAAGATGCTAACTTTACATGCATGCACATAGAGCTGCCACGCTTGAGTTTGGCTGAATTCCTGGAGATGCAAGAAGTTGTGGACAAAGAAGTTGTGAGGAATTTCATTGCATTATAGGGAAAGAGGGGGCCTTGGAAACCAGCCCGTACCCAGTACTTTAGACCACACCTACTTTATGGCACCTTTACCTGTTTAATATTATGGACAATTGGCAAGCAGAAGCTATTTAGTGTAAAATGTAATGCCTGTCATAGATCTGTCAACATCGACTACACATATAATTTAATAATTCCATAGATCTATGATGGTGAGATCCACTAAGGGTTAAGCATTTGGGAGATACATCTCTTCAGACTAAACTTAAATGCATGAAGATACAAGGGAGACACTTGATCATGGCCAATTTACTGTCCCTTGGTCCCCTTTTATGAATCGGCTATAAAGACCTTACAATATTTTGGGTTGTTTTTCCCTCACCTGCAGTGAGAATAGCATACAAGTAGGTCATTAACTGACAAGATGACATTATTTTAAGCTTCTAAAGGCTTATTCACAATACGTCACATTAATGATGCAATGCTTCAATTTTGTGATATTGTGAATGCATCAAATTTCTTGAGTTTTACTCAAGCAATGCCATGCAGTGCGACTGCTCACAAAATATTGTAACTAGCTTAACACACAATTATTAGTGTGTGTGTGTGTGTGTGTGTGCAGGATGAGGTGATGAAGAGAGGATGTGTGGTAGGCAACAAGAGGCACAGAAGGATGTCTACACAAGGAGCTGGTAGGAGATCTACTAGGATACGTCAGGGGAGATTGTCTCTGCTGGAGATCACACTACCAGATATGTTCAGCTCAGACCTCTCGGATAAAGACGAGTTTAAAGGCTTCAGTGTTGAAGATTTGGAGCTGCCTAAAGGTTGCACATTGAGTCAGTTGTGCGATGATGATGGGAGTGGTGAAAATGGTGAATGTTTGTTCCCTGAAACATTGGATGACAAGGCAGAGTTCACAGGGTTCATGGAAGAGAATGTGTAAGTAGTCATTTGCATCATTGAGATTGCTTGGGCATTATTTATTGGGTGCTGTTGGTGCCATGCATGTTATATGCTATAATGCCCTGTAGATCGACTACTGAGGTACCCAACTGCAGCACTAGAAGAAGCTCGAGGCTTGCAACTGCTAATAATAAACAGTATGAAGAAGACGTCCTCTCAGATGAGGACGAATATTTGTGTGAGTTCAAACAACCATAGATAATGTTACTCTTTGGCCGTGTTTTACGATAATCTTCCTATAGTCTGTGATGACTGTAATGACCTGTATCATGGCGAGTGTCCCGTGCACGGTCCTCTCGCAGAGCTGGACCCCACGGCAGGATATGATAAAGCTTCGCTTGCCTACACACAATTACCGGTGCCAGCACAACTCACGGTTAGACCCTCGGTGATCCCCGGGGCGGGATTAGGAGTATTCGCTGTCTCGCTCATCAATAAAGGTGTGCGGGTTGGGCCTTATGAAGGCAGGAAAGTGGCATGGGAAGATATGGGAGATCTTCACAACACTGCCTACGCATGGGAGGTGAGTTATACATGACTTCATCACCAGTCAGTGCTCAGAACATGCAATGGACTATGGCAGATCGACACTTGGGGTTAGGGTTGGGGGTAGGGCTAGGGCAAGGCCTAGGGCTAATATTTTGCCCCTTTATCACTTGAGTGTATGTTAGCTTATAACTCGGGACCACATGGACCAATCGATATTAAACTGGGTGTGGATTTGAGTGCCCACCCATGAACAGTATTAATATTTGCATTTTGTAATTAGTACTCCGTAAACAAAATGGCCCACAATGATTGCCTAAAATGAGCTATTCTGCCAATCCAAAAAGGAAATCAATACACGAGAAATGGCTTTAAACCTTCTCTAAAGGCCACACAAAGTTAAGTGAGGATCAGCCCTTGGGGTCACAAGTTATAAGCTGACATACAGATAACATTTTTTTTGCTTTAGCCGAGTTGACTTACTAGAACCGTTGCCTGAAGATACTTCAACAGTCAGTCAACATTCCATTCTGAACCAGACCATTATCTCTACTCAAGTCTCTATCTGAAGCATACACTGCTAACATCTCTCCTTGCTGATAGCTCATGCTGGTCAGAGTGTGGCTAGATACATCCTTTTGCCCTTCCTTAGATAGCTCAGGTTATGGAACTGTCAGACATCAATCAAACTGACTACCTGATCCTATTTCACATTTTTGCAAGTTAGCATCAAGTAATCAATAATTGCTTAACCCCCGGATGAGGGACCAATTCAAATAACCTCTATGGTAGGTCGATGCCCATTAAAAAAAAACAATGCTCAAGTCATGTATCTGTGAAGCTCGTCCTCCGCAACTTGATTAATTGTGTCACAGATTCGTGATGCTTGACCTGCAAGGGTTAAGTAATTTATCTCACCAGGTAAGTAGTCTCCCTTACAAGATAATCCTCCCTCCCAATGTATCCTCCTGTATAGGAATACAGCAACACAAATTGCATACAAATTTACCTCTAGCCATAGGCCACCTCCAGTGCCGCATAGTCTCTGATTGTGTACAATAACTGTGGGCTGTTGCAAGTAAGTCATCCATTATGTATTCTAGGAAAAGAAAAGTTGTTCACTTTAGAAAAGTTGATTATTAGCGCTAATGAGCGCTAATGTGAAACAAGTTTTGCTAAGCATGCATTATTCATGAACACTATATTAATGTAAATTTAGGCTCTCCCACTGCCTCACCCACCTCTAATGACAGACCACTTCCTTTGAGAGACGAGTTTATAGTATTTTATAGTCACTCAAAAGAAAGACTACTGTTTTCCAGTATATCTTGATACCAAAACTGACAGAACCAAGTTCTGGATCGAAAGCCGAATCAAAATTTCAGCCTGAAGGAGAGGGGGGCTTCTATTAGAGAGTGGCGACTATTTGGAGGGACGAGAGCAGGCATATCACGTGGAAAAATAAAGAGTGAGATGGCAACAATTGACTCGGCAGTCCCATGTGGGGAAAATTAAATTACACACAGCAAGAACTTTGAGAGCTATTAGCAGTCGTCTTCTAGAACAACTTCACTCTGTTCAAGTTCACCAACATTCTGCAGGAACAGGGGGACTGCTCAAGAGAGAGAGAGAGAGAGAGAGGCACTTATTACCTGGACTAAGCTCAAACAATACTGTTACTATTGCACATGCTTTGTGTGAAAATGTAGAGAGCGAGCGTGGGTCGGTGTGTGTGTTCAAGAGCAGCTACTGTTTCCGAAGTGGCTACTATTTCACTCGGCAAGAGCAAGTGCGGTTGGGTGGGGTGGCATTATTAGACAGTAGCGACCAAATAAGAGGGACATAAATATACTTTTGGGCATGTTCTGAGGGAATGTATAAGCTTGCAGAAATAGCTTCAGGCTATTTATTATTGTCAGTCCAGTATATGTAAACTGTAAAAACTGTCTTCATAATACCCCTGCTATATGTCTGGCACATAATCAAGAATTCTATCCCATTACTGTCACTGCTATAGATCCGGCATGAAGGGGTTGATCCATATTTCATTGATGGACAAGACTCTTCCCACTCTAACTGGATGAGATTTGTTAACTGTGCCAGAAATGAAGACGAGCAGAATATACTGGCTTACCAGTATCATGGCAGCATCTATTATCGCACATTTAAAACCATATACCCCAAATCGGAGCTCTTGGTCTGGTATGGGGAACAGTATGCCAAGGAGTTGGGCATACATCCAAACACTGACGGTTAGTCTGCATAATACATAATATTGCTACAGCACATTCATGGAATAATAAGTGTTTGCTTCTTATTATAGCCTGCACTGCTAATTTCTGTTGCCGTGGTTGTGGAGGATCTTTCTCAGAAGAAACTTCCTTTTACATCCATTTGAAGTACAGAATATGTGCAAGGACTCATCCACAAACCTTTACTTGCCTCATGTGCCATCAACATTTCACACAACTTGAGTGCTTGCAACAACACATTAGGAAACATGAGGACCTTGCTCAAGACAAACAATGCTCCTACTGTGGAAAGAGTTTCAATCATAGGAGACATACAGAGGCATCTCAGGACACATACAGGAGAGAAGCTATACAAGTGCGAGTACTGTGGAAAGAGTTTCAATCAGAGGGGCAGTCTACAGGGGCACATCAGGACACATACAGGCGATAAGCCATACAAGTGCGAGTACTGTGGAAAGAGTTTCAGTCGTAGTTACAGCCTACAGGGGCACCTCAGGACACATACAGGAGACAAGCCATACAAGTGCGAGTACTGTGGAAAGAGTTTCAATCAGAGGGGTGACCTACACAGGCACCTCAGGACACATACAGGAGACAAGCCATACAAGTGCGAGTACTGTGGAAAGAGTTTCAATCAGAGGTGCAACCTACAGAGGCATCTCAGGACACATACAGGAGACAAGCCATACAAGTGCGAGTACTGTGGAAAGAGTTTCAATGAGAGGGGAAGCCTACAGGGGCACATCAGGACACATACAGGAGACAAGTCATACAAGTGCGAGTACTGTGAAAAGAGTTTCAATCAGAGGTGCGACCTACAGAGGCATGTCAGGGCACATACAGGAGACAAGCCATACAAGTGCGAGTACTGTGGAAAGAGTTTCAATCAGAGGGGAAGCCTACAGGGGCACATCAGGACACATACAGGAGACAAGCCATACAAGTGCGAGTACTGTGGAAAGAGTTTCAATCAGAGGTGCAACCTACAGAGGCATCTCAGGACACATACAGGAGACAAGCCATACAAGTGCGAGTACTGTGGAAAGAGTTTCAATCAGAGGGGAAGCCTACAGGGGCACATCAGGACACATACAGGAGACAAGCCATACAAGTGCGAGTACTGTGAAAAGAGTTTCAATCAGAGGTGCGACCTACAGAGGCATGTCAGGGCACATACAGGAGACAAGCCATACAAGTGCGAGTACTGTGGAAAGAGTTTCAATCAGAGGGGAAGCCTACAGGGGCACATCAGGACACATACAGGAGACAAGCCATACAAGTGCGAGTACTGTGGAAATAGTTTCAGTTGTAGTCACAGCCTACAGAGGCACGTCAGGACACATACAGGAGACAAGCCATAGAATCGCAAGTATGATCATTATTGACAGTTACAATTTTCACACTTCATTTCTAAAACCATCACTTGAAAGTGGCCCTATAGCAGCCAATGTGGGCACACTCTGTCTTTATAATCACATGCCCTAAGACTACATGCACACTGCTTCCACTGCAAGAAGCAACTCATTCAACATGTGCATCGATAAATCATGTGAATAGCAAGATGAGACTGCAGTGGAGTAGGAACATATAATGATGATTGGGGGGGCCGAACCGATTAATGTTGCTGTCGAGGGAATCCATGCCACCAATCACTAACACAGACTATTATTTGAGACCCATATATTTTTGACTAGCGAACAATGAGCAAAGAACAAATGCATGTTTTATACAATTATTTATAATTTCCAAAAAAAGTTCTTCGCATCTAGAAATATATTCTCTGGCCACATCAAGTTTATCTGTTCTTTCGCGATGGATATGCAGTAGCATACAATGATTTAGCCTCGCTTGTGTCATGGAGTTCCAAAGGTAGTCTTTTATGCATTTTAGAGCAGAAAAGCTGCGTTCAGCAGATGAAGTGGTGAGTGGAATGGTAAGATAGAGTTTGTGGACTTCTGTGATGATTTTCTTGAGACCAGATTGGTGGTTTAGAATGTCACAAATAGTCTGAACTCTGGTCACTTTCTGGATTGTGATACCATCCAAGGGTGTAGCCTTGATTATATCTGGAATCATTTTAAATGAATTTCCAACTTATCCATGTTGATATCACTGCCATACAACTCTTTCAGTCTTGCAGAAAGTGAACCACTTTTGCCATTTGCACTGTCCACCAACAATGATTCAATAGTCTTCACGAAAATGAAGTTTTCTTGCTGAAATTGTCTCTGTAGTACACCCTTCATACGGTCAATTGCCTCAAAATACTCCTTTCTATAATAATCCTCAATATATGTAAAGGTATGGTGTGGTGCTCCATGATCTAATCTCCTTGGAAACTGCCTTTGGCGAGGTAGAACAGGTGGAACACAACACACTTTCGAGGCTTTCACTACTACAGAATCATAGAAAGATTTAAAATGATGATCGGTACGAATTCTCTCAAGTGAACGAATGCACAAGTCTATAGCCATAAAACAGTCATCAACATTAGTCTCCTCTGCTTGAAAGGTAATGGACAGCTGTTGACATACTGAAGACTTATACCGATAGCTCCAATCCAAAATATGTGCAGAATTTTCCATAAGTGATGGCATACCATTTGCTCGTCTAGAACAGTGATCCATTCCATAAGAATAAATCTCCATTGTTTCCCTTAGTGCTTCATAGTTGTTGATTATGGCTTGCATGGCACCAGTACGGGTAGTCCATCTAGTTTAGTATCAAAAGAGAGCACACACAGAGAGACCCATCTTTTGAGGTATATATCAAGTCCATACCATGAACTTTGCAGAATCTACGGAGCTCTAAAATTGTATATAACCACAAGTAAAAATAATTAAAATGCAACTGTCTCACCTTGGTTAACCACTTACTGAGCTATTTTGTGCCAAGTTTACATAGATAAGTAGAGATGTAAGCAATGATACGCCCTTCATATTATTGGGGGGCCCCCTAACTGTTGAATATTGGGGGGCCATGGCCCCACGGCCCCCATGGTTCTTACTCCCCTGGACTGTTTATTTAAGATGTGGTCCTGTGTGTGTAATGTTTGATAGATGCATGGTGATATTAAAATTAAGACTGTTCATTAGCATCTCTCCTTGTTCAATACGGTATGTGTGTGTCCATGTGATGGGTGTGTCAATGTGATATGTTTGTGTCCATCTGATGTGTACATGTGATGGGTGTGCATGTGATGAGCATCCATGTGATTGTGTCCATGTGATGTTTCCATGTCCATGTGATGTGTGTGTCCATGTGATGTTTATGTGTCCATGTGATGGGCGTGTGTGGTTGGAAGACAATTCTTCAAGAGGAAAAAAAAAGGTTAGCATAGGCATAAAAAAGCCCTACCATTTATGGCTGACTGACCTTTCCCTACCAAATATATACAAGGGAAGTAAAAGAGATTCTAATTCCAAGGTAGAAGTTGTACGTAGAGTTCATCAACTCTCCTTTTTATAGATTCCACAATTTAGCATCCTAGGAAAGTTACATCCTGGCAGAGGTGAGGAAGACATTCCCACATTCCAGCAAGTAGAAGATACGCACATCACAATATCGCAGCATACCGAGCCATAATAAAAAAAATGTATGCATATATATACATGTATATAACATATCTACATACATAACACAGACAGAAACCATAAAAGGAATGAGATATAGACACTATGTAGATACCTCCCCTTGTGCACCATACAACAGAAGGTAGCACGAAAGGAGTTAATAATAATTCTTGATATACTATGTTGGAGTTCGAATATTAGAATCTAAGTTACGCACTGCAGTACACATCAGATAATTATGCATATGCTCTCCTTTCTCCCCCCACTAGTTTTTGCGTCCAGCCAACCCCTCGTAGGTGAATTTTTGGTCCACTCCAGCTACAATCATGGGACTGTCCGTCTCGCTAGACATGCTGACCACAGAGTCTCATCGAGGTAGCATGCGCTCGTTAACACGATCATACTTCCTGGCATCATCGAAGCTGCCAATTTTGTCCTTCAAATCTACAATAGCTGTTGGGAGAGTGGGTGGGGCAAAAGGTAAGGTAAGGCATAACAGACAAGATATTCATCAGGTTCCATTGTTACGCACCAGAGCTAATTTCTTCTTTGCCTTCTGTAAGTACACCCATTGGGAGTTGTCCAGACGGAGCCAGACCCTTCAGAGCAATCACATTCTCACGCTCCGCCCTAATTAGCACACACGCAAGTGACACAACATGATACAGCTGTTGTTTATGGGATGGAGTGGTGGGAGAAAGTGGTGGTGGTGAAAATTACACAATATTCCTGATGAAAGCTAGAGCTTCTAGCAAAATGTTGAGCGAGCAATTAAGTTGATTATCAGCAAAGTCATCTATTCCTGATGAAGGCTAGAGTATCTAGTCGAAGCGTCAAGAGAATACAATTTTAGGTTGATAGTTATTTATCGTAAAGTCATATTGTAAAGTCATAATCGCTCTAAATGTTTTACACTTGAGAAAAGAGTTGCTCCAAGAGTGATGAAATGATGTGTAGCCTTCTTCGATAGAGTTGATTTTTACCCAGAACTGTGGCTTATGGATGAAGGACTTGAGATGTTTACTGTTGACAAAAAAGATATAAATATTAAGCAGACCACCAGCATATATAACATGGTGTCCAGCTACACACTAGAAAATGCCACGACCACAAGACAAGTTGTTTGTATTCCGATTACAAGCAGTTATCAGTTACATAGCAAGGACTGCTTGTGGACATAATGAACTTCAACCCCCCCCCCCCTTACACACACACTGATCCTCCTCACCTGAGCATGGAGAAGACCCGTGCCATCTTCCCCACTGCCCTGATCTTATTCTTGATAACAGCCTTCCTCTGAGCAATGCTCGAGTCTTCTTTGGACCCAGGAACTACCTTCACATCATCAGCCACTGACAAGTCATCAGCCCCACCCTTCAGAGTTAGAACATTCACCAACATCTCTGTCACTGCATTCAGAGAGAAGAATGAGAGGTCAGAGCTCAAGTAGAATTTGCATGTTTACTGCTCCAGCTAACCAATGGCAAGAACCACTTCTGAAACCTTCAAGAGCCACTAATTTGGCATGGTTGTACCAAAAGTTAACTTCAAAGTTGGCTGCAATTAATGGTCCGACAATTCATAGGGCCTAACAATATTAATACCAAATACACCCACTCTCATATATGCATACTTGTACACATGTGCTGTGCAGATTAACTCACACACAAACATATGACTAACTTGAAAAAAGCACAACTACAGCATTAAGAGCTTGGTGACCCCATGACCTAACTGAGAAAGGTTTGCTCGCTCATGTATGCGTCTCCAGCAATGGCGAGAGGAGACAAAGGAAAGTGACATGCCTTCTAGGCTATTAATTCTCAACGACCTCTAAGTTGACATCACAGATGCAAGGACTTGCTTGATTATCAACTTGAACCTACTCCTCAACATCTCAGCTAGATGCTCTACCCTTCATCAGGGATAATGAAACATTGAACACTCATGTGATCATGTGAAGTTGCTATATACTGTTAGAAGCTATGCACTATGTGATGTGAAGCACACCCTAGCACACACACATGAACCGGATGAGCAGCGATGAAGGGAGGGAGAATAACAATAATATCAATAACAAATTATTAAACAAGGAAGTCTCACCAGGCTAGGAGACAAGAAGGAACTGATGTGAAGGAAGCATTGCACATGAGAGTATTTAGCACTGGAACTTGAATTTAATAACACCCCACCCCCCACTTAGCAGAATACCCCACCCCCTCACTTAGCAAAATACTAATAACACCCAACCCCCCACTTAGCAAAACACTAATAAAACCCAACCCCCCACTTAGCAAAATACTAATAACACACCACACCCCATTTAGCAAAATAGACAAAAAATAACCAACTAATAATAAAAACCACCTACTAATAAAAAATATTATGGTGGTCGTAGTTTCAAATCCAGGCCCTTGAGAGTGCCGAATAGCAGTCAGGTAAGTCCAGTCCACAATCCCCATTGAGCCGCTCCGCACTATGTGCAATGCCTCCTTCACTAGTTTCTTTCTGGCCCCTAGCCTGGTCTGATGTGACTCACATGGCGGATAGCTAGCTACTGGTATAGATAAACGTAAAGTGAATCTTAGCATCTCATTGATTGAGTATATTTGTTGATTATCTTGGCAGAAATCCTGATTACTTCTTCAGTAAATAAAAAAATATATAAATAATATAACAATAATAACAATAATAATAATTATATAATAATAAAATTAAAATAATCAAGGAAGGGGGGGCTGGCTGACAAAAACAACAACCCCCACCCCCAAAAATGCACGCACACACACTAAAAAAACAAGAAGAAAACTTGAGTAGTGAGTTCTCTGCACATTCACTATAATTATAGTGCACACTCTGCACACTCACTATATACTGCATACTCGGCACGTTCACTATATAAAGTATTATAGGGAGCCAAGGGAAAACATGGTTTCTGCTAGCCCTTATTAAAGTCTGAAAAGCAGGAATAATAACACAATCCGTGTGCCTCCCATTTGAAGATAAACAACAACAATAAACAATAACAAAATTGGTTTGAGAGGGCGAGGCAGTCTCTTGGATATCTCCTCATCCCCCTTACAAGATCCTGTACATGCACCTAATGACTATAGGAGGGAGGTGGCTTAGAAGGATCCCATGAGTGGGTCAACTTTTATCTTGTGTCTACCCCTCGGCACAACACAAGGGTTAGCGGCACATTAGGTCCTTAAGTGATTAATGCCACACCTACCAATGGCCAAACGGTAAAAACTAGTGCAAAATAAGACCTACACCTATGAGGACCTATCAGGAGCACCTTCGGATGGATTAGAGTGAGGGAGGACTGTTATAAGGACAGATCACGCTTGATTAGCTGGTTCAAAGGCCACTACAACATTTTAATAACCAATTGACCACTAGAAGTGCCAATAAGCACGGGGTATCATTGTTCACAGAAGCAAATGGAGAAGTGACGACTTGTGGAAACAGCTTGAGTCTCTTTCTGCTGAAGCAATCTTCCAGATGCTCCCCCAATTTGAAATCTATCACACACAAGTCGTCTCCTTTTGCTATTATAAACAATGAAGTACGCACTACTTCCTCTCAACAAATTACAATATCTGCATGATGAGAAAATTGCTATGTCAAATACGCAGTAGGCAGTACTTCCCTGCTGTTGCTGTACTGCAGCTCACTGGAACTTCTCATCTGCTGCTTCTGTTGTTCTGGCCTTATATATACGAGCATCACCTGCACTTGCAAACTTGAGGAAAGTGGTCTCTGACTTAATTTGGAGTCGTACACACTAATATTGCCATTGAACCCAGTTGATCCAATGGAACTGACCAGTGTGATGAATCTAAATCAAGTTTCTATCCCAAAGAGTTGACTGCAGGCCACCAAGGGTTGGAAATTACTGTTGTAAGAGTTTCATTACTTGGCTCATTTCCAGCTAAAATCCTTGACCAACTCATTTCAATTACAGGAGAAGATTTGTCATTATCCTGTCTTTTCCTATCTTCTTGACCATTATCAGCTCTCTTTGTATACAACCTCATTCCTGTGACATTAACCTTCTTTTGAAATACATCTCCAGCTTCATTGCTCAGTTAGTGAACACCTTTTCCCAGTTTTTACTGATTATGCAGGGACCTCACCATGCCAGGGTGAATTTTCTCTGTTTATCTGCCATGTTTTCTACAAGAACAATCTGGAAGATGCTTATAAGCTTCTTTTTGCTTCACATGTGCATTGTCAATATATTTTTTTTGCACTAGTGAAATCTTTTTCTCTTGAGATTTTCAATAATGACTTTGAAATCTATGTAACCTTCATTACCATGCTTTAAAAACTCGGCATCAATGGGAACTCTCATATGTTACTAGTAGAGCATAGAGCATATAATAAGGATAATGTTTAGCCTGGATGCTCCTTATGGTATCTATTTGTTCATTCCAGATATGTTGGTTGTCGTCAATAATCTTGGCTAGACACCGTGACAATGTTTGATAACTGCTCAATTGCCTTTATTATGATGGAAAAAAAGGGGAATTATGTATATTTTCATTTTTACAGCATATATACAGTGGAAACTATTCATGTTCTGATTAGAGAAGTGTCCTTATTAGAATGTATTTTAGGATATCAACATTGAGGGGCTCTACTGTAATAACTTTTACCTGAGGACGGTAGGCACTAGTGGTTCTGTGTTCTGCATTGGTAACAGCATAAAACTCATCAGAGAATGACCTTGACCAATGATCAGAAATGATGGACATCCATGTCTGCATAATTATCATAAACATCAGAGTCATTAAAAATATATTATTGATGACGATTCGAATTAAGAACTTTGTTATTCCATGAGCTGCTTTATTAGGAAGAGGTCCAGCTTCTGCCCCCATTTCCTGAAATACTCAGTAGTGATGGTAATATAATTATTCCCACGTGAGAGCTCCGTCCCAACCTGATACTAGAGCGTTAGCTAGACAGGAATTCGGTGCAATTCACTTCTTAAGTTTTTTTTCTGGCTGTCAAAGATGAAACCTAGCAATTAGCATAATAGTTGCTTTTTTTCAAATTACTTCAGACATATAACTGAATATGGTTGCTCATCTCAGACCAGTAACACTTCACTGTATATATATATCAGTAGTCCTGTTGAAATGATTATACTGCCATGGATCTGATAATTCTCAATCTCTGGGTAAGTACCTTCAATGACATGTCTTTCAAACCTATATAAAAATAGCAGATATGAAGATAGGAGGGCAAAGAAAGGAAACCCTCCTCCCGCCATTTAGAAATCGTCTGCCTGTGCTGTAACCCACTCACCACTTGTGTAATAGAGTTTAGTATCCTCCACTGCAAAGAAGGTAGCTCTTTTTTACCATTCTTGTCAGGGTATACAGTTTTCACCACTCAGATACAAAAAAAAAGGCCAATGAAAATTCCTTTTTCCTCAGTCATTTCAGCATGATATCAATTCAAGCATGTGGCACGTGTGCATGCATGGGGAGGGGGGGGGGATAACTGTACAAAGTGGCCCCATTTTAATATGAATATAAATTGGAGTGGGGTGGATGGCTAATATGATGAGGACTTAATTTTCCCTTAACACCAGCAATTTAAATGTAAAAAACAAAAGAAAAAACGGAAAAAAGGTTGTTTTTTCCTCCCTTTTTCCACTAACATAATTAGAGTAAATTAGGTCCATTCAAGAAAAAATGGAGGACTTGAAGACTCTAAATCTACCAAAGCATGTCCCTGTTACTATACTTCTCGATTGTGAGGGAAAGGCATGAGGTAGAGGTGGCTGTTGACAATAATCAAGCCTGCTCACATGCTGCTTCAGAATTGAGTAAAAACCACATGTGCTATATAAGAAAATGTATGACTCAGCTGATTTTGTGGAGTTCTTCTGGAAAAACTGTTACCAAGTCCAAAAGAGACTGTCATTTGATCAACCACCAAAATATTCGCTGTTTGGTTGGTAGAAGTCCAGGTCCTTGAAGTCAAGTCCTTGACGAGGCTGTAGCTGAGCCTACATGGGTGAAGTCAACACTAGCAATACGATATGTTATGTGCTGATATTTGTGTATATAGAGAGAACATAATTACATAGTGCAGACAACAATAGCAACTAGACAAGGCATGTGTTGATTTGTGTTTTGTACACGAACAACAAAAAAGTTAGAAAAAGTGTTTAAAAGACAGTGGGCCCTGTGAAGCTCAAATTTGTATATAGTCTGAATTGCTCAATTTTAATTTACAGGGAAAAACAACAAAACAAATTAACGAAATTGATTATTATATAGTTAATTATGTGTTAATGAAGTTGGTATGTTATGTTGGCTCTTTAAATAAAAATGAAAATGAAGAAGAAAAAAAAGTAACGAAAAAAATTATTTAAAATGTTTGAATTTAACAAAAATTAAGGAAACAAGACTATACCAATGTGGACAACCAGTTAATGCTTTAAAGTCAATAATTTTATGGTTCGTCAAAATTTGTTGTGGTCTTCATGGCTAGAGTAAAAAATAACTTTTTAGTCATGTACTATGAGAATTGCTGAAATCAAATGTGGGGAAACTTAGTTCAAATACATGGGTGTGTCTAACTTCTCAATGGTATATAGCATTGTCAGTCTAATTTATTTCTCACCTACAGTACCCATTACAAAGTTTTGCAAACTAAGGAATACACTGGTACAAAAAATTGGTTGGATATACACTGGGATTGTATGTGGTACCATCTCATAATCATTTGCAGCATCAGTTTACCAACTGGATATTTCGGCTAGATGCTCTAGCCTTCATCAGGAATAATGATTATTACTGAGGGCTAGAACATCAAAATGTCAAGTGAGTAATGATTATCAAGAGAGTCATTGTAGCTTTGCACAGCAAATCTCAGCTTTCTTATGCAAATGCAGTTCATATATACCTATATGACAGGAAAAATCAAGCGCCAATCAGGTCAGTAGAGCAAAGCGGGTCCTAGTAGCCAAAATCTTATTTTCTCATCTGCTACACAATTTATTTCCTGCAAAAAGAAGGGCTCTCCTACATTTAAAACACTACGGGGCTATCGTTTTCCAGTAAAAGATTCCCTCACAACTGAGGTTACGCCCGCCCACGTGAATGAAGTTGCGCGGGAAAACTTGAAAGTGAAGTTACAGCGGTTACTGCCACACAAAACTTATTTCGTTCATGAAACTGAAGTTAAAGCAATGGCCAGCAACACAGACACCTCCAGTGACTGTGAAAGCCAGTGTAGCAGTGGACCAGAAGAAGTATTGTGCGACTACGAGAAAAAGAGGCTGGAGAATATTAAGAAAAACCAGGAGATGATGAAAGCCTTAGGTAAATAGCTATAGTTTTCTTACTGAATATCATTTTAGAGGTGCAATAACTAGAAAGCCGTTGCTTATGGAATAAACTTCCTAGTACAAAAATTTCAGTTAGCCACTAGCAGTATTACACCCAGCATTCTCCCACTGCATTGAAGATAAGTTTGAAAGGCTCATGGCTAGCATATCTACAAGTCTACAACCTAAGCTACAGGAAGAATAGAGAGAGAGAGCTCTTGGCCTTCTCTTTGACCCTCTATAAACTAGATAGCTATGTATTGCTTTAGTCAGTAAGGGGAAATGAGTAAGGGGAAATGAACCAGGCTTTTCGTTATCTGGCTGACCTTTTCCATTCAATGGGTTGGTCATCCTTGGACTCGGGCACAATAGTTTAGTAGTATTTTTTCTTAAAAAAATGTAAATGGGAAAAAATTGTTAACTTTGAGAGTGCTTGAAATAGTGCATGTTGCTAAGCAATCAATTCAGCGGCTGTATGTTTTTGCAACAAAGAAAGTCAGTTGGTTTACTGAGAGGCTTACTTTTCCATGTAACTTGGCTGGTGATATTCTGGAATCATCTAGGGCTGTCCAAAGTTTAATCTTTCTCACATAATAATTGCTAGAGATGTCGTCTTTGAGTTTTGAATATCCATACAAACCTGCCAGAATTTTCCATGTCTCTTCTGGACCAGCCTGGTTAAAATAGAGATCTTATATTATATACATTCTCAAGAGATAATTCTCATACTGGAGTCTAGAGGCACAGACCTGGCCACTGATGCTCGACTAGAATAGCTTATGACATGTGGCTGCACCATTACATAGAGAAACAAATGGACCCAAAAAATGGTATTTTAGTATATAAATGTGTGTGAATATAAGCATGATCTAAATGGATTTTATTATTATCTGTATATTTGGACAAGCCATAATAGTTGGGAGGGTTTATATATATAAGCTTGTCCACATCAGAAACATTGGATGACTTTATTCCTCGTCAATGATGATAACATTATGGGGAAGCAGGTTGGATAGGCAATTACGATGGATTATAGTTTTAAGTATTTATGTGGAATGTTCATGGAACATCCTGAGCATACGAAAACTAGATGGCTACATTAAGTCCATGTCTCTTACAGCTTATCATTGTTGTTTCCTAGGCACCTAGAAGACTGGTAGGTGGGGTGCAAGTATCTGTAATGAGGTGGATCAAAGAGGACTGTTGTAATATGTAATTAATAAATGTCGGTGTATATTACCACACACAGGTCTGCCAGTGAATGACGTTGGTAAGACAGGAAGACCCCTCATCACTAGAAGTATGGCTAGGAACAGCGGCATGACTCAGAGAGCTGGGAGGAACCATAAGAAGGGGAAGAAGAATAGGAAGAGGCGAAGGTCAGCATCAGAGAGTGACTCCGACTGGGAGCCCTGGATGGACGTGCAGACCAGCAGGAGCACATGCAAGACAAGTCAGTTGCGGTGTAATCTGTATTAATACATGAACAAGATGCTAACTTTACATGCATGCACATAGAGCTGCCACGCTTGAGTTTGGCTGAATTCCTGGAGATGCAAGAAGTTGTGGACAAAGAAGTTGTGAGGAATTTCATTGCATTATAGGGAAAGAGGGGGCCTTGGAAACCAGCCCGTACCCAGTACTTTAGACCACACCTACTTTATTGCACCTTTACCTGTTTAATATTATGGACAATTGGCAAGCAGAAGCTATTTAGTGTAAAATGTAATGCCTGTCATAGATCTGTCAACATCGACTACACATATAATTTAATAATTCCATAGATCTATGATGGTGAGATCCACTAAGAGTTAAGCATTTGGGAGATACATCTCTTCAGACTAAACTTAAATGCATGAAGATACAGGGAGACACTTGATCATGGCCAATTTACTGTCCCTTGGTCCCCTTTTATGAATCGGCTATAAAGACCTTACAATATTTTGGGTTGTTTTTCCCTCACCTGCAGTGAGAATAGCATACAAGTAGGTCATTAACTGACAAGATGACATTATTTTAAGCTTCTAAAGGCTTATTCACAATACGTCACATTAATGATGCAATGCTTCAATGTTGTGATATTGTGAATGCATCAAATTTCTTGAGTTTTACTCAAGCAATGCCATGCAGTGCGACTGCTCACAAAATATTGTAACTAGCTTAACACACAATTATTTTAGTGTGTGTGTGTGTGTGTGTGTGCAGGATGAGGTGATGAAGAGAGGATGTGTGGTAGGCAACAAGAGGCACAGAAGGACGTCTACACAAGGAGCTGGTAGGAGATCTACTAGGATACGTCAGGGGAGATTGTCTCTGCTGGAGGTCACACTACCAGATATGTTCAGCTCAGACCTCTCGGATAAAGACGAGTTTAAAGGCTTCAGTGTTGAAGATTTGGAGCTGCCTAAAGGTTGCACATTGAGTCAGTTGTGCAATGATGATGGGAGTGGTGAAAATGGTGAATGTTTGTTCCCTGAAACATTGGATGACAAGGCAGAGTTCACAGGGTTCATGGAAGAGAATGTGTAAGTAGTCATTGGCAATCATTGAGATTGCTTAGACATTATTTATATCGGCTGCTGTTGGTGCCATGCATGTTATATGCTATAATGCCCTGTAGATCGACTACTGAGGTACCCAACTGCAGCACTAGAAGAAGCTCGAGGCTTGCAACTGCTAATAATAAACAGTATGAAGAAGACGTCCTCTCAGATGAGGACGAATATTTGTGTGAGTTCAAACAACCATAGATAATGTTACTCTTTGGCCGTGTTTTACGATAATCTTCCTATAGTCTGTGATGACTGTAATGACCTGTATCATGGCGAGTGTCCCGTGCACGGTCCTCTCGCAGAGCTGGACCCCACGGCAGGATATGATAAAGCTTCGCTTGCCTACACACAATTACCGGTGCCAGCACAACTCACGGTTAGACCCTCGGTGATCCCCGGGGCGGGATTAGGAGTATTCGCTGTCTCGCTCATCAATAAAGGTGTGCGGGTTGGGCCTTATGAAGGCAGGAAAGTGGCACGGGAAGATATGGGAGATCTTCACAACACTGCCTACGCATGGGAGGTGAGTTATACATGCCTTCATCACCAGTCAGTGCTCAGAACATGCAATGGACTATGGCAGATCGACACTTGTGGTTAGGGTTGGGGGTAGGGCTAGGGCAAGGCCTATGGCTAATATTTTGCCCCTTTATCACTTGAGTGTATGTTAGCTTATAACTCGGGACCACATGGACCAATCGATATTAAACTGGGTGTGGATTTGAGTGCCCACCCATGAACAGTATTAATATTTGCATTTTGTAATTAGTACTCCGTAAACAAAATGGCCCACAATGATTGCCTAAAATGAGCTATTCTGCCAATCCAAAAAGGAAATCAATACACGAGAAATGGCTTTAAACCTTCTCTAAAGGCCACACAAAGTTAAGTGAGGATCAGCCCTTGGGGTCACAAGTTATAAGCTGACATACAGATAACATTTTTTTTGCTTTAGCCGAGTTGACTTACTAGAACCGTTGCCTGAAGATACTTCAACAGTCAGTCAACATTCCATTCTGAACCAGACCATTATCTCTACTCAAGTCTCTATCTGAAGCATACACTGCTAACATCTCTCCTTGCTGATAGCTCATGCTGGTCAGAGTGTGGCTAGATACATCCTTTTGCCCTTCCTTAGATAGCTCAGGTTATGGAACTGTCAGACATCAATCAAACTGACTACCTGATCCTATTTCACATTTTTGCAAGTTAGCATCAAGTAATCAATAATTGCTTAACCCCCGGATGAGGGACCAATTCAAATAACCTCTATGGTAGGTCGATGCCCATTAAAAAAAACAATGCTCAAGTCATGTATCTGTGAAGCTCGTCCTCCGCAACTTGATTAATTGTGTCACAGATTCGTGATGCTTGACCTGCAAGGGTTAAGTAATTTATCTCACCAGGTAAGTAGTCTCCCTTACAAGATAATCCTCCCTCCCAATGTATCCTCCTGTATAGGAATACAGCAACACAAATTGCATACAAATTTACCTCTAGCCACAGGCCACCTCCAGTGCCGCATAGTATCTGATTGTGTACAATAACTGTGGGGTGTTGCAAGTAAGTCATCCATTATGTATTCTAGGAAAAGAAAAGTTGTTCACTTTAGAAAAGTTGATTATTAGCGCTAATGAGCGCTAATGTGAAACAAGTTTTGCTAAGCATGCATTATTCATGAACACTATATTAATGTAAATTTAGGCTCTCCCACTGCCTCACCCACCTCTAATGACAGACCACTTCCTTTGAGAGACGAGTTTATAGTATTTTATAGTCACTCAAAAGAAAGACTACTGTTTTCCAGTATATCTTGATACCAAAACTGACAGAACCAAGTTCTGGATCGAAAGCCGAATCAAAATTTCAGCCTGAAGGAGAGGGGAGCTTCTATTAGAGAGTGGCGACTATTTGGAGGGACGAGAGCAGGCATATCACGTGGAAAAATAAAGAGTGAGATGGCAACAATTGACTCGGCATTCCCATGTGGGGAAAATTAAATTACACACAGCAAGAACTTTGAGAGCTATTAGCAGTCGTCTTCTAGAACAACTTCACTCTGTTCAAGTTCACCAACATTCTGCAGGAACAGGGGGACTGCTCAAGAGAGAGAGAGAGAGAGGCACTTATTACCTGGACTAAGTCCAAACAATACTGTTACTATTGCACATGCTATGTGTGAAAATGTAGAGAGAGAGCGTGGGTCGGTGTGTGTGTTCAAGAGCAGCTACTGTTTCGGAAGTGGCTACTGTTTCACTCGGCAAGAGCAAGTGCGGTTGGGTGGGGTGGCATTATTAGACAGTAGCGACCAAATAAGAGGGACATAAATATACTTTTGGGCATGTTCTGAGGGAATGTATAAGCTTGCAGAAATAGCTTCAGGCTATTTATTATTGTCAGTCCAGTATATGTAAACTGTAAAAACTGTCTTCATTAACCACTGCTATATGTCTGGCACATAATCAAGAATTCTATCCCATTACTGTCACTGCTATAGATCCGGCATGAAGGGGTTGATCCATATTTCATTGATGGACAAGACTCTTCCCACTCTAACTGGATGAGATTTGTTAACTGTGCCAGAAATGAAGACGAGCAGAATATACTGGCTTACCAGTATCATGGCAGCATCTATTATCGCACATTTAAAACCATATACCCCAAATCGGAGCTCTTGGTCTGGTATGGGGAACAGTATGCCAAGGAGTTGGGCATACATCCAAACACTGACGGTTAGTCTGCATAATACATAATATTGCTACAGCACATTCATGGAATAATAAGTGTTTGCTTCTTGTTATAGCCTGCACTGCTAATTTCTGTTGCCGTGGTTGTGGAGGATCTTTCTCAGAAGAAACTTCCTTTTACATCCATTTGAAGTACAGTTCAATATGTGCAAGGACTCATCCACAAACCTTTACTTGTCTCATGTGCCATCAACATTTCACACAACTTGAGTGCTTGCAACAACACATTAGGAAACATGAGGACCTTGCTCAAGACAAACAATGCTCCTACTGTGGAAAGAGTTTCAATCATAGGAGAGACATACAGAGGCATCTCAGGACACATACAGGAGAGAAGCTATACAAGTGCGAGTACTGTGGAAAGAGTTTCAATCAGAGGGGCAGTCTACAGGGGCACATCAGGACACATACAGGCGATAAGCCATACAAGTGCGAGTACTGTGGAAAGAGTTTCAGTCGTAGTTACAGCCTACAGGGGCACCTCAGGACACATACAGGAGACAAGCCATACAAGTGCGAGTACTGTGGAAAGAGTTTCAGTCGTAGTTACAGCCTACAGGGGCACCTCAGGACACATACAGGAGACAAGCCATACAAGTGCGAGTACTGTGGAAAGAGTTTCAATCAGAGGTGCAACCTACAGAGGCATCTCAGGACACATACAGGAGACAAGCCATACAAGTGCGAGTACTGTGGAAAGAGTTTCAATCAGAGGGGAAGCCTACAGGGGCACATCAGGACACATACAGGAGACAAGCCATACAAGTGAGAGTACTGTGGAAAGAGTTTCAATCAGAGGGGATGCCTACAGGGGCACATCAAGACACATACAGGAGACAAGCCATACAAGTGCGAGTACTGTGGAAATAGTTTCAGTCGTAGTCACAGCCTACAGAGGCACGTCAGGACACATACAGGAGACAAGCCATAGAATCACAAGTATGATCATTATTGACAGTTACAATTTTCACACTTCATTTCTAAAACCATCACTTGAAAGTGGCCCTATAGCAGCCAATGTGGGCACACTCTGTCTTTATAATCACATGCCCTAGGACTACATGCACACTGCTTCCACTGCAAGAAGCAACTCATTCAACATGTGCATCGATAAATCATGTGAATAGCAAGATGAGACTGCAGTGGAGTAGGAACATATAATGATCATTGGGGGGGCCGAACCGATTAATGTTGCTGTCGAGGGAATGCATGCCACCAATCCTAACACAGACTATTATTTGAGACCCATATATTTTTGACTAGGGAACAATGAGCAAAGAACAAATGCATGTTTTATACAATTATTTATAATTTCCAAAAAAAAGTTCTTCGCATCTAGAAATATATTCTCTGGCCACATCAAGTTTATCTGTTCTTTCGCGATGGATATGCAGTAGCATACAATGATTTAGCCTCTCTTGTGTCATGGAGTTCCAAAGGTAGTCTTTTATGCATTTTAGAGCAGAAAAGCTGCGTTCAGCAGATGAAGTGGTGACTGGAATGGTAATGAGTTTGTGGACTTCTGTGATGATCTTCTTGAGACCAGATTGGTGGTTTAGAATGTACAAATAGTCTGAACTCTGGTCACTTTCTGGATTGTGATATCATCCAAGGGTGTAGCCTTGATTATATCTGGAATCATTTTTAAATGAATTTTCAACTTATCCATGTTGATATCTCTGCCATACAACTCTTTCAGTCTTGCAGAAAGTGAACCACTTTTGCCATTTGCACTGTCCACCAACAATGATTCAATAGTCTTCACGAAAATGAAGTTTTCTTGCTGAAATTGTCTCTGTAGTTCACCCTTCATACGGTCAATTGCCTCAAAATACTCCTTTCTATAATAATCCTCAATATATGTAAAGGTATGGTGTGGTGCTCCATGATCTAATCTCCTTGGAAACTGCGCTTTGGCGAGGTATATAGAACAGGAGGATCACAACACATTTTCGAGGCTTTCACTACTACAGAATCATAGAAAGATTTAAAATGATGATCGGTACGAATTCTATCAAGTGAACGAATGCACAAGTCTATAGCCATAAAACAGTCATCAACATTAGTCTCCTCTGCTTGAAGGGTAATGGACAGCTGTTGACATACTGAAGACTATTACCGATAGCTCCAATCCAAAATATGTGCAGAATTTTTCATAAGTGATAGCATACCATTTGCTCGTCTAGAACAGTGATCCATTCCATAAGAATATATCTCCATTGTTTCCCTTAGTGCTTCATAGTTGTTGATTATGGCTTGCATGGCACCAGTACGGGTAGTCCATCTAGTTTAGTATCAAAAGAGAGCACACCGAGAGACCTATCTTTTGAGGTATATATCAAGTCCATACCATGAAGTTTGCAGAATCTACGGAGCTCTAAAATTGTATATAACCATAAGTAAAAATAATTAAAATGCAACTGTCTCACCTTGGTTAACCACTTACTGAGCTATTTTGTGCCAAGTTTACATAGATAGTATATAGAGGTGTAAGCAATGATACACCCTTCATATTATTGGGGGGCCCCCTAACTGTTGAATATTGGGGGGCCATGGCCCCCACAGCCCCCATGGTTCTTACTCCCCTGGACTGTTTATTTAAGATGTGTTCCTGTGTGTGTAATGTTTGATAGATGCATGGTGATATTAAAATTAAGACTGTTCATTAGCATCTCTCCTTGTTCAATACGGTATGTGTCTGTCCATGTGATGGGTGTGTCCATGTGATATGTTTGTGTCCATCTGATGTGTACATGTGATGGGTGTGCATGTGATGAGCATCCATGTGATTGTGTCCATGTGATGTGTCCATGTGATGTGTGTATGTCCATGTGATGTGTGTGTGTCCATGTGATGTGTGTGTCCATGTGATGTGTGAGTCCATGTGATATTTATGTGTCCATGTGATGGGCGTGTGTGGTTGGAAGACAATTCTTCAAGAGGGGGAAAAAAGGTTAGCATAGGAGCCCTACCATTTATGGCTGACTGACCTTTCCCTACCAAATACAAGGGAAGTAAAAGAGATTCTAATTCCAAGGTAGAAGTTGTACGTAGAGTTCATCAACTCTCCTTTTTATAGATTCCACAATTTAGCATCCTAGGAAAGTTACATCCTGGCAGAGGTGAGGAAGACATTCCAGCAAGTAGAAGATACGCACATCACAATATCGTAGCATACCGAGCCATAATAATAAAAAATGTATGCATATATATACATGTATATAACATATCTACATACATAATACATACAGAAACCATAAAAGGAATGAGATATAGACACTATGTAGATACCTCCCCTTGTGCACCATACAACAGAAGGTAGCACAAAAGGAGTTAATAATAATTCTTGATATACTATGTTGGAGTTCGAATATTAGAACCTAAGTTACGCACTGCAGTACACATCAGATAATTACGCATATGCTCTCCTTTCTCCCCCCACTAGTTTTTGCGTCCAGCCAACCCCTCATAGGTGAATTTTGGGTCCACTCCAGCTACAACCATGGGACTGTCCATTTCGCTAGACATGCTGACCACAGAGTCTCGTCGAGGTGGTATGCGCTCGTTAACACGATCATACTACTTCCTGGCATCATCGAAGCTGCCCTTCCAATCTACAATAGCTGTTGGGAGAGTGGGTGTGGCAAAGGTAAGGTAAGGCATAACAGACAAGATATTCATCAGGTTCCATTGTTACGCACCAGAGCTGATTCCTTCTTTGCCTTCTGCCTTCTGTAAGTACACGCATTGGGAGTTGTCCAGACGGAGCCAGACCCTTCAGAGCAATCACATTCTCACGCTCCACCAGTGGTGGTGAAAGTTACACAATATTCCTGATGAAGGCTAGAGCATTTAATCGAAATGTCAAGAGAATACAATTTCAAGTTGATTATTGAGAAGGTTGTAAAGTAATCGCTCTGAATCTTTTACGCTTGAGAAAAGAGTTACCCCTAACAAATTTCATAGACACAGACTGTCATTGAGTGATGAAATGATGTGTAGCATTTGTGTTTGCCTTCCTCAATAGAGTTGATTCTAACCCAGAACTGTGGCATATGGTATGAAGGACTTGAGATGTTTACTGTTGACAAAAAAGAGATAAATATAAAAGACAGCCAATATACGGTGTCCAGCTACACACCAGAAAAAGCCACGACCGCAAGACAAGTTGTTTGTATTCCCATTTCAAGCAGTTATCAGTTACATAGCAAAGACTGCTTGTGGACATAATGAACTTCAACCCCTCCCCCATACACACACACTGATCGTCCTCACCTGAGCACGGAGAAGACCCGTGCCATCTTCCCCACCGCCCTGATCTTATTCTTGATAACAGCCTTCCTCTGAGCAATGCTCGAGTCTTCTTTGGACCCAGGAACTACCTTCATATCGTTGGCCACTGATAAGTTATCAGCCCCACCCATTCGCCAACATCTCTGTCACTGCATTCAGAGAGAAGAATGAGAGGTCAGAGCTCAAGTGGAATTTGCATGTTTAGTGCTCCAGCTAACCAATGGCAAGAACCATTTCTGAAGCCTTCAAGAGCCACTAATTTGGCATGGTTGTACCTAAAGTTAACTTCAAAGTTGGCTGCAATTAATGGTCCGACAATTCCATAGGGCCTAACAATATTAATAAATATACCCACTCTCATATATGCACATTTGTACTTACATGCACACATGTGTGCTGTGCAGATTAACTCATACACAAACATATGGTGGACTTGAAAAAAGTGCACTTATCACACCTACAGCATTAAGAGCTTGGTGACCCCATGACCTAACCGAGAACGGTTTGCTCGCTCATGTATGCGTCCCCAGCAATGACGAGAGGAGACGAAGGAAAGTGACATGCCTAGGCTATTAATTCTCAACAACCTCTAAGTTGACATCACAGATGCAAGGACTTGCTTGATTATCAACTTGAACCTACTCCTCAACATCTCAGCTAGATGCTCTACCCTTCATCAGGGATAATGAAACATGAACACACATGTGATCATGTGAAGTTGCTATATACCGTTAGCTAGCTATGCACTACGTGATGTGAAGCATACCCTGCGAACTGATAGTGAAGGAAGCATTGCACATGTATTTAGCACTGGAACTTGGATATTTTTTTTAATAACACCCCACCCCCAACCCCACTTAGCAAAATACTAATAACACCCCACACCCAATTTAGCAAAAAAATTACCACCTACTAATAGAAATTAATAGAAATAATAGTAAAACACAAAGAAAAATTATGGTGGTCGTAGTTACAAATCCAGGCTCTTGAGAGTGCCGAATAGCAGTCAGGTAAGTCCAGTCCACAATCCCCATTGAGCCGCTGGCACTATGTGCAATGCCTCCTTCACTAGTTTCCTTCTGGCCCCTAGCCTGGTCTGATGTGACCCACGTGGCGTATAGCTAGCTACTGGTATAGATAAATGTCAAATGAATCTTAGCATCTCATTGATTGAGTATATTTGTTGATTATCTTGGCAGAAATCCTGATTACTTCTTCAGCAATTAAAAAATATATATAAATAATATAATAACAATAATATAACAATAATAATAATTATAATAAAATTAAAATAATCAAGGAAGGGGGGGCTGGCTGACAAAAACAACAACCCCCACCCCCAAAAATGCACACACAAAAAAAAACAAGAAGAAAACTTGAGTAATTTTTAGCGAGTTCTCTGCACATTCACTATAATTATAGTGCACACTCACTATATACTGCATACTCGGCACGTTCACTATATAAAGTATTATAGGGAGCCCAGGGAAAACATGGTTTCTGCTAGCCCTTATTAAAGTCTGAAAAGCAGGAATAATAACACAATCCGTGTGCCTCCCATTTGAAGATAAAGAACAACAATAAACAATAACAAAATTAGTTCGAGAGAGGGCGAGGCAGTCTCTTGGATATCTCCTCATCTCCCTTACAAGAACCTGTACATGCACCTAATTACTATAGGAGGGAGGTGGCTTAGAAGGATGCCATGAGTGGGTCAACTTTTGTCTTGTGTCTACCCCACGGCATAACACAAGGGTTAGCAGCACATTAGGTCCTTAAGTGATTAATACCACACCCACCAATGGCCAAACAGTAAAAACCAGTGCAAAATAAGACCTACACTTATGAGGACCTATCAGGAGCACCTTCGGATGGATTAGAGTGAGGGAGGACTGTTATAAGGACAGATCCCGCTTGATTAGCTGGTTCAAAGGCCACTACAACATTTTAGTAACCAATTGACCACTAGAAGTGCCAATAGGCACTGTGTATCATTGTTCACAGAAGCAAATGGAGAAGTGATGACTTGTGGAAACAGCTTGAGTCTCTTTCTGTGGAAGCAATCTTCCAGATGCTCCCCCAATTTGAAATCTATCACACAAAAGTCGTCTCCTTTTGCTGATATAAACAATTACATACACAATTATAATGAAGTACACTACTTATTCTCAGCTAATTATAATATCTGCATGATGAGAAAATTGCTATGTCAAATACGCAGTAGGCAGTACTTTCCTGCTGTTACTGTACTGCAGCTCACTGGGACTTCTCATCTGCTGCTTCTGTTGTTCTGGCCTTATATACGAGCATCGCCTGCACTTGCAAACTTGACGAAAGTGGTATCCCACTTAATTTTGGGTCATACACACTAATGTTGCCATTGAACCCAGTTGATGTCATCCAATGGAATTGACCAGTGTGATGAATCTGAATCGAGTTTCTATTCCAAAGAGTTGACTGCAGGCCACCAACAGTTGGAAATTACTGTTATTAAGAGTATTAATTAAGAGTGCATTAGAAAAGGTTAATATGTTCATTACTTGGCTCATTTCCAGCAGCTAAAATCCTTGACCAACTCATATTCAAATACAGTTTCTTTGAAGAAGATTTGTTATTATCCTGTCCTTTCCTATCTTCTTGACCATCTAGTTGTACACAACCTCATTCCTGCGATGTTAACCTTCTTTCGAAATACATCTCCAGCTTCATTGCTCAGTTAGTGAACTCCTTTTCCCAGCATTTACTGATTATGCAGGGACCTCACCACGCCAGGGTGAATTTAGATTCCCATCCTTTCTCTGTTTATCTGCCATGTTCTACAAGAACTCCAGCTCCAATTGCCAATTTGGAAGATGCTTATGCTTCACATGTGCATTGTCAATATTGTTTTTTTTTGTTCTAGTGAAATATTTTTCTCTTGATTGAAGGAGATTCTCAATAATGACTTTGAAATCTATGTAACCTTCATTACCATGCTTTAGAAACTCGGCATCAATGGGAAGTCTCATATGTTGCTAGTAGAGCATAGAGCATAATATAATAAGGATAATGTTTAGCCTGGATGCTCCTTATGGTATCTATTTGTTCATTCCAGATATGTTGGTTGTCGTCAATAAACTTGGCTAGTCACCGTGAGAATGTTTGCTTAAACTGTTCATTTGCCTTTATTATTGACAACAGGAAAAGTACAATGCTATGTATATTTTCATTTTTACAGCATACAGTGGAAACTATTCATGTTCTGATTAGAGAGGTGTCCTTATTGGTATATATTATTTCATTTTAGGATGTCAACATTGAGGGGCTCTACTGTAATAACTTTTACCCGAGGACAGTAGGCACTATATTATAGTGGCTGTGTTCTGCATTGGTAACAGCATAAAACTCATCAGAGAATGACCTTAATCAATGATCGGAAATGATGGACATCCATGTCTACATATCATATATAATTGATGACGATTCGAATTAAGAACTTTGTTATTCCATGAGCTGCTTTATCAGGAAGAGGTCCAGCTTCTGCCCATTTCCAGAAATACTCAGTAGTGATGATAATATACTTATTCCCATGTGAGAGCTCCATCCCAACCTGATGCTAGAGCGTAGGCTAGACAGGAATTCGGTGCAATTCACTTGTTAAGTTTGTAAATGTTTTTTTCTGGCACTTGTCAAAGATGAAACCTAGCAATTAGCATAATAGTTGCTTTTTTCAAATTACTTCAGACATAACTGCTCATCTCAGACCAGTAATACTTCACTGATATTATATATATATATGAGTAGTCCTGTTGAAATGATTACTGCAATCTCTGGGTAACCTTCAATGACATGTCTTTCAAACCTATAAAAATAGCAGATATGAAGATAGGAGGGCAAAGAAAGGAGTTCATCCTCCCACCATTTAGAAATCATCTACCTGTGCTGTCACCCACTCACTACTTATGTAATAATTATCCTCCACTGCAAAGTAGGTAGCTTTTTTTTTTACAATTCTTGTCATGGTATATAGTTTCCACCATTCAGATATTCCAAAAAAGGCCAATGAAAATCCCTTTTTCTTTAGTCATTTCAGCATGAGATCAATTCCAACATGTGCATGCATGGGGAGGGGGAGGGGGGGGGAGGGGTTAAGGGGCCCCATTTGAGATATGATTATATAAAATCGGAGTGGGGTGGATGGGGCCTTAATTTTCCCTTGACACCAGCAATTTAAATGTAAAAAACAAAAGAAAAAACAGAAAAAAGGTTCATCTCCAAGGATCCATCTTTCCGGTTTTTCCCCTTCTTTTCCACTCGCACAGTAAATTAGGTCCATTCAGAAAAAATGGAGGACCTGAAGACTTTAAATCTACCAAAGCATGTCACTGCTACTCTACTTCTCAATTGTGAGGGAAAGGCATGAGGTAGAGGTGGCTGTTGACAAGCAATCAAGCCTGCTCACATGCTGCTTCAGAATTGAGTAAAAACCACATGTGCTGTATAAGAGAATTTATGACTCAGCTGTTCATTTTGTGGGGAAAACTGTTACCAAGTCCAAAGGAGACTGTCGTTGATCAACCACCAAAGTATTCGCTGTTTGGTTGGTGGAAGTCCAACTGTTACCAAGTCCTTGAAGTCCAGTCCTTGGACGAGGCTGTAGTTGAGCCTACATGGGTGAAGTTAACACTAGCAATACGATATGTTATGTGCTGATATTTGTGTAGAGGGTAACATAATTACATAGTGCAGACAACAATAGCAACTAGACAAGGCATGTGTTGATTTGTGTTTTGTACACGAACAACCAAAAAGTTAGAAAAAGTGCAGTGGGCACTGTGAAGCTATAATCTGTAGTGTGCATTGCTCAACTTTAATTTACAGGAAAAATTAACGAAATTGATTATTATATAACTAGCATGTGTTAATTATGTGTTAATGAACTTGGTATGTTATGTTGGCTCTTTAAATAAAAATGAAAATGAAGAAGAAAAAAAGTAACGAAAAAAATGATAATAACTTTTAAAATGTTTGTATTGGATTGAATTTAACAAAAATTGACTCTATCATACCAATGTGGACAACCAGTTAGATGACTTCATGCATTAAAGTCAATAATTTTATGGTTCATCAAAATTTGTTGTGGTCTTCATGGCTAGAGTAAAATAACTTTTTAGTCATGTGCTATGAGAATTGCTGAAATCAAATGTGGGGAAACTTACTTTAAATACATGTGTGTGTCTAACTTCTCCATGGTATATAGCATTGTCAGTCTAATTTATTTCTCACCTATATACCCATTACAAAGTTTTGCAAACTAAGGAATACCATCGGTATAAAAAATTGGTTGGATATACACTGGGATTGTATGTGGTACCATCTCATTATCGTTTGCAGCATCAGTTTACCAACTGGATATTTCGGCTAGATGCTCTAGACTTCATCAGGAATAATGATTATTACTGAGGGCTAGAACATCAAGTGAGTAATGATTATCAAGAAAGTCACTGTAGCTTTGCACAGCAAATTTCAGCTTTCTTATGCAAATGGATAACTACAGTTCATACCTATATGATTAATCCTTACAGGAAAAATCAAGCACCAATCAGTTCATATTTCAGTAGAGCAAAGCAGCCAAAATCTTATTTTCTCATCTGCTACAATTTTCCCCCTGCAAAAAGAAGGTTTCATGGAGCTCTCCTACATTTAAAACACTACGGGGCTATCGTTTTCCAGTAATAGATTCCCTCACAGCATAGCCAACTTTTCAGCAACAAAACTGCGCATCAAGGTTACGCCCGCCCACGTGAATGAAGTTGCGCGGGAACACTTGAAAGCCATACAAAACTTATTTCGTTTATGAAGTTAAAGCAATGGCCAGCAACACAGACACCTCCAGTGACTGTGAAAGTCAGTGTAGCAGTGGACCAGAAGAAGTATTGTGCGACTACGAGAAAAAGAGGCTGGTGAATATTAAGAAAAACCAGGAGATGATGAAAGCCTTAGGTAAATAGCTATAGTTTGCTAACTGAATATCATTTTAAAGGTGCAATAACTAGAAAGACGTTGCTTATTACTATTGGGCAGAATAAACTTCCTAGTACAAAAATTTCAGTTAGCCACTAGCAATATTAGACCCACAGCGTTTGCATTCCCCCACCACTGCATTGAAGATAAGTTTGAAAGGAACTATTGTACTCATGGCTAGCATATCCACAAGTTTACAACCTAAGCTACAGGAAGATAGATAAGAGAGCTCTTGGCCTTCTCTTTGAACCTCTATAAACTAGATAGCTATGTATTGTAAGGGGCAATGAACCAGGCTTTTCATTATCTGGCTGACCTTTTCTATATTTGAAGAGATTTTCAATGGGTTGGTCATCCTTGGATTTGGGCACAATAGTTTAGTTATCAATGAGTATAAAAATTAAAAAAATTAAATGGGAGGGTGCTTGAAATAGTGCTTAAGCATGTTGCTAAGCAACCAATTCAGCAGCTGTATGTTTTTGCAACAAACAAGTCAGTTGGTTTACTGAGAGGCTTACTTTTCCATGTAACTTGGCTGGTGATATTCTGGAATCATCTATGTCTGTCCAAAGTTTATCACATAATAATTGCTAGAGATGTCAGTCCAGTGCTGATTAACGTCTTTGAGTGTGAATATCCATACAAACTTGCCAGAATTGTCCATGTCTCTTCTGGACCAGCCTGGTTAAAATAGAGTATATTATATATATATAATATATATCAAACATTCTCAAGAGATAATTCTCATACTGGAGTCTAGAGGCACAGATCTGGCCACCTATCTCGACTAGAATAGCTAATGATATGTGGCTGACTGCCTGTGTCTACAACATTACATAGAGAAACAAATGGACAAACAAAATGGTATAAACCAAGAAAAAATAACTACATTATAGTAAAGATGATTTGTTAATAAGAAAGGAAACATTTAGGCCACACACTCCTAGATTTATCCAAACCAATTTATAAACCAGTTTATAAACATCATTGATCGACACCAAAATATATTTTTTAAGTTGAAAGGCCTTGTCCTTATATAAGGTTAGTAAATGGTGTGCTTGATCTAAATGGATTTTATTATTATCTGTATATTTGGACAAGCCCATGGTTTATAAATTATAAGTTTGCCCACATCAAAAACATTGGATGACTTTATTCTCGTCAATGATGATAGCATTATGGGGAAGCAGATCAGATAGTTGTTATAATGGAATATACTTTTAAGTATTTATGTGGAATGTTCATGGAACATCCTGAGCATACGAAAACAAATTAAGTCCATGTCTCTTACAGCTTATCATTATTGTTTCCTAGGCACCTACAAGACTGCTAGGTGGGGTGCAAGTAACATAGAGGTATCTGTAATGAGGTGGATCAAAGAGAACTGTTGTAATAATGATAATTAATAAATGTCGGTGTATATTACCACACACAGGTCTGCCAGTAAATGACATTGGTAAGACAGGAAGACCCATCATCACTAGAAGTAAGGCTAGGAACAGCGGCATGACTCAGAGAGCATGGAGGAACCATAAGAAGGGGGAAAAGAAGAAGAAGAGGCGAAGGTCAGCATCAGAGAGTGACTCAGACTAGGAGCCCTGGATGGACGTGCAGACCAGCAGGAGCACATGCAAGACAAGTCAGTTGCGGTGTAATCTGTATTAATACATGAACAAGATGCTAACTTTACATGCATGCACATAGAGCTGCCACGCTTGAGTTTGGCTGAATTCCTGGAGATGCAAGAAGTTGTGGACAAAGAAGTTGTGAGGAATTTCATTGCATTATAGGGAAAGAGGGGGCCTTGGAAACCAGCCCGTACCCAGTACTTTAGACCACACCTACTTTATTGCACCTTTACCTGTTTAATTATAATTATGGACAATTGGCATGCAGAAGCTATTTAGTGTAAAATGTAATGATGCCTGGCATAGATATGTCAACATCGACTACACATATAATTTAATAATGCCATAGATCTATGATGGTGATCCACTAAGGGTTAAGCATTTGGGAGATACATCTCTTCAGACTAAACTCAAATACATGAAGATACAGGGAGACACTTGATCATGGCCAATTTATTGTCCCTTGGTCCCCTTTTATGGATCAGCTATAAAGACCTTACAATAGTTTGTGTTGTTTTCCTCTCCCTGCAGTGAGAACAGCACATAAGTAGGTCATCAACTGACAAGATGACATTATTTTAAGCTTCTAAACTTTAGAAGCTTAAAATAATGTCATCCTAAAGGCTTATTCACAATACGTCACATTAACGATGCAATGCTTCAATTTTGTGATATTGTGAATGCATCAAATTTCTTGAGTTTTACTCCAGCAATGCCATGCAGTGCGACTGCCTCACAAAAATTTACTAGCTTAACACACAATTATTTTAGTGTGTGTGTGTGTGTGTGTGTGTGCAGGATGAGGTGATGAAGAGAGGATGTGTGGTAGGCAACAAGAGGCACAGAAGGACGTCTACACAAGGAGCTGGTAGGAGATCAACTAGGATACGTCAGGGGAGATTATCTCTGCTGGATGTCACACTACCAGATATGTTCAGCTCAGACCTCTCGGATAAAGACGAGTTTAAAGGCTTCAGTGTTGAAGATTTGGAGCTGCCTAAAGGTTGCACATCGAGTCAGTTGTGCGATGATGAGGGGAGTGGTGGGAATGATAATGTTGGAAATGGTGAGTGTTTGTTCCCTGAAGAAACATTGGATGACGAGGCAGAGTTCACAGGGTTCATGGAAGAGAATGTGTAAGTAGTCATTGGCATCATTGAGCATTTATCGGCTGCTGTTGGTGCCATGCATGTTATATGCTATAATGCCCTGTAGATCGACTACTGAGGTACCCAACTGCAGCACTAGAAGAAGCTCGAGGCTTGCAACTGCTAATAATAAACAGTATGAAGAAGACGTCCTCTCAGATGAGGACGAATATTTGTGTGAGTTCAAACAAACATAGATAATGTTACCCTTTGGCTGTGTTTTACGATAATCTTCCTATAGTCTGTGATGACTGTAATGACCTGTATCATGGCGAGTGTCCCGTGCACGGTCCTCTCGCAGAGCTGGACCCCACAGCAGGATATGATAAAGCTTCGCTTGCCTACACACAATTACCGGTGCCAGCACAACTCACGGTTAGACCCTCGGTGATTCCTGGGGCAGGATTAGGAGTATTCACTGTCTCGCTCATCAATAAAGGTGTGCGGGTTGGGCCTTATGAAGGCAGGAAAGTGGCACGGGAAGATATGGGAGATCTTCACAAAACTGCCTACGCATGGGAGGTGAGTTATACATGCCTTCATCACCAGTCAGTGCTCAGAACATGCAATGGACTAAGGCAGATCCACACTTGGGGTTAGGGTTGGGGATGGGGCTAGGGCTAATTTTTTGCCCCTTTTTCACTTGATGTGTGCGTTAGCTTACAACTCGGGACCGCATGGACCAATCGATATTAAACTGGGTGTGGATTTGAGAGACCACCCATAAACAGTATTAATATTTGCATTTTGTAATTAGTACTCCATAAACAAAATGACCAGCAATGATTGTGAATAGCCTGAAATGAGCTATTCTGCCAATCCAAAAAGCAAATCAATACACGAGAAATGGCTTAAAACCTTCTCTAAAGGCCACAAAAAGTTCGGTGAGGATCAGCCCTTGGGGTCCCAAGTTATAAGCTCTGACATACACATAACATTTTTTGGCTTTAGCCGAGTTGACTTACTAGAACTGTTGCCTGAAGATATTTCAACAGTCAGTCAACATTCCATCCAACCAGACCATTATGTCTACTCAAGTCTCTATCTGAAGCATACACTGCAAACATCTCTCCTTGCTGATAGCTCATACTGGTCAGAGTGTGGCTAGATACATCCTCTTGCCCTTCCTTAGATCGCTCAGGTTATGGAACTGTCAGACATCAATCAGACTGACTACCTGATCCTATTTCACATTTTTGCAAGTTAGCATCAAGTTTAACCCTTACCAGATGAAGGACCAATTAAAATAACATCTATGGTAGGACGATACCCAATTTTAAAAAATGCACAAGTCGCATATCTGTGAAGATTGTCCTGCACAACTTGATTAATTGTGTCACAGATTCGTGATGCTTGTCCTGCAAGGGTTAAGTAATTTATGTCACCAGATAAGTAGTCTCCCTTACAACACGAATTGCATAAAAATTTACCTCTAGCCACAGGCAACCTCCAGTGCCCAATCAACCATCCATGAAGTGTTAAAAACTTCTACAAGTCCTGAGTGAATTCTATTATGCACATTACAACATATATATAGTACATAGTTCATTACTTAATAATGACCAAGTTAAAAAATCAACACACATTGTACACTGCAGCAGTATACAGTCCACTACCACTTCTCGCAGCTGCTATATAGTGCATAGTACCTGATTGTGTACAATAACTGTGGGCTGTTGCCAGTAAGTCATTCATTATGTATTCTAGGAAAATATTCTAGGAAAAGAAAAGTTATTCACTTTAGAAAAGAGAAATAAGTCGATTATTAGGGCTAATGTAAAACAAGTTTTGCTAACATGCATTATTCATGACACTGTAACAATGTAAATTTAGGCCCTCACATTGCCCCACCAACCTCTAATGACAGACCACTTCCTTTGAAAGACGAGTTTATAGTATTTTATAGTCACTCAAAAGAAAGACTACTGTTTTCCAGTATGTCTTGATACCAAAACTGACAGAACCAAGTTCTGGATCGAAAGCCGAGGCTTCAAAATTTGAGCCTCAAGGAGAGCGGGGGGATTCTATTAGAGAGTGGTGACTATTTGTGGGGACGAGAAGCAGGCATGTCACGTGGAAAAATAAAGAATGAGATGGCAACAATTGACTTGGCAGTCCCACATGGGGAAAATTAAATTACACACAGCAAGAACTTTGAGAGCTATTAGCAGTCATCTTCTAGAACAACTTCACTCTGTTCAAGTTCACCAACATTCTGCAGGAACAGGGGGAGCTACTGCTCGAGAGAGAGAGAGAGAGAGAGAGAGAGAGAGAGAGAGAGAGAGAGAGAGAGAGAGAGAGAGAGAGAGAGAGAGAGAGGCACTTATTACCTGGACTAAGCTCAAACAATACTGTACTATCGCACATGCTATGTGTGAAAATGTAGAGAGTGAGCGTGGGTCGGTGTGTGTGTTCAAGAGTAGCTACTGTTTCAGAAGTGGCTATTATTTCACTTGGCAAGAGCAAGTGGGGGTGCATTATTAGACAGTAGCGACCAAATAAGAGAGACATAAATATACTTTTGTGCATGTTCTGAGGGAATGTATAAGCTCGCATTAAAATAGCTTCAGGCTATTTATTATTGTCAGTACAGTATATGTAAACTGTAAAAACTGTGTCTTCATAATACCCCTGCTATATGTCTGGCACGTAATCAAGACCATTACTGTCACTGCTATAGATCCGGCATGAAGGGGTTGATCCATATTTCATTGATGGACAAGACTCCTCCCACTCTAATTGGATGAGATTTGTTAACTGTGCACGAAATGAAGACGAGCAGAATATACTGGCTTACCAGTATCATGGCTGCATCTATTATCGCACATTTAAAACCATATACCCAAAATCGGAGCTCTTGGTCTGGTATGGGGAACAGTATGCCAAGGAGTTGGGCATACATCCAAACACTGACGGTTAGTCTGCATAATACATAATATTGCTACAGCACATTCATGGAATAATAAGTGTTTGCTTCTTGTTATAGCCTGCACTGCTAATTTCTGTTGCCATGGTTGTGGAGGATCTTTCTCAGAAGAAACTTCCTTTTACATCCATTTGAAGTACAGTTCAATATGTGCAAGGGCTCATCCACAAACCTTTACTTGTCTCATGTGCCATCAACATTTCACACAACTTGAGTGCTTGCAACAACACATTAGGAAACATGACGACCTTGCTCAAGACAAACAATGCTCCTACTGTGGAAAGAGTTTCAATCATAGGAGAGACCTACAGAGGCATCTCAGGACACATACAGGAGAGAAGCCATACAAGTGCGAGTACTGTGGAAAGAGTTTCAATCTGAGGGGCAGTCTACAGGGGCACATCAGGACACATACAGGCGATAAGCCATACAAGTGCGAGTACTGTGGAAAGAGTTTCAATCAGAGGGGCAGTCTACAGGGGCACCTCAGGACACATACAGGAAACAAGCCATACAAGTGCGAGTACTGTGGAAAGAGTTTCAATCAGAGGGGCCACCTACAGGTGCACCTCAGGACACATACAGGAGACAAGCCATACAAGTGCGAGTACTGTGGAAATAGTTTCAGTCGTAGTCACAGCCTACAGAGGCACCTCAGGACACATACAGGAGACAAGCCATAGAATCCCAAGTGTGATCATTATTGACAGTTACAATTTTCAACCTTCATTTATAAAACCATCACTTGAAAGTGGGCCTATAGAAGGCACACTCTGTCTTTATAATCACATGCCATAGGACTACATGCACACTGCTTCCACTGCCAGAAGCAACTCATTCAACATGTGCATCACTAAATCATGTATATAGCAAGATGAGACTGCAGTGGAGTAGGAACATATAATGGATTGGGGGGGCCGAACCGATGAATGTTGCTGTCGAGGGAATGCATGCCACCAATCACTAACACAGACTATTATTTGAGACCCATATATTTTTGACTAGCGAACAATGAGCAAAGAACAAATATGTTTTATAGAATTATTTATAATTTCCAAAAAAAGTTCTTCCTTCTCTCGCATCTAGAAATATATTCTCTGGCCACATCAACAAGGTCTAGTTTATCTGTTCTTTCGCGATGCATATGCAGTAGCATACAATGATTTAGCCTCTCTTGTGTCATGGAGTTCCAAAGGATGCATTTTAGAGCAGAAAAGCTGCGTTCAGCAGATGAAGTGGTGACTGGAATGGTAAGATAGAGTTTGTGGACTTCTCTGATGATTTTCTTGAGACCAGATTGGTGGTTTAGAATGTCACAAATAGTCTGAACTCTGGTCACTTTCTGGATTGTGATATCATCCAAGGGTGTAGCCTTGATTATAGCTGGATTCATTTAAAGAATTTCCAACTTATCCATGTTGATATCACTGCCATACAACTCTTTCAGTCTTGCAGAAAGTGAACCACTTTTGCCATTTGCAGTCCACCAACAATGATTCAATAGTCTTCACGAAAATGAAGTTTTCTTGCTGAAATTGTCTCTGTAGTTCACCCTTCATTCACGCTTCACACGGTCAATTGCCTCAAAATACTCCTTTCTATAATAATCCTCAATATATGTAAAGGTATGGTGTGGTGCTCCATGATCTAATCTCCTTGGAAACTGCTTTGGCGAGGTAGAACAGGAGGATCACAACACACTTTCGAGGCTTTCACTACTACAGAATCATAGAAAGATTTAAAATGATGATCGGTACGAATTCTCTCAAGTGAACGAATGCACAAGTCTATAGCCATAAAACAGTCATCAACATTAATCTCCTCTGCTTGAAGGGTAATGGACAGCTGTTGACATACTGAAGACTAATACCGATAGCTCCAATCCAAAATATGTGCAGAATTTTCCATAATTGATAGCATACAATTTGCTCGTCTAGAACAGTGATCCATTCCATAAGAATAAATCTCCATTGTTTCCCTTAGTGCTTCATAGTTGTTGATTATGGCTTGCATGGCACCAGTACGGGTAGTCCATCTAGTTTAGTATCAAACGAGAGACCTATCTTTTGAGATATATATATCAAGTCCATACCATGAAGTTTGCAGATCTACGGAGCTCTAAAATTGTATATAACCATAAGTAAAAATAATTAAAATGCAACTGTCTCACCTTGGTTAACCACCTACTGATGCCAAGTTTACATAGATAGTAGAGGTGTAAGCAATGATACGCCCTTCATATTATTGGGGGGCCCCCTAACTGTTGAATATTGGGGGGCCATGGCCCCCACGGTTCTTACTCCCCTGGACTGTTTATTTAAGATGTGGTCCTGTGTGTGTAATGTTTGATAGATGCATGGTGATATTAAAATTAAGACTGTTCATTAGCATCTCTCCTTGTTCAATACGGTATGTGTGTGTCCATGTGATGGGTGTGTCAATGTGATATGCTTGTGTCCATCTGATGTGTACATGTGATGGGTGTGCATGTGATGAGCATCCATGTGATTGTGTCCATGTGATGTGTCCATGTGATGTGTGTATGTCCATGTGATGTGTGTGTCCATGTGATGTGTGTGTCCATGTGATGTTTATGTGTCCATGTGATGGGTGTGTGGTTGGAAGACAATTCTTCAAGAGGAAAAAAAAAGGTTAGCATAGGCATCAAAAAGCCCTACCATTTATGGCTGACTGACCTTTCCCTACCAAATACTAAGGAAGTAAAAGAGATTCTAAATCCAAGGTAGAAGTTGTACGTAGAGTCCATCAACTCTCCTTTTTATAGATTCCACAATTTAGCATCCTAGGAAAGTTACATCCTGGCAGAGGTGAGGAAGACACTCCCACATTTCAGCAAGTAGAAGATATGCACATCACAATATCGTAGCATACCGAGCCATAATAATAATAAATGTATGCATATATATATATACATGTATATAACATATCTACATACATAATACAGACAGAAACCATAAAAGGAATGAGATATAGACACTATGTAGATACCTCCCCTTGTGCACCATACAACAGAAGGTAGCACGAAAGGAGTTAATAATAATTCTTGATATACTATGTTGGAGTTCGAATATTAGAACCTAAGTTACGCACTGCAGTACACATCAGATAATTACGCATATGCTCTCCTTTCTCCCCCCACTAGTTTTTGCGTCCAGCCAACCCCTCGTAGGTGAATTTTGGGTCCACTCCAGCTACAACCATGGGACTGTCCATTTCGCTAGACATGCTGACCACAGAGTCTCGTCGAGGTGGTATGCGCTCGTTAACACGATCATACTTCCTGGCATCATCGAAGCTGCCCTTCCAATCTACAATAGCTGTTGGGAGAGTGGGTGTGGCAAAGGTAAGGTAAGGCATAACAGACAAGATATTCATCAGGTTCCATTGTTACGCACCAGAGCTGATTCCTTCTTTGCCTTCTGCCTTCTGTAAGTACACCCATTGGGAGTTGTCCAGACGGAGCCAGACCCTTCAGGGCTATCACATTCTCACGCTCCACCAGTGGTGGTGAAAGTTACACAATATTCCTGATGAAGGCTAGAGCATTTAATCGAAATGTCAAGAGAATACAATTTCAAGTTGATTATTGAGAAGGTTGTAAAGTAATCGCTCTGAATCTTTTACGCTTGAGAAAAGAGTTATCCCTAACAAATTTCATAGACACAGACTGTCATTGAGTGATGAAATGATGTGTAGCATTTGTGTTTGCCTTCCTCAATAGAGTTGATTCTAACCCAGAACTGTGGCATATGGTATGAAGGACTTGAGATGTTTACTGTTGACAAAAAAGAGATAAATATAAAAGACAGCCAATATACGGTGTCCAGCTACACACCAGAAAAAGCCACGACCGCAAGACAAGTTGTTTGTATTCCCATTTCAAGCAGTTATCAGTTACATAGCAAAGACTGCTTGTGGACATAATGAACTTCAACCCCTCCCCCATACACACACACTGATCGTCCTCACCTGAGCATGGAGAAGACCCGTGCCATCTTCCCCACCGCCCTGATCTTATTCTTGATAACAGCCTTCCTCTGAGCAATGCTCGAGTCTTCTTTGGACCCAGGAACTACCTTCATATCGTCGGCCACTGATAAGTTATCAGCCCCACCCATTCGCCAACATCTCTGTCACTGCATTCAGAGAGAAGAATGAGAGGTCAGAGCTCAAGTGGAATTTGCATGTTTAGTGCTCCAGCTAACCAATGGCAAGAACCATTTCTGAAGCCTTCAAGAGCCACTAATTTGGCATGGTTGTACCTAAAGTTAACTTCAAAGTTGGCTGCAATTAATGGTCCGACAATTCCATAGGGCCTAACAATATTAATACCAAATATACCCACTCTCATATATGCACATTTGTACTTACATGCACACATGTGTGCTGTGCAGATTAACTCATACACAAACATATGGTGGACTTGAAAAAAGTGCACTTATCACACCTACAGCATTAAGAGCTTGGTGACCCCATGACCTAACCGAGAACGGTTTGCTCGCTCATGTATGCGTCCCCAGCAATGACGAGAGGAGACGAAGGAAAGTGACATGCCTAGGCTATTAATTCTCAACAACCTCTAAGTTGACATCACAGATGCAAGGACTTGCTTGATTATCAACTTGAACCTACTCCTCAACATCTCAGCTAGATGCTCTACCCTTCATCAGGGATAATGAAACATGAACACACATGTGATCATGTGAAGTTGCTATATACCGTTAGCTAGCTATGCACTACGTGATGTGAAGCATACCCTGCGAACTGATAGTGAAGGAAGCATTGCACATGTATTTAGCACTGGAACTTGGATTTTTTTTTTAATAACACCCCACCCCCAACCCCACTTAGAAAAATACTAATAACACCCCACACCCAATTTAGCAAAAAAAAATTACCACCTACTAATAGAAATTAATAGAAATAATAGTAAAACACAAAGAAAAATTATGGTGGTCGTAGTTACAAATCCAGGCTCTTGAGAGTGCTGAATAGCAGTCAGGTAAGTCCAGTCCACAATCCCCATTGAGCCGCTGGCACTATGTGCAATGCCTCCTTCACTAGTTTCCTTCTGGCCCCTAGCCTGGTCTGATGTGACCCACGTGGCGTATAGCTAGCTACTGGTATAGATAAATGTCAAATGAATCTTAGCATCTCATTGATTGAGTATATTTGTTGATTATCTTGGCAGAAATCCTGATTACTTCTTCAGCAATTAAAAAATATATATAAATAATATAATAACAATAATATAACAATAATAATAATTATAATAAAATTAAAATAATCAAGGAAGGGGGGGGCTGGCTGACAAAAACAACAACCCCCACCCCCAAAAATGCACACACAAAAAAAAACAAGAAGAAAACTTGAGTAATTTTTAGCGAGTTCTCTGCACATTCGCTATAATTATAGTGCACACTCACTATATACTGCATACTCGGCACCTTCACTATATAAAGTATTATAGGGAGCCCAGGGAAAACATGGTTTCTGCTAGCCCTTATTAAAGTCTGAAAAGCAGGAATAATAACACAATCCGTGTGCCTCCCATTTGAAGATAAAGAACAACAATAAACAATAACAAAATTAGTTCGAGAGAGGGCGAGGCAGTCTCTTGGATATCTCCTCATCTCCCTTACAAGAACCTGTACATGCACCTAATTACTATAGGAGGGAGGTGGCTTAGAAGGATGCCATGAGTGGGTCAACTTTTGTCTTGTGTCTACCCCACGGCATAACACAAGGGTTAGCAGCACATTAGGTCCTTAAGTGATTAATACCACACCCACCAATGGCCAAACAGTAAAAACCAGTGCAAAATAAGACCTACACTTATGAGGACCTATCAGGAGCACCTTCGGATGGATTAGAGTGAGGGAGGACTGTTATAAGGACAGATCACGCTTGATTAGCTGGTTCAAAGGCCACTACAACATTTTAGTAACCAATTGACCACTAGAAGTGCCAATAGGCACGGGGTATCATTGTTCACAGAAGCAAATGGAGAAGTGATGACTTGTGGAAACAGCTTGAGTCTCTTTCTGTGGAAGCAATCTTCCAGATGCTCCCCCAATTTGAAATCTATCACACAAAAGTCGTCTCCTTTTGCTGATATAAACAAAATTACATACACAATTATAATGAAGTACACTACTTACTCTCAGCTAATTATAATATCTGCGTGATGAGAAAATTGCTATGTCAATAGTCTTCACGAAAATGAAGTTTTCTTGCTGAAATTGTCTCTGTAGTTCACCCTTCATACGGTCAATTGCCTCAAAATACTCCTTTCTATAATAATCCTCAATATATGTAAAGGTATGGTGTGGTGCTCCATGATCTAATCTCCTTGGAAACTGCACTTTGGCGAGGTAGAACAGGAGGATCACAACACACTTTCGAGGCTTTCACTACTACAGAATCATAGAAAGATTTTAAATGATGATCGGTACGAATTCTCTCAAGTGAACGAATGCACAAGTCTATAGCTATAAAACAGTCATCAACATTAGTCTCCTCTGCTTGAAGGGTAATGGACAGCTGTTGACATACTGAAGACTAATACCGATAGCTCCAATCCAAAATATGTGCAGAATTTTCCATAAGTGATAGCATACCATTTGCTCGTCTAGAACAGTGATCCATTCCATAAGAATATATCTCCATTGTTTCCCTTAGTGCTTCATAGTTGTTGATTATGGCTTGCATGGCACTAGTACGGGTAGTCCATCTAGTTTAGTATCAAAAGAGAGCACACCGAGAGACCTATCTTTTGAGGTATATATCAAGTCCATACCATGAAGTTTGCAGAATCTACGGAGCTCTAAAATTGTATATAACCTCAAGTAAAAATAATTAAAATGCAACTGTCTCACCTTGGTTAACCACCTACTGAGCTATTTTGTGCCAAGTTTACATAGATAGTAGAGGTGTAAGCAATGATACGCCCTTCATATTATTGGGGGGGGGCCCTAACTGTTGAATATTGGGGGGCCTTGGCCACCACGGCCCCCATGGTTCTTACTCCCCTGGACTGTTTATTTAAGATGTGGTCCTGTGTGTGTAATGTTTGATAGATGCATGGTGATATTAAAATTAAGACTGCTCCATTAGCATCTCTCCTTGTTCAATACGGTATGTGTGTGTCCATGTGATGGGTGTGTCCATGTGATATGTTTGTGTCCATCTGATGTGTACATGTGATGTGTGTGCATGTGATGAGCATCCATGTGATTGTGTCCATGTGATGTGTCCATGTCATGCATGTGTCCATGTGATGTGTGCATGTCATGTGTGTGTCCATGTGATGTGTGTGTGTCCATATGATGTGTGTGTGTCCATGTCATGTGTGTATGTCCATGTGATGTGTGTGTGTCCATGTGATGTGTGTGTGTCCATGTGATGTGTATGTGTCCATGTGATGTGTGTGTCCATGTGATGTTTATGTGTCCATGTGATGGGCGTGTGTGGTTGGAAGACAATTCTTCAAGAGGAAAAAAAGAGAGGTTAGCATAGGCATCAAAAAGCCCTACCATTTATGGCTGACTGACCTTTCCCTACCAAATAATACAAGGGAAGTAAAAGAGATTCTAATTCCAAGGTAGAAGTTGTATGTAGAGTTCATCAACCTCTTTTTATAGATTCCACAATTTAGCATCCTAGGAAAGTTACATCCTGGCAGAGGTGAGGAAGACACTCCCACATTCCAGCATCCAGCAAGTAGAAGATACGCACATCACAATATCGTAGCATACCGAGCCATAATAATAAAAAATGTATGCATATATATATACATGTATATAACATATCTACATACATAATACAGACAGAAACCATAAAAGGAATGAGATATAGACACTATGTAGATACCTCCCTTTGTGCACCATACAACAGAAGGTAGCACCAAAGGAGTTAATAATAATTCTTGATATACTATGTTGGAGTTCGAATATTAGAACCTAAGTTACACACTGCAGTACACATCAGATAATTACGCATATGCTCTCCTTTCTCCCCCCACTAGTTTTTGCATCCAGCCAACCCCTCGCGTAGGTGAATTTTTGGTCCACTCCGGCTACAACCATGGGACTGTCCGTCTCGCTAGACATGCTGACCACAGAGTCTCATCAAGGTGGCATGCGCTCGTTAACACGATCATACTTCCTGGCATTATCGAAGTTGCCAATTTTGTCCTTCAAATCTACAATAGCTGTTGGGAGAGTGGGTGGGGCAAAGGTAAGGTAAGGCATAACAGACAAGATATTCATCAGGTTCCATTGTTAAGCACCAGAGCTAATTCCTTCTTTTCCTTCTGTAAGTACACCCATTGGGAGTTGTCCAGACGGAGCCAGACCCTTCAGAGTAATCACATTCTCGCTCTGCCCTAATTAGCACACACGCAAGTGAAACAACATGATACAACTGTTGTTTATGGGGTGAGGTGGGGGGGGGGGGGGGGGGGGGGGGGGGGGAGAAAGTGGTGGTGGTAAAAGTTACACAATATTCCTGATGAAGGCGAGAGCATTTAATCGAAATGTCAAGAGAATAAAATTTCAAGTTGATTATTGAGAAGGTTATTGTAAAGTGAATCTTTTACACTAGTTACCCCTAACAAATTTCATAGACACAGACTGTCACTGAGTGATGAAGCGATGTGTACCATTTGTGTTTGCCTTCCTCAATAGAGTTGATTCTAACCCAGAACTGTGGCTTATGGTATGGGCTGGAGATGTTTACTGTTGAGAGATAAATACCAATACACGGTGTCCAGCTACACACCAGAAAAAGCCACGACCACAAGACAAGTTGTTTGTATTCCGATTACAAGCAGTTACCAAAACACTGCTTGTGGACATAATGAACTTCAACCCCCCCCCCCCCCCCCCCCCCCCATAACACACACACTGATACTCCTCACCTGAGCACGGAGAAGACCCGTGCCATCTTCCCCACCACCCTCTTGATAACAGCCTTCCTCTGAGCAATGTTCGAGTCTTCTTTGGACCCAGGCACTTCATATCGTCAGCCACTGACAAGTCATCAGCCCACCCTTCAGAGTTAGAACATTCACCAACATCTCTGTCACTGCATTCAGAGAGAAGAATGAGAGGTCAGAGCTCAAGTGGAATTTGCATGTTTAGTGCTCCAGCTAACCAATGGCAAGAAGAACCATTTCTGAAGCCTTCAAGAGCCACTAATTTGGCATGGTTGTACCAAAAGTTAACTTCAAAGTTGGCTGCAATTAATGGTCCGACAATTCCATAGGGCCTAACAATATTAATACCAAATACACCCACTCTCATGTATGCACACTTGCACTCACATGCACAGACACACATTTGTGCTGTGCAGATTAACTCACACACAAACATATGGTGGACTTGAAAAAGTGCACTTATACAAACAACTACAAGATTAAGAGAATGAGAAAGGTTTGCTCGCTCATGTATGCGCTCCCAGCAATGGCGAGATGAGACAAAGGAAAGTGACATGGCATTTAGACTTGGACTTGCAAATTGCAAGAAGAAACTATGTTCAAGCCGCGAGTTATGGAGCTCCCCTGAAGGCTATTAATTCTCAATGACCTCTAAGTTGACATCACAGATGCTAGGACTTGCTTGATTATGCTCCACTCATCATCAGGAATAATGAAACATCAAACACTCATGTGGTCATCTGAAGTTGATAAGGTCTGGTAGCTAGCTATGCACTATGTGACCTGGCACACATGTGATGCACATGAACCAGATGAGCGGAGGGAGGAGGGGAATACCAAAACAAGGAAGGTCTCTTAGACCTGGCTAGAAGACAAGAAGGAACTAATAGTGAAGGAGGTATTGCACGAGAGTATTTGGCACTTAATTTTACATATTTATAATAATACCCCTCCCCACTTAGCAAAAATATAACTACATAACTAAAAATAAAACACAGCAAAAAATTATGGTTGTCATGGTTTCAAATCCCTGGGGCTCTTGAGAGTGCCCACCCAGCAACCAGGTAAGTCCAGTCCACAATCCACTGCTCACACTTTGGTTCTAGGCTGATGTGCAGTGCTTCCTTCGCTAGTAGTTCCTTCTGCTCCCTAGCCTGGTCTGAAATGGTGGCTCCTCCCTCATGTGCTTCACATGTGTGCCAGGATATGGTTTACACCACGTGGCGGATAGCTAGCTACTGGTATAGATAAAATTCAAGTGAGTCTTAGCATCTCATTATTGAAGATTAGAGCATCTAGTCGAAACATCAAGTGAGTATATTTGTTGATTATCTTGGCAGAAATCCTCTACAGTAAATAAATTAAAAATATATTAAAAAAAATAATAATAACAATAACAACAATAATTATTATATAATAAATAATTAAAATAATCAAAGAATGGGGGGCTGGCTGACAAAAACAACCCCCCCCCACCCACCCAAAATAACATGCACACACACAAAAAAAAACAAGAAGAAAACTTGAGTTAGTTTTAGTGAGTTCTCTGCACATTCACTATATAGTGCACACTCTGCACACTCACTATGTACTGCATACTCGGCATGTTCACTACATAAAGTTTATAGGGAGCCCAGGGAAAAACTTCTGCTAGCCCTTATAAAAAAAAGCAGGAGTAATAACACAATCTGTGTCCTCCCATTTGATAAACAACAACAATAAACAATAAAAAATTGGTTTGAGAGGGAGAGACAAGTCTCTTGGATATCTCCTCATTGCCCTTACAAGATCCTGTAAATGCACCTAATGACTATAGGAGGGAGGTAGCTTAGAAGGATGCCATGAGTGGGTTAACTTTTGTCTTGTGTCTACCCCACATCACAACATAAGGGTTAGTGGCACATTAGGGCCTTAAGTGATTAATGCCATACCCACCAATGGCCAAACAGCAGTGCAAAACAAGACCTTCACCTATGAGGACCTATCAGGAGCACCTTCGGATGAATTAGAGTGAGGGAGGACTGTTAATAAGGACAGATCCCGCTTGATTAGCTGGTTCAAAGGCCACTACAACATTTTAATAACCAATTGACCACTAGAAGTGCCAATAGGCACGGGGTATCATTGTTCACAGAAGCAAATGGAGAGGTGATGACTTGTCGAAACAGCTTGAGTCTCTTTCTGCGGAAGCAATCTTCCAGATGCTCCCCCAATTTGAAATCAATCACACACAAGTCGTCTCCTTTTGCTATTATAAACAATGAAGTACACACTACTTCCTCTCAACTAATTACAATATCTGCATGATGAGAAAATTGCTATGTCAAATACGCAGTAGTCAGTACTTCCCTGCTGTTGCTGTACTGCAGCTCACTGGAACTTCTCATCTGCTGCTTCTGTTGTTCTGGCCTTATATATACGAGCATCACCTGCACTTGCAAACTTGAGGAAAGTGGTCTCTGACTTAATTTGGAGTCGTACACACTAATGTTGCCATTGAACTCAGTTGATGTCATCCAATGGAACTGATGAATCTAAATCAAGTTTCTATCCCAAAGAGTTGACTGCAGGCCACCAAGGGTTGGAAATTAGTGTTGTAAGAGTTTCATTACTTGGCTCATTTCCAGCTAAAATCCTTGACCAACTCATCAAATACAGGAGAAGATTTGTCATTATCCTTATCTTCTTGACAATTATCTGCTCTCTTTGTATACAACCTCATTCCTGCGATGTTAACCTTCTTTTGAAATACATCTCCAGCTTCATTGCCCAGTTAGTGAACACCTTTTCCCAGTTTTTACTGATTATGCAGGGACCTCACCATGCCAGGGTGAATTTTCTCTGTTTATCTGTCATGTTTTCTACAAGAACAATCTGGAAGATGCTTATACACTTCTTTTTGCTTCACATGTGCATTGACAATATTGTTTTTTTGCACTAGTGAAATCTTTTTCTCTTGATTGAAGGAGATTTTCAATAATGACTTTGAAATCTATGTAACCTTCATTACCATGCTTTAAAAACTCGGCATCAATGGGAACTCTCATATGTTACTAGTAGAGCATAGAGCATAAAATAAGGATAATGTTTAGCCTGGATGCTCCTTATGGTATCAACATTGAGGGGCTATACTGTAATAACTTTTACCTAAGGATGGTAGGCACTAGTGGTTCTGTGTTCTGCATTGGTAACAGCATAAAACTCATCAGAGAATGACCTTGATCAATGATCGGAAATGAAGGACATCCATTTCTACATATCATAAACATCAGAGTCATTAAAAATAAATTATTGATGACGATTCGAACTAAGAACTTTGTTATTCCATGAGCTGCTTTATTAGGAAGAGGTCCAGCTTCTGCCCATTTCCAGAAATACTCAGTAGTGATAATATAATTATTCCCACGTGAGAGCTCCATCCCAACCTGAAGCTAGAGCGTTGGCTAGACAGGAATTCGGTGCAATTCACTTCTTAAGTTTTTTTCCTGGCACTTGTCAAAGATGAAACCTAGCAATTAGCATAATAGTTGCTTTTTTCAAATTACTTCAGACATATAACTGAATATGGTTGTTCATCTCAGACCAGTAATACTTCACTGTATTATATATATCAGTAGTCCTGTTGAAATGATTACTGCCATGGATCTGATAATTCTCAATCTCTGGGTAAGCACCTTCAATGACATGTCTTTCAAACCTATATATAAATAGCAGATATGAAGATAGGAGGGCAAAGAAAGGAAATCCTCCTCCCGCCATTTAGAAATCGTCTGCCTGTACTGTAACCCACTCACCACTTGTGTAATAGATAATAGAGTTTAGTATCCTCCACTGCAAAGAAGGTAGCTCTTTTTTACCATTCTTGTCAGGGTATATATATATATAGTTTCCACCACTCAGATACAAAAAAAAGGCCAATGAAAATTCCTCTTTTTCCTCAGTCATTTCAGCATGATATCAATTCAAGCATGTGGCACGTGTGCATGCATGGGGGGGAGGGGCGGATAACTGTACAAAGGGGCCCCATTTTAATATGAATATAAAATCGGAGTGGGGTGGATGGCTAATACTGTTACCAAGTCCTTACACCAGCAATTTAAATGTAAAAAACAAAAGAAAAAACAGAAAAAAGCCTCCCTTTTTCCACTAACATAATTAGCATAATTTGCACAGTAAATTAGGTCCATTCAAGAAAAAATGGAGGACTTGAAGACTCTAAATCTACCAAAGCATGTCCCTGTTACTATACTTCTCGATTGTGAGGGAAAGGCATGAGGTAGAGGTGGCTGTTGACAAGCAATCAAGCCTGCTCACATGCTGCTTCAGAATTGAGTAAAAACCACATGTGCTGTATAAGAAAATGTATGACTCAGCTGATTTTGTGGAGTTCTTCTGGAAAAACTGTTACCAAGTCCAAAGGAGACTGTCATTTGATCAACCACCAAAATATTCGCTGTTTGGTTGGTAGAAGTCCAGGTCCTTGAAGTCAAGTCCTTGACGAGGCTGTAGCTGAGCCTACATCGGTGAAGTCAACACTAGCAATACGATATGTTATGTGCTGATATTTGTGTAGAGGGAACATAATTACATAGTGCAGACAACAATAGCAACAAGACGAGGCATGTGTTGATTTGTGTTTTGTAGACGAACAACAAAAAAGTTAGAAAAAGTGTTTAAAAGACAGTGGGCACTGTGAAGCTCAAATTTGTAGTCTGAATTGCTCAATTTTAATTTACAGGGAAAAACAACAAAACAAATTAACGAAATTGATTATTATATAGTTAATTATGTGTTAATAAACTTGGTATGTTATGTTGGCTCTTTAAATAAAAATGAAAATGAAGAAGAAGAAAAATTAACGAAAAAAATTATTTAAAATGTTTGAATTTAACAAAAATTAAGGAAACAAGACTATACCAATGTGGACAACCAGTTAATGCTTTAAAGTCAATAATTTTATGGTTCATCAAAATTTGTTGTGGTCTTCATGGCTAGAGTAAAAAATAACTTTTTAGTCATGTACTATGAGAATTGCTGAAATCAAATGTGGGGAAACTTAGTTCAAATACATGGGTGTGTCTAACTTCTCCATGGTATATAGCATTGTCAGTCTAATTTATTTCTCACCTACAGTACCCATTACAAAGTTTTGCAAACTAAGGAATACACTGGTACAAAAAATTGGTTGGATATACACTGGGATTGTATGTGGTACCATCTCATAATCATTTGCAGCATCAGTTTACCAACTGGATATTTCGGCTAGATGCTCTAGCCTTCATCAGGAATAATGATTATTACTGAGGGCTAGAACATCAAAATGTCAAGTGAGTAATGATTATCAAGAGAGTCATTGTAGCTTAGCACAGCAAATCTCAGCTTTCTTATGCAAATGCAGTTCATACCTATATGACAGAAAAAATCAAGCGCCAATCACGTCAGTAGAGCAAAGCGGGTCCTAGTAGCCAAAATCTTATTTTCTCATCTGCTACACAATTGGCTCTCCTACATTTAAAACACTACGGGGCTATCGTTTTCCAGTAAAAGATTCCCTCACAACTGAGGTTACACCCGCCCACGTGAATGAAGTTGCGCGGGAAAACTTGAAAGTGAAGTTACAGCGGCCAGAAGGTTACTGCCACACAAAACTTATTTCGTTTAGGAAACTGAAGTTAAAGCAATGGCCAGCAACACAGACACCTCCAGTGACTGTGAAAGCCAGTGTAGCAGTGGACCAGAAGAAGTATTGTGCGACTACGAGAAAAAGAGGCTGGAGAATATTAAGAAAAACCAGGAGATGATGAAAGCCTTAGGTAAATAGCTATAGTTTTCTTACTGAATATCATTTTAGAGGTGCAATAACTAGAAAGCCGTTGCTTATGGAATAAACTTCCTAGTACAAAAATTTCAGTTAGCCACTAGCAGTATTACACCCAGCATTCTCCCACTGCATTGAAGATAAGTTTGAAAGGCTCATGGCTAGCATATCTACAAGTCTACAACCTAAGCTACTGGAAGAATAGAGAGAGAGAGCTCTTGGCCTTCTCTTTGAACCTCTATAAATTAGATAGCTATGTATTGCTTTAGTCAGTAAGGGGAAATGAGTAAGGAGAAATGAACCAGGCTTTTCGTTATCTGGCTGACCTTTTCCATTCAATGGGTTGGTCATCCTTGGACTCGGGCACAATAGTTTAGTAGCATTTTTTCTTAAAAAATGTAAATGGGAAAAAATTGTTAACTTTGAGAGTGCTTGAAATAGTGCATGTTGCTAAGCAACCAATTCAGCGGCTGTATGTTTTTGCAACAAAGAAAGTCAGTTGGTTTACTGAGAGGCTTACTTTTCCATGTAACTTGGCTGGTGATATTCTGGAATCATCTAGGGCTGTCCAAAGTTTAAAGTTCTTTCTCACATAATAATTGCTAGAGATGTCGTCTTTGAGTTTTGAACATCCATACAAACCTGCCAGAATTTTCCATGTCTCTTCTGGACCAGCCTGGTTAAAATAGAGATCTTATATTATATACATTCTCAAGAGATAATTCTCATACTGGAGTCTAGAGGCACAGACCTGGCCACTGATGCTCGACTAGAATAGCTTATGACATGTGGCTGACTGCCTTTGTCTACAACATTACATAGAGAAACAAATGGACACAAAAAATGGTATAAACAAAGAAAAAATAACTGTACATTATAGTAAAGATGATTTGTTAATAAGAAAGTAAACATTTAGGCCACACACTCTTAGATTTCCGCCAACCAATTTATAAACCAGTTTAAAAACATCATTGATCGACACCTAAATATTTTTTTAAAGTTGAAAGGTCTTGTCCTTACATAAGGTTTTAGTATATAAATGGGTGTGAATATAAGCATGATCTAAATGGATTTTATTATTATCTGTATATTTGGACAAGCCATAATAGTTGGGAGGGTTTATATATAATTATAAGCTTGTCCACATCAGAAACATTGGATGACTTTATTCCTCGTCAATGATGATAACATTATGGGGAAGCAGGTTGGATAGTTGTTATAGGCAATTACGATGGATTATAGTTTTAAGTATTTATGTGGAATGTTCATGGAACATCCTGAGCATACGAAAACTAGATGGCTACATTAAGTCCATGTCTCTTACAGCTTATCATTGTTGTTTCCTAGGCACCTAGAAGACTGGTAGGTGGGGTGCAAGTAACATAGAGGTATCTGTAAATGAGGTGGATCAAAGAGGACTGTTGTAATAATGTAATTAATAAATGTCGGTGTATATTACCACACACAGGTCTGCCAGTGAATGACGTTGGTAAGACAGGAAGACCCATCATCACTAGAAGTAAGGCTAGGAACAGCGGCATGACTCAGAGAGTAGGGAGGAACCATAAGAAGGGGAAGAAGAAGAGGCGAAGGTCAGCATCAGAGAGTGACTCAGACTGGGAGCCCTGGATGGACGTGCAGACCAGCAGGAGCACATGCAAGACAAGTCAGTTGCGGTGTAATCTGTATTAATACATGAACAAGATGCTAACTTTACATGCATGCACATAGAGCTGCCACGCTTGAGTTTGGCTGAATTCCTGGAGATGCAAGAAGTTGTGGACAAAGAAGTTGTGAGGAATTTCATTGCATTATAGGGCAAGAGGGGGCCTTGGAAACCACCCCGTACCCAGTACTTTAGACCACACCTACTTTATGGCACCTTTACCTGTTTCATTACATGGACAATTGGCATGCACAAGCTATTTAGTGTAAAATTTAATGCCTGTCATAGATCTGTCAACATCGACTACACATATAATTTAATAATGCCATAGATCTATGATGGTGATCCACTAAGGGTTAAGCATTTGGGAGATACATCTCTTCAGACTAAACTTAAATGCATGAAGATACAGGGAGACACTTGATCATGGCCAATTTACTGTCCCTTGGTCCCTTTTATGAATCAGCTATAAAGACCTTACAATATTTTGAGTTGTTTTCCTCTTGCCTGAAGTGAGAACAGAACACAAGTAGGTCATCAACTGGCAAGATGACATTATTTGAAGCTTCTAAAGGCTTGTTCACAATATGTCACATTAACGATATTGCAATGCTTCAATTTTGTGATATTGTGAATGCAACAAATTTCTTAAGTTTTACTCCAGCAATGCCATGCAGTGCGACTGCCTCACAAATATTGTAACTAGCTTAAAGCACAATTATTAGTGTGTGTGTGTATGTGTCTGTGCAGGATGAGGTGATGAAGAGAGGATGTGTGGTAGGCAACAAGAGGTACAGAAGGATGTCTACACAAGGAGCTGGTAGGAGATCTACTAGGATACGTCAGGGGAGATTGTCTCTGCTGGAGGTCACACTACCAGATATGTTCAGCTCAGACCTCTCGGATAAAGACGAGTTTAAAGGTTTCAGTGTTGAAGATTTGGAGCTGCCTAAAGGTTGCACATCGAGTCAGTTGTGCGATGCTAATGGGAGTGGTGGGAATGATAATGTTGGAAATGGTGAGTGTTTGTTCCCTGAAACATTGGATGACGAGGCAGAGTTCACAGGATTCATGGAAGAGAATGTGTAAGTAGTCATTGGCATCATTGGGATTGCTTAGGCATTATTTATCGGCTGCTGTTGGTGCCATGCATGTTATATGCTATAATGCGCTGTAGATTGACTACTGAGGTACCCAACTGCAGCACTAGAAGAAGCTCGAGGCTTGCAACTGCTAATAATAAACAGTATGAAGAAGACGTCCTCTCAGATGAGGACGAATATTTGTGTGAGTTCAAACAACCATAGATAATGTTACTCTTTGGCCGTGTGTTACGATAATCTTCCTATAGTCTGTGATGACTGTAATGACCTGTATCATGGCGCGTGTCCCGTGCACGGTCCTCTCGCAGAGCTGGACCCCACAGCAGGATATGATAAAGCTTCGCTTGCCTACACACAATTACCGGTGCCAGCACAACTCACGGTTAGACCCTCGGTGATCCCCGGGGCGGGATTAGGAGTCTTCGCTGTCTCGCTCATCAATAAAGGTGTGCGGGTTGGGCCTTATGAAGGCAGGAAAGTGGCACGGGAAGATATGGGAGATCTTCACAACACTGCCTACGCATGGGAGGTGAGTTATACATGCCTTCATCACCAGTCAGTGCTCAGAACATGCAATGTACTATGGCAGATCCACACTTGGGGTTAGGGTTGGGGGTGGGGCTGGGGCTAATTTTTTGCCCCTTTTTTACTTGATGTGTGCGTTAGCTTATAACTCGGGACCGCATGGACCAATCGATATTAAACTGGGTGTGGATTTGAGAGACCACCCATAAACGGTATTAATATTTGCATTTTGTAATTAGTATATACTCCATAAACAAAATGGCCAACAATGATTGGGAATAGCCTAAAATGAGCTATTCTGCCAATCCAAAATGCAAATCAATACACGAGAAATGGCTTAAAACCTTCTCTAAAGGCCACAAAAAGTTCGGTGAGGATCAGCCCTTGGGGTCCCAAGTTATAAGCTCTGACATACACATAACATTTTTTGGCTTTAGCCGAGTTGACTTACTAGAACTGTTGCCTGAAAATAATTCAACAGTCAGTCAACATTCCATCCAACCAGAACATTATGTCTACTCAAGTCTCTATCTGAAGCATACACTGCAAACATCTCTCCTTGCTGATAGCTCATGCTGGTCAGAGTGTGGCTAGATACATCATCTTGCCCTTCCTTAGATCGCTCAGGTTATGGAACTGTCAGACATCAATCAGACTGACTACCTGATCCTATTTCACATTTTTGCAAGTTAGCATCAAGTTTAACCCTTACCAGATGAAGGACCAATTAAAATAACATCTATGGTAGGACGATACCCAATAAATAAAAAATGCACAAGTCACATATCTGTGAAGATTGTCCTGCACAACTTGATTAATTGTGTCACAGATTCGTGATGCTTGTCCTGCAAGGGTTAAGTAATTTATGTCACCAGATAAGTAGTCTCCCTTACAACACAAATTGCATAAAAATTTACCTCTAGCCACTGCCCACCTCCAGTGCCCAATCAACCATCCATGAAGTGTTAAAAACTTCTACAAGTCCTGAGTGAATTCTATTATGCACGTTACAACATATATATAGTACATAGTTCATTACTTAATAATGACCAAGTTAAAAAATCAACACACATTGTACACTGCAGCAGTATACAGTCCACTACCACTTCTCGCAGCTGCTATATATAGTGCATAGTACCTGATTGTGTACAATAACTGTGGGCTGTTGCCAGTAAGTCATCCATTATTTATTCTAGGAAAATATTCTAGGAAAAGAAAAGTTATTCACTTTAGAAAAGAGAAATAAGTCGATTATTAGCGCTAATGTAAAACAAGTTTTGCTAACATGCATTATTCATGAACACTGTAACAATGTAAATTTAGGCCCTCACATTGCCCCACCAACCTCTAATGACAGACCACTTCTTTTGAAAGACGAGTTTATAGTATTTTATAGTCACTCAAAAGAAAGACTACTGTTTTCCAGTATGTCTTGATACCAAAACTGACAGAACCAAGTTCTGGATCGAAAGCCGAGGCTTCAAAATTTGAGCCTCAAGGAGAGCGGGGGGGATTCTATTAGAGAGTGGTGACTATTTGTGGGGACGAGAAGCAGGCATGTCACGTGGAAAAATAAAGAATGAGATGGCAACAATTGACTTGGCAGTCCCATGTGGGGAAAATTAAATTACACACAGCAAGAACTTTGAGAGCTATTAGCAGTCGTCTTCTAGAACAACTTCACTCTGTTCAAGTTCACCAACATTCTGCAGGAACAGGGGGAGCTACTGCTCGAGAGAGAGAGAGAGAGAGAGAGAGAGAGAGAGAGAGAGAGAGAGAGAGAGAGAGAGAGGCACTTATTACCAGGACTAAGCTCAAACAATACTGTTACTATTGCACATGCTATGTGTGAAAATGTAGAGAGTGAGCGTGGGTCAGTGTGTGTGTTCAAGAGCAGCTACTGTTTCAGAAGTGGCTACTATTTCACTTGGCAAGAGCAAGTGGGGGTGGATGGGGTGGCATTATTAGACAGTAGCGACCAAATAAGAGAGACATAAATATACTTTTGTGCATGTTCTGAGGGAATGTATAAGCTTGCATTAAAATAGCTTCAGGCTATTTATTATTGCCAGTCCAGTATATGTAAACTGTAAAAACTGTGTCTTCATAATACCCCTGCTATATGTCTGGCACATAATCAAGAATTCTATCCCATTACTGTCACTGCTATAGATCCGGCATGAAGGGGTTGATCCATATTTCATTGATGGACAAGACTCCTCCCACTCTAATTGGATGAGATTTGTTAACTGTGCCCGAAATGAAGACGAGCAGAATATACTAGCTTACCAGTATCATGGCAGCATCTATTATCGCACATTTAAAACCATATACCCCAAATCGGAGCTCTTGGTCTGGTATGGGGAACAGTATGCCAAGGAGTTGGGCATATATCCAAACACTGACGGTTAGTCTGCATAATATTGCTACAGCACATTCATGGAATAATAAGTGTTTGCTTCTTTTTATAGCCTGCACTGCTAATTTCTGTTGCCGTGGTTGTGGAGGATCTTTCTCAGAAGAAACTTCCTTTTACATCCATTTGAAGTACAGTTCAATATGTGCAAGGGCTCATCCACAAACCTTTACTTGTCTCATGTGCCATCAACATTTCACACAACTTGAGTGCTTGCAACAACACATTAGGAAACATGAGGACCTTGCTCAAGACAAACAATGCTCCTACTGTGGAAAGAGTTTCAATCAGAGGGGCAATCTAGAGAAGCATCTCAGGACACATACAGGAGACAAGCCATACAAGTGCGAGTACTGTGGAAAGAGTTTCAATCAGAGGAGCAATCTAGAGAAGCATCTCAGGACACATACAGGAGATAAGCCATACAAGTGTGAGTACTGTGGAAAGAGTTTCAATCAGAGGGGCCACCTACAGGGGCACATCAGGACACATACAGGAGACAAGCCATACAAGTGCGAGTATTGTGGAAAGAGTTTCAGTCGTAGTGCTAATCTACAGGTGCACATCAGGACACATACAGGAGACAAGCCATACAAGTGCGAGTAATGTGGAAAGAGTTTCAATCAGAGGGGTAGTCTACAGGAGCACCTCAGGACACATACAGGAGACAAGCCATACAAGTGTGAGTACTGTGGAAAGAGTTTCAGTCGCAGTTATAGCCTACAGGGGCACCTCAGGACACATACAGGAGACAAGCCATACAAGTGCGAGTACTGTGGAAAGAGTTTCAAACTGAGGGGCCACCTACAGGTGCACCTCAGGACACATACAGGAGACAAGCCATACAAGTGCGAGTACTGTGGAAAGAGTTTCAATCATAGTGGCAACCTACAGAGGCACATCAGGGCACATACAGGAGACAAGCCATAGAATCCCAAGTGTGATCATTATGGACAGTTATAATTTTCAACCCTTCATTTCTAAAACCATCACTTGAAAGTGGCCCTATAAGAAGCCAATGTGGGCACACTCTGTCTTTATAATCACATGCCCTAGGACCACATGCACGCTGCTTCCACTGCCAGAAGAAACTCATTCAACATGTGTATCACTAAATCATGTGTATAGCAAGATGAGACTGCAGTGGAGTAGGAACATATAATGGATTGGGGGGGCCGAACTGATGAATGTTGCTGTCGAGGGAATGCATGCCACCAATCACTAACACAGACTATTATTTGAGACCCATATATTTTTGACTAGCGAACAATGAGCAAAGAACAAATGCATGTTTTATACAATTATTTATAATTTCCAAAAAAAGTTCTTCGCATCTAGAAATATATTCTCTGGCCACATCAAGTTTATCTGTTCTTTCGCGATGGATATGCAGTAGCATACAATGATTTAGCCTCTCTTGTGTCATGGAGTTCCAAAGGTAGTCTTTTATGCATTTTAGAGCAGAAAAGCTGCGTTCAGCAGATGAAGTGGTGACTGGAATGGTAAGATAGAGTTTGTGGACTTCTCTGATGATTTTCTTGAGACCAGATTGGTGGTTTAGAATGTCACAAATAGTCTGAACTCTGGTCACTTTCTGGATTGTGATATCATCCAACTTGGTTATATCTGGAATCATTTTTAAATGAATTTCCAACTTATCCATGTTGATATCACTGCCATACAACTCTTTCAGTCTTGCAGAAAGTGAACCACTTTTGCCATTTGCACTGTCCACCAACAATGATTCAATAGTCTTCACGAAAATGAAGTTTTCTTGCTGAAATTGTCTCTGTAGTTCACCCTTCATACGGTCAATTGCCTCAAAATACTCCTTTCTATAATAATCCTCAATATATGTAAAGGTATGGTGTGGTGCTCCATGATCTAATCTCCTTGGAAACTGTGCTTTGGCGAGGTAGAACAGGAGGATCACAACACACTTTCGAGGCTTTCACTACTACAGAATCATAGAAAGATTTTAAATGATGATCGGTACGAATTCTCTCAAGTGAACGAATGCACAAGTCTATAGCTATAAAACAGTCATCAACATTAGTCTCCTCTGCTTGAAGGGTAATGGACAGCTGTTGACATACTGAAGACTAATACCGATAGCTCCAATCCAAAATATGTGCAGAATTTTCCATAAGTGATAGCATACCATTTGCTCGTCTAGAACAGTGATCCATTCCATAAGAATAAATCTCCATTGTTTCCCTTAGTGCTTCATAGTTGTTGATTATGGCTTGCATGGCACCAGTATGGGTAGTCCATCTAGTTTAGTATCAAAAGAGAGCACACCGAGAGACCTATCTTTTGCGGTATATATCAAGTCCATACCATGAAGTTTGCAGAATCTACGGAGCTCTAAAATTGTATATAACCATAAGTAAAAATAATTAAAATGCAACTGTCTCACCTTGGTTAACCACTTACTGAGCTATTTTGTGCCAAGTTTACATAGATAGTATATAGAGGTGTAAGCAATGATACGCCCTTCATATTATTGGGGGGCCCCCTAACTGTTGAATATTGGGGGGCCATGGCCACCACGCCCCCCATGGTTCTTACTCCCCTGGACTGTTTATTTAAGATGTGGTCCTGTGTGTGTAATGTTTGATAGATGCATGGTGATATTAAAATTAAGACTGTTCATTAGCATCTCTCCTTGTTCAATACGGTATGTGTGTGTCCATGTGATGGGTGTGTCCATGTGATATGTTTGTGTCCATCTGATGTGTACATGTGATGGGTGTGCATGTGATGAGCATCCATGTGATTGTGTCCATGTGATGCATGTGTCCATGTGATGTGTGCATGTCATGTGTGTGTCCATGTGATGTGTGTATGTCCATGTGATGTGTGTGTGTCCATGTGATGTGTATGTGTCCATGTGATGTGTGTGTCCATGTGATGGGCGTGTGTGGTTGGAAGACAATTCTTCAAGAGGAAAAAAAAAAGGTTAGCATAGGCATAAAAAAGCCCAGGCCCTACCATTTATGGCTGACTGACCTTTCCCTACCAAATACAAGGGAAGTAAAAGAGATTCTAATTCCAAGGTAGAAGTTGTACGTAGAGTTCATCAACCTCTTTTTATAGATTCCACAATTAGCATCCTAGGAAAGTTACATCCTGGCAGAGGTGAGGAAGACACTCCCACATTCCAGCAAGTAGAAGATACGCACATCACAATATCGTAGCATACCGAGCCATAATAATAAAAAATGTATGCATATAATATATATACATGTATATAACATATCTACATACATAATACAGACAGAAACCATAAAAGGAATGAGATATAGACACTATGTAGATACCTCCCTTTGTGCACCATACAACACAAGGTAGCACGAAAGGAGTTAATAATAATTCTTGATATACTATGTTGGAGTTCGAATATTAGATCCTAAGTTACGCACTGCAGTACACATCAGATAATTACGCATATGCTCTCCTTTCTCCCCCCACTAGTTTTTGCGTCCAGCCAACCCCTCGTAGGTGAATTTTTCCACTCCGGCTACAACCATGGGACTGTCCGTCTCGCTGGACATGCTGACCACAGAGTCTCGTCGAGGTGGCATGCGCTCGTTAACACGATCATACTTCCTGGCATCATCGAAGCTGCCAATTTTGTCCTTCAAATCTACAATAGCTGTTGGGAGAGTGGGTGGGGCAAAGGCAAGGTAAGGCATAACAGACAAGATATTCATCAGGTTCCATTGTTACGCACCAGAGCTGATTCCTTCTTTGCCTTCTGTAAGTACACCCATTGGGAGTTGTCCAGATGGAGCCAGACCCTTCAGAGCAATCACATTCTCACGCTCCGCCCTAATTAGCACACACGCAAGTGACACAACATGATACAGCTGTTGTTTATGGGGGGGAGGTGGTGGTGGTGGTGAAAATTACACAATATTCCTGATGAAAGCTAGAGCTTCCAGCAAAAGGTTGAGAGAGCAATTAAGTTGATTATTAGCAAAGTCATCTATTCCTGATGAAGGCTAGTCGAAGCGTCAAGAGAATACAATTTTAAGTTGATAGTTATTTATCGTAAAGTCATATTGTAAAGTCATTATAATCGCTCTAAATGTTTTACGCTTGAGAAAAGAGTTGCTCCAAGAGTGATGAAATGATGTAGCATTTGTGTTTGCCTTCCTCGATAGAGTTAATTCTAACCCAGAACTGTGGCTTATGGTATGAAGGACTTGAGATGTTTACTGTTGACAAAAAAGATATAAATATTAAGCAGACCACCAGCATATATAACATGGTGTCCAGCTACACACTAGAAAATGCCACGACCACAAGACAAGTGGTTTGTATTCCGATTACAAGCAGTTATCAGTTACATAGCAAGGACTGCTTGTGGACATAATGAACTTCAACCCCCCCCATACACATACACTGATGTTCCTCACCTGAGCACGGAGAAGACCCGTGCCATCTTCCCCACTGCCCTGATCTTATTCTTGATAACAGCCTTCCTCTGAGCAATGCTCGAGTCTTCTTTGGACCCAGGAACTACCTTCACATCGTCAGCCACTGACAAGTCATCAGCCCCACCCTTCAGAGTTAGAACATTCACCAACATCTCTGTCACTGCATTCAGAGAGAAGAATGAGAGGTCAGAGCTCAAGTGGAATTTGCATGTTTAGTGCTCCAGCTAACCAATGGCAAGAACCATTTCTGAAACCTTCAAGAGCCACTAATTTGGCATGGTTGTACCAAAAGTTAACTTCAAAGTTGGCTGCAATTAATGGTCCGACAATTCCATAGGGCCTAACAATATTAATACCAAATACACCCACTCTCATATATGCATACTTGTACACATGTGCTGTGCAGATTAACTCATACACAAACATATGACTAACTTGAAAAAAGTGCACTTATCACAACTACAGCATTAAGAGCTTGGTGACCCCATGACCTAACTGAGAAAGGTTTGCTCGCTCATGTAATGCGTCCCCAGCAATGGCGAGAGGAGACAAAGGAAAGTGACATGCCTTCTAGGCTATTAATTCTCAACAACCTCTAAGTTGACATCACAGATGCAAGGACTTGCTTGATTATCAACTTGAACCTACTCCTCAACATCTCAGCTAGATGCTCTACCCTTCATCAGGGATAATGAAACATGAACACTCATGTGATCATGTGAAGTTGCTATATACCGTAGCTAGCTATGCACTACGTGATGTGAAGCATACCCTGCGAACTGATAGTGAAGGAAGCATTGCACATGTATTTAGCACTGGAACTTGGATATTTTTTTTAATAACACCCCACCCCCACCCCCACTTAGCAAAATACTAATAACACCCCACACCCAATTTAGCAAAATAAACCAAAAAAATAACCACCTACTAATAGAAATTAATAGAAATAATAGTAAAACACAAAGAAAAATTATGGTGGTCATAGTTACAAATCCAGGCTCTTGAGAGTGCCGAATAGCAGTCAGGTAAGTCCAGTCCACAATCTCCATTGAGCCGCTGGCACTATGTGCAATGCCTCCTTCACTAGTTTCCTTCTGGCCCCTAGCCTGGTCTGATGTGACCCATGTGGCGGATAGCTAGCTACTGGTATAGATAAATGTCAAATGAATCTTAGCATCTCATTGATTGAGTATATTTGTTGATTATCTTGGCAGAAATCCTGATTACTTCTTCAGCAATTAAAAAATATATATAAATAATATAATAACAATAATATAACAATAATAATAATTATAATAAAATTAAAATAATCAAGGAAGTGGGGGCTGGCTGACAAAAACAACAACCCCCACCCCAAAAAATGCACACACACACACAAAAAAAACAAGAAGAAAACTTGAGTAATTTTTAGCGAGTTCTCTGCACATTCACTATAATTATAGTGCACACTCACTATATACTGCATACTCGGCACGTTCACTATATAAAGTATTATAGGGAGCCCAGGGAAAACATGGTTTCTGCTATCCCTTATTAAAGTCTGAAAAGCAGGAATAATAACACAATCCGTGTGCCTCCCATTTGAAGATAAAGAACAACAATAAACAATAACAAAATTAGTTCGAGAGAGGGCGAGGCAGTCTCTTGGATATCTCCTCATCTCCCTTACAAGAACCTGTACATGCACCTAATTACTATAGGAGGGAGGTGGCTTAGAAGGATGCCATGAGTGGGTCAACTTTTGTCTTGTGTCTACCCCACGGCATAACACAAGGGTTAGCGGCACATTAGGTCCTTAAGTGATTAATACCACACCCACCAATGGCCAAACAGTAAAAACCAGTGCAAAATAAGACCTACACTTATGAGGACCTATCAGGAGCACCTTCGGATGGATTAGAGTGAGGGAGGATTGCTATAAGGACAGATCCCGCTTGATTAGCTGGCTCAAAGGCCACTACAACATTTTAGTAACCAATTGACCACTAGAAGTGCCAATAGGCACGGGGTATCATTGTTCACAGAAGCAAATGGAGAAGTGATGACTTGTGGAAACAGCTTGAGTCTCTTTCTGTGGAAGCAATCTTCCAGATGCTCCCCCAATTTGAAATCTATCACACAAAAGTCGTCTCCTTTTGCTGATATAAACAAAATTACATACACAATTATAATGAAGTACACTACTTACTCTCAGCTAATTATAATATCTGCGTGATGAGAAAATTGCTATGTCAAATACGCAGTAGTCAGTACTTCCCTGCTGTTGCTGTACTGCAGTTCACTGGGACTTCTCATCTGCTGCTTCTGTTGTTCTGCCTTATATACGAGCATCACCTGCACTTGCAAACTTGAGGAAAGTGGTCTCGCACTTAATTTTGAGTCATACACACTAATGTTGCCATTGAACCCAGTTGATGTCATCCAATGGAACTGACCAGTGTGATGAATCTGAATCGAGTTTCTATTCCAAAGAGTTGACTGCAGGCCACCAAGGGTTGGAAATTACTGTTATTAAGAGTATTAATTAAGAGTGCATTAGAAAAGGTTAATATGTTCATTACTTGGCTCATTTCCAGCAGCTAAAATCCTTGACCAACTCATATTCAAATACAGTTTCTTTGAAGAAGATTTGTTATTATCCTGTCCTTTCCTATCTTCTTGACCATCTATTTGTACACAACCTCATTCCTGCGATGTTAACCTTCTTTCGAAATACATCTCCAGCTTCATTGCTCAGTTAGTGAACTCCTTTTCCCAGCATTTACTGATTATGCAGGGACCTCACCACGCCAGGGTGAATTTAGATTCCCATCCTTTCTCTGTTTATCTGCCATGTTCTACAAGATCCAATTGCCAATTTGGAAGATGCTTATGCTTCACATGTGCATTGTCAATATTGTTTTTTTTTGCACTAGTGAAATATTTTTCTCTTGATTGAAGGAGATTCTCAATAATGACTTTGAAATCTATGTAACCTTCATTACCATGCTTTAGAAACTCGGCATCAATGGGAAGTCTCATATGTTGCTAGTAGAGCATAGATATAATAAGTATAATGTTTAGCCTGGATGCTCCTTATGGTATCTATTTGTTCATTCCAGATATGTTGGTTGTCGTCAATAAACTTGGCTAGTCACCGTGAGAATGTTTGCTTAAACTGTTCATTTGCCTTTATTATTGACAACAGGAAAAGTACAATGCTATGTATATTTTCATTTTTACAGCATACAGTGGAAACTATTCATGTTGTGATTAGAGAGGTGTCTTTATTGGTATATATTATTTCATTTTAGGATGTCAACATTGAGGGGCTCTACTGTAATAACTTTTACCCGAGGACAGTAGGCACTATATAGTGGCTGTGTTCTGCATTGGTAACAGAAAACTCATCAGAGAATGACCTTAATCAATGATCGGAAATGATGGACATCCATGTCTACATATCATATATAATTGATGACGATTCGAATTAAGAACTTTGTTATTCCATGAGCTGCTTTATCAGGAAGAGGTCCAGCTTCTGCCCATTTCCAGAAATACTCAGTAGTGATGATAATATACTTATTCCCATGTGAGAGCTCCATCCCAACCTGATGCTAGAGCATAGGCTAGACAGGAATTCGGTGCAATTCACTTGTTAAGTTTGTAAATGTTTTTTTCTGGCACTTGTCAAAGATGAAACCTAGCAATTAGCATAATAGTTGCTTTTTTCAAATTACTTCAGACATATAACTGCTCATCTCAGACCAGTAATACCTCACTGATATTATATATATATCAGTAGTCCTGTTGAAATGATTACTGCAATCTCTGGGTAACCTTCAATGACATGTCTTTCAAACCTATAAAAATAGCAGATATGAAGATAGGAGGGCAAAGAAAGGAGTTCATCCTCCCACCATTTAGAAATCATCTACCTGTGCTGTCACCCACTCACTACTTATGTAATAATTATCCTCCACTGCAAAGTAGGTAGCTTTTTTTTTTACAATTCTTGTCATGGTATATAGTTTCCACCATTCCAAAAAAGGCCAATGAAAATCCCTTTTTCTTTAGTCATTTCAGCATGAGATCAATTCCAATATGTGCCACGTGTGCATGCATGGGGAGGGGGGGTAACTGTAAGGGGCCCCATTTGAGATATGATTATATAAAATCGGAGTGGGGTGGATGGCTAATTGGGGCCTTAATTTTCCCTTGACACCAGCAATTTAAATGTAAAAAACAAAAGAAAAAACAACAAAAAGGTTCATCTCCAAGGATCCATCTTTCCTGTTTTTCCCTTCTTTTCCACTAGCATAATTCGCACAGTAAATTAGGTCCATTCAAGAAAAAATGGAGGACCTGAAGACTCTAAATCTAACAAAGCATGTCCCTGCTACTCTAATTCTCGATTGTGAGGGAAAAGCTTGAGGTAGAGGTGGCTGTTGACAAGCAATCAAGCCTGCTCACTTGCTGCTTCAGAATTGAGTAACAACCACATGTGCTGTATAAGAGAATGTATGACTCAGCTGTTCATTTTGTGGAGTTCTTCTGGAAAAATGTTACCAAGTCCAAAGGAGACTGTCGTTGATCAACCACCCTGTTTGGTTGGTAGAAGTCCAACTGTTACCAAGTCCTTGAAGTCAAGTCCTTGATGGAGGCTGTAGCTGCGCCTACATGGGTGACACTAGTCATACGATGTGTTATGTGCTGATATTTGTGTAGCAGGTATATAACATAATTACATAGTGCAGACAACAAAAGCAACTAGACAAGGCATGTGTTTGTACACGAACAACAAAAAGTTACAAAAAGGGTTAAAAAAACCGTGGACACCATGAAGCTCAAATTTGTAGTCTGCACTGCTCAACTTTAATTTACAGGGAAAAACAACAAAACAAATTAGCGAAATTGATTATTATAACTTGCGTGTTAATTATGTGTTAATGAACTTGGTATATTATGTTTGATCTTTAAATAAAAATGAAAATGAAAGAGAAATGAAAATGAAAGAGAAAAAATTAACCCCAAAAATGATACCTTTTAATTGTATTGGATTTATTGGATTGAACTTAACAAAAATTAAGGATCGATGTGGACAACCAGTTGACACATGAAAATCCCACAGTCATAACTGTTTTGTTGTACTGGTATATCCTAAAAGTGTGATAGAGGGTGTCACATTCAATAGCTTGTCTTAAATTACTTTTGGATAACACATTTTCCAGTGTGATGCAGTGTGATGCAGAGCCAGATATTGCTTTTCCAAGAAAATTTCTATAATTATAGTTTAATTTGAGCAAAATTGTTTCTTATTTCTAGACTTACTGAATATTTTGCAAGAATTTATTACCAGTTCCTTGCAACGAGTATAGAAGCTTAATCGCTGTTCGACAAGATCTAGGCACCAATGAGCACCAGAGTTTAACCGGAAACACGATCATGTTATAAGTTGTTAGATCAACCTGTAATATAATAAAAGGACAATATTACCGACAGATCAACCTTTCCTAATCAGTTTTACATGTACATGTATGTCAGGGAGCATCCTGACAACTGCCTCTGACACCTCTGGAAAAGGAGGAACAACCTGTGGGAATCACGTTGAAGACTGAGTAAGTCTATCATCGAACGAGATAGATTACTAGTGATATTGTGCTTATTGATATATGTTTTTAATGTGCATTAGAGCCATTGTTTTATTGTTCTTTAATTCCTAACAAGCTCTAGTGAGGGAGTGAGGTTAGTGGTATTGGTCTTACCAAGGTCTTGCGGGCAAGAGGTGTGGTGCATCTAGGTTCTCAGACAAGGGTTTGGCATCATCAGAAACTGCGTAGTGGCTTATAAGAAGTCACAGGGAGAGAGTTTCTGACATTTGGTGGCAGCGGTGGGATCAGCGAAACAGTGTTGGATCCTAGTGGAAGACAACTTGGACAGGAGTTCCTAGTTGGTCGGAGCATCGCGTTGCGCTATTTTCTTTTCTCTATTGCTACGTTAACAGGTAAACGGCTCGGGTATTCGTATCTATAGGAGCCTGTGGAAAAAAAACCTACCCTAGGATATCATACAGTGTTAGTCCCTAGGGACAGTGTATATTTCTGTTGTATCCTTTTCTTTTGTCGTTTATTAGAGCGACATTATCTTATTATTGGTTAATTGTGTTCTGTATATATGCAACCTGCGAGCATGTCTCACGAATGAGCGTGGCCAGGAGAAGACCGTCAGTTACGGAGTGGGAGTATTTTGCAAATTCCTAGGGATGGTATGGCAGAAGAAGCAACGATTGCTGAAGAACCTATTATATCTGGAACGCTGCTGATGACGCAATTCGTTCAAGCAGAAGAAAGACAGGCACAGAGGGAGGAAGAAAGACTTCAGCGTGAGGAAGAAAGACAGGCACAGAGGGAGGAAGAAAGACTTCAGCGAGAGGAAGAAAGACAGGCACAGAGGGAGGAAGAAAGACAGCGAGAGGAAGAACAAAGGGAGCACGAGCAGGCACGTCAAGAACGTCAAGAAGAATGTTGGGCTCAGCTCCTGTCATCACGATTTCCTCCACCCTCAGGAGCAGAAGCACCTCCCAAGATAAACTTGCAGAAGTTTAGTAAAGGCACCGACGATATGGGCACATACCTGAAAATGTTCGAGGTGACAGCCTGCATGAATGGTTGGCCAGCCCGACATTGGGCGAACTACTTAAGGGGTTCATTGTCTGGTCAAGGGTTGATGGCAGTGGCAGCTCTGCCAGCACCGAGTCAGACCGATTATGAGCAGGTCAAAGAAGCCCTCTTGAATATCTACAAGGTGACCTCTGAAACATACCGAGCCAAGGTATTTGACCAGACATTCGATGGAACTAACCCCGATGGATGGTTCAGGTCGTACAAACAGTCCTTCCACCAGTGGTTGGACTCCTCCAACAAGACAGAATGAGATACTATGCTCTATGAGCTAGCACTAAAGCGTCTTCCAGGGTGGTTGGAGGGGCAGATGCGACGGTTGCACCCCGACACTTATGAGGAACTGGGTGAGGCTGTTGTACGCTATTTGTCCAGTCAGCGACAAGGAGGAGGAATACCAAAGAAATCCAACCAGAGAGAGAGTTTTCGACCGAAATCTAGGGACACTCAGAATCACCCAAGACCACTGGAGCAGAAGCATCCAGAGGCAGAGGGAAATAAAGGTGTCTACTCTCCACCCGGTAGGGACTTGAAACAGATTGAATGTTTCAGATGCGGGAAAAAAGGACATTTTCGAAAAGATTGTCGAGTAAAAATGGAAAGTGTCAATTTTGGACACAGCACATACATCCGGACGAATTTACCAACTTGGACAACAATGGCCAAGGTCAACGGCAAGTCTGTAGTGGACACAGGCTGCTCGAAATCCATTGTACATCCGAGGTGCATCGACAGCAAAGACCGACTAGGATGGAAAATTCCCTACCACAATGCTAGTTCTCGAAAGACTTGGTTCCCTGCTGCGAGAATCGAGTTACAGATAGACGGGAAGACACACAAGCTTGCAGTGGGTGTATCACCTCACATCAATGTGGCATGCTTTTGGGGAAAGATGTACCACACTTCAGGAAGCTACTCAGAGAGATGCTTCAGGATGATGTCAAGAAGGAGACTCAACCAACGGAAGAAGTGAGACCTCCTGATGTGGCCATGGTGACCACAAGAGCTGGACACAACCGACAGCAGGAAGAGAACCAAGCCGCAGAGTCGCAACAGAAGCGGGATGAAGCAATCATTCAGACTCTTGAACCTTTGGAAGAGGAAGAGTCAAGTTTGGGTAACATGTACAAATTTGATGATGAATTAATTGTTGTCCCAACCCAACGTTGTTTCCCAGATAAGGCTACAGAAGATCCTCTATGGCCGGAACAAATTACCCCTAGCCAGCTACGCTCTCTCCAAGCAACAGACCCTACTGGAGAAATGGAGACAGGAGGCTGAGGAGGCTAAGGATGGTGATATGTTTTGGGAGAAGGGGCTACTAAGGCGAAGACTGTACGAAAAAGGGGATACTAATTTGTTAGTTGTTCCTCAATCCTGTAGGACAGAGGTGCTGAAGCTTGCACATTGTTCCCCAACCGTGGGACATTTTGGAGAGACAAGAACTCTGGATACTCTCTGACAGAGGGTTAGCTGGCCAGGTATGACCGTAGACGCAAGAGAAGCGTGTAAATCCTGTCCAGAGTGCCAGCGAGCTGCCCCGGCAACCTTGAAGAGAGCTTCACTTCATCCGCTGCCAATCATCAAGAATCCATTCGACCGCATAGCGATGGATATCTTTGGGCCCCTAAAAAGAACAAAAGCAGGTAACAAATATGTACTTGTAGTACAAGATTATGCAACAAAATGGCCAGAGGCGTTTCCTCTATGAAACGTGACCACAGAATCAGTAATTGACTGTCTAGTGGAGCTCAGTGCTAGATTGGGGGTGCCAAGAGAAATACTCACCGATAATGGGTCCAATTTTATTTCTAAAACCATGAGAGGGTTTTGTGAGAGGTCTGGAATAAAGCAGATCAAGACATCCCCTTATCATCCACAAACTGATGGGATGGTGGAAAGATGGAACTCCACCCTGAAGCGTCTGCTTCGTAAGTTAACTAAAAAACATGGGTTAGAATGAGATCAATGTCTATCCTATGTATTGTGGGCTTACCGTGGGACAACCCACAAATCAACGGGTTGAGCTTTTATTTGGCAGAAAGATGAGGACACCACTGGATGAGTTGGTAGAGCTGTGGACCAATGAGACAGAAGAAGGAGGTCGACCCGTAATCGAGTACCTTCAACTCCTTCGAGAGAAGATGGAGACAGTGCAGGAGTTGGCTGCTGCAAATGAAACCGATGCGAAAGAAAAACACAAATATTTTTATGACAAAAAGGCTGTGAGTAGGTCATATGATATTGGTGATTTTGTCTTGGTTTTCCAACCCAGGAAGCAAAACAAGCTGGAAAATGATTGGAGGGGTCCGATGCAAATAACACGCAAGGTGACCGATGTGACATATGAAGTTGACATGGGCCAAGGACAGAAACGACTACGTACCTTCCATGTGAATGGGTTGAAGACGTGGCATTCACCAGCACCAGCAGTATTTCTATCTGTTGACAACATCATTGAAGAGGATACTACAGAAGGTATTCAATCACAGGAAAATAACATTGCTCTTAACTCCTCACAGACAGAAGAACTCTTACAACTGAAGCAGGAGTTTGCTGACTTTATTCGTGATGAGCCAGGACTTACGACATTGGTGGAACACGTAATTGACACGGGTGATGCAAGTCCAATTCGACTACCCCCCTACAGACTACCACATGCATCGCACGAATATTTACGCAGAGAAATCAAGGAGTTGTTGGAGATGGGTATTAACGTTCCATCTAAAAGTCCTTGGGCAGCCCCAGCTATTCTAGTACCGAAGAAGGACAGAGACAAGCGTCTCTGCATTGACTACCGGAAGCTTAACTTAGTAACCAAGGTAGATCCGTATCCTATACCACGTATAGATGATCTAATTGATGATGTGGGGAAGGCTAAGTTCATAACAGCTTTAGATCTGACGAAAGGGTATACTGGCGTACCAGTGGCTAAATCTAGGCCAAGAAAAAACAGCATTTGTGACGCCGTGGGGAAAGTTTCAGTTCGGTACCATGCCCTTTGGACTCATGGCTGCACCCTCTACGTTCCAGAGACTAATGGATCATGTACTGGAAGGAACTCAGTCCTTTGCCGCGGCATACCTCGATGACATTTTTATCCACAGCCATACTTGGGATGAACATCTCACACATCTCAATGACATCTTCGAGAGACTTCGAAAAGCAGGATTAACAATCAAAAATCAAAAGTGCAAGTTTGCATGTAACACATGTGTTTACTTAGGGCATATTGTGGGGCAAGGAACAGTACAGTGTTTTCTAGCTAAGGTACAAGCCGTACAAAGCTTTAGGCAACCAACAACTAAAAAGGATGTGAGAGCTTTTTGGGGATTGTGTGGGTACTATAGAAAATTCATACCCAATTTCCCGACTATAGCCACCCCCCTTTCAGTCCTTACTAAAAAGGATAAACCCAACTTAATTGAGTGGAATGAGCATATCCCCAACAGGCTTTCCAGAAATTGAAAACAGTTCTCACCAATTACCCAGTTCTATCCACACCTAATTGGCATAGATCATTTATCTTACAAACTGATGCCTCTGATAGTGGCATAGGTTTTGTTCTTGCCCAGATTGATGAGTTGGGAGATGAACACCCAATCGCCTATGCATCCAGGAAACTTTTTGCACGGGAGAGGAAATATTCGACCATCGAGAAAGAAGCGCTGGCAGTTATCGAAGGAACCAGACACTTTCGCGTTTATCTGGAGGGTACCGAATTTACGATCTCCATTGACATACCTGTCACGACTGAAAGATAGCCATGGAAGACTAGCTCTGCTGATGCACAGTACAACTACAAGATTGTACACAAGCCTGGCACACGCAATGCCAATGCTGATGGCCTATCATGAGAGCATGGCTCTCACTTGAATGATGGGGAAGTGTCAGGGAGCATCCTGACTACTGCCTCTGACACCTCTGGAAAAGGAGGAACAACCTGTGGGAATCACGTTGTGACTGCCTCTTACACCTCTGGAAAAGGAGGAACAACCTGTGGGAATCACGTTGTGACTGCCTCTGATACCTCTGGGAAAGGAGGAACAACCTGTGGGAATCACTCACCTGATTACTCACCTACATCAGAAGGTGTAAAGCCACAGAGATCAGAAAAGACAGACTACCCTCAAACCACTACGTGAACTGTGATAGAAAGAGAAGAACAGCAAAGAGAAAGAGAAAACAAAGAAAGAAAGAAAGCGAACGATTAAGAAAGACAATTAAGACGGAGTAAGTCTATCATCGAACGAGATAGATTACTAGTGATATTGTGCTTATTGATATATGTTTTTAATGTGCATTTGAGCCATTGTTTTATTGTTCTTTAATTCCTAACAGGCTCTAGTGAGGGACTGAGGTTAGTGGTATTGGTCTTACCAAGGTCTTGAGGGCAAGAGGTGTGGTGCATCTAGGTTCTCAGACAAGGGTTTGGCGTCATCAGAAACTGCTAGTGGCATATAAGAGGTCACACGGAGAGAGTTTCTGACAATGTACCACACACAAACAAACCTTAATCCAAGATGAAACACCATCATACTCACCATGACAAAGCTTTGAATATAAATGGCAGGACATACAATGCGCTGTGTTCTTGTTTGCTTTGTTGGCTTCCTCCATTACAAGGAAAATATAAGCATCAATAATCTAAAACAGAAAGAAATGAAATAAAAAGACATCCATCAAGTTTTACATAGAGCCTGCCTTATCATTTAGCCAGCTGCAATTTTTCAATGTTAGCAGGTCTTGAGGGTATACTTGACAGTGGTTAATACATACCACCATCACCTCTGTGGTGGTTGAAGAAAAACAACAAAAACAAAATTTAGTTCCAGATCCTCTGGCCTTCATGACAGCATATTATGTCCTTGTATGACAGCATTATCCTTCAAAGTGCTATCTGTAACTACCTCTTTCAAATCCTCTAAAACTTTTCTTGCATCTCGAGAAACTTTACTTCTTAGAGTACTATCTGAAAACACGATTATATAAATGCGCATACAGATCCATTTGCATTTTCTTTTTAAACAACACTGTTTCAATGTCCATGTTGCCTCCAAATTTGGTCTTATCGCAACAGAAATGACATAGTCCAGAAACAAATGATTTGCACCCCTCACATTCGCTGAATCTTTTTCTTTTTTCCCCTAAAATGATTGTAAAGTAGTTTATAAGTAATTTAAATACTATTATTGGTAGAAAAATAAAACTTACTTTTTTCAGCTGCACTATCTTGCAGAACAACCTAAAGCAACGTATAATTAAAACGATGTACTCAAATATACTTTGTAACATGATACACCTTGAGAGACAATGACATATACACATTCATGCAACAACAACAACATGTATCAAACCAATGTAATTAGTAGTTTACCACATGCATGGTTGAAGGGCCTTCTACAAAGATGATGTCATCATCAACTCTGTTTACATCATTAGCGACCTTTGGGAATGATCACCAAATGAAACTGACATACATTTGCATGCAGAAAGAAAAAAACAACAACAACATGTATCAATTAGTAGTTTACCGCATGCATGGTTGAGGCTTCTATGCAGGTAATACCATCAGCAACTTGGTTTTCCTCACGTAGCTTCCTTGACTTTTCGAGCTCTTTCATGTCCACTTTCACCACATCACGAGTCAAATATGGCTTTAGGTGCCCTGCATTTACCTTGGTTTTGTGGTCATTGCCATTCTCATCCCGCAGCGTGCAGAGTCCCTTAGGCGTCATCTCTGTGATTTGATAGGGACCTAACCAGTCTTGAGCTAGTATCGCCTTTCCTATCTACTTTTCTTTTGTTCATCTTTAGAACATGATTGCCTATTAATAAAAGAATAACAAATAAAAGGAACTAGACACCTTGATGTTTATCTTCCACTTTTATCTAAAACACACCTGTTGCGAAATGAAAGCATTTTAAACTTTTTTGGCTTCGCATCAAAATATGCTTTGTGCTTAGACTGGGCTTCCTCAATCTTCTCCCGTACTTGCTCATCCAGTGCCTGCACCTAAGAAATTAATAACTTAAAACAGTTGAGATTACTACCAAGAATATCTAAAAAGTGCTATCAAGTTCTATATTTTGTGTGCCAGTTAGCCCTGTTCTTGCCTTTGCCAGATGCTCCTCTAAGTTTACTTGAATGTCTTCAGGAGACAAATCTGTGAGGATATTCTCATAGGCTCCATCATCCTCACCCTCATGTTCATGTGGAGCAACGAGCTGTATGGGAGAACTTCAGCACAAATGGCTGCTGCTTTGTGGATGCCTGCACGCTAGTATTTATGCCATAAGTGGTAGAAAGCACTTACCTAAGATATCAACAAAATGTAAATAGTTTATTTTTAGGACATAAAAATGCATCTCATCTAAAGGCTGGTAGTATTATTGGCAGACACTAAATTTAGTATCCTTGACTAAATTAGCAAATTTAGTGAATTGCACTAAACTTAGTACCCACTAATAATCTTACTTGTTCCAGTCAGTTTGATTAGCATTTGTGTATTTACACAGCACCCTCTTGAGTGTCTGATTGGTGCGCTCACCCTGACCATTTGTCTGTGGGTGGTATGCTGAATACATCATACGTTTGATGCCAAAGCTTGACAGGATGTTGTCATTAACCTGAGTTGCAAAAGAAATAAAAGAGTACGTGGAAGGAGCATAATAACACTCCTTTTTCTAATACCACTGTATTCCTTGGACTCAGTATCACTACTATAGGTGCCATGCTTGATGTAAATGCTCCACCTTCCTTAAATGTACTCCACAACCTTTCTCTGTTCGCTCCATCTGCAAATGCAGCCAAAAGTTGATACACAGGTAGCTAGATATATAGGAGCAATCAACACTGTTGAATAATATATAAGAACAACAAAAAAGTTGATACACAGGTAGCTAGATATATAGGAGCAATCAACACTGTTGAATAATATATAAGAACAACCAAAAAGTTGATACACAGTAGCTAGCTAGGAGCAATAAACACTGTTAACGGCTAAAGAAAATCCGTATCCGCGCATGCGCAACACGTAAAAGAAGCCGAGGTTACGCCCGCCCACGTGAATGAAGTTGCGCGGGAACACTTGAAAGTGCTACTGCCACACAAAACTTATTTCGTTTAGGAAACTGAACTTAAAAAGCAATGGCCAGCAACACAGACACCTCCAGTGACTGTGAAAGTCAGTATAGCAGTGGACCAGAAGAAGTATTGTGCGACTACGAGAAAAAGAGGCTGGAGAATATTAAGAAAAACCAGGAGATGATGAAAGCCTTAGGTAAATAGCTATAGTTTTCTTACTGAATATCATTTTAGAGGTGCAATAACTAGAAAGACGTTGCTTATTAATATTGGGCTTATTAATATTGGGCGGAATAAACTTCCTAGTACAAATATTTCAGTTAGCCACTAGCAATAGACCCACAGCGTTTGCATTCTCCCACTGCATTGAAGATAAGTTTGTTGTACTCATGGCTAGCATATCTACAAGTCTACAACCTAAGCTACAGGAAGAATAGAGAGAGCTCTTGGCCTTCTCTTTGAACCTCTATAAACTAGATAGCAATGCTTTAGGAAGTAAGGGGAAATGAACCAGGCTTTTCATTATCTGGCTGACCTTTTCTATATTTGAAGATCGTAAATGGGAAAAAATTGTTAATTTGTGTGAGTGCTTGAAATAGTGCTTAAGCATGTTGCTAAGCAACCAATTCAGCGGCTGTATGTTTTTGCAACAAAGAAGTCGGGTGGGTTACTGAGAGGCTTACTTTTCCATGTAACTTGGCTGGTGATCTGGAATCATCTATGGCTGTCCAAAGTTTCACGCATATGATTGCTAGAGATGTCAGTCCAGTGGTAATTAATGTCTTGAGTTTTGAACATCCATACAAACCTGCTAGAATTGTCCATGTCTCTTCTGGACCAGCCTGGTTAAAGAGATCTTATATTAATAATATATATATATATCAAACATTCTCAAGAGATAATTCTCATACAGGAGTCTATAGGCACAAACCTGGCCACTGTGTTGCTCGACTAGAATAGCTAATGACATGTGGCTGACTGCCTGTGTCTACAGAGAAAGAAATGGACAAACAAAATGGTATAAACAAAGAAAAAATAACTGTACATTATAGTAAAGATGATTTGATAATAAGAAAGGAAACATTTAGGCCACACACTCTTACATTTCCCCCAACCAATTTATAAACCAGTTTAAAAACATCATTGATCGACACCAAAATATTTTTTTAAAGTTGAAAGGTCTTTTCCTTACATAAGGTTTTTAAATGTTAGTATATAAATGGGTGTGAATATAAGCATGATCTTTACTTGGACAAGCCATAATAGTTTATATATATAAGTTTGCCCACATCAAAAACATTGGATGACTTTATTCCTCGTCAATGATGATAACATTATGGGGAAGCAGGTTGGATAGTTGTTATAGGCAATTACGATGGATTACACTTTGTGGAATGACTATTTCTGTGGAATGTTCATGGAACATCCTGAGCATGCGAAAACTAAATGGCTCCATTAAGTCCATGTCTCTTACAGCTTATCATTGTTGTTTCCTAGGCACCTAGAAGACTGGTAGGTGGGGTGGAAGTAACATAGAGTATCTGTAATGAGGTGATCAAAGAGAACTGTTGTAATAATGATATTTTTATAATTAATAAATGTCGGTGTATATTACCACACACAGGTCTGCCAGTGAATGACAGTGGTAAGACAGGAAGACCCATCATCACTAGAAGTAAGGCTAGGAACAGCATGACTCAGAGAATAGGGAGGAACCATAAGAAGGGGAAGAAGAAGAAGAAGAGGCAAAGGTCAGCATCAGAGAGTGACTCCGACTGGGAGCCCTGGATGGATGTGCAGACCAGCAGGAGCACATGCAAGACAAGTCAGTTGTGGTGTAATCTGTATTAATACATGAACAAGATGCTAACTTTACATGCATGCACATAGAGCTGCCACGCTTGAGTTTGGCTGAATTCCTGGAGATGCAAGAAGTTGTGGACAAAGAAGTTGTGAGGAATTTCATTGCATTATAGGGAAAGAGGAAGGGCCTTGGAAACCAGCCTGTACCCAGTACTTTAGACCACACCCACTTTATGACACCTTTACCTGTTTAATTATATGGATAATTGGCATGCAGAAGCTATTTAGTGTAAAATGTAATGCCTGTCATAGATCTGTCAACATCGACTACACATATAATTTAATAATGCACTAAGGGTTAAGCATTTGGGTACATCTCTTCAGACTAAACTGAAATGCATGAAGATACAGGGAGACACTTGATCATGGCCAATTGACTGTCCCTTGGTCCCTTTTTATGAATCAGCTATAAAGACCTTACAATATTTTGGGTTGTTTTCCCCTCACCTGCAGTAAGAACAGAACACAAGTAGGTCATCAACTGACAAGATGACATTATTTTAAGCTTCTAAAGGCTTATTCACAATACGTCACATTAACGATATTGCAATGCTTCAATTTTGTGATATTGTGAATGCTTCAAATTTCTTGAGTTTTACTCAATCAATGCCATGCAGTGCGACTCAAAATTTTTTTACTAGCTTAACACACCATTATTAGTGTGTGTGTGTGTGTGTCTGTGTGTCTGCAGGATGAGGTGATGAAGAGAGGATGTGTGGTAGGCAACAAGAGGCACAGAAGGAAGTCTACACAAGAAGCTGGTAGATCTACTAGGATACGTCAGGGGAGATTGTCTCTGCTGGAGATCACACTACCATATATGTTCAGCTCAGACCTCTCGGATAAAGACGAGTTTAAAGGCTTCAGTGTTGAAGATTTGGAGCTGCCTAAAGGTTGCACATCGAGTCAGTTGTGCGATGAAGATGGGAGTGGTGGAAATGGTGAGTGTTTGTTCCCTGAAACATTGGATGATGAGGCAGAGTTCACAGGGTTCATGGAAGAGAATGTGTAAGTAGTCATTGGTATCATTGAGATTGCTTAGGCATTATTTATCGGCTGCTGTTGGTGCCATGCATGTTATATGCTATAATGCCCTGTAGATCGACTACTGAGGTACCCAACTGCAGCACTAGAAGAAGCTCGAGGCTTGCAACTGCTAATAATAAACAGTATGAAGAAGACATCCTCTCAGATGAGGACGAATATTTGTGTGAGTTCAAACAAACATAGATAATGTTATTCTTTGGCCGTGTTTTACTATAATCTTCCTATAGTCTGTGATGACTGTAATGACCTGTATCATGGCGAGTGTCCCGTGCACGGTCCTCTCGCAGAGCTGGACCCCACAGCAGGATATGATAAAGCTTCGCTTGCCTACACACAATTACCGGTGCCAGCACAACTCACAGTTAGATCCTCAGTGATCCCCGGGGCGGGATTAGGAGTCTTCGCTGTCTCGCTCATCAATAAAGGTGTGCGGGTTGGGCCTTATGAAGGCAGGAAAGTGGCACGGGAAGATATGGGAGATCTTCACAACACTGCCTACGCATGGGAGGTGAGTTATACATGCCTTCATCACTAGTCAGTGCTCAGAACATGCAATGGACTATGGCTGATTGGGCTAGGGCTAATTTTTTGCCCCTTTTTCACTTGATGTGTGCATTAGTGGGACCGCATGGACCAATCGATATTAAACTGTGTGTGGATTTGGGTGACCACCCATGAACAGTTTTAGTATTTCCATTTTGTCCATAAACAAAATGGCCAACAATGATTTGAAATAGCCTAAAATGAGCTATTCTGTCAATTCAAATAGAAAATAAATACATGCAGTGCGTAGTACCTGATTGTGTACAATAACTGTGGGTTGTTAAGTCATCCATTATATATTCTAAGAAAAGAAAAGTTGTTCACTTTAGAAAAGAGAAATAAGTTGTGATTATTAGCGCTAACGTTAAACAAGTTTTGCTAACATGCATTATTCATGAACACCGTATATTAATGTAAATTTAGGCCCTCCCATTGCCACACCCACCTCTAATGACAGACCACTTCCTTTGAGAGACCAGTTTAGTATTTTATAGTCACTCAAAAGAAAGACAACTGTTTTCCAGTATGTCTTGATACCAAAACTAGTTCTGGATCAAAAGCCGAGGCTTCAAAATTTCAGCCTCAAGGATAGGGGGGCTTCTATTAGAGAGAGGTGACTATTTGGAGAGATGAGAGCTGGCATGTCACGTGGAAAAATATAGAGTGAGATGGCTACAATTGACTCGGCAGTCCCATGTGGGGAAAATTAAATTACACAGAGCAAGAATTTTGGGAGCTATTAGTGTCTTCTAGAACAACTTCACTCTTTCGTTCACCAAGATTCTGCAGGAACAGGGGGAGCTACTGATCGAGAGAGAGAGAGAGGCACTTATTACCTGGACTAAGCTCATATTATTGCACATGCTATGTGTTAAAATGTAAACAGCGAGCGTGTGTCGGTGTGTGTGTTCAAGAGCAGCTACTGTTTCAGAAGTGGCTATTATTTCACTTGGCAAGAGCAAGTGGGGTTGGGTGGGGTGGCCAGTATCGACCAAATAACAGAGACATAAATATACTTTTGGGCATGTTCTGTGGGAATTTATAAGCTTGCTTCAGACCATTTATTATTGTAGGTCCAGTATATGTAAACTGTAAAAACTGTCTCCATAATATCCCTGCTATATATATGTCTGACACATAATCAAGAATTGTATCCCATTACTGTCACTGCTATAGATCCGGCATGAAGGGGTTGATCCATATTTCATTGACGGACAAGACTCCTCCCACTCTAATTGGATGAGATTTGTTAACTGTGCCCGAAATGAAGATGAGCAGAATATACTGGCTTACCAGTATCATGGCAGCATCTATTATCGCACATTTAAAACCATATACCCCAAATCGGAGCTCTTGGTCTGGTATGGGGAACAGTATGCCAAGGAGTTGGGCATACATCCAAACACTGACGGTTAGTCTGCATAATATTGCTACAGCACATTCATGGAATAATAAGTGTTTGCTTCTTGTTATAGCCTGCGCTGCTAATTTCTGTTGTCGTGGTTGTGGAGGATCTTTCTCAGAAGAAACTTCCTTTTACATCCATTTGAAGTACAGTTCAATATGTGCAAGGGCTCATCCACAAACCTTTACTTGTCTCATGTGCCATCAACATTTCACACAACTTGAGTGCTTGCAACAACACATTAGGAAACATGACGACCTTGCTCAAGACAAACAATGTTCCTACTGTGGAAAGAGTTTCAGTCAGAGGGGCAGTCTACAGAGGCACCTCAGGACACATACAGGAGACAAGCCATACAAGTGCGAGTACTGTGGAAAGAGTTTCAGTCAGAGGGGAAGTCTACAGGAGCATCTCAGGACACATACAGGAGACAAGCCATACAAGTGCGAGTACTGTGGAAAGAGTTTCAGTCGCAGTCACCACCTACAGGTGCACCTCAGGACACATACAGGAGACAAGCCATACAAATGCGAGTACTGTGGAAAGAGTTTCAATCAGAGGTGCGACCTACAGAGGCATCTCAGGACACATACAGGAGACAAGCCATACAAATGCGAGTACTGTGGAAAGAGTTTCAATCGGAGGGGCCACCTACAGTGGCACCTCAGGACACATACAGGAGACAAGCCATACAAATGCGAGTACTGTGGAAAGAGTTTCAATCAGAGGTGCGACCTACAGAGGCATCTCAGGACACATACAGGAGACAAGCCATACAAATGTGAGTACTGTGGAAAGAGTTTCAATCGGAGGAGCCACCTACAGGGGCACCTCAGGACACATACAGGAGATAAGCCATACAAGTGCGAGTACTGTGGAAAGAGTTTCAATTGGAGGGGCAACCTACAAAGGCACGTCAGGACACATACAGAAGACAAGCCATAGAATCCCAAGTGTGATCATTATGGACAGTTACAATTTTCACACATCATATTTCTAAAACCATCACTTGAAAGTGGCCCTATAGCAGCCAATGTGGGCACACTCTGTCTTTATAATCACATGCCATAGGACCACATGCACACTGCTTCCACTGCCAGAAGAAATTCATTCAACATGTGCATCACTAAATCATAGCATGATGAGCCTGTTTATTTAAGATATGGTCCTGTATGTGTAATGTTTGATAGATGCATGGTGATATTAAAATTAAGACTGCTTCATTAGCATCTCAATACGGTATGTGTGTCCATGTGATGTGTCCATGTGATGGGTGTGTGTGTGCATGGTCATGGTTGGAAGACATTTCTTCAAGAGGAAAAAAAGGTCTGCAAATTAGAGGCATCAAAAAGCCCTACCATTTATGGCTGACTGACCTTTCCCTACCAAATACAAGGGAAGTAAATGAGATTCTAATTCCAAGGTAGAAGTTGTGTACGTAGAGTTCATCAACCTCTTTTTATAGATTCCACAATTTAGCATCCTAGGAAAGTTACATCCTGGAAGAGGTGCTCCCACATTCCAGCAAGTAGAAGATACGCACATCACAATATCGTAGCATACCGAGCCATAATAATAAAAAATGTATGCATATATATATACATGTATATAACATATCTACATACATAATACAGACAGAAACCACAAAAGGAATGAGATATAGACACTATGTAGATACCTCCCCTTGTGCACCATACAACAGAAGGTAGCACGAAAGGAGTTAATAATAATTCTTGATATACTATGTTGGAGTTCGAATATTAGAACCTAAGTTACGCACTGCAGTACACATCAGATAATTACGCATATGCTCTCCTTTCTCCCCCCACTAGTTTTTGCGTCCAGCCAACCCCTCGTAGGTGAATTTTTGGTCCACTCCGGCTACAACCTTGGGACTGTCCGTCTCGCTAGAAATGCTGACCACAGAGTCTCGTCGAGGTGGCATGCGCTCGTTAACATGATCATACTTCCTGGCATCATCGAAGCTGCCAATTTTGTCCTTCAAATCTACAATAGCTGTTGGGAGAGTGGGTGGGGCAAAAGGTAAGGTAAGGCATAACAGACAAGATATTCATCAGGTTCCATTGTTACTCACCAGAGCTGATTCCTTCTTTGCCTTCTGTAAGTACATCCATTGGGAGTTGTCCAGACGGAGCCAGACCCTTCAGAGCAATCACATTCTCACGCTCCGCCCTAATTAGCACACACTCAAGTGACGCAACATGATACAGCTGTTGTTTATGGGGGGGAGGTGGTGAAAATTACACAATATTCCTGATGAAAGCTAGAGCTTCTAGCAAAATGTTGAGCGAGCAATTAAGTTGATTATCAGCAAAGTCATCTATTCCTGATGAAGGCTAGAGTAGCTAGTCGAAGAGTCAAGAGAATACAATTTTAAGTTGATAGTTATTTATCGTAAAGTCATATTGTAAAGTCATTATAATCGCTCTAAATGTTTTACGCTTGAGAAAAGAGTTGCTCCAAGAGTGATGAAATGATGTAGCATTTGTGTTTGCCTTCCTCGATAGAGTTGATTCTAACCCAGAACTGTGGCTTATGGTATGAAGGACTTGAGATGTTTAACTGTTGACAAAAAAGAGATAAATATTAAGCAGACCGCCAGCAGATATTACACGGTGTCCAGCTACACACTAGAAAACGCCACAACCACAAGACAAGTTGTTTGTATTCCGGATTACAAGCAGTTATCAGTTACATAGCAAGGATTGCTTGTGGACATAATGAACTTCAACCCCCCCCCCCCCCCTTACACACACACTGATCCTCCTCACCTGAGCACGGAGAAGACCCGTGCCATCTTCCCCACTGCCCTGATCTTATTCTTGATAACAGCCTTCCTCTGAGCAATGCTCGAGTCTTCTTTGGACCCAGGAACTACCTTCACATCGTCAGCCACTGACAAGTCATCAGCCCCACCCTTCAGAGTTAGAACATTCACCAACATCTCTGTCACTGCATTCAGAGAGAAGAATGAGAGGTCAGAGCTCAAGTAGAATTTGCATGTTTACTGCTCCAGCTAACCAATGGCAAGAACCACTTCTGAAACCTTCAAGAGCCACTAATTTGGCATGGTTGTACCAAAAGTTAACTTCAAAGTTGGCTGCAATTAATGGTCCGACAATTCCATAGGGCCTAACAATATTAATACCAAATACACCTACTCTCATATATGCATACTCAGATTAACTCACACACAAACATATGACTAACTTGAAAAAAGCACAACTACAGCATTAAGAGCTTGGTGACCCCATGACCTAACTGAGAAAGGTTTGCTCGCTCATGTATGCGTCCCCAGCAATGGCGAGAGGAGACAAAGGAAAGTGACATGCCTTCTAGGCTATTAATTCTCAACGACCTCTAAGTTGACATCACAGAGGCAAGGACTTGCTTGATTATCAACTTGAACCTACTCCTCAACATCTCAGCTAGATGCTCTACCCTTCATCAGGGATAATGAAACATTGAACACTCATGTGATCATGTGAAGTTGCTATATACCGTTAGAAGCTATGCACTATGTGATGTGAAGCACACCCTGGCACACACACATGAACCGGATGAGCAGCGATGAAGGGAGGGAGAATAACAATAATATCAATAACAAATTATTAAACAAGGAAGTCTCACCAGGCTAGGAGACAAGAAGGAACTGATGTGAAGGAAGCATTGCACATGAGAGTATTTAGCACTGGAACTTGAATTTAATAACACCCCACCCCCCACTTAGCAGAATACCCCACCCCCTCACTTAGCAAAATACTAATAACACCCAACCCCCCACTTAGCAAAACACTAATAAAACCCAACCCCCCACTTAGCAAAATACTAATAACACACCACACCCCATTTAGCAAAATAGACAAAAAATAACCAACTACTAATAAAAACCACCTACTAATAAAAAATATTATGGTGGTCGTAGTTTCAAATCCAGGCCCTTGAGAGTGCCGAATAGCAGTCAGGTAAGTCCAGTCCACAATCCCCATTGAGCCGCTCCGCACTATGTGCAATGCCTCCTTCACTAGTTTCCTTCTGGCCCCTAGCCTGGTCTGATGTGACTCACATGGCTGATAGCTAGCTACTGGTATAGATAAACGTAAAGTGAATCTTAGCATCTCATTGATTGAGTATATTTGTTGATTATTAGACAATAACCACCCTTACATGTATAAACATTGCTACGTATGGCCCTTTACCTCACATACGACTCCTTTACCTCGCGCATGCATACTAGCACACATTCATTCGCTATACACATTTCCTACTGATAACTTGTTGAACTCGTCCAGTTGCATCAGCTAGGTGAATAGCTTACTGAGCTTAACTATGTGTATAGCGAATCTTCGATAGTGATTGGTAGTACCTAGCCCCGCCCGAAGAAGTTAGGAGGGGGACCGTTGTTCGATATTTCCAATTACCGCCCACCCGCCTAATGGCTGTTGACTGCCCATACCCCGGCTGCGACTTCTCGACACCAGCAGAGTTGATCCCCGTGGTGACTGCGGCCGTGCTGAATGGACACATGCTGATCCACAGCCAGGTGACCCGGGCTAAGCCCACCCCGGTCAAGCGCCCAGAGATAACGGCCGGGGGCACCACTGAAGCCTGGCACTACTTTTCCACCAGATGGAGGGCATACTCCATGGCAGTAAGACTAACGGGCACTGATGTGGCCATCCAGCTGCTCGAGTGCCTCGAGCCGAAGCTAAGAAGGGACGTCACCCGCAATGTGGTGGGCCCTTTACCCATTGAAGATTTTTCGGAGACAGACCTCCTCGCTGCCATCAAGGCCCTTGCAGTGCGGGAGGAGAACCCGAAAGTGGCCAGGGTCGCCCTCTCCCGCATGGTGCAGGACCGGGGGGAACCCATTCGCTCGTTCGCTGCCCGCCTCCGAGGCCAATCTGAGGTGTGCAGGTTCACACAAAAGTGCTCTGGCTGTGAAGTCGTCAACAGCCAAGGGGAGCAAAGAGTTGCCGATCAACTCTGCATCGGCCTGGCAGATGCAGATATTCAGGAAGATCTCCTGAAAGACACAAACCAAAACATGACTGTCGAGGAGACAATCAGGTTTGTCGAGGTGAGGGCCGCAGGCAAGCGGTCCGCGGTCACCATCACCACACCCACCTCGACAGACTCATTGGGTGACGACCATGACCAAGGGGATGCTATCAATAGCACGTACCGATGCCAACAGAGACAGCCAAACCCAGTCACACCAAGGACAGCACAGACCTGGACCCAACGCCGCTCACCCATCTCCCACACACACCCCCGGAACCTGCCCCAACAGAACAGAGGGCAACCCAGCAACACCACCCGCCCCAAGATCAACCCGAAGGCAGTGTGTTGCTTCTGTGGCCACCAAGGCCACGGTGAGAGGGAACGGACAGCGGTGCGAAGGCTCGAATGCCCCGCCTTTGGCTCCACTTGCTCCTCCTGTGGTAGACAACACCACTACGCACAGATGTGCTGGTCGAGACAGGCGGAGCAAGAGAGCGCGATCTCCGAGACAGTGGCAACCATGACCGAGGGATCGCTACCACACCAATCGTGGGACTCCAGCACCATGACCTGGACCCAACGCCGCTCCCCGCCCCAACCCAACATGGAGGTGAGAGTCTCGTCCCACCGAGAGGATTTTAGGGCCCACGGCCACACCCTCAGGGTAGAAAGGCACAATATCGCCACCACAGCCCTAGCTGACACGGGGTGCCAGAGCTGTCTGGCAGGCCCAGCCCTCATGAAGGAACTGCTCCTTACTGACCACGACCTGGTCCCGGCCACGCTCCTCATGAGCTCCGCCAGTGGCAACCCCCTCCCCATCAAGGGTGCCGCTCTCCTCAGAATATCCACCCACTCAGGCCGTGAAACGCGGCAGATGGTATACTTCAGAGACCTGGCCTCCAAACTATATCTCAGCCTGGCCAGCTGCATCGATCTGGGACTGATTCACACGGAGTTTCCCCTCTGCAAGCAGACGCCACCTTCGAGAGACGGCACAGATGCATGGGCGACCCCGAATCGGCCCCCACCCCCTGAAGTCGTGAACCTGCAGACCAGAACTATGGACAGCCCCTCGACACCTGTGGTGAGCAAACCTTCCCATAACCAACCCAGACCCTGCTCATGCCCCACCCGTGCCCCGCCCCCTGTCAGACCCACCTCCCTGCCATTCCCTGGCACTGAGGCCAACCGTCACAGGCTTGAACGTCACTTGCTGGACTTATACTCAGCAAGTGCGTTCAATGTCTGTGAGCATCAACCCCTTCCCATGATGTCAGGACCCCCCCTCTCCCTCAACATTGACCCCAACGCCATCCCCAAACCCTGCCACAACCCCATTGATATCCCAATTCATTGGCAGGACGAGGTGAAGGCCGGCCTTGACCGGGACGTCCGCCTCGGCGTGCTGGAGAAGGTCCCCCTGTGTACGCCCGTCACTTGGTGCCACCGTATGGTCATCTGCACCAAGAAGGACGGGTCACTCAGGAGGACCATCAACCTTCAACCACTCAACCAGCACGCCACGCGCGAGACCCATCACTGCCCATCCCCATTCCATCAGGCAAGAGCCGTTCCAGGCAACACCAAAAAGACCATCTTCGACGCCTGGAACGGCTACCACTCCGTGGCCCTCAAAGAAGCTGACTGCCATTACACCACCTTCATCACCCCCTGGGGAAGGTACCGCTACTGCTCGGCCCCCCAGGGGTACATCGCCTCAGGTGATGCCTACACGGCCAGGTACGATGCCCTCGTCGCCAACGTGATGTCGAAGACCAAATGCATCGACGACGCTCTGCTTTGGTCGGACGACATCACGGGAGCATTCCACCAGGCGACTGAGTGGCTCCACATCTGTGCCGTGAACGGCATCACCCTGAACCCGCGCAAATTCCGCTTTGCCCAGGACAGAGTGGAGTTTGCCGGGTTCGACATCACCCCCTCCGAAGTACGACCAGCTCCGAGGTTCCTCAACTCTATCACCGACTTCCCCACCCCAGCAAGCATCACGGACATCCGCGCCTGGTTCGGCTTGGTGAACCAGGTCGCCTATGCATTTTCCCTCACCGCCACCATGTTGCCATTCAGGGCCCTCCTGAAGCCCACCTCACCATTTCTCTGGACACCAGCCCTGGACCACGCGTTTCAGGCATCCAAGTCGGAGATTGTAGAGAAGATTCGCGACGGGGTGGCCATATTCGACCGAAACCGCCCAATCTGCCTGGCAACAGACTGGAGCAAAGACGGGATAGGGTACTGGCTATTCCAGAAGCACTGCCAGTGCCCATCCCGGGAGATCCTCTGTTGTCGGGAGGGTTGGCGCATCACCCTTGTAGGTTCCAGGTTTACCCACCCTGCCGAGTCCCGCTACGCCCCTGTGGAGGGCGAGGCTCTGGCAGTGGCGGATGCCTTAGACAAAGCCCGGCACTTCGTCCTCGGGTGCAGCGATCTAGTGGTAGCTGTAGACCACAAGCCCCTCCTCAAACTGTTCGGGGATCGCTGCCTCGAGGACATACCTAACCCACGCCTCTGCAACATCAAGGAGAAGACCCTCCGGTACCGGTTCCGGATGGTGTACATTCCTGGCGTTAAGAACCTCACCAGCGATGCCCTCTCACGCCACCCATCCGGAACCCGGACGCCTCCCCAGCTCCACCTCCCCGATGATGTTGCGAACCCCAGCCCAGCCTGTCCGGGCAGCCCTGCCTCCACACTCTGCGCCATCACCAATACCACCTCTGCGCATATAGACGAGTCCGGCCTCTCCACCGCCGTCTGCAAGGCAATCTCTTCAATTCCCATCAGCTGGGAGCACCTCCAGACAGCCACCGCCTCCGACGCTACCCTTCAGGACCTGATGTTTTATATCGAGCAAGGCACACCCGACAACAGGCAGATGCTCTCAGCCCCCATCAGGGACTACTTCTCAATCCTCCCACACCTCTCCATCGTAGACGGTGTGGTATGCTACGGGGAACGACTTATCATCCCCACATCCCGAGACCAACTTGCCTATCCACCCTCCATGCAGCCCACCAGGGCACGAGCGGGATGACTGCCAGAGCCACCTCCTCCCTGTACTGGCCGGGTATGCCCGCAGACATCGCTGCAACCAGGAACAGGTGCCCAGCATGCAACGGCAACGCCCCCTCTCAACCTGCCATGCCGTCAGTCACCCCAGAAGAGCCAGAGTACCCCTTCCAGCACATCTGTGCGGATTACTTCCACCACGAAGGATCCGCATACCTTGTGCTGTTAGACCGGTACTCTGGCTGGCCAATCACCAAACCGGCCACCAACGGCGCAGCAGGCCTCGCCACCATCCTGAGAGAGACATTCAGCACCTATGGCATCCCCACCACTCTAACCTCGGACGGCGGCCCAGAATTTGCCGCTCATACCACCAGGGAGCTCCTCACCTCTTGGGGCATCCACCACCGCACCTCCTCTGCCTATAACCCACACTCCAATAACCGAGCAGAGACCTCGGTCAAATCCATGAAGAGGCTCATTTCGGGGAACACAGGACCAGGAGGCACACTCACCACCAAATTCCACAAGGCCCTCCTGGTCTACCGCAACAGCCCGAACCCAGACACAAGGATGTCACCCGCCGAATGCGTATTTGGTCGCCCCATCCGTGATGCACTACCCGGCCTCCCCATGCGGCTGCGACAAACCCATGCATCAGAATCACAACTCCACCAGAGGCAACAAGCCAGATCCCATCGCCAAACCCTCGGCAGAGCACGCTGGGACGAACACACCCACAGCCTTTCCCCCCTTCGTTGCGGTGACAGAGTATTCATCCAAAATCAGACAGGCCGCCACCCAACGAAGTGGGACAAAACTGGATTGGTCGTGGAGGTGCTCCAGTACCACCAATATGCCGTGAGGATGGACGGATCGGGCCGCCTCACCACAAGGAACAGACGATTCCTACGTCGTCAGACGGAGACTCAACCAGCCCAGCCGACTCACCCGCTCAGCCGTCCGCTGCCTGGCACTCCTCCCATTGCATACCCCCCTCCCATACCACCAACCTATATTCCACCCCCCATTGAATACCCCCCTCCCATACCACCACCATCTACTCCACCCCAGATCATCCCCCCACCGCTCCCGCCCCCTCAACCGATACCCCAGACCAAACTGCCCCCTACTACACCGGGGACACCTGTACATCCACCATCAACATCAACAAAGCCAACCGGACGCAAGCCCGCCCTGCTGGCTACCCCGGCAGACGGACGATCATACGCCTCCGTCGCCGGCACCGGAACCCCGCCTCATCGCCCCACCCAGACCGCCCAGAAAACCCTGGCCTTGACGCCCGCCATCAACCCCCCCAAGAACCCCAACCCAGCGGCCGCGCTGAGACGCAGCAAGAGAGGAGCAAAACCAGTCGTACGCTACGGACAGAGAACTATCAGTCCCCCTTACGCGGACTTGGGGGGAGATAGACAATAACCACCCTTACATGTATAAACATTGCTACGTATAACCCTTTACCTCACACACGACTCCTTTACCTCGCGCATGCATACTAGCACACATTCATTCGCTATACACATTTCCTACTGATAACTTGTTGAACTCGTCCAGTTGCATCAGCTAGGTGAATAGCTTACTGAGCTTAACTAATTATCTTGGCAGAAATCCTGATTACTTCTTCAGTAAATAAAAAAATATATAAATAATATAACAATAATAACAATAATAATAATTATATAATAATAAAATTAAAATAATCAAGGAAGGGGGGGCTGGCTGACAAAAACAACAACCCCCACCCCCAAAAATGCACGCACACACAAAAAAAAAACAAGAAGAAAACTTGAGTAGTGAGTTCTCTGCACATTCACTATAATTATAGTGCACACTCTGCACACTCACTATATACTGCATACTCGGCACGTTCACTATATAAAGTATTATAGGGAGCTAAGGGAAAACATGGTTTCTGCTAGCCCTTATTAAAGTCTGAAAAGCAGGAATAATAACACAATCCGTGTGCCTCCCATTTGAAGATAAACAACAACAATAAACAATAACAAAATTGGTTTGAGAGGGCGAGGCAGTCTCTTGGATATCTCCTCATCCCACTTACAAGATCCTGTACATGCACCTAATGACTATAGGAGGGAGGTGGCTTAGAAGGATCCCATGAGTGGGTCAACTTTTATCTTGTGTCTACCCCTCGGCACAACACAAGGGTTAGCGGCACATTAGGTCCTTAAGTGGATTAATGCCACACCCACCAATGGCCAAACGGTAAAAACCAGTGCAAAATATGACGTTCACCTATGAGGACCTATCAGGAGCACCTTCGGATGGATTAGAGTGAGGGAGGACTGTTATGGACAGATCACGCTTGATTAGCTGGTTCAAAGGCCACTACAACATTTTAATAACCAATTGACCACTAGAAGTGCCAATAAGCACGGGGTATCATTGTTCACAGAAGCAAATGGAGAAGTGACGACTTGTGGAAACAGCTTGAGTCCCTTTCTGCGGAAGCAATCTTCCAGATGCTCCCCCAATTTTAAATCTATCACACACAAAGTCGTCTCCTTTTGCTATTATAAACAATGAAGTACACACTACTTCCTCCCAACTAATTACAATATCTGCATGATGAGAAAATTGCTATGTCAAATACGCAGTAGTCAGTACTTCCCTGCTGTTGCTGTACTGCAGCTCGCTGGAACTTCTCATCTGCTGCTTCTGTTGTTCTGGCCTTATATATACGAGCATCACCTGCACTTGCAAACTTGAAGAAAGTGGTCTCTGACTTAATTTGGAGTCGTACACACACTAATGTTGCCATTGAACCCAGTTGATGTCATCCAATGGAACTGACCAGTGTGATGAATCTAAATCAAGTTTCTATCCCAAAGAGTTGACTGTAGGCCACCAAGGGTTGGAAATTACTGTTGTAAGAGTTTCATTACTTGGCTCATTTCCAGCTAAAATCCTTGACCAACTCATCAAATACAGGAGAAGATTTGTCTTTATCCTGTCTTTTCCTATCTTCTTGACCATTATCTGCTCTTTTTGTATACAACCTCATTCCTGCGACGTTAACCTTCTTTTGAAATACATCTCTAGCTTCATTGCTCAGTTAGTGAACACCTTTTCCCAGTTTTTACTGATTATGCAGGGACCTCGTGAATTTTCTCTGTTTATCTGCCATGTTTTCTACAAGAACAATCTGGAAGATGCTTAGCTATAAGCTTCTTTTTGCTTCACATGTGCATTGTCAATATTGTTGTTTTTTTGCACTAGTGAAATCTTTTTCAAGGAGATTTTCAATAATGACTTTGAAATCTATGTAACCTTCATTACCATGCTTTAAAAACTCGGCATCAATGGGAACTCTCATATGTTACTAGTAGAGCATAGAGCATATAATAAGGATAATGTTTAGCCTGGATGGTATCTATTTGTTCATTCTAGATATGTTGGTTGTCGTCAATAATCTTGGCTAGACACTGTGACAATGTTTGCTAACTGCTCAATTGCCTTTATTATGATGGAAAAATAGTGGAATTATGTATATTTTCATTTTTACAGCATACAGTGGAAACTATTCACGTTCTGATTACAGAAGTGTCCTTATTAGAATGTATTTTAGGATATCAACATTGAGGGGCTCTACTGTAATAACTTTTATCTGAGGACGGTAGGCACTAGTGGTTCTGTGTTCTGCATTGGTAACAGCATAAAACTCATATGACCTTGATCAATGGGAAATGATGGACATCCATGTCTACATATCATAAACATCAGAGTCATTAAAAATAAATTATTGATGATGATTCGAACTAAGAACTTTGTTATTCCATGAGCTGCTTTATTAGGAAGAGGTCCAGCTTCTGCCCATTTCCAGAAATACTCAGTAGTGATGATAATATAATTATTCCCACGTGAGAGCTCCATCCCAACCTGATGCTAGAGTGTTGGCTAGACAGGAATTCGGTGCAATTCACTTCTTAAGTTTTTTTCCTGGCACTTGTCAAAGATGAAACCTAGCAATTAATATAGGTTTGAAAGACATGTCATTGAAGGTGCTTACCCAGAGATTGAGAATTATCAGATCCATGGCAGTAATCATTTCAACAGGACTACTGATATATATAATACAGTGAAGTATTACTGGTCTGAGATGAACAACCATATTCAGTCTAAAGTAATTTGAAAAAAGCAACTATTATGCTAAAAATAGCAGATATGAAGATAGGAGGGCAAAGAAAGGAAACCCTCCTCCCGCCATTTAGAAATCGTCTGCCTGTGCTGTAACCCACTCACCACTTGTGTAATAGATTTTGGTATCCTCCACTGCAAAGAAGGTAGCTCATTCTTGTCAGGGTATATATATAGTTTCCACCACTCAGATACAAAAAAAAAAGCCAATGAAAATTCCTTTTTCCTCAGTCATTTCAGCATGATATCAATTCTAGCATGTGGCACGTGTGCATGCATGGGGAGAGGGGGGGAGGCGGATAAGTGTACAATGGGGCCCCATTTTAATATGAATATAAAATTGGAGTGGGGTGGATGGCTAATATTATGGGGCCTTTAACACCAGCAATTTAAATGTAAAAAACAAAAGAAAAAATATGTTGTTTTTTCCTCCCTTTATCCACTAACATAATTAGCATAATTTGCACAGTAAATTAGGTCCATTCAAGACTCTAAATCTACCAAAGCATGTCCCTGCTACTCTACTTCTCGATTGTGAGGGAAAGACAAGAGGTAGAGGTGGCTGTTGACAAGCAATCAAGCCTGCTCACATGCTGCTTCAGAATTGAGTAAAAACCACATGTGCTGTATAAGAGAATGTATGACCCAGCTGTTTATTTTGTGGAGTATTTCTGGAAAACTGTTACCAAGTCCAAAGGCGACTGTCGTTGATCAACCACCAAAATATTTGCTGTTTGGTTGGTAGAAGTCCAACTGTTACCAAGTCCTTGAAGTCCAGTCCTTGGACGAGGCTGTAGTTGAGCCTACATGGGTGAAGTTAACACTAGCAATACGATATGTTATGTGCTGATATTTGTGTATATAGAGGGTAACATAATTACATAGTGCAGACAACAATAGCAATTAGACAAGGCATGTGTTGATTTGTGTTTTGTACACGAACAACAAAAAAGTTAGAAAAAGTGTTTAAAAGACAGTGGGTACTGTGAAGCTCAAATTTGTGTAGTCTGCATTGCTCAACTTTAATTTACAGGGAAAAACAACAAAACAAATTAATGAAATTGATTATTATATAACTAGCATGTGAACTAGGTATGTTATGTTGGCTCTTTAAATAAAAATGAAAATGAAGAAGAAAAAAATGAACGAAAAGAATCTTTTAAAACAACAAAAATGTTTGTACGTATTGGATTGAATTTAACAAAAATTAAGGAAACAATACTCTACCAATGTGGATAACCAGTTAGATGACTTCATGCTTTAGAGTCAGGTTCATCAAAATTTGTTGTGGTCTTCATGAATGTTTTATAAAAAAATTAACTTTTTAGTCATGTGCTATGAGAATTGCTGAAATCAAATGTGGGGAAACTTACTTTAAATACATGGGTGTGTCTCTAACTTCTCCATAGTAGCATTGTCAGTCTAATTTATTTCTCACCTATATACCCACAAAGTTTTGCAAACTAAGGAATACATCGGTACAAAAAATTGGTTGGATATACACTGGGATTGTATGTGGTACCATCTCACAGCATCAGTTTACCAACTGGATATTTCGGCTAGATGCTCTAGTCTTCATCAGGAATAATGATTATTACTGAGGGCTAGAACATTTACCAAAATGTCAAGCGAGTAATGATTATCAAGAAAGTCATTGTAGCTTTGCACAGCAAATCTCAGCTTTCTTATGCAAATGGATAAGTTCAGTTCAGCCGCGAAGGTTACGCCCGCCCACGTGAATGAAGTTGCGCGGGAAAACTTGAAAAGTGAAGTTACAGCGGCAGAAGGTTACTGCCACACAAAACTTATTTCGTTTAGGAAACTGAAGTTAAAGCAATGGCCAGCAACACAGACACCTCCAGTGACTGTGAAAGTCAGTGTAGCAGTGGACCAGAAGAAGTATTGTGCGACTACGAGAAAAAGAGGCTGGAGAATATTAAGAAAAACCAGGAGATGATGAAAGCCTTAGGTAAATTGCTATAGTTTTCTTACTGTTTAGAGATGCAAACTAGGGCGAAAGACGTTGTTGGGCGGAATAAACTTCCTAGTATGAAAATTTCAGTTGGCCACTAGCAATATTAGACCCACAGCATTTGCATTCTCTGAAGATAAGTTTGAAAGGAACTATTGTACTCATGGCTAGCATATCTACAAATCTACAACCTAAGCTACAGGAAGAATAGAGAGAGCTCTTGGATTTCTCTTTGAACCTCTATAAACTAGATAGCTATGTATACCTTTAGGAAGGGGAAATGAACCAGGCTTTTCATTATCTGGCTGACCTTTTCTTTATTGAAGATTTTCAATGGGTTGTGTCATCCTTGGACTCGGGCACAATAGATTAGTTATCAATGAGTATTTTGTCTTAAAAAAAATGTAAATGGGAAAAAATTGTAGAGTGGTGCTTAAGCATGTTGCTAAGCAACCAATTCAGCGGCCGTATGTTTATGCAACAACTGAGAGGCTTACTTTCCATGTAACTTGGCTGGTGATATTCAGGAATCATCTATGGCTGTCCAAAGTATCTCACATAATAATTGCTAGAGATGTCAGTCCAGTGCTAATTAACGTCTTTGAGTTTTAAATATCCATATATACCAAACCTGTCCATGTCTCTTCTGGACCAGCCTGGTGATCTTATATTAATAATATATATATATATATAATCAAACATTCTCAAGAGATAATTCTCATACTGGAGTCTAGAGGCACAGACCTGGCCACCTATGCTCAACTAGAATAGCTTATGACATGTGGCTGACTGCCTGTGTCTACAACATTACATAGAGAAACAAATGGAAAAGTATAAACAAAGAAAAAATAACTGTACATTATAGTAAACGTTATAGTAAAATAAGAAAGGAAACATTTAGGCCATACACTCTTAGATTTCCCCCAACCAATTTATAAACCAGTTTAAAAACATCATTGATCGACAACAAAACATTTTTTTGAAGTTGAAAGGTCTTGTCCTTTTACATAAGGTTAGTAAATGTTAGTAAATGGGTGTGAATATAGGCATGATCTAAATGGATTTTATTATTATCTGTATATTTGGACAAGCCATAAAAGTTGGGAGGGTTTATATTATAAGTTTGTCTACATCAAAAACATTGGATGACTTTATTCCTCGTCAATGATGATAACATTATGGGGAAGCAGGTCGGATAGTTGTTATAGGCAATTACGATGGGTTATAGTTTTAAGTATTTATGTGGAATGTTCACGAAAACTAAATGGCTACATTAAGTCTATGTCTCTTACAGCTTATCATTGTTGTTTCCTAGGCACCTAGAAGACTGGTAGGTGGGGTGGAAGTAACATAGAGGTATCTGTAATGAGGTGGATCAAAGAGAACTGTTGTAATAATGTAATTAATAAATGTCGGTGTATATTACCACACACAGGTCTGCCAGTGAATGACGTTGGTAAGACAGGAAGACCCATCATCACTAGAAGTAAGGCTAGGAACAGCGGCATGACTCAGAGAGCAGGGAGAAACCATAAGAAGGGGAAGAAGAAGAAGAAGAGGCGAAGGTCAGCATCAGAGAGTGACTCTGACTGGGAGCCCTGGATGGACGTGCAGACCAGCAGGAGCACATGCAAGACAAGTCAGTTGCGGTGTAATCTGTATTAATACATGAACAGGATGCTAACTTTACATGCATGCACATAGAGCTGCCACGCTTGAGTTTGGCTGAATTCCTGGAGATGCAAGAAGTTGTGGACAAAGAAGTTGTGATGAATTTCATTGCATTATAGGGAAAGAGGGGGCCTTGGAAACCAGCCCGTACCCAGTACTTTAGACCACACCTACTTTATGGCACCTTTACCTGTTTAATATTATGGACAATTGGCAAGCAGAAGCTATTTAGTGTAAAATGTAATGCCTGTCATAGATCTGTCAACATCGACTACACATATAATTTAATAATGCCATAGATCTATGATGGTGATCCACTAAGGGTTAAGCATTTGGGAGATACATCTCTTCAGACTAAACTTAAATGCATGAAGATACAGGGAGACACTTGATCATGGCCAATTGACTGTCCCTTGGTCCCCTTTTACGAATCAGCTATCTTTAAAGACGTTACAATATTTTGGGTTGTTTTCCTCTCACCTGCAGTGAGAACAGAACACAAGTAGGTCATTAACTGACAAGATGACATTATTTTAAGCTTCTAAAGGCTTATTCACAATACGTCACATTAACGATATTGCAATGCTTCAATTTTGTGATATTGTGAATGCATCAAATTTCTTGAGTTTTACTCAAGCAATGCATGCAGTGCGACTGCTCACAAAATATTGTAACTAGCTTAACACACAATTATTTTAGTGTGTGTGTGTGTGTGTGTGTGTGTGCAGGATGAGGTGATGAAGAGAGGATGTGTGGTAGGCAACAAGAGGCACAGAAGGACGTCTACACAAGGAGCTGGTAGGAGATCTACTAGGATACGTCAGGGGAGATTGTCTCTGCTGGAGGTCACACTACCAGATATGTTCAGCTCAGACCTCTCGGATAAAGACGAGCTTAAAGGCTTCAGTGTTGAAGATTTGGAGCTGCCTAACGGTTGCACATTGAGTCAGTTGTGCGATGATGATGGGAGTGGTGAAAATGGTGAATGTTTGTTCCCTGAAACATTGGATGACAAGGCAGAGTTCACAGGGTTCATGGAAGAGAATGTGTAAGTAGTCATTGGCAATCATTGAGATTGCTTAGACATTATTTATCGGCTGCTGTTGGTGCCATGCATGTTATATGCTATAATGCCCTGTAGATCGACTACTGAGGTACCCAACTGCAGCACTAGAAGAAGCTCGAGGCTTGCAACTGCTAATAATAAACAGTATGAAGAAGACGTCCTCTCAGATGAGGACGAATATTTGTGTGAGTTCAAACAACCATAGATAATGTTACTCTTTGGCCGTGTTTTACGATAATCTTCCTATAGTCTGTGATGACTGTAATGACCTGTACCATGGCGAGTGTCCCGTGCACGGTCCTCTCGCAGAGCTGGACCCCACGGCAGGATATGATAAAGCTTCGCTTGCCTACACACAATTACCGGTGCCAGCACAACTCACGGTTAGACCCTCGGTGATCCCCGGGGCGGGATTAGGAGTATTCGCTGTCTCGCTCATCAATAAAGGTGTGCGGGTTGGGCCTTATGAAGGCAGGAAAGTGGCACGGGAAGATATGGGAGATCTTCACAACACTGCCTACGCATGGGAGGTGAGTTATACATGCCTTCATCACCAGTCAGTGCTCAGAACATGCAATGGACTATGGCAGATCGACACTTGGGGTTAGGGTTGGGGGTAGGGCTAGGGCAAGGCCTATGGCTAATATTTTGCCCCTTTATCACTTGAGTGTATGTTAGCTTATAACTCGGGACCACATGGACCAATCGATATTAAACTGGGTGTGGATTTGAGTGACCACCCATGAACAGTATTAATATTTGCATTTTGTAATTAGTACTCTGTAAACAAAATGGCCCACAATGATTGCCTAAAATGAGCTATTCTGCCAATCCAAAAAGGAAATCAATACACGAGAAATGGCTTTAAACCTTCTCTAAAGGCCACACAAAGTTAAGTGAGGATCAGCCCTTGGGGTCACAAGTTATAAGCTGACATACAGATAAAATATTTTTAGCTTTAGCCGAGTTGACTTACTAGAACCGTTGCCTGAAGATACTTCAACAGTCAGTCAACATTCCATTCTGAACCAGACCATTATCTCTACTCAAGTCTCTATCTGAAGCATACACTGCTAACATCTCTCCTTGCTGATAGCTCATGCTGGTCAGAGTGTGGCTAGATACATCCTTTTGCCCTACCTTAGATAGCTCAGGTTATGGAACTGTCAGACATCAATCAAACTGACTACCTGATCCTATTTCACATTTTTGCAAGTTAGCATCAAGTAATCAATAATTGCTTAACCCCCGGATGAGGGACCAATTCAAATAACCTCTATGGTAGGTCGATGCCCATTAAAAAAAACAATGCTCAAGTCCTGTATCTGTGAAGCTCGTCCTCCGCAACTTGATTAATTGTGTCACAGATTCGTGATGCTTGACCTGCAAGGGTTAAGTAATTTATCTCACCAGGTAAGTAGTCTCCCTTACAAGATAATCCTCCCTCCCAATGTATCCTCCTGTATAGGAATACAGCAACACAAATTGCATACAAATTTACCTCTAGCCACAGGCCACCTCCAGTGCCGCATAGTATCTGATTGTGTACAATAACTGTGGGCTGTTGCAAGTAAGTCATCCATTATGTATTCTAGGAAAAGAAAAGTTGTTCACTTTAGAAAAGTTGATTATTAGCGCTAATGAGCGCTAATGTGAAACAAGTTTTGCTAAGCATGCATTATTCATGAACACTATATTAATGTAAATTTAGGCTCTCCCACTGCCTCACCCACCTCTAATGACAGACCACTTCCTTTGAGAGACGAGTTTATAGTATTTTATAGTCACTCAAAAGAAAGACTACTGTTTTCCAGTATATCTTGATACCAAAACTGACAGAACCAAGTTCTGGATCGAAAGCCGAATCAAAATTTCAGCCTGAAGGAGAGGGGGGCTTCTATTAGAGAGTGGCGACTATTTGGAGGGACGAGAGCAGGCATATCACGTGGAAAAATAAAGAGTGAGATGGCAACAATTGACTCGGCAGTCCCATGTGGGGAAAATTAAATTACACACAGCAAGAACTTTGAGAGCTATTAGCAGTCGTCTTCTAGAACAACTTCACTCTGTTCAAGTTCACCAACATTCTGCAGGAACAGGGGGACTGCTCAAGAGAGAGAGAGAGAGAGAGAGGCACTTATTACCTGGACTAAGCTCAAACAATACTGTTACTATTGCACATGCTATGTGTGAAAATGTAGAGAGCGAGCGTGGGTCGGTGTGTGTGTTCAAGAGCAGCTACTGTTTCGGAAGTGGCTACTATTTCACTCGGCAAGAGCAAGTGGGTTGGGTGGGGTGGCATTATTAGACGGTAGCGACCAAATAAGAGGGACATAAATATACTTTTGGGCATGTTCTGAGGGAATGTATAAGCTTGCAGAAATAGCTTCAGGCTATTTATTATTGTCAGTCCAGTATATGTAAACTGTAAAAACTGTCTTCATAATACCCCTGCTATATGTCTGGCACATAATCAAGAATTCTATCCCATTACTGTCACTGCTATAGATCCGGCATGAAGGGGTTGATCCATATTTCATTGATGGACAAGACTCTTCCCACTCTAACTGGATGAGATTTGTTAACTGTGCCAGAAATGAAGACGAGCAGAATATACTGGCTTACCAGTATCATGGCAGCATCTATTATCGCACATTTAAAACCATATACCCCAAATCGGAGCTCTTGGTCTGGTATGGGGAACAGTATGCCAAGGAGTTGGGCATACATCCAAACACTGACGGTTAGTCTGCATAATACATAATATTGCTACAGCACATTCATGGAATAATAAGTGTTTGCTTCTTATTATAGCCTGCACTGCTAATTTCTGTTGCCGTGGTTGTGGAGGATCTTTCTCAGAAGAAACTTCCTTTTACATCCATTTGAAGTACAGTTCAATATGTGCAAGGACTCATCCACAAACCTTTACTTGTCTCATGTGCCATCAACATTTCACACAACTTGAGTGCTTGCAACAACACATTAGGAAACATGAGGACCTTGCTCAAGACAAACAATGCTCCTACTGTGGAAAGAGTTTCAATCATAGGAGAGACATACAGAGGCATCTCAGGACACATACAGGAGAGAAGCTATACAAGTGCGAGTACTGTGGAAAGAGTTTCAATCAGAGGGGCAGTCTACAGGGGCACATCAGGACACATACAGGCGATAAGCCATACAAGTGCGAGTACTGTGGAAAGAGTTTCAGTCGTAGTTACAGCCTACAGGGGCACCTCAGGACACATACAGGAGACAAGCCATACAAGTGCGAGTACTGTGGAAAGAGTTTCAATCAGAGGTGCAACCTACAGAGGCATCTCAGGACACATACAGGAGACAAGCCATACAAGTGCGAGTACTGTGGAAAGAGTTTCAATCAGAGGGGAAGCCTACAGGGGCACATCAGGACACATACAGGAGACAAGCCATACAAGTGCGAGTACTATGAAAAGAGTTTCAATCAGAGGTGCGACCTACAGAGGCATCTCAGGACACATACAGGAGACAAGCCATACAAGTGCGAGTACTGTGGAAAGAGTTTCAATCAGAGGGGATGCCTACAGGGGCACATCAGGACACATACAGGAGACAAGCCATACAAGTGCGAGTACTGTGGAAATAGTTTCAGTCGTAGTCACAGCCTACAGAGGCACGTCAGGACACATACAGGAGACAAGCCATACAAGTGCGACTACTGTGGAAAGAGTTTCAATCAGAGGGGAAGCCTACAGGGGCACATCAGGACACATACAGGAGACAAGCCATACAAGTGCGAGTACTGTGGAAAGAGTTTCAATCAGAGGGGCCACCTACAGGTGCACCTCAGGACACATACAGGAAACAAGCCATACAAGTGCGAGTACTGTGGAAAGAGTTTCAATCAGAGGTGCAACCTACAGAGGCATCTCAGGACACATACAGGAGACAAGCCATACAAGTGCGAGTACTGTGGAAAGAGTTTCAATCAGAGGTGCGACCTACAGAGGCATGTCAGGGCACATACATGAGACAAGCCATACAAGTGCGAGTACTGTGGAAAGAGTTTCAATCAGAGGGGAAGCCTACAGGGGCACATCAGGACACATACAGGAGACAAGCCATACAAGTGCGAGTACTGTGGAAATAGTTTCAGTTGTAGTCACAGCCTACAGAGGCACGTCAGGACACATACAGGAGACAAGCCATAGAATCGCAAGTATGATCATTATTGACAGTTACAATTTTCACACTTCATTTCTAAAACCATCACTTGAAAGTGGCCCTATAGCAGCCAATGTGGGCACACTCTGTCTTTATAATCACATGCCCTAAGACTACATGCACACTGCTTCCACTGCAAGAAGCAACTCATTCAACATGTGCATCGATAAATCATGTGAATAGCAAGATGAGACTGCAGTGGAGTAGGAACATATAATGATGATTGGGGGGGCCGAACCGATTAATGTTGCTGTCGAGGGAATCCATGCCACCAATCACTAACACAGACTATTATTTGAGACCCATATATTTTTGACTAGCGAACAATGAGCAAAGAACAAATGCATGTTTTATACAATTATTTATAATTTCCAAAAAAAGTTCTTCGCATCTAGAAATATATTCTCTGGCCACATCAAGTTTATCTGTTCTTTCGCGATGGATATGCAGTAGCATACAATGATTTAGCCTCTCTTGTGTCATGGAGTTCCAAAGGTAGTCTTTTATGCATTTTAGAGCAGAAAAGCTGCGTTCAGCAGATGAAGTGGTGACTGGAATGGTAAGATAGAGTTTGTGGACTTCGGTGATGATTTTCTTGAGACCAGATTGGTGGTTTAGAATGTCACAAATAGTCTGAACTCTGGTCACTTTCTGGATTGTGATACCATCCAAGGGTGTAGCCTTGATTATATCTGGAATCATTTTTAAATGAATTTCCAACTTATCCATGTTGATATCACTGCCATACAACTCTTTCAGTCTTGCAGAAAGTGAACCACTTTTGCCATTTGCACTGTCCACCAACAATGATTCAATAGTCTTCACGAAAATGAAGTTTTCTTGCTGAAATTGTCTCTGTAGTTCACCCTTCATACGGTCAATTGCCTCAAAATACTCCTTTCTATAATAATCCTCAATATATGTAAAGGTATGGTGTGGTGCCTTGGAAACTGCTTTGGCGAGGTAGAACAGGAGGATCACAACACACTTTCGAGGCTTTCACTACTACAGAATCATAGAAAGATTTAAAATGATGATCGGTACGAATTCTCTCAAGTGAACGAATGCACAAGTCTATAGCCATAAAACAGTCATCAACATTAGTCTCCTCTGCTTGAAGGGTAATGGACAGCTGTTGACATACTGAAGACTAATATACCGATAGCTCCAATCCAAAATATGTGCAGAATTTTCCATAAGTGATAGCATACCATTTGCTCGTCTAGAACAGTGATCCATTCCATAAGAATATATCTCCATTGTTTCCCTTAGTGCTTCATAGTTGTTGATTATGGCTTGCATGGCACCAGTACGGGTAGTCCATCTAGTTTAGTATCAAAAGAGAGCACACCGAGAGACCTATCTTTTGAGGTATATATCAAGTCCATACCATGAAGTTTGCAGAATCTACGGAGCTCTAAAATTGTATATATATAACCATAAGTAAAAATAATTAAAATGCAACTGTCTCCCCTTGGTTAACCACCTACTGAGCTATTTTGTGCCAAGTTTACATAGATAGTAGAGGTGTAAGCAATGATACGCCCTTCATATTATTGGGGGCCCCCCCTAACTGTTGAATATTGGGGGGCCATGGCCCCCACGGTTCTTACTCCCCTGGACTGTTTATTTAAGATGTGGTCCTGTGTGTGTAATGTTTGATAGATGCATGGTGATATTAAAATTAAGACTGTTCATTAGCATCTCTCGTTCAATACGGTATGTGTGTGTCAATGTGATATGTTTGTGTCCATCTGATGTGTACATGTGATGGGTGTGCATGTGATGAGCATCCATGTGATTGTGTCCATGTGATGTGTCCATGTGATGTGTGTGTCCATGTGATGTTTATGTGTCCATGTGATGGGCGTGTGTGGTTGGAAGACAATTCTTCAAGAAAAAAAAAGGTTAGCATAGGCATCAAAAAGCCCTACCATTTATGGCTGACTGACCTTTCCCTACCAAATACAAGGGAAGTAAAAGAGATTCTAATTCCAGTAGAAGTTGTACATAGAGTTCATCAACTCTCCTTTTTAGATTCCACAATTTAGCATCCTAGGAAAGTTACATCCTGGCAGAGGTGAGGAAGACACTCCCACATTCCAGCAAGTAGAAGATACGCACATCACAATATCGTAGCATACCGAGCCATAATAATAAAAAATGTATGCATATATATACATGTATATAACATATCTACATACATAATACAGACAGAAACCATAAAAGGAATGAGATATAGACACTATGTAGATACCTCCCCTTGTGCACCATACAACAGAAGGTATATAGCATGAAAGGAGTTAATAATAATTCTTGATATACTATGTTGGAGTTCGAATATTAGAACCTAAGTTACGCACTGCAGTACACATCAGATAATTACGCATATGCTCTCCTTTCTCCCCCCACTAGTTTTTGCGTCCAGCCAACCCCTCGTAGGTGAATTTTTCCACTCCGGCTACAACCATGGGACTGTCTGTCTCGCTGGACATGCTGACCACAGAGTCTCGTCGAGGTGGCATGCGCTCGTTAACACGATCATACTTCCTGGCATCATCGAAGCTGCCAATTTTGTCCTTCAAATCTACAATAGCTGTTGGGAGAGTGGGTGGGGCAAAGGTAAGGTAAGGCATAACAGACAAGATATTCATCAGGTTCCATTGTTACGCACCATAGCTGATTCCTTCTTTGCCTTCTGTAAGTACACCCATTGGGAGTTGTCCAGATGGAGTCAGACCCTTCAGAGCAATCACATTCTCACACTCCGCCCTAATTAGCACACACGCAAGTGACACAACATGATACAACTGTTGTTTATGGGGTGTGGTGGTGGGGGGGGGGGGGGGGGGGGGAGGAGGTGGTGGTGGTGGTGAATACACAATATTCCTGATGAAGGCTAGAGCATTTAATCGAAATGTCAAGAGAATACAATTTCAAGTTGATTATTGAGAAGGTAATCGCTCTGAATCTTCTACGCTTGAGAAAAGAGTTACCCCTAACATATTTCATAGACACAGACTGTCACTGAGTGATGAAGTGATGTGTAGCATTTGTGTTTGCCTTCCTCAATAGAGTTGATTCTAACCCAGAACTGTGGCTTATGGTATGAAGGGCTTGAGATGTTTACTGTTGATAAAAAAGAGGACAGCCAATACACGGTATCCAGCACACCAGAAAAAGCCACGACCACATGACAAGTCATTTGTATTCCGATTACAAGCAGTTATCATCTGTTACATAGCAAAGACTGCTTGTGGACAAAATGAACTTCAACCCATACACACACACTGATCTTCCTCACCTGAGCACGGAGAAGACCCGTGCCATCTTCCCCACTGCCCTGATCTTATTCTTGATAACAGCCTTCCTCTGAGCAATGATCGAGTCTTCTTTGGACCCAGGAACTACCCGCATATCGTCGGCCACTGATAAGTCCTCAGCCCTTAGAACATTCACCAACATCTCTGTCGCTGCATTGTTCAGAGAGAAGAATGAGAGGTCAGAGCTCAAGCGGAATTTGCGTGTTTTGTGCTCCAGCTAACCAATGGCAAGAGCCACTTCTGAAGCCTTCAAGAGCCACTAATTTGGCAAGGTTGTACCTAAGGTTAACTTCACAGTTGGCCACAATTAATGGTCTGACAATTCCATAGGGCCTAACAATAATTATTACCAAATACACCCACTCTCATATATGGACACTTGTACTTACATGCACAGACACACATGTGCTGTGCAGATTAACTCACACACAAACATATGACTAACTTGAAAAAAGTGCACTTATCACAACTACAGCATTAAGAGCTTGGTGACCCCATGACTTAACTGAGAAAGGTTTGCTCGCTCACGTATGCGTCCCCAGCAATGACGAGAGGAGACAAAGGAAAGTGACATGCCTTCTAGGCTATTAATTCTCAACGACCTCTAAGTTGACATCACAGATGCAAGGACTTGCTTGATTATCAACTTGAACCTACTCCTCAACATCTCAGCTACCCTTCATCAGGGATAATGAAACATTGAACACTCATGTGATCATGTGAAGTTGCTATATACCGTTAGAAGCTATGCACTATGTGATGTGAAGCACACCATGGCACACACACATGAACTGGATGAGCAGCGATGAAGGGAGGGAGAATAACAATATCAATAACAAATTATTAAACAAGGAAGTCTCACCAGGCTAGGAGACAAGAAGGAACTGATGTGAAGGAAGCATTGCACATGAGAGTATTTAGCACTGGAACTTGAATTTAATAACACCCCACCCCCCACTTAGCAGAATACTAATAACACCCCACCCCCTCACTTAGCAAAATACTAATAACACCCAAACCCCCACTTAGCAAAACACTAATAACACCCAACCCCCACTTAGCAAAATACTAATAACACACCACACCCCATTTAGCAAAATAGACCAAAAATAACCACTTGCTAATAAAAACCACCTACTAATAAAAAATATTATGGTGGTCGTAGTTTAAAATCCAGGCTCTTGAGAGTGCCGAATAGAAGTCGGGTAAGTCCAGTCCACAATCCCCATTATGCCGCTGGCACTATGTGCACTGCCTCCTTCACTAGTTTCCTTCTGGCCCCTAGCCTGGTCTGATGTGACCCACATGGCGGATAGCTAGCTACTGGTATAGATAAATGTCAAGTGAATCTTAGCATCTCATTGATTGAGTATATTTGTTGATTATCTTGGCAGAAATCCTGATTACTTCTTCAGTAAATAAAAATATATATAAATAATATAACAATAATAACAATAATAATCCAATTATATAATAATAAAATTAAAATAATCAAAGAAGGGGGGCTGGCTGACAAAAACAACAACCCCCACCCCAAAAAATGCACACACACACAAAAAAAACAAGAATAAAACTTGAGTAACTTTTAGTGAGTTCTCTGCACATTCACTATAATTATAGTGCACACTCTGCACACTCACTATATACTGCATACTCGGCACGTTCACTATATAAAGTATTATAGGGAGCCAAGGGAAAACATGGTTTCTGCTAGCCCTTATTAAAGTCTGAAAAGCAGGAATAATAACACAATCTGTGTGCCTCCCATTTGAAGATAAACAACAACAATAAACAATAACAAAATTGGTTTGAGAGGGAGAGGCAGTCTCTTGGATATCTCCTCATCCCCCTTACAAGATCCTGTACATGCACTTAATGACTATAGGAGGGAGGTGGCTTAGAAGGATGCCATGAGTCGGTCAACTTTTAGCTTGTGTCTACCCCACGGCACAACACAAGGGTTAGCGGCACATTAGGTCCTTAAGTGATTAATGCCACACCCACCAATGGCCAAACGGTAAAAACCAGTGCAAAATATGACGTTCACCTATGAGGACCTATCAGGAGCACCTTCGGATGGATTAGAGTGAGGGAGGACTGTTATAAGGACAGATCACGCTTGATTAGCTGGTTCAAAGGCCACTACAACATTTTAATAACCAATTGACCACTAGAAGTGCCAATAGGCACTGTGTATCATTGTTCACAGAAGCAAATGGAGAAGTGACGACTTGTGGAAACAGCTTGAGTCTCTTTCTGCAGAAGCAATCTTCCAGATGCTCCCCCAATTTGAAATCTATCACACACAAGTCGTCTCCTTTTGCTATTATAAACAATGAAGTACGCACTACTCCTCTCGACTAATTACAATATCTGCATGATGAGAAAATTGCTATGTCAAATACGCAGTAGTCAGTACTTTCCTGCTGTTGCTGTACTGTAGCTCACTGGAACTTCTCATCTGCTGCTTCTGTTGTTCTGGCCTTATATATATACGAGCATCACCTGCACTTGCAAACTTGAGGAAAGTGGTCTCCGACTTAATTTGGAGTCGTACACACTAATGTTGCCATTGAACCCAGTTGATGTCATCCAATGGAACTGACCAGTGTGATGAATCTAAATCAAGTTTCTATCCCAAAGAGTTGACTGCAGGCCATCAAGGGTTGGAAATCACTGTTGTAAGAGTGCATTAGAAAAGGTAATAATATGTTCATTACTTGGCTCATTTCCAGCTAAAATCCTTGACCAACTCATATTCAAATACAGTTTCTTTGAAGAAGATTTGTCATTATCCTGTCTTTTCCTATCTTCTTGACCATTATCTGCTCTCTCTGTATACAACCTCATTCCTGTGATGTTAACCTTCTTTTGAAATACATCTCCAGCTTCATTGCTCAGTTGGTGAACACTTTTCCCAGTATTTACTGATTATGCAGGGACCTCACCACGCCAGGGTGAATCACCCTTTCTCTGTTTATCTGCCATGTTCTCTACAAGAACTCCAGCTCCAATTGCCAATTTGGAAGATGCTTATTAGCTTCTTTTTGCTTCACATGTGCATCGTCAATATTGTTTTTTTGCACTAGTGAAATCTTTTTCTCTTGATTGAAGGAGATTCTCAATAATGACTTTGAAATCTATGTATATAACCTTCATTACCATGTTTTAGAAACTCAGCATCAATGGGAACTCTCATATGTTACTAGTAGAGCATAGGGATGCTCCTTATGGTATCTATTTGTTCATTCCAGATATGTTGGTTGTCGTCAATAATCTTGGCTAGACACCATGAGAATGTTTGCTTAAACTGCTCAATTGGAGGGGAAAAGTACTTATGTATATTTTCATTTTTACAGCATACAGTGGAAACTATTCATGTTCTGATTAGAGAGGCGTCCTTATTGGAATGTATTATTTAATTTTAGGATGTCAACATTGAGTGGCTCTACTGTAATAACTTTTACCTGAGGATGGTAGGCACTAGTGGTTCTGTATTCTGCATTGGTAACAATATAAAACTCATTAGAGAATGACCTTGATCAATGATCAGAAATGATGGACATCCATGTCTACATATCATATATAAACATCAGAGTCATTAAAAATTGATGTTGATTTGAATTAAGAACTTTGTTATTCCATGAGCTGCTTTATCAGGAAGAGGTCCAGCTTCTGCCCATTTCCAGAAACACTCAGTAATGATGATAATATACTTATTCCCATGTGAGAGCTCCATCCCAACCTGATGCTAGAGCATAGGCTAGACAGGAATTCGATGCAATTCACTTCTAAGTTTGTAAATGTTTTTTTCTGGCACTTGTCAAAGATGAAACCTAGCAATTAGCATAATAGTTGCTTTTTTCAAATTACTTCGGACATATAACTGAATATGGTTGCTCATCTCAGACCAGTAATAATACTTCACTGATATTCAGTAGTCCTGTTGAAATGATTACTTGATAATTCTCAATCTCTGGGTGAGCACCTTCAATGACATGCCTATAAAAATAGCAGATATGAAGATAGGAGGGCAAAGAAAGGAGATCATTCTCCCGCCATTTAGAAATCATCTGCCTGTGCTGTAACCCACTCACCATTTGTGTAATAGAGTTTAGTATCCTCCACTTGAGGTAACTTTTCTTGTCATGGTATATAGTTTCCACCATTCAGATTTTTTAAAAAAGGTCAAAGAAAATCCCTTTTTCTTCAGTCAATTCAGCATGCTATCGATTCCAACATGTGCCACGTGTGCATGCATGGGGAGGGGGGTATAATTGTACAAAGGGGCCCCATTTCAATATGAATATAAAATTGGAGTGGGGTGGATGGCTAATATTATGGGGACTTAATTTGCTGTGTCACTAGCAATTGAAATGATAAAAACAAAACAAAAGAAAAAGCAGAAAAAAGTTAATCTCCAAGGATCTATCTTTCCTGTTTCCCCCCTTCTTTTCCACTAGAAGTATTGGTTGGATATACACTGGGATTGTATGTGGTACCATCTCGTTATCATTTGCAGCATCAGTTTATATAGCTACCAACTGGACATTTCAGCTAGATGCTCTAGCCTTCATCAGGAATAATGATTATTACTGAGAGCTAGAACATTTACGAAAATATAAAGCGAGTAATGATTATCAAGAAAGTCATTGTAGCTTTGCACAGCAAATCTCAGCTTTCTTATGCAATGGATAACTACAGTTCATACCTATATGATTAATCCTTACAGGAAATATCAAGCATCAATCAGTTCATATTTCATTAGAGCAAAGCGGGGTACCTAGCAGCAAAAACTTATTTTCTTATCTGCTACAATTTTTCCCCTGCAAAAAGAAGGTTTCATGGAGCTTTCCTACATTTAAAACACTACGGGACTATCGTTTTCCAGTAATAGATTCCTTCACCATGAACTGCGCCTTACGTAAGGTTACGCCCGCCCACGTGAATGAAGTTGCGCGGGAAAACTTGAAAGTGAAGTTACAGCGGCAGAAGGTTACTGCCACACAAAACTTATTTCGTTTAGGAAACTGAAGTTAAAGCAATGGCCAGCAACAGTGACTGTGAAAGTCAGTGTAGCAGTGGACCAGAAGAGGTATTGTGCGACTACGAGAAAAAGAGGCTGGAGAATATTAAGAAAAACCAGGAGATGATGAAAGCCTTAGGTATAGTTTTCTTACTGAATATCATTTTAGAGGTGCAATAACTAGAAAGACGTTGCTTATTAATATTGGGCAGAATAAACTTCCTAGAGTACAAAAATTTCAGTTAGCCACTAGCAATATTAGACCCCCAGCGTTTGCATTCTCCCACTGTATTGAAGATAAGTTTGAAAGGAACTATTGTACTCATGGCTAGCATATCTACAAGTCTACACCTAAGCTACAGGAAGATAGAGAAAGAGAGCTCTTGGCCTTCTCTTTGAACCTCTATAAACTAGAAGTAAGGGGAAATGAACCAGGCTTTTCATTAACAGGCTGACCTTTCTATATTTGAAGATTTTCAATGGGTTGTGTCATCCTTGGACTCGGGCACAATAGTTTAGTTATCAATGAGTATTTTTTCTTGATTAAAAAAAAAAATTGTTAACTTTGAGAGAGTGCTTGAAATAGTGCTTAAGCATGTTGCTAAGCAACCAATTCAGCGGCTGTATGTTTTTGCAACAAAGAAGTCAGTTGGTTTACTGAGAGGCTTACTTTTCCATGTAACTTGGCTGGTGATATTCTGGAATCATCTATGGCTGTCCAAAGTTTCTCACATAATAATTGCTAGAGATGTCAGTCCAAGTGCTAATTAACGTCTTTGAGTTTTGAATATCCATACAAACCTTCCAGAATTGTCCATGTCTCTTCTGGACTAGCCTGGTTAAAATAGAAAATTATATATATATATATATATATCAAACATTCTCAAGAGATAATTCTCATACTGGAGTCGAGAGTGATAGACCTGGCCACCTATGCTCAACTAGAATAGCTTATGACATGTGGCTGACTGCCTGTGTCTAGTCTACAACATTACATAGAGAAACAAATGGAAAAGTATAAACAAAGAAAAAATAACTGTACATTATAGTAAAGATGATTTGTTATAAGAAAGGAAACATTTAGGCCACACACTCTTAGATTTCCCCCAACCAATTTATAAACCAGTTTAAAAACATCATTGATCGACACCAAAATATTTTTTTAAAGTTGAAAGGTCTTGTCCTTACATAAGGTTAGTAAATGGGTGTGAATATAAGCATAATCTAAATGGTTTTATTATTATCTGTATATTTGGAAGCCACAATAGTTGGGAAGGTTTATATATAATAATATGTTTGTCTACATCAAAAACATTGGATGACTTTATTCCTCGTCAATGATGATAACATTATCGGGAAGCAGGTCGGATAGTTGTTATAGGCAATTACGATGACTATATACTTTTAAGTATTTTGTTCATGGAACATCCTCAGCATACGAAAACTAAATGGCTACATTAAATCCATGTCTCTTACATTTCCTAGGCACCTAGAAGACTGGTAGGTGGGGTGCAAGTAATATACAGGTATCATGAGGTGGATCAAAGAGAACTGTTGTAATAATAATATTTTTATAATTAATAAATGTCGGTGTATATTACCACACACAGGTCTGCCAGTGAATGACGTTGTTAAGACAGGAAGATCCATCATCACTAGAAGTAAGGCTAGGAAGAGCATGACTCAGAGAGTAGGGAGGAACCATAAGAAGGGGAAGAAGAAGAAGAGGCGAAGGTCAGCATCAGAGAGTGACTCTGACTGGGAGCCCTGGATGGACGTGCAGACCAGCAGGAGCACATGCAAGACAAGTCAGTTGCGGTGTAATCTGTATTAATACATGAACAAGATGCTAACTTTACATGCATGCACATAGAGCTGCCACGCTTGAGTTTGGCTGAATTCCTAGAGATGCAAGAAGTTGTGGACAAAGAAGTTGTGAGGAATTTCATTGCATTATAGGGAAAGAGGGGGCCTTGGAAACCACCCCGTACCCAGTACTTTAGACCACACCTACTTTATGAAACCTTTACCTGTTTCATTACATGGACAATTGGCATGCAGAAGCTATTTAGTGTAAAATTTAATGCCTGTCATAGATCTGTCAACATCGACTACACATATAATTTAATAATGCCATAGATCTATGATGGTGATCCACTAAGGGTTAAGCATTTGGGAGATACATCTCTTCAGACTAAACTTAAATGCATGAAGATACAGGGAGACACTTGATCATGGCCAATTTACTGTCCCTTGGTCCCTTTTATGAATCAGCTATAAAGACCTTACAATATTTTGAGTTGTTTTCCTACTGCCTGAAGTGAGAACAGAACACAAGTAGGTCATCAACTGGCAAGATGACATTATTTGAAGCTTCTAAAGGCTTGTTCACAATATGTCACATTAACGATATTGCAATGCTTCAATTTTGTGATATTGTGAATGCATCAAATTTCTTAAGTTTTACTCCAGCAATGCCATGCAGTGCGACTGCCTCACAAAATATTGTAACTAGCTTAACGCACAATTATTAGTGTGTGTGTGTATGTGTGTGTGCAGGATGAGGTGATGAAGAGAGGATGTGTGGTAGGCAACAAGAGGCACAGAAGGACATCTACACAAGGAGCTGGTAGGAGATCTACTAGGATACGTCAGGGGAGATTGTCTCTGCTGGAGGTCACACTACCAGATATGTTCAGCTCAGACCTCTCGGATAAAGACGAGTTTAAAGGCTTCAGTGTTGAAGATTTGGAGCTGCCTAAAGGTTGCACATCGAGTCAGTTGTGCGATGCTAATGGGAGTGGTGGGAATGATAATGTTGGAAATGGTGAGTGTTTGTTCCCTGAAACATTGGATGACGAGGCAGAGTTCACAGGGTTCATGGAAGAGAATGTGTAAGTAGTCATTGGCATCATTGAGATTGCTTAGGCATTATTTATCGGCTGCTGTTGGTGCCATGCATGTTATATGCTATATATAATGCGCTGTAGATTGACTACTGAGGTACCCAACTGCAGTACTAGAAGAAGCTCGAGGCTTGCAACTGCTAATAATAAACAGTATGAAGAAGACGTCCTCTCAGATGAGGACGAATATTTGTGTGAGTTAAAACAACCATAGATAATGTTACTCTTTGGCCGTGTTTTACGATAATCTTCCTATAGTCTGTGATGACTGTAATGACCTGTATCATGATGAGTGTCCCATGCATGGTCCTCTCGCAGAGCTGGACCCCACAGCAGGATACGATAAAGCTTCGCTTGCCCACACACAATTACCGGTGCCAGCACAACTCACAGTTAGATCCTCGGTGAACCCCGGGGCGGGATTAGGAGTCTTCGCTGTCTCGCTCATCAATAAAGGTGTGTGGGTTGGGCCTTATGAAGGCAGGAAAGTGGCACGGGAAGATATGGGAGATCTTCACAACACTGCCTACGCATGGGAGGTGAGTTAATGCCTTGATCACCAGTCAGTGCTCAGAACATGCAATGCACTATGGCAGATCCACACTTGGTTATCACTTGATGTGCGCGTTAGCTTATAACTCTGGACTGCATGTACCAATCGATATTAAACTGGGTGTGGATTTGAGTGACCACCCATGAACAGTTTTAATATTTGTATTTTGTAATTAGCACTCTGTAAACACAATGGCCAATGATTGGGAATAGCCTAAAATTAAGCAAATCAATACACGAGAAATGGATTTAAACCGCCACACAAAGTTCGGTGAGGATCAGCCCTTGGCAAGTTATAAGCTGACATACACATAACATTTTTTTGCTTTAGCCGAGTTGACTTACTAGAACTGTTGCCTGAAGATATTTCAACAGTCAGTCGACATTCCATTCTGAACAAGACCATTATCTCTACTCAAGTCTCTATCTGACGCATATACTGCAAACATCTCTTCTTGCTGATAGCTCATGCTGGTCAGAGTGTAGCTAGATGCATCCTCTTGCCCTTCCTCAGGTTATGTAACTGTCAGACATCAATCAGACTGACTACCTGATCCTATTTCACATTTTTGCAAGTTAGCCTCATGTAATCAATAATTGCTTAACCCTTACCGGATGAAGGACCAATTAAAATAACATCTATGGTAGGACGATACCCAATAAAAAAAACAATGCACAAGTCGCGTATCTGTGAAGCTTGTCCTCCGCAACTTGATTAATTGTGTCACAGATTCGTGATTCTTGTCCTGCAAGGATTAAGTAATTTATGTCACCAGATTAGTAGTCTCCTTTACAACACAAATTGGATAAAAATTTACCTCTAGCCACAGGCCACCTCCAGTGCCCAATCAACCATCCATGAAGTGTTAAAAACTTCCACAAGTCACGAACTATTATGTACATTACAACATATATATAGTATATAGTTCATTACTTAATAATGACCAAGTTAAAAAATCAACACACATTGTACACTGCAGCAATATACAGTCCACTATATACCACTTCTAGCAGCTGCTAGTGCATAGTACCTGATTGTACAATAACTGTGGGCTGTTGCCAGTAAGTCATCATTATGTATTCTAGGAAAAGAAAAGTTGTTCACTTTAGAAAAGATAAATAAGTTGTGATTAGTAGCACTAATGTAAAACAAGTTTTGCTAACATGCATTATTCATGAACACTGTATATTAATGTAAATTTAGGCCCTCCCATTGCCCCACCCACCTCTAATGACAGAGCACTTCCTTTGAGTGACCAGTTTAGTATTTTATAGTCACTCAAAAGAAAGACTACTGTTTTTCAATATGTCTTGATACCAAAACTGACAGAACCAAGTTCTGGATCGAAAGCCGAGGCTTCAAAATTTCAGCCTCAAGGAGAGGGGGGATTCTATTAGAGAGAGGTGACTATTTGGGGGGACGAGAGCAGGCATATCACGTGGAAAAATAAAGAGTGAGATGGGAACAATTGACTTGGCAGTCCCACACGGGGAAAATTAAATTACACACAGCAAGAATTTTGAGAGCTATTAGTGTCTTCTAGAACAACTTCACTCTGTTCAAGTTCACCAACACTCTGCAGGAACAGGGGGAGTTACTGCTCGAGAGAGAGAGAGAGGCACTTATTACCAGGACTAAGCTCAAACAATACTGTTACTGTTCTGGCCTGTTCCCTTCGTGATTGCTGAACAGGCGGTCAGAGCATGAGCTGTGGTGAACCGACTAACAACTGTTTTGATGAGGGTTGTAAGGCCTCCAATTGTTAGGGCTCGGAATGTGGAGTAGTTCTGCGGTGCTAAGATGCAAAAAGGAGTGTGAGTGTATCTCTCTCCAAGTCAGTGGCTGGCTTCTAGGCTCGCTTTGACTGGTCTTCTTACTTAATACCCCAAACAGTGACTGGTTTCGAGACTCGTTTTGAGTGGTTTGTAAATAAGTAATAGCATAAGTTCAAGACTCGGATACATACTAAATTGTGATGTGCGGCTGCTGAGCTTATATACTGCAGCAGTCCCGCAAGGTTGCTGTGGGTATAGGTTATGAATATGATTACATGTGAATGGTAGGAATAGGTGTCTATTGGTGACAATGAAAGTTCACACATGCATGGCTGGGTAATATAATGTTTCTAAAATACATAGAATAAGTTCCTGTGTTCTCTCTCTCTAGCTCTGTGGACCAGGCGCGTCCATCCTCCCGGGGCGAGAAAGCTGCTCCTCCTCTGGAATGATGACTGCCAACTTCACAATAGGTCTCTTGTGGGTGCCACATGAAGGTCCTCGCACTGTGGCTGTCCTCACGTACCCGTCTTTTCCTGGATGCACCTCGATCACTCTGGCGAGTGGCCATTGATTTACAAATAGGAATTTATCCTTTACCAAGACAACATCTCCGACTCTCACGTTCCTGGTTGGCTGAGTCCATTTGTTGTATCGGTTGAGATTGGTCAGATATGTAGTGGTCCACTGGTTCCAGAACTGTTCCGTCAGCCTGCGGCAGTGGTTCCACTTCGCTCTCTGTGTCTGTGTCCCAAGTCCTAACACTTGTGAAATGTCAGGTAATGCTGACAAGGGACGTCCGACCAGGAAGTGTCCTGGGGTCAGTACTAGATCCCCGTCCGCATCTTGCGTGTTCATGGGGACGAGAGGGCGGCTGTTCAGAATGCATTCAACCTGTGTCAAGAAAGTGCTGAGCCGTTCATAGGTCAGTGACGCACTTCCTGTGATTGCTTTCAGTAGGGTCTTTGTGCTCTTTATATTACTCTCCCAGAGCCCGCCAAAGTGAGGCGCTAGCTCCGGGATGTGGCTCCAGGTCACTCTTTGATCAGTCAGGTATCGCTGTACTTGATCATTGTCTGCCATGGTGTTCAGAGCATCGTAAGCTTGTTCGAGGCTCCTGTTGGCGCCCACAAAGTTGGTCCCGTTGTCTGAATAGATGCGGATTGGCAGACCTCGTCGACTGACGAATCGGTGTAGCGTGGCCATGAAGGCTTCAGTCGAAAGGTCCGAAACTGCTTCCAGGTGTATAGCTTTGGTGGACATGCATACGAACAGACAGATGTATGCTTTCTCCAGTCGTGGTTTTCGTGGATTTCCTGACTTAAGAGTCATTGGTCCGGCCAGGTCGACTCCCACATGGCTGAATGCAGGGGATCGAGTGGCTCGTTGTACAGGAAGCTGTCCCATAAGTTGTATAGCCCTTCTGGCATAGGTCTTCCTGCATGGCACGCATCGATTTGTGACATGTCTTGCCAGGGCTCTGGCTCCTATGACGTGGTATCTCTGTGATAGAGCGTGTAGGAGTGCTGACTGTCCCACGTGATGATTGGAGAGGTGTAGGTCTCTCACGATTAGGTGGGTTAGCATACTTTTCTTAGGCAGGATCCTGGGGTGCTTGGTCATTTCTGGTAGCTCAGATTTGTCCAGACGTCCTCCGACCACCAAGGTTCCTTCACTGTCCAGAATGGGGTGGAGTGAGATGAGTGTGCTTTTAGGAGAGAGCTCCTTCATTTCCCTTAATGCTGTTAGTTCGGCGGGGAAGTATCGATGCTGCACGCTTCGTACCAGCAGACCCTCGGCTACGTCCAACTCGAGTGCAGTGAGTCTGCTCTCTAGGTTTCGCCGGGAAGAGTCCTTCTGCTTGGCGTTGTCTATGAATCGCTGCTGCCATGCAGTGATTCGTAGGAGCCTCCTAAATGATGAGTACCGCAGTGGTGGTTCCGTTGGAGTGATCTTCCGCGTGGTGAAAGCGGTGAATTCCTTCTTTATCTCCGTTATGGAGACAGTCTGGTCCTTGGGTCGCTTGGGCCAGTTGCTTGGGTCTTGGCTCAGCCATGGTGGACCGTTCCACCAGAGCTGGTGTTGCGTCAGTTCTTTGGGCATCAGTCCGCGGGAGGCTGCATCTGCCGGGTTGTCGGCTGTCGGTATGTGTCTCCACTGACTGGCTGGTAACTGCTGGGTGATGGTGGCCACTCTGTTGGCAACGTACACCTTTAGTTTCCCTGGCTCCTGGTTGAGCCAACCGAGAACGATGGTTGAGTCGGTCCAGGCGTAAATCTGTTCCGGCTGCATGTCTAGAGTGTCTGCCGTGTTGCTCATCAGCTTGCTCAGGAGTAGAGCTCCACAAAGTTCCAGTTTTGGAACTGTGATGGGTGTGGTTGGGGCAACCTTGGTTTTAGCAGTGACAAGTGTCACAGATACGCTTGTGTCCTCGTAGAAGGTTCGTAAGTATACGACTCCTCCATAAGCCTTTTCCGAAGCATCGGAAAATCCATGCAGTTGCGTGTATCGCTCTGGTTTGAATGAGGTATGGTGACATCTGGGAATTGGATGTCTTGTGATGAGAGGTAGCTCCTCTGTCCACTGATTCCATCGAGTAGTGATGGATTCGGGTATGGTGTCGTCCCAGTCAAAATCTTGGATCCATATGTCCTGGAGCAACAATTTGGCCACCACCATTGCTGGGGCGAACCAGCCCATGACGTCGTAGGTCTTGGCGAGGTCAGATGATACTTGACGTTTAGTAGCTCTTCTGTCTTTACCCAGTTCGGGAGTAGAGACGTACATATTGTCACTGCGGGTATCCCAGTGGATGCCGAGAGTCTTTTGGCATCGGTTGGGAGTAAGGACCGCGATGTCCTGTTCTTCTTCCCGTAGCTCGCTGGGGATGGATTCCTGAAGTTCTTGGGAGTTGCTTCTCCACTTGCGGAGGTTCATTTTTCCTTTCTTGAGGAGGTCATTCAGTTGCACTCGAATTTCCATTGCTTGTTCCACAGTTGCTGCACCAGTCAGACAGTCGTCCACGTAGAATTCCTGCCTGATGATCCGTGCTGCTGTGGGATGGTCTTTCTCGTGGTCCAGTGCTAGTTGGAGAAGAGTCTGGGTAGCCAGAAACGGAGAAGAGGTGACACCAAATGTCACGCGCGTCATTCGCCAGGTCTGGAACTGATCTTGCTCGTTCTTCCAAAGGAATCGGTGCAAGTCCCTGTCTTCATTATGTAATCCAATTTCTCTGAACATTTTGGATATGTCCGCCGTTATACCAATGTTGTGGCGACGGAACTTCAGAATGATTGCTGTTGTCCGTGGATACTGATTCGGTCCAACCAGCAACGTGTCGTTAAGAGAGAGTCCGTTACTGGTCCTGGCCGATGCATCGAACACGATGCGAAGCTTGGTCGTAGTGCTGCTGTCTTTTACCACGCCATGCATTGGCAGGTAATAGCATCGGTTGTCTGGTCTGTTCAGGTCGGAGTCTGGTACTATCTCCGCATGGTGCAGTGCTCCGTACTCGGCTACGGCTGCCCGGAAGGGTTCCCATTGTCCTTTCTTTACCAGAGACCTCTGATTCTGATTGAATCGCCTTTCTGCCTGGGTCCTTGATTGACCCAGTTCGGGGGTGGGGAGCTTTCGAGGAAGACGTACTACATATCTTCCGTCCTTCTCTCTGCTGTAGGTCTCTTGGTAGTGTTTCACCGCGTCTTCTTCATCCTTGCTGAGAGCCAGGTGGTGAGGCTGTATTTCCTCGGACTCCCAGAAGGTGGACGGATTGTATGAGTCCTCCTGGGCTAGGAAGACTTCAGCTTGTTGTGCACCTCCTCCTCCCTGCACGATCCATCCAAAAATGGTGTCTGCGGCAAGGAACTTGCCATCACTGCTTGCTCGTGCCTCCGTCTGACCAACGTTGGTCATTGTTGCCGTGACCTCTGATCCTAGTAGGAGGTCGACCCTCCCGGGGCGAGAAAAGGAAGGATCCGCCAACTCTAGTCCGGTTAGGAAAGGTAGAGAGGCTGCGTCTGGCAATGGTTCGCTAGGGAGGTCCATGGCTACTGCGTCGGATACGTGGGCAAGGATCGGAATGGAGTGGGAAAGGTGTTGTCTCATGGGGCGAATGGTCATGGCTGCAATCAGTTCGCACTGCAGGCCGGTGATGTTACCCACTGTGTAGGTGGAGCTATGTTGTGGCTTTGTGCGAGCTCCTAGCTGCTGCACGAGTCGTGAGGTGGCATAAGAGGCGGAACTGCATACATCTAGGATAGCTCTGGCTTGAACAGTCCGTCCATTAGCTTCCACAGTGACTATGGCTGTGGGAAGGATTCCGACCTCTTGGGTGGCATTGGCCAAGTACGTAGTACGGGGGTGGGTGGGTGGGCTGCCCGTGTTTCCAGCTGAAGGTGCCGCTGCTGTGCCTTCATGAAGGAGGGAATGGTGTTTCCCTTGGCACTCTCGGCACGTCCTGTTGCTGTTGCATTGTTCCACAGTGTGGCTGTAGCCGAGGCAGTTGAAGCAAAGCTTCAACCTCTCGACTACGTCCCTCCGTTGAGGAATGGTGTCTGCCTGGAATGTGGGGCAGAGAAACATCGGGTGCCTCTCTACTTTGCACAGTTCGCAGGGTGCTTTTGCCCTCTGTTGATAGGGCTTGTATGGAGTAGCAGCTGCAGACAGGGGCGTAACTTCTGGCTGCGAAAGATAGACTGGCTGCTTCCATGGCTTGCTGATGATAGGTTCTGGTGCTGTTGGCCTTGGAGTCTTCTTGTCCCTTTGCTTCAGCTCATGTTCATCTTCGAACTGGGCGGCAGCATCATCTAGGAACTGGACGAACTCCTGGACGGTTGGCACCGTTCTGGATTTGTTGACTGGAGCTCGAGACCATCGCGTTGCAGGTCTACCCTCCAGTTTCTTTTCCGCTAGGGAGACTATGAAGGCTCCGGCTGTGTTCTGTTTGGTCTTGGTCGCTTCTCTGTCTATGGCCACCACGATTCTTGATAGTGCACGGAGATCCGTCTCACCCATTCGCTTCCCGTCAGTTAGGGCATTGATGTGGTTGCGGAAGATCAGTCTGGGATTGTCATATAATTTTTTGAGAACATCGACTATTCCGTCGAAATCTCCTACATCTCCCAGGAAGTTCCGATACTCGGCCATGGCTTCTGGAGTTCTCACAGATCTTTTGAGGTAGAGGATTTTGTCTTCCTCTGTCAGGCGCTTGTCCTTGCTGAGGACCGCCTGAAACTCTCTCCAGAACGAGGGCCAGTCTAGTTTGTCTCCGCTAAACTTGGGGAGAGTGATGTCTGGCAATCGGCTGCGGAGCAGGTCTGCAGCCGAGATGCCAGTGGCTCCGGTAGGTGTTGGTGGTTTTGAGTCAGCTGGGTCCTGAGTGGCTTTCCATGTAATCCAGAGCTGGGTCATGCGGCTGTCTTGTGACTCCAGCTGTTCTTCGAATTTATCCTCCTCTGATTCTGGGAGGTGGCCACACAGGGTTTCCACTTCTTTGAGCAGTCGTTGGGCCTCTTGGATCTTTCCTTCCGTTGATTCGTCAGGCCGATCAGCTGTTCTTGTCAGTCGTTCTAACGCTCTCTCCATCTTCTTGCTAGCCACTCGTGCTTCTTGCAGGCACCTGGCTTTTCCATCGAGAGTCATCGTTAGTATTATCATTTCTGACGAGCGGTCAGTAACGTCGCAGAGCTCTTCATGCTCCTTGCCGAAACTGGAAGATTCTAGAGAAGGATCCGCCTCCATGACGACGATGAGTCGCTCATGGTAAAGCTTAAACTCTGTCTGATTTTCAGAGATAGACTCCCTGAGGTGCGCCGTCCGAGCTGTGTCCACTTCTGACAGTGGTCCCTCGACCAGTCTCATTATCTGTCGGTGCAGCCTGGTGAGAGCACCCTTCTTTTGGCCTCTCCTGTTTCTGAGGACTGCTGGGTCGTCCAGATCATTAATCATGGCAGACACAGACATATCTGACAGCGAATTGTCCACAGAGCTGGTGTGATACGGTGATAGGTCAAAGAGACCCTTTTCTTTGTTGCTGATAGGAGTGGACCTCGGGGTTGTGAAGTCGTCGTCCGTCTTGTTGCAAGGGTCCCTAGGGAGCTTCCCTGCTGATGCTGAGAGTCTGGTCAAACCTCGTTTGTAGTGTAGTTTACACTGTCTTTGGAGGGAAACTCGGTGTAGTGATGGGATCTGCTTGTTCAGAGATCCGGCTCGAAGGACCAAATGTTCTGGCCTGTTCCCTTCGTGATTGCTGAACAGGCGGTCAGAGCATGAGCTGTGGTGAACCGACTAACAACTGTTTTGATGAGGGTTGTAAGGCCTCCAATTGTTAGGGCTCGGAATGTGGAGTAGTTCTGCGGTGCTAAGATGCAAAAAGGAGTGTGAGTGTATCTCTCTCCAAGTCAGTGGCTGGCTTCTAGGCTCGCTTTGACTGGTCTTCTTACTTAATACCCCAAACAGTGACTGGTTTCGAGACTCGTTTTGAGTGGTTTGTAAATAAGTAATAGCATAAGTTCAAGACTCGGATACATACTAAATTGTGATGTGCGGCTGCTGAGCTTATATACTGCAGCAGTCCCGCAAGGTTGCTGTGGGTATAGGTTATGAATATGATTACATGTGAATGGTAGGAATAGGTGTCTATTGGTGACAATGAAAGTTCACACATGCATGGCTGGGTAATATAATGTTTCTAAAATACATAGAATAAGTTCCTGTGTTCTCTCTCTCTAGCTCTGTGGACCAGGCGCGTCCAGTTACTATATTGCACATGCTATGTGTGAAAATGTAGAGAGCGAGCGTGGGTCGGTGTGTGTGTTCAAGAGCAGCTACTGTTTCGGAAGTGGCTACTATTTGACTCGGCAAGAGCAAGTGGGGGTGGGTGGGGTGGCATTATTAGACAGTAGCGACCAAATAAGAGAGACATAAATATACTTTTGGGCATGTTCTGAGGGAATGTATAAGCTTGCAGAAATAGCTTCAGGCTATTTATTATTGTCAGTCCAGTATATGTAAACTGTAAAAACTGTCTTCATAATACCCCTGCTATATGTCTGGCACATAATCAAGAATTCTATCCCATTACTGTCACTGCTATAGATCCGGCATGAAGGGGTTGATCCATATTTCATTGATGGACAAGACTCTTCCCACTCTAACTGGATGAGATTTGTTAACTGTGCCAGAAATGAAGACGAGCAGAATATACTGGCTTACCAGTATCATGGCAGCATCTATTATCGCACATTTAAAACCATATACCCCAAATCGGAGCTCTTGGTCTGGTATGGGGAACAGTATGCCAAGGAGTTGGGCATACATCCAAACACTGACGGTTAGTCTGCATAATATTGCTACAGCACATTCATGGAATAATAAGTGTTTGCTTCTTGTTATAGCCTGCACTGCTAATTTCTGTTGCCGTGGTTGTGGAGGATCTTTCTCAGAAGAAACTTCCTTTTACATCAATTTGAAGTACAGTTTTAATATGTGCAAGGGCTCATCCACAAACCTTTACTTGTCTCATGTGCCATCAACATTTCACACAACTTGAGTGCTTGCAACAACACATTAGGAAACATGAGGACCTTGCTCAAGACAAACAATGCTCCTACTGTGGAAAGAGTTTCAGTCAGAGGAGCAACCTAGAGAAGCATCTCAAGACACATACAGGAGAGAAGCCATACAAGTGTGAGTACTGTGGAAAGAGTTTCAGTCACAGTCACAACCTACAGGGGCACCTCAGGATACATACAGGAGACACGCCATATAAGTGCGAGTACTGTGGAAAGAGTTTCAATCAGAGGGGCCACCTACCGAGGCACCTCAGGACACATACAGAGACAAGCCATACAAGTGCGAGTACTGTGAAAAGTGTTTCAATCAGAGGGGCCACCTACAGGGGCACCTCAGGACACATACAGGAGACAAGCCATACAAGTGCGAGTACTGTGGAAAGAGTTTCAATCAGAGGGGCAACCTACAGGGGCACCTCAGGACACATACAGGAGACAAGCCATACAAGTGTGAGTGCTGTGGAAAGAGTTTCAGTCGCAGTTACAACCTACAGGTGCACCTCAGGACACATACAGGAGACAAGCCATACAAGTGCGAGTACTGTGGAAATAGTTTCAGTCGTAGTCACAGCCTACAGGTGCACCTCAGGACACATACAGGAGACAAGCCATAAAATCGCAAGTGTGATCATTATGGACAGTTACAATTTTCACCCTACATTTCTAAAACCATCACTTGAAAGTGGCCCTGTAGAAGCCAATGTGGGCACACTCTGTCTGTATAATCACATGCCCTAGGACCAAATGCACACTGCTTCCACTGCCAGAAGGAACTCATTCAACATGTGCATCACTAAATCATGTGTATAGCAAGATGAGCCTGCAGTGGAGTAGGAACATATAATGGATTGGGGGGGCCGAACCGATGAATGTTGCTGTCGAGGGAATGCATGCCACCAATCACTAACACAGACTATTATTTGAGACCCATATATTTTTGACTAGCGTACAATGAGCAATGAACAAATATGTTTTATAGAATTATTTATAATTTCCCCAAAAAGTTCTTCCTTCTCTCGCATCTAGAAATATATTCTCTGGCCATATCAACAAGGTCTAGTTTATCTGTTCTTTCGCGATGCATATGCAGTAGCATACAATGATTTAGCCACTCTTGTGTCATGGAGTTCCAATGGTAGTCTTTTATGCAGAAAAGCTGCGTTCAGCAGATGAAGTGGTGACTGGAATGGTAATGAGTTTGTGGACTTCTGTGATGATTTTCTTGAGACCAGATTGGTTGTTTAGAATGTACAAATAGTCTGAACTCTGGTCACTTTCTGGATTGTGATATCATCCAACTTGATTATATCTGGAATCATTTTTAAATGAATTTCCAACTTATCCATGTTGATATCACTGCCATACAACTCTTTCAGTCTTGCAGAAAGTGAACCACTTTTGCCATTTGCACTGTCCACCAACAATGATTCAATAGTCTTCACGAAAATGAAGTTTTCTTGCTGAAATTGTCTCTGTAGTTCACCCTTCATACGGTCAATTGCCTCAAAATACTCCTTTCTATAATAATCATCAATATATTATGTAAAGGTATGGATGGTGTGGTGCTCCATGATCTAATCTCCTTGGAAACTGCCTTTGGCGAGGTAGAACAGGAGGATCACAACACACTTTCGAGGCTTTCACTACTACAGAATCATAGAAAGATTTAAAATGATGATCGGTACGAATTCTCTCAAGTGAACGAATGCACAAGTCTATAGCCATAAAACAGTCATCAACATTAGTCTCCTCTGCTTGAAGGGTAATGGACAGCTGTTGACATACTGAAGACTAATACCGATAGCTCCAATACAAAATATGTGCAGAATTTTCCATAAGTGATAGCATACAATTTGCTCGTCTAGAACAGTGATCCATTCCATAAGAATAAATCTCCATTGTTTCCCTTAGTGCTTCATAGTTGTTGATTATGGCTTGCATGGCACCAGTATGGATAGTCCATCTAGTTTAGTATCAAAAGAGAGCACACCGAGAGACCTATCTTTTGAGGTATATATCAAGTCCATACCATGAAGTTTGCAGAATCTACGGAGCTCTAAAATTGTATATAACCATAAGTAAAAATAATTAAAATGCAACTGTCTCACCTTAGTTAACCACCTACTGAGCTATTTTGTGCCAAGTTTACATAGATAATTAGAGGTGTAAGCAATGATACGCCCTTCATATTATTGGGGGCCCCCCTAACTGTTGAATATTGGGGGGCCGTGGCCACCACGGCCCGCATGGTTCTTACTCCCATGTACTGTTTATTTAAGATGTGGTCCTGTGTGTGTAATGTTTGATAGATGCATGGTGATATTAAAATTAAGACTGCTTCATTAGCATCTCTCCTTGTTCAATACGGTATGTGTGTGTCCATGTGATGGGTGTGTCCATGTGATATGTTTGTGTCCATCTGATGTGTACATGTGATGTGTGTGCATGTGATGAGCATCCATGTGATTGTGTCCATGTGATGCAGGTGTCCATGTGATGCATGTGATGTGTGCATGTGATGTGTGTGTCCATGTGATGTGTGTGTCCATGTGATGTGTGTGTCCATGTGATGTTTATGTGTCCATGTGATGGGCGTGTGTGGTTGGAAGACAATTCTTCAAGAGGAAAAAAAAAAGGGTTAGCATTGGCATAGCAGCATTGGCATCAAAAAGCCCTACCATTTATGGCTGACTGACCTTTCCCTACCAAATAATACAAGGGAAGTAAAAGAGATTCTAATTCCAAGGTAGAAGTTGTACGTAGAGTTCATCAACCTCTTTTTATAGATTCCACAATTTAGCATCCTAGGAAAGTTACATCCTGGCAGAGGTGAGGGAGACACTCCCACATTCCAGCAAGTAGAAGATACGCACATCACAATATCGTAGCATACCGAGCCATAATAATAAAAAATGTATGCATATATATATATACATGTATATAACATATCTACATACATAATACAGACAGAAACCATAAAAGGAATGAGATATAGACACTATGTAGATACCTCCCCTTGTGCACCATACAACAGAAGGTAGCACGAAAGGAGTTAATAATAATTCTTGATATACTATGTTGGAGTTCGAATATTAGAACCTAAGTTACGCACTGCAGTACACATCAGATAATTACGCATATGCTCTCCTTTCTCCCCCCACTAGTTTTTGCGTCCAGCCAACCCCTCGTAGGTGAATTTTTGGTCCACTCCGGCTACAACCATGGGACTGTTCGTCTCGCTAGACATGCTCACCACAGAGTCTCGTCGAGGTGGCATGCGCTCGTTAACACGATCATACTTCCTGGCATCATCGAAGCTGCCAATTTTGTCCTTCAAATCTACAATAGCTGTTGGGAGAGTGGGTGGGGCAAAGGTAAGGTAAGGCACAAGAGACAAGATATTCATCAGGTTCCATTGTTACGCACCAGAGCTGATTCCTTCTTTGCCTTCTGTAAGTACACCCATTGGGAGTTGTCCAGATGGAGCCACACCCTTCAGAGCAATCACATTCTCACGCTCAGCCCTAATTAGCACACATGCAAGTGACACAACATGATACAGCTGTTGCTTATGGGATGGAGTGGGGGGAGAAAGTGGTGGTGGTGAAAATTACACATTCCTGATGAAAGCTAGAGCTTCTAGCAAAATGTTGAGCGAGCAATTAAGTTGATTATTAGCAAAGTCATCTATTCCTGATGAAGGCTAGAGTATCTAGTCGAAGCGTCAAATGAATACAATTTTAAGTTGATAGTTATTTATCGTAAAATCATATCATAAAGTCATAATTATTGTAAAGTCATTATAATCGCTCTAAATGTTTTACGCTTGAGAAAAGAGTTGCTCCAAGAGTGATGAAATGATGTAGCATTTGTGTTTGCCTTCCTCGATAGAGTTGATTCTAACCCAGAACTGTGGCTTATGGTATGAAGGACTTGAGATGTTTAACTGTTGACAAAAAAGATATAAATATTAAGCAGACCGCCAGCAGATATAACACGGTGTCCAGCTACACTCTAGAAAAAGCCACGACCATAAGACAAGTTGTTTGTATTCCGATTACAAGCAGTTATCAGTTACATAGCAAAGACTGCTTGTGGACATAATGAACTTCAACCTCCCCCCCATACACTGATCCCCCTCACCTGAGCACGGAGAAGACACGTGCCATCTTCCCCCACTGCCCTGATCTTATTCTTGATAACAGCCTTCCTCTGAGCAATGCTCGAGTCTTCTTTGGACCCAGGAACTACCTTCATATCGTCAGCCACTGACAAGTCATCAGCCCCACCCTTCAGAGTTAGAACAGTCACCAACATCTCTGTCACTGCATTCAGAGAGAAGAATGAGAGGTCAGAGCTCAAGTGGAATTTGCATGTATAGTGCTCCAGCTAACCAAGGGCAAGAACCTTTTCTGAAGCCTTCAAGAGCCACTAATTTGGCATGGTTGTACCAAAAGTTAACTTCAAAGTTGGCTGCAATTAATGGTCCCACAATTCCATAGGGCCTAACAATATTAATACCAAATACACCCACTCTCATATATGCACACTTGCACAGCCACACATGTGCTGTGCAGATTAAGTCACACACAAACATATGACTAACTTGAAAAAAGTGCACTTATCACAACTACAGCATTAAGAGCTTGGTGACCCCATGACCTAACTGAGAAAGGTTTGCTCACTCATGTATGCGTCCCCAGCAATGACGAGAGGAGACAGGAAAGTGACATGCCTTCTAGGCTATTAATTCTCAACAACCTCTAAGTTGACATCACAGAGGCAAGGACTTGCTTGATTATCAACTTGAACCTACTCCTCAACATCTCAGCTAGATGCTCTACCCTTCATCAGGGATAATGAAACATGAACACTCATGTAATCATGTGAAGTTGCTATATACTGGTAGCCAGCTATGCAATACTTGACGTGAAGCACACCCTGGCACACACACATGAACCGGATGAGCACCGATGAAGGGAGAGAGAATAACAATAATATCAATAACAAATTATAAAACAAGGAAGTCTCACCAGGCTAGGAGACAAGAAGGAACTGATGTGAAGGAAGAATTGCACATGAGAGTATTTAGCACTGGAACTTGAATTTAATAACACCCCACCCCCCACTTAGCAGAATACTAATAACACCCCACCCCCTCACTTAGAAAAATACTAATAACACCCAACCCACCACTTAGCAAAACACTAATCACACTCAACCCCCCCACTTAGCAAAATACTAATAACACACCCCACCCCATTTAGCAAAATAGACAAAAAATAACCAACTACTAATAAAAACCACCTACTAATATAAAATATTATGGTGGTCGTAGTTTAAAATCCAGGCTCTTGAGAGTGCCGAATAGAAGTCGGGTATGTCCAGTCCACAATGCCCATTGAGCCGCTGGCACTATGTGCACTGCCTCCTTCACTAGTTTCCTTCTGGCCCCTAGCCTGGTCTGATGTGACCCACATGGCGGATAGCTAGCTACTGGTATAGATAAATGTCATGAATCTTAGCATCTCATTGATTGAGTATATTTGTTGATTATCTTGGCAGAAATCCTGATTACTTCTTCAGTAAATAAAAAAATATATAAATAATATAACAATAATAACAATAATAATTATTATATAATAATATAATTAAAATAATCAAGGAAGGGGGGGATGGCTGACAAAAACAACAACCCCCACCCCCAAAAATGCACACACACACACAAAAAAAAACAAGAAGAAAACTTGAGTAATTTTTAGTGAGTTCTCTGCACATTCACTATAATTATAGTGCACACTCTGCACACTCACTATATACTGCATACTCGGCACGTTCACTATATAAAGTATTATAGGGAGCCCAGGGAAAACATGGTTTCTGCTAGCCCTTATTAAAGTCTGAAAAGCAGGAATAATAACACAATCCGTGTGCCTCCCATTTTTATAAACAACAACAATAAAGAATAACAAAATTGGTTTGAGAGGGCGAGGCAGTCTCTTGGATATCTCCTCATCCCCCTTACAAGATCCTGTACATGCACCTAATGACTATAGGAGCTTAGAAGGATCCCATGAGTGGGTCAACTTTTATCTTGTGTCTACCCCACGGCACAGCACAAGGGATAGCGGCACATTAGGGCCTTTAGTGATTGATGCCACACCCACCAATGGCCAAACAGTAAAAACCTGTGCCCTTCAACTATGAGGACCTATCAGGAGCACCTTCGGATGGATTAGAGTGAGGGAGGACTGTTATAAGGACAGATCCCGCTTGATTAGCTGGTTCAAAGGCCACTACAATATTTTAATAACCAATTGACCACTAGAAGTGCCAATAGGCACGGGGTATCATTGTTCACAGAAGTGACGACTTGTGGAAACAGCTTGAGTCTCCTTCTGCGGAAGCAATCTTCCAGATGCTCCCACAATTTGAAATCTATCACACGCAAGTCGTCTCCTTTTGCTATTATAAACAATGAAGTACACACTACTTCCTCTCAACTAATTACAATATCTGCATGATGAGAACATTGCTATGTCAAATACACAGTAGTTAGTACTTCCCTGCTGTTGCTGTACTGCAGCCTACTGGAACTTCTCATCTGCTGCTTCTGTTGTTCTGGCCTTATATATACGAGCATCACCTGCACTTGCAAACTTGAGGAAAGTGGTCTCCCACTTAATTTGGAGTCGTACACACTAATGTTGCCATTGAACTCAGTTGATGTCATCCAATGGAACTGACCAGTGTGATGAATCTGAATCAAGTTTCTATCCCAAAGAGTTGACTGCAGGCCACCAAGGGTTGGAAATTACTGTTGTAAGAGTTTCATTACTTGGCTCATTTCCAGCTAAAATCCCATATTCAAATACAGGAGAAGATTTATCATTATCCTGTCTTTTCCTATCTTCTTGACCATTATCAGCTCTCTTTGTATACAACCTCATTCCTGCAACGTTAACCTTCTTTCGAAATACATCTCCAGCTTCATTGCTCAGTTAGTGAACACCTTTTCCCAGTTTTTACTGATTTTGCAGGGATCTCACCATGCCAGGGTGAATTTTCTCTGTTTATCTGCCATGTTTTCTACAAGAAAGATGCTTATAAGCTTCATTTTGCTTCACATGTGCATTGTCAATATTGTTTTTTTGCACTAGTGAAATCTTTTTCTCTTGATTGAAGGAGATTTTCAATAATAACTTTGAAATCTAATTACTATGCTTTAAAAACTCGGCATCAATGGGAACTCTCATATGTTACTAGTAGAGCATAGAGTATATAATAAGGATAATGTTTAGCCTGGATGCTCCTTATGGTATCTATTTGTTCATTCCAGATATGTTGGTTGTCGTCAATAATCTTGGCTAGACACCGTGACAATATTTGCTAACTGCTCAATTGCCTTTATTATGATGGAAAAAGAGGGGAATTATGTATATTTTCATTTTTACAGCATATATACAGTGGAAACTATTCATGTTCTGATTAGAGAAGTGTCCTTATTAGAATGTATTTTAGGATATCAACATTGAGGGGCTCTACTGTAATAACTTTTACCTGAGGACGGTAGGCACTAGTGGTTCTGTGTTCTGCATTGGTAACAGCATAAAACTCATCAGAGAATGACCTTGATCAATGATCGGAAATGATGGACATCCATGTCTACATATCATAAACATCAGTCATTAAAAATATATTATTGATGACGATTCGAATTAAGAACTTTGTTATTCCATGAGCTGCTTTATTAGGAAGAGGTCCAGCTTCTGCCCATTTCCAGAAATACTCAGTAGTGATGGTAATATAATTATTCCCATGTGAGAGCTCCGTCCCAACCTGATGCTAGAGCGTTGGCTAGACAGGAATTCGGTGCAATTCACTTCTTAAGGGTTTTTTCTGGCACTTGTCAAAGATGAAACCTAGCAATTAGCATAATAGTTGCTTTTTTCAAATTACTTCAGACATATAACTGAATATGGTTGCTCATCTCAGACCAGTAACACTTCACTGTATTATATATATCAGTAGTCCTGTTGAAATGATTACTGCCATGGATCTGATAATTCTCAATCTCTGGGTAAGCACCTTCAATGACATGTCTTTCAAACCTATATAAAAATAGCAGATATGAAGATAGGAGGGCAAAGAAAGGAAACCCTCCTCCCGCCATTTAGAAATCGTCTGCCTGTGCTGTAACCCACTCACCACTTGTGTAATAGAGTTTAGTATCCTCCACTGCAAAGAAGGTAGCTCTTTTTTACCATTCTTGTCATGTGTTTTCAGACCTTTCACCTTTTGCTTCCAACAGGTGAAACCCAAAGGTCACCTTCTAATCATCAAAACTGATTAAAACCCAAGGGTCACCTTCTAACTGCTAAAACTGGTGAATTGATTAAAACCTAAAGGTCACCTTCTAATCACCAAAACTGGTGCATTGATTAAAACCTAAAGGTCACCTTCTAATCACTAAAACTGGTGAATTGATTAAAACCTAAAGGTCACCTTCTAATCACTAAAACTGGTGAATTGATTAAAACCTAAAGGTCACCTTCTAATCACTAAAACTGGTGAATTGACTAAAACCTAATTCTAATCACCAAAACTTGAAAATGCTTGCAGTAATATCCTAACCATTAAAAGTGCTCTCAGTGACAACAAAGGAAGAGTTGCAAAGTGATGTTTACACAACCCCCAAAAGTGTGTGTGTGTGTGGGGGGGGGGGGGGGGCGGGGGGGGGGTTCCTTGCCGTGATTATCTAAGATGTGCTCGTAGAGACAGAAGATGTGCCCGTAGAGACAGAAGATGTGCCTGTAGAGACAGAAGATGTGCCTGTAGAGACAGAAGATGTGCCTGTAGTGACAGTGACAGTCAACACATTATTTTAAAGCATGCAGAAGCAGCAACAATTTGACACCATCATTATACGTACAGAGGAAGGAGGGGGAAGTTATGGTGGGGACAAACTAATGGTTTTGACAAGTACTCCTCCCGCAAGCTGACATTTTTAACACCTCAAGTGTTCTCTCTTTCAGGAAGTACTCAGAAGTGGGGATAGAATGCTGCAAAGTTTGTATGTGTGATAATAACAATGAAGTGCACTCAGGAGCATGGTCGGTTGGTGGCCAGTTTGTTGAAGTAGTACCATCCAAATGGTGTGATGAAGGTCGTTAGGGATCGTGATGTCTTGGCTAAAGAAATTTGCCAGAATCCACAGTTCGTATCAAGTTTACTGAAAACCTTAGCTCCTGTTAGCTGAACGAGAGTCTCATCCACTTTTGGCAGTGGATGTACCTCCCTGAGGACATTCTCGTTTAGAGGTGACACAAATTCGAATTGCTCCAGCTTTCTTTGGCACTACAGCCATTCCTGCACACCATGCAAGGTGTTGGTTAATCCACTTTGGATATGACACTGATAGATTCCATCCTGGTAAGCTCTTCTTTCACTTTTGGCTTTAGAGGTGATGGGATGTGTGTCGGAGCCAAGAGAGAGTATGTTTCAGCATCAGTCTTGAGAATGACTTCATACTCCTCTCCTAGACTGCCAAGGCCCGATGAATACTTCTGCGTTATGCTATCCTGAATTTGGGGGTACCGTATTTGCCGGAGTATAAGTCGCAGTAGTAGCTCCAAATCTTCTTCTCCAATTGAGGGGTGCGACTTATAATCCGAACATGCCGCTTTTCCTTAAACAACTGGGCGGGGTCTCTAGTGGCACGTGTGTCGATAAAATGTCTGGGAAGCTTACACTGCTGGCTTTAAGCTCAAAGTAGTTGGGTATGCAGAGAAGTTCGGAAACAGAGCAGCGGAAAGAGAGTATAGAGTCAGTGAAAAATCGGTCAGGGACTGGAGAAAGAAGAAGAGTGTTTTGACAACGCTGCCGAGATGCGCTAAAGGAAGGAAGGAGTGGTATTAGAAACTTTACCTATTGTCATTGCGCATGCGACCTATACTCCAACTATTATAGATTTCCAAAATGATGGCCAACTTTGGGGGGTGCGACTTATATTCCAGTGCGACTTATACTCCGGCAAATACGGTATATAGTTTCCACCACTCAGATACAAAAAAAAAGGCCAATGAAAATTCCTTTTTCCTCAGTCATTTCAGCATGATATCAATTCTAGCATGTGGCACGTGTGCATGCATGGGGAGGGGGGGGGGGGGGGGGGATAACTGTACAAAGGGGCCCCATTTTAATATAAATATAAATTGGAGTGGGGTGGATGGCTAATATTATGGGGCCTTAATTTTCCCTTAACACCAGCAATTTAAATGTAAAAAACAAAAGAAAAAACAGAAAAAAGGTTGTTTTTTCCTCCCTTTTTCCACTAACATAATTAGCATAATTTGCACAGTAAATTAGGTCCATTCAAGAAAAAATGGAGGACTTGAAGACTCTAAATCTACCAAAGCATGTCCCTGTTACTATACTTCTCGATTGTGAGGGAAAGGCATGAGGTAGAGGTGGCTGTTGACAAGTAATCAAGCCTGCTCACATGCTGCTTCAGAATTGAGTAAAAACCACATGTGCTGTATAAGAAAATGTATGACTCAGCTGATTTTGTGGAGTTCTTCTGGAAAAACTGTTACCAAGTCCAAAAGAGACTGTCATTTGATCAACCTGCAAAATATTCGCTGTTTGGTTGGTAGAAGTCCAGGTCCTTGAAGTCAAGTCCTTGACGAGGCTGTAGCTGAGCCTACATGGGTGAAGTCAAAACTAGCAATACGATATGTTATGTGCTGATATTTGTGTATATAGTGGGAACATAATTACATAGTGCAGACAACAATAGCAACTAGACAAGGCATGTGTTGATTTGTGTTTTGTACACGAACAACAAAAAAGTTAGAAAAAGTGTTTAAAAGACAGTGGGTCCTGTGAAGCTCAAATTTGTATATAGTCTGAATTGCTCAATTTTAATTTACAGGGAAAAACAACAAAACAAATTAACGAAATTGATTATTATATAGTTAATTATGTGTTAATGAAGTTGGTATGTTACGTTGGCTCTTTAAATAAAAATGAAAATGAAGAAGAAAAAAAATTAACGAAAAAAATTATTTAAAATGTTTGAATTTAACAAAAATTAAGGAAACAAGACTATACCAATGTGGACAACCAGTTAATGCTTTAAAGTCAATAATTTTATGGTTCATCAAAATTTGTTGTGGTCTTCATGGCTAGAGTAAAAAATAACTTTTTAGTCATGTACTATGAGAATTGCTGAAATCAAATGTGGGGAAACTTAGTTCAAATACATGGGTGTGTCTAACTTCTCAATGGTATATAGCATTGTCAGTCTAATTTATTTCTCACCTACAGTACCCATTACAAAGTTTTGCAAACTAAGGAATACACTGGTACAAAAAATTGGTTGGATATACACTGGGATTGTATGTGGTACCATCTCATAATCATTTGCAGCATCAGTTTACCAACTGGATATTTCGGCTAGATGCTCTAGCCTTCATCAGGAATAATGATTATTACTGAGGGCTAGAACATCAAAATGTCAAGTGAGTAATGATTATCAAGAGAGTCATTGTAGCTTTGCACAGCAAATCTCAGCTTTCTTATGCAAATGCAGTTCATATATACCTATATGACAGGAAAAATCAAGCGCTAATCAGGTCAGTAGAGCAAAGCGGGTCCTAGTAGCCAAAATCTTATTTTCTCATCTGCTATATACACAATTTATTTCCTGCAAAAAGAAGGGCTCTCCTACATTTAAAACACTACGGGGCTATCGTTTTCCAGTAAAAGATTCCCTCACAACTGAGGTTACGCCCGCCCACGTGAATGAAGTTGCGCGGGAAAACTTGAAAGTGAAGTTACAGCGGTTACTGCCACACAAAACTTATTTCGTTTAGGAAACTGAAGTTAAAGCAATGGCCAGCAACACAGACACCTCCAGTGACTGTGAAAGCCAGTGTAGCAGTGGACCAGAAGAAGTATTGTGCGACTACGAGAAAAAGAGGCTGGAGAATATTAAGAAAAACCAGGAGATGATGAAAGCCTTAGGTAAATAGCTATAGTTTTCTTACTGAATATCATTTTAGAGGTGCAATAACTAGAAAGCCGTTGCTTATGGAATAAACTTCCTAGTACAAAAATTTCAGTTAGCCACTAGCAGTATTACACCCAGCATTCTCCCACTGCATTGAAGATAAGTTTGAAAGGCTCATGGCTAGCATATCTACAAGTCTACAACCTAAGCTACAGGAAGAATAGAGAGAGAGAGCTCTTGGCCTTCTCTTTGACCCTCTATAAACTAGATAGCTATGTATTGCTTTAGTCAGTAAGGGGAAATGAGTAAGGGGAAATGAACCAGGCTTTTCGTTATCTGGCTGACCTTTTCCATTCAATGGGTTGGTCATCCTTGGACTCGGGCACAATAGTTTAGTAGTATTTTTTCTTAATAAAATGTAAATGGGAAAAAATTGTTAACTTTGAGAGTGCTTGAAATAGTGCATGTTGCTAAGCAACCAATTCAGCGGCTGTATGTTTTTGCAACAAAGAAAGTCAGTTGGTTTACTGAGAGGCTTACTTTTCCATGTAACTTGGCTGGTGATATTCTGGAATCATCTAGGGCTGTCCAAAGTTTAATCTTTCTCACATAATAATTGCTAGAGATGTCGTCTTTGAGTTTTGAATATCCATACAAACCTGCCAGAATTTTCCATGTCTCTTCTGGACCAGCCTGGTTAAAATAGAGATCTTATATTATATACATTCTCAAGAGATAATTCTCATACTGGAGTCTAGAGGCACAGACCTGGCCACTGATGCTCGACTAGAATAGCTTATGACATGTGGCTACACCATTACATAGAGAAACAAATGGACCAAAAAAATGGTATAAACAAAGAAAAAATAACTGTACATTATAGTAAAGATGATTTGTTAATAAGAAAGTAAACATTTAGGCCACACACTCTTAGATTTCCGCCAACCAATTTATAAACCAGTTTAAAAACATCATTGATCGACACCAAAATATTTTTTTTAAGTTGAAAGGTCTTGTCCTTACATAAGTTTTTAGTATATAAATGGGTGTGAATATAAGCATGATCTAAATGGATTTTATTATTATCTGTATATTTGGACAAGCCATAATAGTTGGGAGGGTTTATATATATAAGCTTGTCCACATCAGAAACATTGGATGACTTTATTCCTCGTCAATGATGATAACATTATGGGGAAGCAGGTTGGATAGGCAATTACGATGGATTATAGTTTTAAGTATTTATGTGGAATGTTCATGGAACATCCTGAGCATACGAAAACTAGATGGCTACATTAAGTCCATGTCTCTTACAGCTTATCATTGTTGTTTCCTAGGCACATAGAAGACTGGTAGGTGGGGTGCAAGTATCTGTAATGAGGTGGATCAAAGAGGACTGTTGTAATAATGTAATTAATAAATGTCGGTGTATATTACCACACACAGGTCTGCCAGTGAATGACGTTGGTAAGACAGGAAGACCCATCATCACTAGAAGTAAGGCTAGGAACAGCGGCATGACTCAGAGAGCTGGGAGGAACCATAAGAAGGGGAAGAATAATAGGAAGAGGCGAAGGTCAGCATCAGAGAGTGACTCCGACTGGGAGCCCTGGATGGACGTGCAGACCAGCAGGAGCACATGCAAGACAAGTCAGTTGCGGTGTAATCTGTATTAATACATGAACAAGATGCTAACTTTACATGCATGCACATAGAGCTGCCACGCTTGAGTTTGGCTGAATTCCTGGAGATGCAAGAAGTTGTGGACAAAGAAGTTGTGAGGAATTTCATTGCATTATAGGGAAAGAGGGGGCCTTGGAAACCAGCCCGTACCCAGTACTTTAGACCACACCTACTTTATGGCACCTTTACCTGTTTAATATTATGGACAATTGGCAAGCAGAAGCTATTTAGTGTAAAATGTAATGCCTGTCATAGATCTGTCAACATCGACTACACATATAATTTAATAATTCCATAGATCTATGATGGTGAGATCCACTAAGGGTTAAGCATTTGGGAGATACATCTCTTCAGACTAAACTTAAATGCATGAAGATACAAGGGAGACACTTGATCATGGCCAATTTACTGTCCCTTGGTCCCCTTTTATGAATCGGCTATAAAGACCTTACAATATTTTGGGTTGTTTTTCCCTCACCTGCAGTGAGAATAGCATACAAGTAGGTCATTAACTGACAAGATGACATTATTTTAAGCTTCTAAAGGCTTATTCACAATACGTCACATTAATGATGCAATGCTTCAATTTTGTGATATTGTGAATGCATCAAATTTCTTGAGTTTTACTCAAGCAATGCCATGCAGTGCGACTGCTCACAAAATATTGTAACTAGCTTAACACACAATTATTAGTGTGTGTGTGTGTGTGTGTGTGCAGGATGAGGTGATGAAGAGAGGATGTGTGGTAGGCAACAAGAGGCACAGAAGGATGTCTACACAAGGAGCTGGTAGGAGATCTACTAGGATACGTCAGGGGAGATTGTCTCTGCTGGAGATCACACTACCAGATATGTTCAGCTCAGACCTCTCGGATAAAGACGAGTTTAAAGGCTTCAGTGTTGAAGATTTGGAGCTGCCTAAAGGTTGCACATTGAGTCAGTTGTGCGATGATGATGGGAGTGGTGAAAATGGTGAATGTTTGTTCCCTGAAACATTGGATGACAAGGCAGAGTTCACAGGGTTCATGGAAGAGAATGTGTAAGTAGTCATTTGCATCATTGAGATTGCTTGGGCATTATTTATTGGGTGCTGTTGGTGCCATGCATGTTATATGCTATAATGCCCTGTAGATCGACTACTGAGGTACCCAACTGCAGCACTAGAAGAAGCTCGAGGCTTGCAACTGCTAATAATAAACAGTATGAAGAAGACGTCCTCTCAGATGAGGACGAATATTTGTGTGAGTTCAAACAACCATAGATAATGTTACTCTTTGGCCGTGTTTTACGATAATCTTCCTATAGTCTGTGATGACTGTAATGACCTGTATCATGGCGAGTGTCCCGTGCACGGTCCTCTCGCAGAGCTGGACCCCACGGCAGGATATGATAAAGCTTCGCTTGCCTACACACAATTACCGGTGCCAGCACAACTCACGGTTAGACCCTCGGTGATCCCCGGGGCGGGATTAGGAGTATTCGCTGTCTCGCTCATCAATAAAGGTGTGCGGGTTGGGCCTTATGAAGGCAGGAAAGTGGCATGGGAAGATATGGGAGATCTTCACAACACTGCCTACGCATGGGAGGTGAGTTATACATGACTTCATCACCAGTCAGTGCTCAGAACATGCAATGGACTATGGCAGATCGACACTTGGGGTTAGGGTTGGGGGTAGGGCTAGGGCAAGGCCTAGGGCTAATATTTTGCCCCTTTATCACTTGAGTGTATGTTAGCTTATAACTCGGGACCACATGGACCAATCGATATTAAACTGGGTGTGGATTTGAGTGACCACCCATGAACAGTATTAATATTTGCATTTTGTAATTAGTACTCCGTAAACAAAATGGCCCACAATGATTGCCTAAAATGAGCTATTCTGCCAATCCAAAAAGGAAATCAATACACGAGAAATGGCTTTAAACCTTCTCTAAAGGCCACACAAAGTTAAGTGAGGATCAGCCCTTGGGGTCACAAGTTATAAGCTGACATACAGATAACATTTTTTTAGCTTTAGCCGAGTTGACTTACTAGAACCGTTGCCTGAAGATACTTCAACAGTCAGTCAACATTCCATTCTGAACCAGACCATTATCTCTACTCAAGTCTCTATCTGAAGCATACACTGCTAACATCTCTCCTTGCTGATAGCTCATGCTGGTCAGAGTGTGGCTAGATACATCCTTTTGCCCTTCCTTAGATAGCTCAGGTTATGGAACTGTCAGACATCAATCAAACTGACTACCTGATCCTATTTCACATTTTTGCAAGTTAGCATCAAGTAATCAATAATTGCTTAACCCCCGGATGAGGGACCAATTCAAATAACCTCTATGGTAGGTCGATGCCCATTAAAAAAAAACAATGCTCAAGTCATGTATCTGTGAAGCTCGTCCTCCGCAACTTGATTAATTGTGTCACAGATTCGTGATGCTTGACCTGCAAGGGTTAAGTAATTTATCTCACCAGGTAAGTAGTCTCCCTTACAAGATAATCCTCCCTCCCAATGTATCCTCCTGTATAGGAATACAGCAACACAAATTGCATACAAATTTACCTCTAGCCATAGGCCACCTCCAGTGCCGCATAGTCTCTGATTGTGTACAATAACTGTGGGCTGTTGCAAGTAAGTCATCCATTATGTATTCTAGGAAAAGAAAAGTTGTTCACTTTAGAAAAGTTGATTATTAGCGCTAATGAGCGCTAATGTGAAACAAGTTTTGCTAAGCATGCATTATTCATGAACACTATATTAATGTAAATTTAGGCTCTCCCACTGCCTCACCCACCTCTAATGACAGACCACTTCCTTTGAGAGACGAGTTTATAGTATTTTATAGTCACTCAAAAGAAAGACTACTGTTTTCCAGTATATCTTGATACCAAAACTGACAGAACCAAGTTCTGGATCGAAAGCCGAATCAAAATTTCAGCCTGAAGGAGAGGGGGGCTTCTATTAGAGAGTGGCGACTATTTGGAGGGACGAGAGCAGGCATATCACGTGGAAAAATAAAGAGTGAGATGGCAACAATTGACTCGGCAGTCCCATGTGGGGAAAATTAAATTACACACAGCAAGAACTTTGAGAGCTATTAGCAGTCGTCTTCTAGAACAACTTCACTCTGTTCAAGTTCACCAACATTCTGCAGGAACAGGGGGACTGCTCAAGAGAGAGAGAGAGAGAGAGAGGCACTTATTACCTGGACTAAGCTCAAACAATACTGTTACTATTGCACATGCTTTGTGTGAAAATGTAGAGAGCGAGCGTGGGTCGGTGTGTGTGTTCAAGAGCAGCTACTGTTTCCGAAGTGGCTACTATTTCACTCGGCAAGAGCAAGTGCGGTTGGGTGGGGTGGCATTATTAGACAGTAGCGACCAAATAAGAGGGACATAAATATACTTTTGGGCATGTTCTGAGGGAATGTATAAGCTTGCAGAAATAGCTTCAGGCTATTTATTATTGTCAGTCCAGTATATGTAAACTGTAAAAACTGTCTTCATAATACCCCTGCTATATGTCTGGCACATAATCAAGAATTCTATCCCATTACTGTCACTGCTATAGATCCGGCATGAAGGGGTTGATCCATATTTCATTGATGGACAAGACTCTTCCCACTCTAACTGGATGAGATTTGTTAACTGTGCCAGAAATGAAGACGAGCAGAATATACTGGCTTACCAGTATCATGGCAGCATCTATTATCGCACATTTAAAACCATATACCCCAAATCGGAGCTCTTGGTCTGGTATGGGGAACAGTATGCCAAGGAGTTGGGCATACATCCAAACACTGACGGTTAGTCTGCATAATACATAATATTGCTACAGCACATTCATGGAATAATAAGTGTTTGCTTCTTATTATAGCCTGCACTGCTAATTTCTGTTGCCGTGGTTGTGGAGGATCTTTCTCAGAAGAAACTTCCTTTTACATCCATTTGAAGTACAGAATATGTGCAAGGACTCATCCACAAACCTTTACTTGCCTCATGTGCCATCAACATTTCACACAACTTGAGTGCTTGCAACAACACATTAGGAAACATGAGGACCTTGCTCAAGACAAACAATGCTCCTACTGTGGAAAGAGTTTCAATCATAGGAGAGGCATACAGAGGCATCTCAGGACACATACAGGAGAGAAGCTATACAAGTGCGAGTACTGTGGAAAGAGTTTCAATCAGAGGGGCAGTCTACAGGGGCACATCAGGACACATACAGGCGATAAGCCATACAAGTGCGAGTACCGTGGAAAGAGTTTCAGTCGTAGTTACAGCCTACAGGGGCACCTCAGGACACATACAGGAGACAAGCCATACAAGTGCGAGTACTGTGGAAAGAGTTTCAATCAGAGGGGTGACCTACACAGGCACCTCAGGACACATACAGGAGACAAGCCATACAAGTGCGAGTACTGTGGAAAGAGTTTCAATCAGAGGTGCAACCTACAGAGGCATCTCAGGACACATACAGGAGACAAGCCATACAAGTGCGAGTACTGTGGAAAGAGTTTCAATGAGAGGGGAAGCCTACAGGGGCACATCAGGACACATACAGGAGACAAGTCATACAAGTGCGAGTACTGTGAAAAGAGTTTCAATCAGAGGTGCGACCTACAGAGGCATGTCAGGGCACATACAGGAGACAAGCCATACAAGTGCGAGTACTGTGGAAAGAGTTTCAATCAGAGGGGAAGCCTACAGGGGCACATCAGGACACATACAGGAGACAAGCCATACAAGTGCGAGTACTGTGGAAAGAGTTTCAATCAGAGGTGCAACCTACAGAGGCATCTCAGGACACATACAGGAGACAAGCCATACAAGTGCGAGTACTGTGAAAAGAGTTTCAATCAGAGGTGCGACCTACAGAGGCATGTCAGGGCACATACAGGAGACAAGCCATACAAGTGCGAGTACTGTGGAAAGAGTTTCAATCAGAGGGGAAGCCTACAGGGGCACATCAGGACACATACAGGAGACAAGCCATACAAGTGCGAGTACTGTGGAAATAGTTTCAGTTGTAGTCACAGCCTACAGAGGCACGTCAGGACACATACAGGAGACAAGCCATAGAATCGCAAGTATGATCATTATTGACAGTTACAATTTTCACACTTCATTTCTAAAACCATCACTTGAAAGTGGCCCTATAGCAGCCAATGTGGGCACACTCTGTCTTTATAATCACATGCCCTAAGACTACATGCACACTGCTTCCACTGCAAGAAGCAACTCATTCAACATGTGCATCGATAAATCATGTGAATAGCAAGATGAGACTGCAGTGGAGTAGGAACATATAATGATGATTGGGGGGGCCGAACCGATTAATGTTGCTGTCGAGGGAATCCATGCCACCAATCACTAACACAGACTATTATTTGAGACCCATATATTTTTGACTAGCGAACAATGAGCAAAGAACAAATGCATGTTTTATACAATTATTTATAATTTCCAAAAAAAGTTCTTCGCATCTAGAAATATATTCTCTGGCCACATCAAGTTTATCTGTTCTTTCGCGATGGATATGCAGTAGCATACAATGATTTAGCCTCGCTTGTGTCATGGAGTTCCAAAGGTAGTCTTTTATGCATTTTAGAGCAGAAAAGCTGCGTTCAGCAGATGAAGTGGTGAGTGGAATGGTAAGATAGAGTTTGTGGACTTCTGTGATGATTTTCTTGAGACCAGATTGGTGGTTTAGAATGTCACAAATAGTCTGAACTCTGGTCACTTTCTGGATTGTGATACCATCCAAGGGTGTAGCCTTGATTATATCTGGAATCATTTTAAATGAATTTCCAACTTATCCATGTTGATATCACTGCCATACAACTCTTTCAGTCTTGCAGAAAGTGAACCACTTTTGCCATTTGCACTGTCCACCAACAATGATTCAATAGTCTTCACGAAAATGAAGTTTTCTTGCTGAAATTGTCTCTGTAGTACACCCTTCATACGGTCAATTGCCTCAAAATACTCCTTTCTATAATAATCCTCAATATATGTAAAGGTATGGTGTGGTGCTCCATGATCTAATCTCCTTGGAAACTGCCTTTGGCGAGGTAGAACAGGTGGAACACAACACACTTTCGAGGCTTTCACTACTACAGAATCATAGAAAGATTTAAAATGATGATCGGTACGAATTCTCTCAAGTGAACGAATGCACAAGTCTATAGCCATAAAACAGTCATCAACATTAGTCTCCTCTGCTTGAAAGGTAATGGACAGCTGTTGACATACTGAAGACTTATACCGATAGCTCCAATCCAAAATATGTGCAGAATTTTCCATAAGTGATGGCATACCATTTGCTCGTCTAGAACAGTGATCCATTCCATAAGAATAAATCTCCATTGTTTCCCTTAGTGCTTCATAGTTGTTGATTATGGCTTGCATGGCACCAGTACGGGTAGTCCATCTAGTTTAGTATCAAAAGAGAGCACACACAGAGAGACCCATCTTTTGAGGTATATATCAAGTCCATACCATGAACTTTGCAGAATCTACGGAGCTCTAAAATTGTATATAACCACAAGTAAAAATAATTAAAATGCAACTGTCTCACCTTGGTTAACCACTTACTGAGCTATTTTGTGCCAAGTTTACATAGATAAGTAGAGATGTAAGCAATGATACGCCCTTCATATTATTGGGGGGCCCCCTAACTGTTGAATATTGGGGGGCCATGGCCCCACGGCCCCCATGGTTCTTACTCCCCTGGACTGTTTATTTAAGATGTGGTCCTGTGTGTGTAATGTTTGATAGATGCATGGTGATATTAAAATTAAGACTGTTCATTAGCATCTCTCCTTGTTCAATACGGTATGTGTGTGTCCATGTGATGGGTGTGTCAATGTGATATGTTTGTGTCCATCTGATGTGTACATGTGATGGGTGTGCATGTGATGAGCATCCATGTGATTGTGTCCATGTGATGTTTCCATGTCCATGTGATGTGTGTGTCCATGTGATGTTTATGTGTCCATGTGATGGGCGTGTGTGGTTGGAAGACAATTCTTCAAGAGGAAAAAAAAAGGTTAGCATAGGCATAAAAAAGCCCTACCATTTATGGCTGACTGACCTTTCCCTACCAAATATATACAAGGGAAGTAAAAGAGATTCTAATTCCAAGGTAGAAGTTGTACGTAGAGTTCATCAACTCTCCTTTTTATAGATTCCACAATTTAGCATCCTAGGAAAGTTACATCCTGGCAGAGGTGAGGAAGACATTCCCACATTCCAGCAAGTAGAAGATACGCACATCACAATATCGCAGCATACCGAGCCATAATAAAAAAAATGTATGCATATATATACATGTATATAACATATCTACATACATAACACAGACAGAAACCATAAAAGGAATGAGATATAGACACTATGTAGATACCTCCCCTTGTGCACCATACAACAGAAGGTAGCACGAAAGGAGTTAATAATAATTCTTGATATACTATGTTGGAGTTCGAATATTAGAATCTAAGTTACGCACTGCAGTACACATCAGATAATTATGCATATGCTCTCCTTTCTCCCCCCACTAGTTTTTGCGTCCAGCCAACCCCTCGTAGGTGAATTTTTGGTCCACTCCAGCTACAATCATGGGACTGTCCGTCTCGCTAGACATGCTGACCACAGAGTCTCATCGAGGTAGCATGCGCTCGTTAACACGATCATACTTCCTGGCATCATCGAAGCTGCCAATTTTGTCCTTCAAATCTACAATAGCTGTTGGGAGAGTGGGTGGGGCAAAAGGTAAGGTAAGGCATAACAGACAAGATATTCATCAGGTTCCATTGTTACGCACCAGAGCTAATTTCTTCTTTGCCTTCTGTAAGTACACCCATTGGGAGTTGTCCAGACGGAGCCAGACCCTTCAGAGCAATCACATTCTCACGCTCCGCCCTAATTAGCACACACGCAAGTGACACAACATGATACAGCTGTTGTTTATGGGATGGAGTGGTGGGAGAAAGTGGTGGTGGTGAAAATTACACAATATTCCTGATGAAAGCTAGAGCTTCTAGCAAAATGTTGAGCGAGCAATTAAGTTGATTATCAGCAAAGTCATCTATTCCTGATGAAGGCTAGAGTATCTAGTCGAAGCGTCAAGAGAATACAATTTTAGGTTGATAGTTATTTATCGTAAAGTCATATTGTAAAGTCATAATCGCTCTAAATGTTTTACACTTGAGAAAAGAGTTGCTCCAAGAGTGATGAAATGATGTGTAGCCTTCTTCGATAGAGTTGATTTTTACCCAGAACTGTGGCTTATGGATGAAGGACTTGAGATGTTTACTGTTGACAAAAAAGATATAAATATTAAGCAGACCACCAGCATATATAACATGGTGTCCAGCTACACACTAGAAAATGCCACGACCACAAGACAAGTTGTTTGTATTCCGATTACAAGCAGTTATCAGTTACATAGCAAGGACTGCTTGTGGACATAATGAACTTCAACCCCCCCCCCCCTTACACACACACTGATCCTCCTCACCTGAGCATGGAGAAGACCCGTGCCATCTTCCCCACTGCCCTGATCTTATTCTTGATAACAGCCTTCCTCTGAGCAATGCTCGAGTCTTCTTTGGACCCAGGAACTACCTTCACATCATCAGCCACTGACAAGTCATCAGCCCCACCCTTCAGAGTTAGAACATTCACCAACATCTCTGTCACTGCATTCAGAGAGAAGAATGAGAGGTCAGAGCTCAAGTAGAATTTGCATGTTTACTGCTCCAGCTAACCAATGGCAAGAACCACTTCTGAAACCTTCAAGAGCCACTAATTTGGCATGGTTGTACCAAAAGTTAACTTCAAAGTTGGCTGCAATTAATGGTCCGACAATTCATAGGGCCTAACAATATTAATACCAAATACACCCACTCTCATATATGCATACTTGTACACATGTGCTGTGCAGATTAACTCACACACAAACATATGACTAACTTGAAAAAAGCACAACTACAGCATTAAGAGCTTGGTGACCCCATGACCTAACTGAGAAAGGTTTGCTCGCTCATGTATGCGTCTCCAGCAATGGCGAGAGGAGACAAAGGAAAGTGACATGCCTTCTAGGCTATTAATTCTCAACGACCTCTAAGTTGACATCACAGATGCAAGGACTTGCTTGATTATCAACTTGAACCTACTCCTCAACATCTCAGCTAGATGCTCTACCCTTCATCAGGGATAATGAAACATTGAACACTCATGTGATCATGTGAAGTTGCTATATACTGTTAGAAGCTATGCACTATGTGATGTGAAGCACACCCTAGCACACACACATGAACCGGATGAGCAGCGATGAAGGGAGGGAGAATAACAATAATATCAATAACAAATTATTAAACAAGGAAGTCTCACCAGGCTAGGAGACAAGAAGGAACTGATGTGAAGGAAGCATTGCACATGAGAGTATTTAGCACTGGAACTTGAATTTAATAACACCCCACCCCCCACTTAGCAGAATACCCCACCCCCTCACTTAGCAAAATACTAATAACACCCAACCCCCCACTTAGCAAAACACTAATAAAACCCAACCCCCCACTTAGCAAAATACTAATAACACACCACACCCCATTTAGCAAAATAGACAAAAAATAACCAACTAATAATAAAAACCACCTACTAATAAAAAATATTATGGTGGTCGTAGTTTCAAATCCAGGCCCTTGAGAGTGCCGAATAGCAGTCAGGTAAGTCCAGTCCACAATCCCCATTGAGCCGCTCCGCACTATGTGCAATGCCTCCTTCACTAGTTTCTTTCTGGCCCCTAGCCTGGTCTGATGTGACTCACATGGCGGATAGCTAGCTACTGGTATAGATAAACGTAAAGTGAATCTTAGCATCTCATTGATTGAGTATATTTGTTGATTATCTTGGCAGAAATCCTGATTACTTCTTCAGTAAATAAAAAAATATATAAATAATATAACAATAATAACAATAATAATAATTATATAATAATAAAATTAAAATAATCAAGGAAGGGGGGGCTGGCTGACAAAAACAACAACCCCCACCCCCAAAAATGCACGCACACACACTAAAAAAACAAGAAGAAAACTTGAGTAGTGAGTTCTCTGCACATTCACTATAATTATAGTGCACACTCTGCACACTCACTATATACTGCATACTCGGCACGTTCACTATATAAAGTATTATAGGGAGCCAAGGGAAAACATGGTTTCTGCTAGCCCTTATTAAAGTCTGAAAAGCAGGAATAATAACACAATCCGTGTGCCTCCCATTTGAAGATAAACAACAACAATAAACAATAACAAAATTGGTTTGAGAGGGCGAGGCAGTCTCTTGGATATCTCCTCATCCCCCTTACAAGATCCTGTACATGCATCTAATTACTATAGGAGGGAGGTGGCTTAGAAGGATCCCATGAGTGGGTCAACTTTTATCTTGTGTCTACCCCTCGGCAGAACACAAGGGTTAGCGGCACATTAGGTCCTTAAGTGATTAATGCCACACCCACCAATGGCCAAATGGTAAAAACCAGTGCAAAATAAGACCTACACTTATGAGGACCTATCAGGAGCACCTTCGGATGGATTAGAGTGAGGGAGGACTGTTATGGACAGATCACGCTTGATTAGCTGGTTCAAAGGCCACTACAACATTTTAATAACCAATTGACCACTAGAAGTGCCAATAAGCACGGTGTATCATTGTTCACAGAAGCAAATGGAGAAGTGACGACTTGTGGAAACAGCTTGAGTCCCTTTCTGCGGAAGCAATCTTCCAGATGCTCCCCCAATTTGAAATATATCACACACAAGTCGTCTCCTTTTGCTATTATAAACAATGAAGTACACACTACTTCCTCTCAACTAATAATAATTATCTGCATGATGAGAAAATTGCTATGTCAAATACGCAGTAGTCAGTACTTCCCTGCTGTTGCTGTACTGCAGCTCACTGGAACTTCTCATCTGCTGCTTCTGTTGTTCTGGCCTTATATATACGAGCATCACCTGCACTTGCAAACTTGAGGAAAGTGGTCTCTGACTTAATTTGGAGTCGTACACACTAATGTTGCCATTGAACCCAGTTGATGTCATCCAATGGAACTGACCAGTGTGATGAATCTAAATCAAATTTCTATCCCAAAGAGTTGACTGCAGGCCACCAAGGGTTAGAAATTACTGTTGTAAGAGTTTCATTACTTGGCTCATTTCCAGCTAAAATCATTGACCAACTCATCAAATACAGGAGAAGATTTGTCATTATCCTATCTTTTCCTATCTTCTTGACCATTATCTGCTCTCTTTGTATACAACCTCATTCCTGCGACGTTAACCTTCTTTCGAAATACATCTCCAGCTTCATTGCTCAGTTAGTGAACACCTTTTCCCAGTTTTTACTGATTATGCAGGGACCTCACCATGTCAGGGTGAATTTTCTCTGTTTATCTGCCATGTTTTCTACAAGAACAATCTGGAAGATGCTTATAAGCTTCTTTTTGCTTCACATGTGCATTGTCAATCTTTTTTTTTTGCACTAGTGAAATCTTTTTCTCTTGAGATTTTCAATAATGACTTTGAAATCTATGTAACCTTCATTACCATGCTTTAAAAACTCAGCATCAATGGGAACTCTCATATGTTACTATATAGTAGAGCATAGAGCATATAATAAGGATAATGTTTAGCCTGGATGCTCCTTATGTGTATCTATTTGTTCATTCCAGATATGTTGGTTGTCGTCAATAATCTTGGCTAGACACCGTGACAATGTTTGCTAACTGCTCAATTGCCTTTATTATGATGGAAAAAGAGGGGAATTATGTATATTTTCATTTTTAGAGCATACGGTGGAAACTCTTCATGTTCTGATTACAGAAGTGTCCTTATTAGAATGTATTTTAGGATATCAACATTGAGGGGCTCTACTGTAATAACTTTTACCTGAGGACGGTAGGCACTAGTGGTTCTGTGTTCTGCATTGGTAACAGCATAAAACTCATCAGAGAATGACCTTGATCAATGATCGGAAATGATGGACATCCATGTCTACATAATTATCATAAACAGCAGAGTCATTAAAAATAAATTATTGATGACGATTCGAATTAAGAACTTTGTTATTCCATGAGCTGCTTTATTAGGAAGAGGTCCAGCTTCTGCCCATTTCCAGAAATACTCAGTAGTGATGATAATATAATTATTCCCACGTGAGAGCTCCGTCCCAACCTGATGCTAGAGCGTAGGCTAGACAGGAATTCGGTGCAATTCACTTCTTAAGGGTTTTTTCTGGCACTTGTCAAAGATGAAACCTAGCAATTAGCATAATAGTTGCTTTTTTCAAATTATACTTCAGACATATAACTGAATATGGTTGCTCATCTCAGACCAGTAACACTTCACTGTATATATATCAGTAGTCCTGTTGAAATGATTACTGCCCTAGATCTGATAATTCTCAATCTCTGGGTAAGAACCTTCAATGACATGTCTTTCAAACCTATATAAAAATAGCAGATATGAAGATAGGAGGGCAAAGAAAGGAAACCCTCCTCCCGCCATTTAGAAATCGTCTGCCTGTGCTGTAACCCACTCACCACTTGTGTAATAGAGTTTGGTATCCTCCACTGCAAAGAAGGTAGCTCTTTTTTACCATTCTTGTCAGGGTATATATATAGTTTCCACCACTCAGATACAAAAAAAAAGGCTAATGAAAATTCCTTTTTCCTCAGTCATTTCAGCATGATATCAATTCTAGCATGTGGCACGTGTGCATATGGGGAGAGGGGGGAGGCGGATAACTGTACAAAGGGGCCCCATTTTAATAATTATGAATATAAAATTGGAGTGGGGTGGATGGCTAATTATTATGGTGCCTTAATTTTCCCTTGACACCAGCAATATAAATGTAAAAAACAAAAGAAAAAACATGTTGTTTATTCCTACCTTTTCCCACTAACATAATTAGCATAATTTGCACAGTAAATTAGGTCCATTCAAGAAAAAATGAAGGACTTGAAGACTCTAAATCTACCAAAGCATGTCCCTGCTACTCTACTTCTTGATTGTGAGGGAAAGACAAGAGGTAGAGGTGGCTGTTGACAAGCAATCAAGCCTGCTCACATGCTGCTTCAGAATTGAGTAAAAACCACATGTGCTGTATAAGAGAATGTATGACTCAGCTGTTTATTTTGTGGAGTTCTTCTGGAAAACTGTTACCAAGTCCAAAGGCGACTGTCGTTGATCAACCACCAAAATATTTGCTGTTTGGTTGGTAGAAGTCCAACTGTTACCTAGTCCTTGAAGTCCAGTCCTTGGACGAGGCTGTAGTTGAGCCTACATGGGTGAAGTTAACACTAGCAATACGATATGTTATGTGCTGATATTTGTGTAGAGGGTAACAGAATTACATAGTGCGCAGACAACAATAGAAACTAGACAAGGCATGTGTTGATTTGTGTTTTGTACACGAACAACAAAAAAGTTAGAAAAAGTGTTTAAAAGACAGTGGGCACTGTGAAGCTCAAATTTGTAGTCTGCATTGCTCAACTTTAATTTACCGGGAAAAACAACAAAACAAATTAATGAAATTGATTATTATATAACTAGCATGTGAACTTGGTATGTTATGTAGGCTCTTTAAATAAAAATGAAAATGAAGAAGAAAAAAATGAACGAAAATAATCTTTTAAAACAACAAAAATGTTTGTATGTATTGGATTGAATTTAACAAAAATTAAGGAAACAATACTCTACCAATGTGGACAACCAGTTAGATGACTTCATGCTTTAGAGTCAATAATTTTATAAATAGTAAGGGTTCATCAAAATTTGTTGTGGTCTTCATGGCTAGAGAATGTTTTATAAAAAAATTACTTTTTAGTCATGTGCTATGAGAATTGCTGAAATCAAATGTGGGGAAACTTACTATAAATACATGGGTGTGTCTAACTTCTCCATGGTAGCATTGTCAGTCTAATTTATTTCTCACCTACCCATTACAAAGTTTTGCAAACTAAGGAATACATTGGTACAAAAAATTGGTTGGATATACACTGGGATTGTATGTGGTACCATCTCATTATCATTTGTAGCATCAGTTTACCAACTTGATAGATGCTCTAGTCTTCATCAGGAATAATGATTATTACTGAGGGCTAGAACATTTTCCAAAATGTCAAGCGAGTAATGATTATCAAGAAAGTCATTGTAGCTTTGCACAGCAAATCTCAGCTTTCTTATGCAAATGGATAAGTTCAGTTCATACCTTAATCCGTACAGGAAAAATCAAGCACCAATCAGTTCATATTTCAGTAGAGCAAAGCGGGTAGCTATATATATATATTACCTAGCACAGCCAAAATCTTATTTTCTCATCTGCTACACAATTTTCCCCCTGCAAAAAGAAGGTTTCATGGAGCTCTCCTACATTTAAAACACTACGGGGCTATCGTTTTCCAGTAGTACTAGATTCCCTCACCGCATAGCCATGCAGTACATTTCAGCTACGCCCGCCCACGTGAATGAAGTTGCGCGGGAAAACTTGAAAAGTGAAGTTACAGTGGCAGAAGGTTATACTGCCACACAAAACTTATTTCGTTTAGGAAACTGAAGTTAAAGCAATGGCCAGCAACACAGACACCTCCAGTGACTGTGAAAGTCAGTGTAGCAGTGGACCAGAAGAAGTATTGTGCGACTACGAGAAAAAGAGGCTGGAGAATATTAAGAAAAACCAGGAGATGATGAAAGCCTTAGGTAATTGCTATAGTTTTCTTACTGTTTAGAGATGCAAACTAGGGCGAAAGACGTTGTTGGGCGGAATAAACTTCCTAGTACGAAAATTTCAGTTGGCCACTAGCAATATTAGACCCACAGCGTTTGCATTCTCTGAAGATAAGTTTGAAAGGAACTATTGTACTCATGGCTAGCATATCTACAAATCTACAACCTAAGCTACAGGAAGAATAGAGAGAGCTCTTGGATTTCTCTTTGAACCTCTATAAACTAGATAGCTATGTATACCTTTAGGAAGGGGAAATGAACCAGGCTTTTCATTATCTGGCTGACCTTTTCTTTATTGAAGATTTTCAATGGGTTGTGTCATCCTTGGACTCGGGCACAATAGATTAGTTATCAATGAGTATTTTGTCTTAAAAAAAATGTAAATGGGAAAAAATTGTAGAGTGGTGCTTAAGCATGTTGCTAAGCAACCAATTCAGCGGCCGTATGTTTTTGCAACAACTGAGAGGCTTACTTTCCATGTAACTTGGCTGGTGATATTCAGGAATCATCTATGGCTGTCCAAAGTATCTCACATAATAATTGCTAGAGATGTCAGTCCAGTGCTAATTAACGTCTTTGAGTTTTAAATATCCATATATACCAAACCTGTCCATGTCTCTTCTGGACCAGCCTGGTGATCTTATATTAATAATATATATATATATAATCAAACATTCTCAAGAGATAATTCTCATACTGGAGTCTAGAGGCACAGACCTGGCCACCTATGCTCAACTAGAATAGCTTATGACATGTGGCTGACTGCCTGTGTCTACAACATTACATAGAGAAACAAATGGAAAAGTATAAACAAAGAAAAAATAACTGTACATTATAGTAAACGTTATAGTAAAATAAGAAAGGAAACATTTAGGCCATACACTCTTAGATTTCCCCCAACCAATTTATAAACCAGTTTAAAAACATCATTGATCGACAACAAAACATTTTTTTGAAGTTGAAAGGTCTTGTCCTTTTACATAAGGTTAGTAAATGTTAGTAAATGGGTGTGAATATAGGCATGATCTAAATGGATTTTATTATTATCTGTATATTTGGACAAGCCATAAAAGTTGGGAGGGTTTATATTATAAGTTTGTCTACATCAAAAACATTGGATGACTTTATTCCTCGTCAATGATGATAACATTATGGGGAAGCAGGTCGGATAGTTGTTATAGGCAATTACGATGGGTTATAGTTTTAAGTATTTATGTGGAATGTTCACGAAAACTAAATGGCTACATTAAGTCTATGTCTCTTACAGCTTATCATTGTTGTTTCCTAGGCACCTAGAAGACTGGTAGGTGGGGTGGAAGTAACATAGAGGAATCTGTAATGAGGTGGATCAAAGATAACTGTTGTAATAATGTAATTAATAAATGTCGGTGTATATTACCACACACAGGTCTGCAGTGAATGACGTTGGTAAGACAGGAAGACCCATCATCACTAGAAGTAAGGCTAGGAACAGCGGCATGACTCAGAGAGCAGGGAGGAACCATAAGAAGGGGAAGAAGAAGAAGAAGAAGAGGCGAAGATCAGCATCAGAGAGTGACTCCGACTGGGAGCCCTGGATGGACGTGCAGACCAGCAGGAGCACATGCAAGACAAGTCAGTTGTGATGTAATCTGTATTAATACATGAACAAGATGCTAACTTTACATGCATGCACATAGAGCTGCCACGCTTGAGTTTGGCTGAATTCCTGGAGATGCAAGAAGTTGTGGACAAAGAAGTTGTGAGGAATTTCATTGCATTATAGGGAAAGAGGGGGCCTTGGAAACCATCCCGTACCCAGTACTTTAGACCACACCTACTTTATGGCACCTTTACCTGTTTAATATTATGGACAATTGGCAAGCAGAAGCTATTTAGTGTAAAATGTAATGCCTGTCATAGATCTGTCAACATCGACTACACATATAATTTAATAATGCCATAGATCTATGATGGTGATCCACTAAGGGTTAAGCATTTGGGAGATACATCTCTTCAGACTAAACTTAAATGCATGAAGATACAGGGAGACACTTGATCATGGCCAATTTACTGTCCCTTGGTCCCCTTTTATGAATCGGCTATAAAGACCTTACAATATTTTGGGTTGTTTTCCTCTCACCTGCAGTGAGAACAGAACACAAGTAGGTCATTAACTGACAAGATGACATTATTTTAAGCTTCTAAAGGCTTATTCACAATACGTCACATTTAATGATGCAATGCTTCAATTTTGTGATATTGTGAATGCATCAAATTTCTTGAGTTTTACTCAAGCAATGCCATGCAGTGCGACTGCTCACAAAATATTGTAACTAGCTTAATTAACACACAATTATTTTAGTGTGTGTGTGTGTGTGTGTGTGCGTGTGTGTGCAGGATGAGGTGATGAAGAGAGGATGTGTGGTAGGCAACAAGAGGCACAGAAGGACGTCTACACAAGGAGCTGGTAGGAGATCTACTAGGATACGTCAGGGGAGATTGTCTCTGCTGGAGGTCACACTACCAGATATGTTCAGCTCAGACCTCTCGGATAAAGACGAGTTTAAAGGCTTCAGTGTTGAAGATTTGGAGCTGCCTAAAGGTTGCACATTGAGTCAGTTGTGCGATGATGATGGGAGTGGTGAAAATGGTGAATGTTTGTTCCCTGAAACATTGGATGACAAGGCAGAGTTCACAGGGTTCATGGAAGAGAATGTGTAAGTAGTCATTGGCAATCATTGAGATTGTTTAGACATTATTTATCGGCTGCTGTTGGTGCCATGCATGTTATATGCTATAATGCCCTGTAGATCGACTACTGAGGTACCCAACTGCAGCACTAGAAGAAGCTCGAGGCTTGCAACTGCTAATAATAAACAGTATGAAGAAGACGTCCTCTCAGATGAGGACGAATATTTGTGTGAGTTCAAACAACCATAGATAATGTTACTCTTTGGCCATGTTTTACGATAATCTTCCTATAGTCTGTGATGACTGTAATGACCTGTATCATGGCGAGTGTCCCGTGCACGGTCCTCTCGCAGAGCTGGACCCCACGGCAGGATATGATAAAGCTTCGCTTGCCTACACACAATTACCGGTGCCAGCACAACTCACGGTTAGACCCTCGGTGATCCCCGGGGCGGGATTAGGAGTATTCGCTGTCTCGCTCATCAATAAAGGTGTGCGGGTTGGGCCTTATGAAGGCAGGAAAGTGGCACGGGAAGATATGGGAGATCTTCACAACACTGCCTACGCATGGGAGGTGAGTTATACATGCCTTCATCACCAATCAGTGCTCGAACATGCAATGGACTATGGCAGATCGACACTTGGGGTTAGGGTTGGGGGTAGGGCTAGGGCAAGGCCTATGGCTAATATTTTGCCCCTTTATCACTTGAGTGTATGTTAGCTTATAACTCGGGACCACATGGACCAATCGATATTAAACTGGGTGTGGATTTGAGTGACCACCCATGAACAGTATTAATATTTGCATTTTGTAATTAGTACTCCGTAAACAAAATGGCCCACAATGATTGCCTAAAATGAGCTATTCTGCCAATCCAAAAAGGAAATCAATACACGAGAAATGGCTTTAAACCTTCTCTAAAGGCCACACAAAGTTAAGTGAGGATCAGCCCTTGGGGTCACAAGTTATAAGCTGACATACAGATAACATTTTTTTAGCTTTAGCCGAGTTGACTTACTAGAACCGTTGCCTGAAGATACTTCAACAGTCAGTCAACATTCCATTCTGAACCAGACCATTATCTCTACTCAAGTCTCTATCTGAAGCATACACTGCTAACATCTCTCCTTGCTGATAGCTCATGCTGGTCAGAGTGTGGCTAGATACATCCTTTTGCCCTTCCTTAGATAGCTCAGGTTATGGAACTGTCAGACATCAATCAAACTGACTACCTGATCCTATTTCACATTTTTGCAAGTTAGCATCAAGTAATCAATAATTGCTTAACCCCCGGATGAGGGACCAATTCAAATAACCTCTATGGTAGGTCGATGCCCATTAAAAAAAACAATGCTCAAGTCATGTATCTGTGAAGCTCGTCCTCCGCAACTTGATTAATTGTGTCACAGATTCGTGATGCTTGACCTGCAAGGGTTAAGTAATTTATCTCACCAGGTAAGTAGTCTCCCTTACAAGATAATCCTCCCTCCCAATGTATCCTCCTGTATAGGAATACAGCAACACAAATTGCATACAAATTTACCTCTAGCCACAGGTCACCTCCAGTGCCGCATAGTATCTGATTGTGTACAATAACTGTGGGCTGTTGCAAGTAAGTCATCCATTATGTATTCTAGGAAAAGAAAAGTTGTTCACTTTAGAAAAGTTGATTATTAGCGCTAATGAGCGCTAATGTGAAACAAGTTTTGCTAAGCATGCATTATTCATGAACACTATATTAATGTAAATTTAGGCTCTCCCACTGCCTCACCCACCTCTAATGACAGACCACTTCCTTTGAGAGACGAGTTTATAGTATTTTATAGTCACTCAAAAGAAAGACTACTGTTTTCCAGTATATCTTGATACCAAAACTGACAGAACCAAGTTCTGGATCGAAAGCCGAAACAAAATTTCAGCCTGAAGGAGAGGGGGGCTTCTATTAGAGAGTGGCGACTATTTGGAGGGACGAGAGCAGGCATATCATGTGGAAAAATAAAGAGTGAGATGGCAACAATTGACTCGGCATTCCCATGTGGGGAAAATTAAATTACACACAGCAAGAACTTTGAGAGCTATTAGCAGTCGTCTTCTAGAACAACTTCACTCTGTTCAAGTTCACCAACATTCTGCAGGAACAGGGGGGCTGCTCAAGAGAGAGAGAGAGAGAGAGAGAGGCACTTATTACCTGGACTAAGCTCAAACAATACTGTTACTATTGCACATGCTATGTGTGAAAATGTAGAGAGCGAGCGTGGGTCGGTGTGTATGTTCAAGAGCAGCTACTGTTTCGGAAGTGGCTACTATTTCACTCGGCAAGAGCAAGTGCGGTTGGGTGGGGTGGCATTATTAGACAGTAGCGACCAAATAAGAGGGACATAAATATACTTTTGGGCATGTTCTGAGGGAATGTATAAGCTTGCAGAAATAGCTTCAGGCTATTTATTATTGTCAGTCCAGTATATGTAAACTGTAAAAACTGTCTTCATAATACCCCTGCTATATGTCTGGCACATAATCAAGAATTCTATCCCATTACTGTCACTGCTATAGATCCGGCATGAAGGGGTTGATCCATATTTCATTGATGGACAAGACTCTTCCCAATCTAACTGGATGAGATTTGTTAACTGTGCCAGAAATGAAGACGAGCAGAATATACTGGCTTACCAGTATCATGGCAGCATCTATTATCGCACATTTAAAACCATATACCCCAAATCGGAGCTCTTGGTCTGGTATGGGGAACAGTATGCCAAGGAGTTGGGCATACATCCAAACACTGACGGTTAGTCTGCATAATACATAATATTGCTACAGCACATTCATGGAATAATAAGTGTTTGCTTCTTGTTATAGCCTGCACTGCTAATTTCTGTTGCCGTGGTTGTGGAGGATCTTTCTCAGAAGAAACTTCCTTTTACATCCATTTGAAGTACAGTTCAATATGTGCAAGGACTCATCCACAAACCTTTACTTGTCTCATGTGCCATCAACATTTCACACAACTTGTGTGCTTGCAACAACACATTAGGAAACATGACGACCTTGCTCAAGGCAAACAATGCTCCTACTGTGGAAAGAGTTTCAATCATAGGAGCGACCTAGAGAAGCATGTCAGGACACATACAGGAGACAAGCCATACAAGTGCGAGTACTGTGGAAAGAGTTTCAATCAGAGGGGTAGTCTACAGGTGCACATCAGGACACATACAGGATACAAGCCATACAAGTGCGAGTACTGTGGAAAGAGTTTCAATCGGAGGGGCAGTCTACAGGGGCACATCAGGACACATACAGGAGACAAGCCATACAAGTGCGAGTACTGTGGAAAGAGTTTCAATCAGAGCGGCCACCTAAAGGGGCACATCAGGACACATACAGGAGACAAGCCATACAAGTGTGAGTACTGTGGAAAGAGTTTCAATCGCAGTGATAGCCTACAGAGGCACGTCAGGGCACATACAGGAGACAAGCCATACAAGTGCGAGTACTGTGGAAAGAGTTTCAATTGCAGTGATAACCTACAGGTTCACCTCAGGACACATACAGGAGACAAGCCATAGAATCACAAGTGTGATCATTATGGACAGTTAAAATTTTCACCCTTCATTTCTAAAACCATCACTTGAAAGTGGCCCTATAGCAGCCAATTTGGGCACACTCTGTCTTTATAATCACATGCCATAGGACCACATGCACGCTGCTTACACTGCAAGAAGCAACTCATTCAACATGTGCATCACTTTGTATAGCAAGATGAGCCTGTTTATGGATAATGTGGTCCTGTGTGTGTAATGTTTGATAGATGCATGGTCATATCAAAATTAAGACTGCTTATTAGCATTTCTCCTTGTTCAATACGGTATGTGTGTCCATCTGATGTGTGTGCGCCCATGTGATGTGTGTCCATGTGATGGGTGTGTGTTTGCATGGTCACGGTTGGAAGACATTTCTTGAAGGGGCATAGGCATAAAAAAACCCTACCATTTATGGCTGACTGACCTTTCTACCAAATACAAGGGAAGTAAAAGAGATTCTAATTCCAAGGAAGAAGTTGTATGTAGAGTTCATCAACTCTCCTTTTTATAGATTCCACAATTTATCATCCTAGGAAAGTTACATCCTGGCAGAGGTGAGGAAGACACTCCCACATTCCAGCAAGTAGAAGATACGCACATCACAATATCGTAGCATACCGAGCCATAATAATAAAAAATGTATGCATATATATATACATGTATATAACATATCTACATACATAATACAGACAGAAACCATAAAAGGAATGAGATATAGACACTATGTAGATACCTCCCCTTGTGCACCATACAACAGAAGGTAGCACAAAAGGAGTTAATAATAATTCTTGATATACTATGTTGGAGTTCGAATATTAGAACCTAAGTTACGCACTGCAGTACACATCAGATAATTACGCATATGCTCTCCTTTCTCCCCCAACTAGTTTTTGCGTCCAGCCAACCCCTCGTAGGTGAATTTTTCCACTCTGGCTACAACCATGGGACTGTCCGTCTCGCTGGACATGCTGACCACAGAGTCTCGTCGAGGTGGCATGCACTCGTTAACACGATCATACTTCCTGGCATCATCGAAGCTGCCAATTTTGTCCTTCAAATCTACAATAGCTGTTGGGAGAGTGGGTGGGGCAAAGGCAAGGTAAGGCATAACAGACAAGATATTCATCAGGTTCCATTGTTACGCACCAGAGCTAATTTCTTCTTTGCCTTCTGTAAGTATACCCATTGGGAGTTGTCCAGATGGAGCCAGACCCTTCAGAGCAATCACATTCTCACGCTCCGCCCTAATTAGCACACACGCAAGTGACACAACATGATACAGCTGTTGCTTATGGGATGGAGTGGGGGGAGAAAGTGGTGGTGGTGAAAATTACACATTCCTGATGAAAGCCAGAGCTTCTAGCAAAATGTTGAGCGAGCAATTAAGTTGATTATTAGCAAAGTCATCTATTCCTGATGAAGGCTAGAGTATCTAGTCGAAGCGTCAAATGAATACAATTTTAAGTTGATAGTTATTTATCGTAAAGTCATATCGTAAAGTCATATTGTAAAGTCATTATAATCGCTCTAAATGTTTTACGCTTGAGAAAAGAGTTGCTCCAAGAGTGATGAAATGATGTAGCATTTGTGTTTGCCTTCCTCGATAGAGTTGATTCTAACCCAGAACTGTGGCTTATGGTATGAAGGACTTGAGATGTTTAACTGTTGACAAAAAAGAGATAAATATTAAGCAGACCGCCAGCAGATATAACACGGTGTCCAGCTACACTCTAGAAAAAGCCACGACCACAAGACAAGTTGTTTGTATTCCGATTACAAGCAGTTATCAGTTACATAGCAAAGACTGCTTGTGGACATAATGAACTTCAACAGGAACATTCACCATACACTGATCCCCCTCACCTGAGCACGGAGAAGACCCGTGCCATCTTCCCCATTGCCCTGATCTTATTCTTGATAACAGCCTTCCTCTGAGCAATGCTCGAGTCTTCTTTGGACCCAGGAACTACCTTCATATCGTCAGCCACTGACAAGTCATCAGCCCCACCCTTCAGAGTTAGAACATTCACCAACATCTCTGTCACTGCATTCAGAGAGAAGAATGAGAGGTCAGAGCTCAAGTGGAATTTGCATGTATAGTGCTCCAGCTAACCAAGGGCAAGAATCATTTCTGAAGCCTTCAAGAGCCACTAATTTGGCATGGTTGTACCAAAAGTTAACTTCAAAGTTGGCTGCAATTAATGGTCCGACAATTCCATAGGGCCTAACAATATTAATACCAAATACATCCACTCTCATATATGCACACTTGCACAGCCACACATGTGCTGTGCAGATTAAGTCACACACAAACATATGACTAACTTGAAAAAAGTGCACTTATCACAACTACAGCATTATTAAGAGCTTGGTGAGCCCATGACCTAACTGAGAAAGGTTTGCTCGCTCATGTATGCGTCCCCAGCAATGACGAGAGGAGACAAAGGAAAATGACAAGCCTTCTAGGCTATTAATTATTAATTCTCAACAACCTCTAAGTTGACATCACAGATGCAAGGACTTGCTTGATTATCAACTTGAACCTACTCCTCAACATCTCAGCTAGATGCTCTACCCTTCATCAGGGATAATGAAACATGAACACTCATGTAATCATGTGAAGTTGCTATATACTGGTAGCCAGCTATGCAATACTTGACGTGAAGCACACCCTGGCACACACACATGAACCGGATGAGCAGCGATGAAGGGAGAGAGAATAACAATAATATCAATAACAAATTATAAAACAAGGAAGTCTCACCAGGCTAGGAGACAAGAAGGAACTGATGTAAGGAAGCATTGCACATGAGAGTATTTAGCACTGGAACTTGAATTTAATAACACCCCACCCCCCACTTAGCAGAATACTAATAACACCCCACCCCCTCACTTAGAAAAATACTAATAACACCCAACCCACCACTTAGCAAAACACTAATCACACCCAACCCCCCACTTAGCAAAATACTAATAACACACCACACCCCATTTAGCAAAATAGACAAAAAATTACCACCTACTAATAAAAACCACCTACTAATATAAAATATTATGGTGGTCGTAGTTTAAAATCCAGGCTCTTGAGAGTGCCGAATAGAAGTCGGGTAAGTCCAGTCCACAATGCCCATTGAGCCACTGGCACTATGTGCACTGCCTCCTTCACTAGTTTCCTTCTGGCCCCTAGCCTGGTCTGATGTGACCCACATGGCGGATAGCTAGCTACTGGTATAGATAAATGTCATGAATCTTAGCATCTCATTGATTGAGTATATTTGTTGATTATCTTGGCAGAAATCCTGATTACTTCTTCAGTAAATAAAAAAATATATAAATAATATAACAATAATAACAATAATAATAATTATATAATAATATAATTAAAATAATCAAGGAAGCGGGGGATGGCTGACAAAAACAACAACCCCCACCCCCAAAAATGCACACAAACACCCAAAAAAAACAAGAAGAAAACTTGAGTAATTTTTAGTGAGTTCTCTGCACATTCACTATAATTATAGTGCACACTCTGCACACTCACTATATACTGCATACTCGGCACGTTCACTATATAAAGTATTATAGGGAGCCCAGGGAAAACATGGTTTCTGCTAGCCCTTATTAAAGTCTGAAAAGCAGGAATAATAACACAATCCGTGTGCCTCCCATTTGTATAAACAACAACAATAAACAATAACAAAATTGGTTTGAGAGGGCGAGGCAGTCTCTTGGATATCTCCTCATCCCCCTTACAAGATCCTGTACACATGCACCTAATGACTATAGGAGCTTAGAAGGATCCCATGAGTGGGTCAACTTTTATCTTGTGTCTACCCCACGGCACAGCACAAGGGTTAGCGGCACATTAGGGCCTTTAGTGATTAATGCCACGCCCACCAATGGCCAAACAGTAAAAACCTGTGCAAAACAAGACCTTCACCTATGAGGACCTATCAGGAGCACCTTCGGATGGATTAGAGTCATTGTTCACAGAAGTGACGACTTGTGGAAACAGCTTGAGTCTCTTTCTGCGGAAGCAATCTTCCAGATGCTCCCCCAATTTGAAATCTATCACACGCAAGTCGTCTCCTTTTGCTATTATAAACAATGAAGTACACACTACTTCCTCTCAACTAATTACAATATCTGCATGATGAGAACATTGCTATGTCAAATACACAGTAGTCAGTACTTCCCTGCTGTTGCTGTACTGCAGCCTACTTGAACTTCTCATCTGCTGCTTCTGTTGTTCTGGCCTTATATATACGAGCATCACCTGCACTTGCAAACTTGAGGAAAGTGGTCTCCCACTTAATTTGGAGTCGTACACACTAATGTTGCCATTGAACTCAGTTGATGTCATCCAATGGAACTGACCAGTGTGATGAATCTAAATCAAGTTTCTATCCCAAAGAGTTGACTGCAGGCCACCAAGGGTTAGAAATTACTGTTGTAAGAGTTTCATTACTTGGCTCATTTCCAGCTAAAATCCCATATTCAAATACAGGAGAAGATTTATCATTATCCTGTCTTTTCCTATCTTCTTGACCATTATCAGCTCTCTTTGTATACAACCTCATTCCTGCAACGTTAACCTTCTTTCGAAATACATCTCCAGCTTCATTGCTCAGTTAGTGAACACCTTTTCCCAGTTTTTACTGATTTTGCAGGGATCTCACCATGCCAGGGTGAATTTTCTCTTTTTATCTGCCATGTTTTCTACAAGAAAGGTGCTTATAAGCTTCATTTTGCTTCACATGTGCATTGTCAATATTGTTTTTTTGCACTAGTGAAATCTTTTTCTCTTGATTGAAGGAGATTTTCAATAATGACTTTGAAATCTAATTACTATGCTTTAAAAACTCGGCATCAATGGGAACTCTCATATGTTACTAGTAGAGCATAGAGTATATAACAAGGATAATGTTTAGCCTGGATGCTCCTTATGGTATCTATTTGTTCATTCCAGATATGTTGGTTATCGTCAATAATCTTGGCTAGACACCATGACAATATTTGCTAACTGCTCAATTGCCTTTATTATGATGGAAAAAGAGGGGAATTATGTATATTTTCATTTTTACAGCATATATACAGTGGAAACTATTCATGTTCTGATTAGAGAAGTGTCCTTATTAGAATGTATTTTAGGATATCAACATTGAGGGGCTCTACTGTAATAACTTTTACCTGGGGACGGTAGGCACTAGTGGTTCTGTGTTCTGCATTGGTAACAGCATAAAACTCATCAGAGAATGACCTTGATCAATGATCGGAAATGATGGACATCCATGTCTACATATCATAAACATCAGAGTCATTAAAAATATATTATTGATGACGATTCGAATTAAGAACTTTGTTATTCCATGAGCTGCTTTATTAGGAAGAGGTCCAGCTTCTGCCCATTTCCATAAATACTCAGTAGTGATGGTAATATAATTATTCCCACATGAGAGCTCCATCCCAACCTGATGCTAGAGCGTTGGCTAGACAGGAATTCGGTGCAATACACTTCTTAAGGGTTTTTTCTGGCACTTGTCAAAGATGAAACCTAGCAATTAGCATAATAGTTGCTTTTTTCAAATTACTTCAGACATATAACTGAATATGGTTGCTCATCTCAGACCAGTAACACTTCACTGTATATATATATATCAGTAGTCGTGTTGAAATGATTACTGCCATGGATCTGATAATTCTCAATCTCTGGGTAAGCACCTTCAATGACATGTCTTTCAAACCTATATAAAAATAGCAGATATGAAGATAGGAGGGCAAAGAAAGGAAACCCTCCTCCCGCCATTTAGAAATCGTCTGCCTGTGCTGTAACCCACTCACCACTTGTGTAATAGAGTTTAGTATCCTCCACTGCAAAGAAGGTAGCTCTTTTTTACCATTCTTGTCAGGGTATATAGTTTCCACCACTCAGATACAAAAAAAAAAAGGCCAATGAAAATTCCTTTTTCCTCAGTCATTTAAGCATGATATCAATTCTAGCATGTGGCACGTGTGCATGCATGGGGAGGGGGGGGGGCGGGGGGGGGGGGGGGGGGGGGGTGGATAACTGTACAAAGGGGCCCCATTTTAATATGAATATAAATTGGAGTGGGGTGGATGGCTAATATTATGGGGCCTTAATTTTCCCTTGACACCAGCAATTTAAATGTAAAAAACAAAAGAAAAAACAGAAAAAAGGTTGTTTTTTTCCTCCCTTTTTCCACTAACATAATTAGCATAATTTGCACAGTAAATTAGGTCCATTCAAGAAAAAATGGAGGACTTGAAGACTCTAAATCTACCAAAGCATGTTCCTGTTACTAAACTTCTCGATTGTGAGGGAAAGGCATGAGGTAGAGGTGGCTGTTGACAAGTAATCAAGCCTGCTCACATGCTGCTTCAGAATTGAGTAAAAACCACATGTGCTGTATAAGAAAATGTATGACTCAGCTGATTTTGTGGAGTTCTTCTGGAAAAACTGTTACCAAGTCCAAAAGAGACTGTCATTTGATCAACCACCAAAATATTTGCTGCTTGGTTGGTAGAAGTCCAGGTCCTTGAAGTCAAGTCCTTGACGAGGCTGTAGCTGAGCCTACATGGGTGAAGTCAACACTAGCAATACGATATGTTATGTGCTGATATCTGTGTATATAGAGGGAACATAATTACATAGTGCAGACAACAATAGCAACTAGACAAGGCATGTGTTGATTTGTGTTTTGTACACGAACAACAAAAAAGTTAGAAAAAGTGTTTAAAAGACAGTGGGCCCTGTGAAGCTCAAATTTGTATATAGTCTGAATTGCTCAATTTTAATTTACAGGGAAAAACAACAAAACAAATTAACGAAATTGATCATTATATAGTTAATTATGTGTTAATGAACTTGGTATGTTATGTTGGCTCTTTAAATAAAAATGAAAATGAAGAAGAAGAAAAATTAACGAAAAAAATTATTTAAAATGTTTGAATTTAACAAAAATTAAGGAAACAAGACTATACCAATGTGGACAACCAGTTAATGCTTTAAAGTCAATAATTTTATGGTTCATCAAAATTTGTTGTGGTCTTCATGGCTAGAGTAAAAAATAACTTTTTAGTCATGTACTATGAGAATTGCTGAAATCAAATGTGGGGAAACTTAGTTCAAATACATGGGTGTGTCTAACTTCTCCATGGTATATAGCATTGTCAGTCTAATTTATTTCTCACCTACAGTACCCATTACAAAGTTTTGCAAACTAAGGAATACACTGGTACAAAATATTGCTTGGATATACACTGGGATTGTATGTGGTACCATCTCATAATCATTTGCAGCATCAGTTTACCAACTGGATATTTCGGCTAGATGCTCTAGCCTTCATCAGGAATAATGATTATTACTGAGGGCTAGAACATCAAAATGTCAAGTGAGTAATGATTATCAAGAGAGTCATTGTAGCTTTGCACAGCAAATCTCAGCTTTCTTATGCAAATGCAGTTCATACCTATATGACAGGAAAAATCAAGCGCCAATCAGGTCAGTAGAGCAAAGCGGGTCCTAGTAGCCAAAATCTTATTTTCTCATCTGCTACACAAATTATTTCCTGCAAAAAGAAGGGCTCTCCTACATTTAAAACACTACGGGGCTATCGTTTTCCAGTAAAAGATTCCCTCACAACTGAGGTTACGCCCGCCCACGTGAATGAAGTTGCGCGGGAAAACTTGAAAGTGAAGTTACAGCGGCCAGAAGGTTACTGCCACACAAAACTTATTTCGTTTAGGAAACTGAGTTAAAGCAATGGCCAGCAACACAGACACCTCCAGTGACTGTGAAAGCCAGTGTAGCAGTGGACCAGAAGAAGTATTGTGCAACTACGAGAAAAAGAGGCTGGAGAATATTAAGAAAAACCAGGAGATGATGAAAGCCTTAGGTAAATAGCTATAGTTTTCTTACTGAATATCATTTTAAAGGTGCAATAACTAGAAAGCCGTTGCTTATGGAATAAACTTCCTAAGTACAAAAATTTCAGTTAGCCACTAGCAGTATTACACCCAGCATTCTCCCACTGCATTGAAGATAAGTTTGAAAGGCTCATGGCTAGCATATCTACAAGTCTACAACCTAAGCTACAGGAAGAATAGAGAGAGAGAGCTCTTGGCCTTCTCTTTGAACCTCTATAAACTAGATAGCTATGTATTGCTTTAGTCAGTAAGGGGAAATGAGTAAGGGGAAATGAACCAGGCTTTTCGTTATCTGGCTGACCTTTTCCATTCAATGGGTTGGTCATCCTTGGACTCGGGCACAATAGTTTAGTAGTATTTTTTCTTAAAAAAATGTAAATGGGAAAAAATTGTTAACTTTGAGAGTGCTTGAAATAGTGTATGTTGCTAAGCAACCAATTCAGCGGCTGTATGTTTTTGCAACAAAGAAAGTCAGTTGGTTTACTGAGAGGCTTACTTTTCCATGTAACTTGGCTGGTGATATTCTGGAATCATCTAGGGCTGTCCAAAGTTTAAAGTTCTTTCTCACATAATAATTGCTAGAGATGTCGTCTTTGAGTTTTGAATATCCATACAAACCTGCCAGAATTTTCCATGTCTCTTCTGGACCAGCCTGGTTAAAATAGAGATCTTATATTATATACATTCTCAAGAGATAATTCTCATACTGGAGTCTAGAGGCACAGACCTGGCCACTGATGCTCGACTAGAATAGCTTATGAAATGTGGCTGACTGCCTTTGTCTACAACATTACATAGAGAAACAAATGGACAAAAAAATGGTATAAACAAAGAAAAAATAACTGTACATTATAGTAAAGATGATTTGTTAATAAGAAAGTAAACATTTAGGCCACACACTCTTAGATTTCCGCCAACCAATTTATAAACCAGTTTAAAAACATCATTGATCGACACCAAAATATTTTTTTTAAGTTGAAAGGTCTTGTCCTTACATAAGGTTTTAGTATATAAATGGGTGTGAATATAAGCATGATCTAAATGGATTTTATTATTATCTGTATATTTGGACAAGCCATAATAGTTGGGAGGGTTTATATATATAAGCTTGTCCACATCAGAAACATTGGATGACTTTATTCCTCGTCAATGATGATAACATTATGGGGAAGCAGGTTGGATAGTTGTTATAGGCAATTACGATGGATTATAGTTTTAAGTATTTATGTGGAATGTTCATGGAACATCCTGAGCATACGAAAACTAGATGGCTACATTAAGTCCATGTCTCTTACAGCTTATCATTGTTGTTTCCTAGGCACCTAGAAGACTGGTAGGTGGGGTGCAAGTATCTGTAATGAGGTGGATCAAAGAGGACTGTTGTAATAATGTAATTAATAAATGTCGGTGTATATTACCACACACAGGTCTGCCAGTGAATGACGTTGGTAAGACAGGAAGACCCCTCATCACTAGAAGTAAGGCTAGGAACAGCGGCATGACTCAGAGAGTAGGGAGGAACCATAAGAAGGGGAAGAAGAAGAAGAAGAGGCGAAGGTCAGCATCAGAGAGTGACTCCGACTGGGAGCCCTGGATGGACGTGCAGACCAGCAGGAGCACATGCAAGACAAGTCAGTTGCGGTGTAATCTGTATTAATACATGAACAAGATGCTAACTTTACATGCATGCACATAGAGCTGCCACGCTTGAGTTTGGCTGAATTCCTGGAGATGCAAGAAGTTGTGGACAAAGAAGTTGTGAGGAATTTCATTGCATTATAGGGAAAGAGGGGGCCTTGGAAACCAGCCCGTACCCAGTACTTTAGACCACACCTACTTTATGGCACCTTTACCTGTTTAATATTATGGACAATTGGCAAGCAGAAGCTATTTAGTGTAAAATGTAATGCCTGTCATAGATCTGTCAACATCGACTACACATATAATTTAATAATGCCATAGATCTATGATGGTGATCCACTAAGGGTTAAGTATTTGGGAGATACATCTCTTCAGACTAAACTTAAATGCATGAAGATACATGGAGACACTTGATCATGGCCAATTTACTGTCCTTTGGTCCCCTTTTATGAATCAGCTATAAAGACCTTACAATATTTTGGGTTGTTTTCCTCTCACCTGCAGTGAGAACAGCACATAAGTAGGTCATCAACTGACAAGATGACATTATTTAAGCTTCTAAACTTTAGAAGCTTAAAATAATGTCATCCTAAAGGCTTATTCACAATATGTCACATTAACGATGCAATGCTTCAATTTTGTGATAATTATTGTGAATGCATCAAATTTCTTGAGTTTTACTCAAGCAATGCCATGCAGTGCGACTGCCTCACAAAAATTTACTAGCTTAACACACAATTATTAGTGTGTGTGTGTGTGTGTGTCTGCAGGATGAGGTGATGAAGAGAGGATGTGTGGTAGGCAACAAGAGGCACAGAAGGACGTCTACACAAGGAGCTGGTAGGAGATCTACTAGGATACGTCACGGGAGATTGTCTCTGCTGGAGGTCACACTACCAGATATGTTCAGCTCAGACCTCTCGGATAAAGACGAGTTTAAAGGCTTCAGTGTTGAAGATTTGGAGCTGCCAAAAGGTTGCACATCGAGTCAGTTGTGCGATGATGATGGGAGTGGTGAAAATGGTGAATGTTTGTTCCCTGAAGAAACATTGGATGACGAGGCAGAGTTCACAGGGTTCATGGAAGAGAATGTGTAAGTAGTCATTGGCATCATTGAGCATTATTTATCGGCTGCTGTTGGTGCCATGCATGTTATATGCTATAATGCCCTGTAGATCGACTACTGAGGTACCCAACTGCCGCACTAGAAGAAGCTCGAGGCTTGCAACTGCTAATAATAAACAGTATGAATAAGATGTCCTCTCAGATGAGGACGAATATTTGTGTGAGTTCAAACAACCATAGATAATGTTACTCTTTGGCCGTGTTTTACGATAATCTTCCTATAGTCTGTGATGACTGTAATGACCTGTATCATGGCGAGTGTCCCGTGCATGGTCCTCTTGCAGAGCTGGACCCCACAGCAGGATATGATAAAGCTTCGCTTGCCTACACACAATTACCGGTGCCAGCACAACTCACGGTTAGACCCTCGGTGATCCCCGGGGCGGGATTAGGAGTCTTCGCTGTCTCGCTCATCAATAAAGGTGTGCGGGTTGGGCCTTATGAAGGCCGGAAAGTGGCACGGGAAGATATGGGAGATCTTCACAACACTGCCTACGCATGGGAGGTGAGTTATACATGCCTTCATCACCAATCAGTGCTCAGAACATGCAATGGACTAAGGCAGATCCACACTTGGGGTTAGGGTTGGGGATGGGGCTAGGGCTAATTTTTTGCCCCTTTTTCACTTTATGTGTGCGTTAGCTTATAACTCGGGACCCCATGGACCAATCGATATTAAACTGGGTGTGGATTTGAGAGACCACCCATAAACAGTATTAATATTTGCATTTTGTAATTAGTACTCCATAAACAAAATGGCCAGCAATGATTGGGAATAGCCTAAAATGAGCTATTCTGCCAATCCAAAAAGCAAATCAATACACGAGAAATGGCTTAAAACCTTCTCTAAAGGCCACAAAAAGTTCGGTGAGGATCACCCCTTGGGGTCCCAAGTTATAAGCTCTCACATACACATAACATTTTTTGGCTTTAGCCGAGTTGACTTACTAGAACTGTTGCCTGAAGATATTTCAACAGTCAGTCAACATTCCATCCAACCAGACCATTATGTCTACTCAAGTCTCTATCTGAAGCATACACTGCAAACATCTCTCCTTGCTGATAGCTCATGCTGGTCAGAGTGTGGCTAGATACATCCTCAAGCCCTTCCTTAGATCGCTCAGGTTATGGAACTCTCAGACATCAATCAGACTGACTACCTGATCCTATTTCATATTTTTGCAAGTTGGCATCAAGTTTAACCCTTACCAGATGAAGGACCAATTAAAATAACATCTATGGTAGGATGATACCCAATTTAAAAAAATGCACAAGTCGCATATCTGTGAAGATTGTCCTGCACAACTTGATTAATTGTGTCACAGATTCGTGATGTTTGTCCTGCAAGGGTTAAGTAATTTATGTCACCAGATAAGTAGTCTCCCTTACAACACGAATTGCATAAAAATTTACCTCTAGCCACTGCCCACCTCCAGTGCCCAATCAACCATCCATGAAGTGTTAAAAACTTCTACAAGTCCTGAGTGAATTTTATTATGCACGTTACAACATATATATAGTACATAGTTCATTACTTAATAATGACCAAGTTAAAAAATCAACACACATTGTACACTGCAGCAGTATACAGTCCACTACCACTTCTCGCAGCTGCTATATAGTGCATAGTACCTGATTGTGTACAATAACTGTGGGCTGTTGCCAGTAAGTCATCCATTATGTATTCTAGGAAAATATTCTAGGAAAAGAAAAGTTATTCACTTTAGAAAAGAGAAATAAGTCGATTATTAGGGCTAATGTAAAACAAGTTTTGCTAACATGCATTATTCATGAACACTGTAACAATGTAAATTTAGGCCCTCACATTGCCCCACCAACCTCTAATGACAGACCACTTCCTTTGAAAGACGAGTTTATAGTATTTTATAGTCACTCAAAAGAAAGACTACTGTTTTCCAGTATGTCTTGATACCAAAACTGACAGAACCAAGTTCTGGATCGAAAGCCGAGGCTTCAAAATTTGAGCCTCAAGGAGAGCGGGGGGATTCTATTAGAGAGTGGTGACTATTTGTGGGGACAAGAAGCAGGCATGTCACGTGGAAAAATAAAGAATGAGATGGCAACAATTGACTTGGCAGTCCCACGTGGGGAAAATTAAATTACACACAGCAAGAACTTTGAGAGCTATTAGCAGTCGTCTTCTAGAACAACTTCACTCTGTTCAAGTTCACCAACATTCTGCAGGAACGGGGGGAGCTACTGCTCGAGAGAGAGAGAGAGGCACTTATTACCAGGACTAAGCTCAAACAATACTGTACTATTGCACATGCTATGTGTGAAAATGTAGAGAGTGAGCGTGGGTCAGTGTGTGTGTTCAAGAGCAGCTACTGTTTCAGAAGTGGCTACTATTTCACTTGGCAAGAGCAAGTGGGAGTGGATGGGGTGGCATTATTAGACAGTAGCGACCAAATAAGAGAGACATAAATATACTTTTGTGCATGTTCTGAGGGAATGTATAAGCTTGCATTAAAATAGCTTCAGGCTATTTATTATTGCCAGTCCAGTATATGTAAACTGTAAAAACTGTGTCTTCATAATACCCCTGCTATATGTCCGGCACATAATCAAGAATTCTATCCCATTACTGTCACTGCTATAGATCCGGCATGAAGGGGTTGATCCATATTTCATTGATGGACAAGACTCCTCCCACTCTAACTGGATGAGATTTGTTAACTGTGCCCGAAATGAAGACGAGCAGAATATACTGGCGTACCAGTATCATGGCAGCATCTATTATCGCACATTTAAAACCATATACCCAAAATCGGAGCTCTTGGTCTGGTATGGGGAACAGTATGCCAAGGAGTTGGGCATACATCCAAACACTGACGGTTAGTCTGCATAATACATAATATTGCTACAGCACATTCATGGAATAATAAGTGTTTGCTTCTTGTTATAGCCTGCACTGCTAATTTCTGTTACCGTGGTTGTGGAGGATCTTTCTCAGAAGAAACTTCCTCTTACATCCATTTGAAGTACAGTTCAATATGTGCAAGGGCTCATCCACAAACCTTTACTTGTCTCATGTGCCATCAACATTTCACACAACTTGAGTGCTTGCAACAACACATTAGGAAACATGAGGACCTTGCTCAAGACAAACAATGCTCCTACTGTGGAAAGAGTTTCAATCAGAGGAGCAACCTACATAGGCACCTCAGGACACATACAGGAGACAAGCCATACAAATGCGAGTACTGTGGAAAGAGTTTCAATCGGAGGTGCAACCTACATAGGCACCTCAGGACACATACAGGAGACAAGCCATACAAGTGCGAGTACTGTGAAAAGAATTTCAATCTGAGGGGCGACTTACAGGTGCACCTCAGGACACATATATACAGGAGACAAGCCATACAAGTGCGAGTACTGTGGAAAGAGTGTCAATCATATTGGCAACCTACAGAGGCACATCAGGGCACATACAAGAGACAAGCCATAGAATCGCAAGTGTGATCATTATGGACAGTTACAATTTTCACCCTTCATTTCTAAAACCATCACTTGAAAGTGGCCCCAAAGTGGGCACACTCTGTCTTTATAATCACATGCCCTAGGACTACATGCACACTGCTTCCACTGCCAGAAGAAACTCATTCAACATGTGCATCACTAAATCATGTGTATAGCAAGATGAGACTGCACTGGAGTAGGAACATATAATGGATTGGGGGGGCCGAACCGATGAATGTTGCTGTCGAGGGAATGCATGCCACCAATAACTAACACAGACTATTATTTGAGACCCATATATTTTTGACTAGCGAACAATGAGCAATGAACAAATATGTTTTATAGAATTATTTATAATTTCCCCAAAAAGTTCTTCCTTCTCTCGCATCTAGAAATATATTCTCTGGCCACATCAACAAGGTCTAGTTTATCTATTCTTTCACGATGCATATGCAGTAGCATACAATGATTTAGCCACTCTTGTGTCATGGAGTTCCAAAGGTAGTCTTTTATGCAGAAAAGCTGCGTTCAGCAGATGAAGTGGTGACTGGAATGGTAAGATAGAGTTTGTGGACTTCTCTGATGATTTTCTTGAGACCAGATTGGTGGTTTAGAATGTCACAAATAGTCTGAACTCTGGTCACTTTCTGGATTGTGATATCATTCAAGGGTGTAGCCTTGATTATATCTGGAATCATTTTTAAATGAATTTCCAACTTATCCATGTTGATATCACTGCCATACAACTCTTTCAGTCTTGCAGAAAGTGAACCACTTTTGCCATTTGCACTGTCCACCAACAATGATTCAATAGTCTTCACGAAAATGAAGTTTTCTTGCTGAAATTGTCTCTGTAGTTCACCCTTCATACGGTCAATTGCCTCAAAATACTCCTTTCTATAATAATCCTCAATATATGTAAAGGTATGGTGTGGTGCTCCATGATCTAATCTCCTTGGAAACTGCCTTTGGCGAGGTAGAACAGGAGGATCACAACACACTTTCGAGGCTTTCACTACTACAGAATCATAGAAAGATTTAAAATGATGATCGGTACGAATTCTATCAAGTGAACGAATGCACAAGTCTATAGCCATAAAACAGTCATCAACATTAGTCTCCTCTGCTTGAAGGGTAATGGACAGCTGTTGACATACTGAAGACTAATACCGATAGCTCCAATCCAAAATATGTGCAGAATTTTCCATAAGTGATAGCATACCATTTGCTCGTCTAGAACAGTGATCCATTCAATAAGAATATATCTCCATTGTTTCCCTTAGTGCTTCATAGTTGTTGATTATGGCTTGCATGGCACCAGTACGGGTAGTCCATCTAGTTTAGTATCAAAAGAGAGCACACCGAGAGACCCATCTTTTGAGGTATATATCAAGTCCATACCATGAAGTTTGCAGAATCAACGGAGCTCTAAAATTGTATATAACCATAAGTAAAAATAATTAAAATGCAACTGTCTCACCTTGGTTAACCACTTACTGAGCTATTTTGTGCCAAGTTTACATAGATAGTATATAGAGGTGTAAGCAATGATACGCCCTTCATATTATTGGGGGGGCCCCTAACTGTTGAATATTGGGGGGCCATGGCAACCACGCCCCCCATGGTTCTTACTCCCCTGGACTGTTTATTTAAGATGTGGTCCTGTGTGTGTAATGTTTGATAGATGCATGGTGATATTAAAATTAAGACTGTTCATTAGCATCTCTCCTTGTTCAATACGGTATGTGTGTGTCCATGTGATGGGTGTGTCAATGTGATATGTTTGTGTTCATCTGATGTGTACATGTGATGGGTGTGCATGTGATGAGCATCCATGTGATTGTGTCCATGTGATGTGTCCATGTGATGTGTGTATGTCCATGTGATGTGTGTCCATGTGATGTGTGTGTCCATGTGATGTTTATGTGTCCATGTGATGGGTGTGTGTGGTTGGAAGTCAATTCTTCAAGAGGAAAAAAAAAGGTTAGCATAGGAGCCCTACCATTTATGGCTGACTGACCTTTCCCTACCAAATACAAGGGAAGTAAAAGAGATTCTAATTCCAAGGTAGAAGTTGTACGTAGAGTTCATCAACTCTCCTTTTTATAGATTCCACAATTTAGCATCCTAGGAAAGTTACATCCTGGCAGAGGTGAGGAAGACACTCCCACATTCCAGCAAGTAGAAGATACGCACATCACAATATCGTAGCATACCGAGCCATAATAATAAAAAATGTATGCATATATATATACATGTATATAACATATCTACATACATAATACAGACAGAAACCATAAAAGGAATGAGATATAGACACTATGTAGATACCTCCCCTTGTGCACCATACAACAGAAGGTAGCACGAAAGGAGTTAATAATAATTCTTGATATACTATGTTGGAGTTCGAATATTAGAACCTAAGTTACGCACTGCAGTACACATCAGATAATTACGCATATGCTCTCCTTTCTCCCCCCACTAGTTTTTGCGTCCAGCCAACCCCTCGTAGGTGAATTTTTGGTCCACTCCGGCTACAACCATGGGACTGTCCGTCTCGCTAGACATGCTGACCACAGAGTCTCGTCGAGGTGGCATGCGCTCGTTAACACGATCATACTTCCTGGCATCATCGAAGCTGCCAATTTTGTCCTTCAAATCTACAATAGCTGTTGGGAGAGTGGGTGGGGCAAAAGGTAAGGTAAGGCATAACAGACAAGATATTCATCAGGTTCCATTGTTACTCACCAGAGCTGATTCCTTCTTTGCCTTCTGTAAGTACACCCATTGGGAGTTGTCCAGACGGAGCCAGACCCTTCAGAGCAATCACATTCTCACGCTCCGCCCTAATTAGAACACACGCAAGTGACACAACATGATACAGCTGTTGTTTATGGGGGGAGGTGGTGAAAATTACACAATATTCCTCATGAAAGCTAGAGCTTCTAGCAAAATGTTGAGCGAGCAATTAAGTTGATTATCAGCAAAGTCATCTATTCCTGATGAAGGCTAGAGTAGCTAGTCGAAGAGTCAAGAGAATACAATTTTAAGTTGATAGTTATTTATCGTAAAGTCATATTGTACAGTCATTATAATCGCTCTAAATGTTTTACGCTTGAGAAAAGAGTTGCTCCAAGAGTGATGAAATGATGTAGCATTTGTGTTTGCCTTCCTCGATAGAGTTGATTCTAACCCAGAACTGTGGCTTATGGTATGAAGGACTTGAGATGTTTAACTGTTGACCAAAAAGCGATAAATATTAAGCAGACCGCCAGCAGATATTACACGGTGTCCAGCTACACACTAGAAAACGCCACAACCACAAGACAAGTTGTTTGTATTCCGGATTACAAGCAGTTATCAGTTACATAGCAAGGACTGCTTGTGGACATAATGAACTTCAACCCCCCCCCCCCCTACACACACACTGATCCTCCTCACCTGAGCACGGAGAAGACCCGTGCCATCTTCCCCACTGCCCTGATCTTATTCTTGATAACAGCCTTCCTCTGAGCAATGCTCGAGTCTTCTTTGGACCCAGGAACTACCTTCACATCGTCAGCCACTGACAAGTCATCAGCCCCACCCTTCAGAGTTAGAACATTCACCAACATCTCTGTCACTGCATTCAGAGAGAAGAATGAGAGGTCAGAGCTAAAGTAGAATTTGCATGTTTACTGCTCCAGCTAATCAATGGCAAGAACCACTTCTGAAACCTTCAAGAGCCACTAATTTGGCATGGTTGTACCAAAAGTTAACTTCAAAGTTGGCTGCAATTAATGGTCCGACAATTCCATAGGGCCTAACAATATTAATACCAAATACACCCACTCTCATATATGCATACTTGTACACATGTGCTGTGCAGATTAACTCACACACAAACATATGACTAACTTGAAAAAAGCACAACTACATCATTAAGAGCTTGGTGACCCCATGACCTAACTGAGAAAGGTTTGCTCGCTCATGTATGCGTCCCCAGCAATGGCGAGAGGAGACAAAGGAAAGTGACATGCCTTCTAGGCTATTAATTCTCAACGACCTCTAAGTTGACATCACAGATGCAAGGACTTGCTTGATTATCAACTTGAACCTACTCCTCAACATCTCAGCTAGATGCTCTACCCTTCATCAGGGATAATGAAACATTGAACACTCATGTGATCATGTGAAGTTGCTATATACCGTTAAAGCTATGCACTATGTGATGTGAAGCACACCCTGGCACACACACATGAACCGGATGAGCAGCGATGAAGGGAGGGAGAATAACAATAATATCAATAACAAATTATTTAACAAGGAAGTCTCACCAGGCTAGGAGACAAGAAAGGAACTGATGTGAAGGAAGCATTGCACATGAGAGTATTTAGCACTGGAACTTGAATTTAATAACACCCCACCCCCCACTTAGCAGAATACCCCACCCCCTCACTTAGCAAAATACTAATAACACCCAACCCCCCCCTTAGCAAAACACTAATAACACCCAACCCCCCACTTAGCAAAATACTAATAACACACCACACCCCATTTAGCAAAATAGACAAAAAATAACCAACTACTAATAAAAACCACCTACTAATAAATATACGTTATTACATTGATACTGGGAAATATCACGAGTCTGTGGCTAGTATTTCCACGAGTGCCGCAGGCACGAGTGAAAATACCGGCCAATCAGACGAGTGATATTTCCCCGTATCAATTTAATAATGTATTTATCATGGGACTGAGGATGCGCAAACCTTTACTGAGCATGCGCATATCGGGTAGGTAATAACAAGTAGGTAATAACAAGTAGGTAATAACAAGTACGCGATATAGTAAAATATCACAGTAGTTCTATTTGTACTATTCTCTATGAGTGGAGTAGATAGCTACATGATAAAAAATATTATGGGGTCGTAGTTTCAAATCTAGGCTCTTGAGAGTGACAAATAGCAGTCAGGTAAGTCCAGTCCACAATCCCCATTGAGCCGCTCCGCACTATGTGCAATGCCTCCTTCACTAGTTTCCTTCTGGCCCCTAGCCTGGTCTGATGTGACCCACGTGGCGGATAGCTAGCTACTGGTATAGATAAACGTAAAGTGAATCTTAGCATCTCATTGATTGAGTATATTTGTTGATTATCTTGGCAGAAATCCTGATTACTTCTTCAGTAAATAAAAATATATATAAATAATAATTATAACAATAATAACAATAATAATAATTATATAATAATAAAATTAAAATAATCAAAAATTGGCTGACAAAAACAACAATCCCCACCCCCAAAAATGCACGCACACACAAAAAAAAACAAGAAGAAAACTTGAGTAGTGAGTTCTCTGCACATTCACTATAATTATAGTGCACACTATGCACACTCACTATATACTGCATACTCGGCACGTTCACTATATAAAGTATTATAGGGAGCCCAGGGAAAACATTTCTGCTAGCCCTTATTAAAGTCTGAAAAGCAGGAATAATAACACAATCCATGTGCCTCCCATTTGAAGATAAACAACAACAATAAACCATTAACAAAATTGGTTTGAGAGGGCGAGGCAGTCTCTTGGATATCTCCTCATCCCCCTTATAAGATCCTGTACATGCACCTAATGACTATAGGAGGGAGGTGGCTTAGAAGGATGCCATGAGTGGGTTAACTTTTATCTTGTGCCTACCCAACGGCTCAACACAAGGGTTAGCGGCACATTAGGGCCTTAAGTGATTAATGCCACACCCACCAATGGCCAAACAGTAAAAACCAGTGCAAAACAAGACCTTCACCTATGAGGACCAATCAGGAGCACCTTCGGATGGATTAGAGTGAGGGAGGACTGTTATAAGGACAGATGCCACTTGATTAGCTGGTTCAAAGGCCACTACAACATTTTAATAACCAATAATTATTGACCACTAGAAGTGCCAATAGGCACGGGGTATCATTGTTCACAGAAGCAAATGATGACTTGTGGAAACAGCTTGAGTCTCTTTCTGCGGAAGCAATCCTCCAGATGCTCCCCCAATTTGAAATCTATCACACACAAGTCGTCTCCTTGCTATTATAAACAAAATTACACACTAATGAAGTACACTACTTACTCTTAACTAATTACTCGTAACTAATTACAATATCTGCATGATAAGAAAATTGCTATGTCAAATATGCAGTAGTCAGTACTTCCCTGCTGTTGCTGTACTGCAGCTCACTGGAACTTCTCATCTGCTGCTTCTGCTGTTCTGCCTTATATACGAGCATCACCTGCACTTGCAAACTTGAGGAAAGTGGTCTCCCACTTAATTTGGAGTCGTACACACTAATGTTGCCATTGAACCCAGTTGATGTCATCCAATGGAACTGACCAGTGTGATGAATCTGAATCGAGGCCGAAGAGTTGACTGCAGGCCACCAAGGGTTGGAAATCACTATTGAAAGAGTGCTTTAGAAAAGGTAATATGTTCATCACTTGGCTCATTTCCAGCTTAAATCCTTGACCAACTCATATTCAAATACAGTTCCTTTGGAGAAGATTTGTCATTAACCTGTCTTTTCCTATCTTCTTGACTATTATCTGCTCTCTTTGTATACAACCTCTCCTGCGATGTTAACCTTCTTTCGAAATACATCTCCGCTTCATTGCTCAGTTGGTGAACACCTTTTTCCAGTATTTACTGATTATGCAGGACCTCACCACACCAGGGTGAATTTAGATTCCCACCCTTTCTCTGTTTATCTGCCATGTTCTCTACAAGAACTCCAGCTCCAATTAGATGCTTATAATCTTCACATGTGCATTGTCAATATTGTTGTTTTTTTGCACTAGTGAAATTTTTTTCTCTTGATTGAAGGAGATTCTCAATAATGACTTTGAAATCTGTGTAACCTTCATTACCATGCTTTAGAAACTCGGCATCAATGGGAGTTGCTAGTAGAGTATACAGCATAATAATCAGGATAATGTTTAGCCTGGATGCTCCTTATGGTATATATTTGTTCATTCCAGATATATTGGTTGTCGTCAATAACCTTGGCTAGACACCATGAGAATGTTTGCTTAAACTGCTCAATTGCTTTATTATGACAGCAAAAGAGGGGGAAAGTACAATGGTATATTTTCATTTTTACAGCATACAGTGGAAACTATTCATGTTCTGATTAGAGAGGTGTCCTTATTGGAATGTATTATTTAATTTTAGGATGTCAACATTGAGGGGCTCAACTGTAATACCTTTTACCTGAGGACAGTAGGCACTAGTGGTTCTGTGTTCTGCATTGGTAACAGCTTAAAACTCATCAGATAATGACCTTGATCAATGATCGGAAATGATGGACATCCATGTCTACATATCATATATAAACATCAGAGCTATTAAAAATTGATGATGATTCGAATTAACAACTTTGTTATTCCATGAGCTGCTTTATCAGGAAGAGGTCCAGCTTCTGCCCATTTCCAGAAATACTCAGTAGTGATGATAATACACTTATTCCCATGTGAGAGCTCCATCCCTAGAGCATCAGGTTGACAGGAATTCGGTGCAATTCACTTCTTAAGTTTGTAAATGTTTTTTTCTGGCACTTGTCAAAGATGAAACCGCATAATAGTCAGACATATTATGGTTGCTCATCTCAGACCAGTAATACTTCACTGATATTATATATATATATGTAGTCCTGTTGAAATGATTACTGCCATGGATCTGATAATTCTCAATCTCTGGGTAAGCACCTTCAATGACATGTCTTTCAAACGTATAGATATTCCCCCAAAAGGCCAATGAAAATCCCTTTTTCTTCAGTCATTTCAGCATCTATCAATTCCAACATGTGCCACATGTGCATGCATTGGGAGGGGGGGTGAACTGTACAAATGGCCCCATTTTAATATGAATATAAAATTGGAGTGGGGTGGATGGCTAATATTATGAGGACTTAATTTCCTCTTGACACCAGCAATTTAAATGCAATAAAAACCCCAAAACAGAAAAAAGGTTTTTCTCCAAGGATCCATCTTTCCTGTTTTTTTTTGCTTCTTTTCCACTAGCACAGTAAATTAGGTCCATTCAAGAAAAATGGAGGACCTGAAGACTTTAAATCTGTTCCAGCTACTCTACTTCTCGATTGTGAGGGAAAGGCATGAGGTAGAGGTGGCTGTTGACAAGCAATCAAGCCTACTCACATGCTGCTTCAGAATTGAGTATAAACTGTATAAGACTCAGCTGTTCATTTTGTGGTTCTTCTGGAAAACTGTTACCAAGTCCAAAGGAGACTGTCGTTGATCAACCATCAAAATATTCGCTGTTTGGTTGGTAGAAGTCCAACTGTTATATCAAGTCCTTGAAGTCAAGTCCTTGACGAGGCTGTAGCTGAGCCTACATAGGTGAAGTCAACACTAGCCATACGATATGTTATGTGCTGATATTTGTGTAGAGGGTAACATAATTACATAGTGCAGACAACAATAGCAACTAGACAAGGCATGTTGTTGATTTGTGTTTAGTACACGAACAACAAAAAAGTTAAGAAAAATTGTTTAAAAGACAGTGGGCACTGTGAAGCGTAGTTTGCATTGCTCAACTTTAATTTACAGGGAAAAACAACAAAACAAATTAACGAAATTGATTATTTTATAACTAGCATGTGTTAATGAATTTGTTATGTTATGTTGGCTCTTTAAATAAAAATGAAAATGAAAAAGAAAAAAATGAACGAAAAAAATGATAATAACAACAAAACGCTTGCATTGGATTAAATTAAAAAATTTAAGGAAACAATACTCTACCTATGTGGTCAACCAGTTAGATGACTTCATGCTTTAAAGTTAATCATTTTATAAATAGTAAGGGTTCATCAAAATTTGTTGTGGTCTTCATGGCTAGAGAATGTTTTATAAATTTTTTTACTTTTTAGTCGTGTGCTATGAGAATTGCTGAAATCAAATGTGGGCAAACTTACTTCGAATACATGTGTGTGTGTCTAACTTCTCCATGGTAGCATTGTCAGTCTAACATTTCTCACCCACATTACAAAGTTTTGCAAAATAAGGAATACATCGGTACCAAAAATTGGTTGGATATACAGTGGGATTGTATGTGGTACCATCTCGTTATCATTTGCAGCATCAGTTTACCAACTGGATATTTCGGCTAGATGCTGTAGCCTTCATCAGGAATAATGATTATTACTCGGGGCTATATAGAACATTTACCAAAATGTCAAGCGAGTAATGATTATCAAGAAAGTCATTGTAGCTTTGCACAGCAAATCTCAGCTTTCTTATGCAAATGGATAACTACAGTTCATACCTATATGATTAATCCTTACAGGAAAAATCAAGCTCCAACCAGTTTATATTTCAGGAGCAAAGCGGGTATATACCTAGCAACCAAAATCTTATTTTCTCATCTGCTACACAATTTTTTTCCTGCAAAAAGAAGGTTTCATGGAGCTCTCCTACATTTAAAACACTACGGGGCTATCGTTTTCCAGTAATAGATTTCCTCACAGCATAGCCATGCATTACTTCTTTCCCAACTTCCCTTTCAGCAAACTGATTTCAGCCGCCTTACGTAAGGTTATGCCCGCCCACGTGAATGAAGTTGCGCAGGAAAACTTGAAAGTGAAGTTACAGCGGCAGAAGGTTACTGCCACACAAAACTTATTTCGTTTGGGAAACTGAAGATAAAGCAATGGCCAGCAACACAGACACCTCCAGTGACTGTGAAAGTCAGTGTAGCAGTGGACCAGAAGAAGTATTGTGCGACTACGAGAAAAAGAGGCTGGAGAATAATTATTAAGAAAAACCAGGAGATGATGAAAGCCTTAGGTAAATAGCGGTGCAATAACTAGAAAGACGTTGCTTATTAATATTGGGCGGAATAAACTTCCTAGTACAAAAATTTCAGTTAGCCACTAGCAATATTAGACCCACAGCGTTTGCATTCTCCCACTGCATTGAAGATAAGTTTAAAAGGAACTATTGTACTCATGGCTAGCATATCTACAAGTCTACAACCTAAGCTACAGGAAGAATAGAGAGAGCTCTTGGCCTTCTCTTTGAACCTCATAAACTAGATAGCTATGTATTGCTTTAGGAAGTAAGGGGAAATGAACCAGGCTTTTCATTATCTGGCTGACCTTTTCTATATTTGAAGATTTTCAATGGGTTGTGTCATCCTTGGACTCGGGCACAAAAGTTTTGAGTGTTTTATTTTTTCATTTTTTCATGTAAATGGGGAAAAATTGTTAACTTTGTGAGAGTGTTAACTTTGTGAGAGAGTGCTTAAGCATGTTGCTAAGCAACCAATTCAGCGGCTGTATGTTTTTGCAACAAAAAAGTCAGTTGGTTTACTGAGAGGCTTACTTTTCCATGTAACTTGGCTGGTGATATTCTGGAATCATCTATATAGGGCTGTCCAAAGTTTCTCACATAAGAGATGTCAGTCCAGAGGTAATTAATGTCTTGAGTTTTGAACATCCATACAAACCTGCCAGAATTGTCCATGTCTCTTCTGGACCAGCCTGGTTAAAACAGAGATCTTATATTAATAATATATATATATATTAACACAGCTATTTGTAGCCTTCATCAGCAAACTACCTTCTAAGTATATATATATATGTATATATATCAAACATTCTCAAGAGATAATTCTCATACTGGAGTCTAGAGGCACAGACCTGGCCACCTATGCTCAACTAGGCTTATGACATGTGGCTGACTGCCTGTGTCTACAACATTACATAGAGAAACAAATGGACAAACAAAATGGTAAAGAAAAAATAACTGTACATTATAGTAAACATTATAGTAAAATAAGAAAGGAAACATTTAGGCCACACACTCTTAGATTTCCCCAAACCAATTTATAAACCAGTTTAAAAACATCATTGATCGACACCAAAATATATTTTTTAAGTTGAAAGTTCTTGTCCTTACATAAAGTTTTTAAATGTTAGTAAATGGGTGTGAATATAAGCATGATCTAAATGGATTTTATTATTATCTGTATATTTGCACAAGCCATAATAGTTGGGAGGGTTTATATATATAAGTTTGTCCACATCAAAAACATTGGATGACTTTATTCCTCGTCAATAATGATAACATTATGGGGAAGCAGGTCGGATAGTTGTTATAGGCAATTACGATGGAATATACTTTTAAGTATTTATGTGGAATGTTCATGGAACATCCTGAGCATACGAAAACTAAATGGCTACATTAAGTCCATGTCTTATCATTGTTGTTTCCTAGGCACCTAAAAGACTGGTAGGTGGGGTGCAAGTAACATAGAGGTATCTGTAATGAGGTGGATCAAAGAGAACTGTTGTAATAATGTAATTAATAAATGTCGGTGTATATTACCACACACAGGTCTGCCAGTGAATGACGTTGGTAAGACAGGAAGACCCATCATCACTAGAAGTAAGGCTAGGAACAGCGGCATGACTCAGAGAGCAGGGAGGAACCATAAGAAGGGGAAGAAGAAGAAGAAGAGGCGAAGGTCAGCATCAGAGAGTGACTCAGACTGGGAGCCCTGGATGGACGTGCAGACCAGCAGGAGCACATGCAAGACAAGTCAGTTGCGGTGTAATCTGTATTAATACATGAACAAGATGCTAACTTTACATGCATGCACATAGAGCTGCCACGCTTGAGTTTGGCTGAATTCCTGGAGATTCAAGAAATTGTGGACAAAGAAGTTGTGAGGAATTTCATTGCATTATAGGGAAAGAGGGGGCCTTGGAAACCAGCCCGGCCCAGTACTTTAGACCACACCTACTTTATGGCACCTTTACCTGTTTAATTATATGGACAATTGGCATGCAGAAGCTATTTAGTGTAAAATGTAATGATGCCTGGCATAGATATGTCAACATCGACTACACATATAATTTAATAATGCCATAGATCTATGATGGTGATCCACTAAGGGTTAAGCATTTGGGAGATACATCTCTTCAGACTAAACTTAAATGCATGAAGATACAGGGAGACACTTGATCATGGCCAATTTACTGTTCCTTGGTCCCATTTTATGAATCAGCTATCTTTAAAGACCTTACAATATTTTGGGTTGTTTTCCTCTCACATGCAGTGAGAACAGAACACAAGTAGGTCATTAACTGGCAAGATGACATTATTTGAAGCTTCTAAAGGCTTATTCACAATACGTCACATTAATGATGCAATGTTTCAATTTTGTGATATTGTGAATGCATCAAATTTACTCAAGCAATGCCATGCAGTGCGACTGCCTCACAAAATATTGTAACTAGCTTAACACACAATTATTAGTGTGTGTGTGTGTGTGTGCAGGATGAGGTGATGAAGAGAGGATGTGTGGGAGGCAACAAGAGGCACAGAAGGACGTCTACACAAGGAGCTGGTAGGAGATCTACTAGGATACGTCAGGGGAGATTGTCTCTGCTGGCGGTCACACTACCAGATATGTTCAGCTCAGACCTCTCGGATAAAGACGAGTTTAAAGGCTTCAGTGTTGAAGATTTGGAGCTGCCTAAAGGTTGCACATTGAGTCAGTTGTGCGATGATGATGGGAGTGGTGGAAATGGTGAGTGTTTGTTCCCTGAAACATTGGATGACGAGGCAGAGTTCACAGGGTTCATGGAAGAGAATGTGTAAGTAGTCATTGGCATCATTGAGACTGCTTAGGCATTATTTATCGGCTGCTGTTGGTGCCATGCATGTTATATGCTATAATGCACTGTAGATTGACTACTGAGGTACCCAACTGCAGCACTAGAAGAAGCTCGAGGCTTGCAACTGCTAATAATAAACAGTATGAAGAAGACGTCCTCTCAGATGAGGACGAATATTTGTGTGAGTTCAAACAACCATAGATAATGTTACTCTTTGGCCGTGTTTTACGATAATCTTCCTATAGTCTGTGATGACTGTAATGACCTGTATCATGGCGAGTGTCCCATGCACGGTCCTCTCGCAGAGCTGGACCCCACAGCAGGATATGATAAAGCTTCGCTTGCCTACACACAATTACCGGTGCCAGCACAACTCACGGTTAGACCCTCGGTGATCCCTGGGGCGGGATTAGGAGTCTTCGCTGTCTCGCTCATCAATAAAGGTGTGCGGGTTGGGCCTTATGAAGGCAGGAAAGTGGCACGGGAAGATATGGGAGATCTTCACAACACTGCCTACGCATGGGAAGTGAGTTATACATGCCTTCATCACCAGTCAGTGCTCAGAACATGCAATGTACTATGGCAGATCCACACTTGGCTAAGGCTGAGGCTAGGGCAAATTTTTTGCCCCTTTTTCACTTGATGTGTGCGTTAACTTATAACTCGGGACCGCATGGACCAATCGATATTAAACTGGTTGTGGATTTGAGAGACCACCCATAAACAGTATTAATATTTGCATTTTGTAATTAGTACTCGATAAACAAAATGGCCAACAATGATTTGGAATAGCCTAAAATGAGCTATTCTGCCAATCCAAAAAACAAATCAATACACGAGAAATGGCTTAAAACAAGGCCACAAAAAGTTCTGTGAGGATCAGCCCTTGGGGTCCCAAGTTATAAGCTCTGACATACACATAAATTTTTTGGCTTTAGCCGAGTTGACTTACTAGAACTGTTGCCTGAAGATATTTCAACAGTCAGTCAACATTCCATCCAACCAGAACATTATGTCTACTCAAGTCTCTATCTGAAGCATACACTGCAAACATCTCTCTTTGCTGATAGCTCATGCTGGTCAGAGTGTGGCTAGATACATCCTCTTGCCCTTCCTTAGATCGCTCAGGTTATGGAACTGTCAGACATCAATCAGACTGACTATCTGATCCTATTTCACATTTTTGCAAGTTAGCATCAAGTTTAACCCTTACCAGATGAAGGACCAATTAAAATAACATCTATGGTAGGACGATACCCAATTTAAAAAAATGCACAAGTCGCATATCTGTGAAGATTGTCCTGCACAACTTGATTAATTGTGTCACAGATTCGTGATGCTTGTCCTGCAAGGGTTAAGTAATTTATGTCACCAGATAAGTAGTCTCCCTTACAACACGAATTGCATAAAAATTTACCTCTAGCCACTGCCCACCTCCAGTGCCCAATCAACCATCCATGAAGTGTTAAAAACTTCTACAAGTCCTGAGTGAATTCTATTATGCACATTACAACATATATATAGTACATAGTTCATTACTTAATAATGACCAAGTTAAAAAATTAACACACATTGTACACTGCAGCAGTATACAGTCCACTACCACTTCTCGCAGCTGCTATATAGTGCATATTACCTGATTGTGTACAATAACTGTGGGCTGTTGCCAGTAAGTCATCCATTATGTATTCTAGGAAAATATTCTAGGAAAAGAAAAGTTATTCACTTTAGAAAAGAGAAATAAGTCGATTATTAGCGCTAATGTAAAACAAGTTTTGCTAACATGCATTATTCATGACACTGTAACAATGTAAATTTAGGCCCTCACATTGCCCCACCAACCTCTAATGACAGACCACTTCCTTTGAAAGACGAGTTTATAGTATTTTATAGTCACTCAAAAGAAAGACTACTGTTTTCCAGTATGTCTTGATACCAAAACTGACAGAACCAAGTTCTGGATCGAAAGCCGAGGCTTCAAAATTTGAGCCTCAAGGAGAGCGGGGGGGATTCTATTAGAGAGTGGTGACTATTTGTGGGGACGAGAAGCAGGCATGTCACGTGGAAAAATAAAGAATGAGATGGCAACAATTGATTTGGCAGTCCCACGTGGGGAAAATTAAATTACACACAGCAAGAACTTTGAGAGCTATTAGCAGTCGTCTTCTAGAACAACTTCACTCTGTTCAAGTTCACCAACATTCTGCAGGAATAGGGGGAGCTACTGCTCGAGAGAGAGAGAGAGAGAGAGAGAGAGGCACTTATTACCAGGACTAAGCTCAAACAATACTGTACTATTGCACATGCTATGTGTGAAAATGTAGAGAGTGAGCGTGGGTCGGTGTGTGTGTTCAAGAGCAGCTACTGTTTCAGAAGTGGCTATTATTTCACTTGGCAAGAGCAAGTGGGGGTGGATGGGGTGGCATTATTAGACAGTAGCGACCAAATAAGAGAGACATAAATATACTTTTGTGCATGTTCTGAGGGAATGTATAAGCTTGCATTAAAATAGCTTCAGGCTATTTATTATTGTCAGTACAGTATATGTAAACTGTAAAAACTGTGTCTTCAACCCCTGCTATATGTCCGGCACATAATCAAGAATTCTATCCCATTACTGTCACTGCTATAGATCCGGCATGAAGGGGTTGATCCATATTTCATTGATGGACAAGACTCCTCCCACTCTAATTGGATGAGATTTGTTAACTGTGCCCGAAATGAAGACGAGCAGAATATACTGGCTTACCAGTATCATGGCTGCATCTATTATCGCACATTTAAAACCATGTACCCAAAATCGGAGCTCTTGGTCTGGTATGGGGAACAGTATGCCAAGGAGTTGGGCATACATCCAAACACTGACGGTTAGTCTGCATAATACATAATATTGCTACAGCACATTCATGGAATAATAAGTGTTTGCTTCTTGTTATAGCCTGCACTGCTAATTTCTGTTGCCGTGGTTGTGGAGGATCTTTCTCAGAAGAAACTTCCTTTTACATCCATTTGAAGTACAGTTCAATATGTGCAAGGACTCATCCACAAACCTTTACTTGTCTCATGTGCCATCAACATTTCACACAACTTGAGTGCTTGCAACAACACATTAGGAAACATGAGGACCTTGCTCAAGACAAACAATGCTCCTACTGTGGAAATAGTTTCAATCATAGGAGAGACATACAGAGGCATCTCAGGACACATACAGGAGAGAAGCTATACAAGTGCGAGTACTGTGGAAAGAGTTTCAATCAGAGGGGCAGTCTACAGGGGCACATCAGGACACATACAGGCGATAAGCCATACAAGTGCGAGTACTGTGGAAAGAGTTTCAGTCGTAGTTACAGCCTACAGGGGCACCTCAGGACACATACAGGAGACAAGCCATACAAGTGCGAGTACTGTGGAAAGAGTTTCAATCAGAGGGGAAGCCTACAGGTGCACCTCAGGACACATACAGGAGACAAGCCATACAAGTGCGAGTACTGTGGAAAGAGTTTCAATCAGAGGTGCAACCTACAGAGGCATCTCAGGACACATACAGGAGACAAGCCATACAAGTGCGAGTACTGTGGAAAGAGTTTCAATCAGAGGGGAAGCCTACAGGGGCACATCAGGACACATACAGGAGACAAGCCATACAAGTGCGAGTACTGTGGAAATAGTTTCAGTCGTAGTCACAGCCTACAGAGGCACGTCAGGACACATACAGGAGACAAGCCATAGAATCGCAAGTATGATCATTATTGACAGTTACAATTTTCACACTTCATTTCTAAAACCATCACTTGAAAGTGGCCCTATAGCAGCCAATGTGGGCACACTCTGTCTTTATAATCACATGCCCTAGGACTACATGCACACTGCTTCCACTGCAAGAAGCAACTCATTCAACATGTGCATCGATAAATCATGTGAATAGCAAGATGAGACTGCAGTGGAGTAGGAACATATAATGATCATTGGGGGGGGCCGAACCGATTAATGTTGCTGTCGAGGGAATCCATGCCACCAATCACTAACACAGACTATTATTTGAGACCCATATATTTTTGACTAGGGAACAATGAGCAAAGAACAAATGCATGTTTTATACAATTATTTATAATTTCCAAAAAAAAGTTCTTCGCATCTAGAAATATATTCTCTGGCCACATCAAGTTTATCTGTTCTTTTGCGATGGATATGCAGTAGCATACAATGATTTAGCCTCTCTTGTGTCATGGAGTTCCAAAGGTAGTCTTTTATGCATTTTAGAGCAGAAAAGCTGCGTTCAGCAGATGAAGTGGTGACTGGAATGGTAATGAGTTTGTGGACTTCTCTGATGATCTTCTTGAGACCAGATTGGTGGTTTAGAATGTACAAATAGTCTGAACTCTGGTCACTTTCTGGATTGTGATACCATCCAAGGGTGTAGCCTTGATTATATCTGGAATCATTTTTAAATGAATTTCCAACTTATCCATGTTGATATCAATATATGTAAAGGTATGGTGTGGTGCTCCATGATCTAATCTCCTTGGAAACTGCGCTTTGGCGAGGTATATAGAACAGGAGGATCACAACACACTTTCGAGGCTTTCACTACTACAGAATCATAGAAAGATTTAAAATGATGATCGGTACGAATTCTATCAAGTGAACGAATGCACAAGTCTATAGCCATAAAACAGTCATCAACATTAGTCTCCTCTGCTTGAAGGGTAATGGACAGCTGTTGACATACTGAAGACTAATACCGATAGCTCCAATCCAAAATATGTGCAGAATTTTCCATAAGTGATAGCATACCATTTGCTCGTCTAGAACAGTGATCCATTCCATAAGAATATATCTCCATTGTTTCCCTTAGTGCTTCATAGTTGTTGATTATGGCCTGCATGGCACCAGTACGGGTAGTCCATCTAGTTTAGTATCAAAAGAGAGCACACCGAGAGACCTATCTTTTGAGGTATATATCAAGTCCATACCATGAAGTTTGCAGAATCTACGGAGCTCTAAAATTGTACATATATATAACCATAAGTAAAAATAATTAAAATGCAACTGTCTCCCCTTGGTTAACCACCTACTGAGCTATTTTGTGCCAAGTTTACATAGATAGTAGAGGTGTAAGCAATGATACGCCATTCATATTATTGGGGGGGGCCCCCCTAACTGTTGAATATTGGGGGGCCATGGCCACCACGGCCCCCATGGTTCTTACTCCCCTGGACTGTTTATTTAAGATGTGGTCCTGTGTGTGTAATGTTTGATAGATGCATGGTGATATTAAAATTAAGACTGTTCATTAGCATCTCTCCTTGTTCAATACGGTATGTGTGTGTCCATGTGATGGGTGTGTCAATGTGATATGCTTGTGTCCATCTGATGTGTACATGTGATGGGTGTGCATGTGATGAGCATCCATGTGATTGTGTCCATGTGATGTGTCCATGTGATGTGTCCATGTGATGTGTATGTCCATGTGATGTGTGTGTCCATGTGATGTGTGTGTCCATGTGATGTGTGTGTCCATGTGATGTGTGTGTCCATGTGATGTTTATGTGTCCATGTGATGGGTGTGTGTGGTTGGAAGACAATTCTTCAAGAGGAAAAAAAAAAAGGTTAGCATAGGCATCAAAAAGCCCTACCATTTATGGCTGACTGACCTTTCCCTACCAAATACTAGGGAAGTAAAAGAGATTCTAATTCCAAGGTAGAAGTTGTACGTAGAGTTCATCAACTCTCCTTTTTATAGATTCCACAATTTAGCATCCTAGGAAAGTTACATCCTGGCAGAGGTGAGGAAGACACTCCCACATTTCAGCAAGTAGAAGATATGCACATCACAATATCGTAGCATACCGAGCCATAATAATAAAAAATGTATGCATATATATATACATGTATATAACATATCTACATACATAATACAGACAGAAACCATAAAAGGAATGAGATATAGACACTATGTAGATACCTCCCCTTGTGCACCATACAACAGAAGGTAGCACGAAAGGAGTTAATAATAATTCTTGATATACTATGTTGGAGTTCGAATATTAGAACCTAAGTTACGCACTGCAGTACACATCAGATAATTACGCATATGCTCTCCTTTCTCCCCCCACTAGTTTTTGCGTCCAGCCACCCCCTCGTAGGTGAATTTTTGGTCCACTCCGGCTACAACCATGGGACTGTCCGTCTCGCTAGACATGCTGACCACAGAGTCTCGTCGAGGTGGCATGCGCTCGTTAACACGATCATACTTCCTGGCATCATCGAAGCTGCCAATTTTGTCCTTCAAATCTACAATAGCTGTTGGGAGAGTGGGTGGGGCAAAGGTAAGGTAAGGCTTACAAGATATTCATCAGGTTCAATTGTTACGCACCAGAGCTGATTCCTTCTTTGCCTTCTGTAAGTACACCCATTGGGAGTTGTCCAGACGGAGCCAGACCCTTCAGAGCAATCACATTCTCACGCTCCGCCCTAATCAGCACACACGCAAGTGACATAACATGATACAACTGTTTTTGGTGGTGGTGGTGAAAATTACACAATATTCCTGATGAAAGCTAGAGCTTCCAGCAAAAGGTTGAGAGAGCAATTAAGTTGATTATTAGCAAAGTCATCTATTCCTGATGAAGGCTAGTCGAAGCGTCAAGAGAATACAATTTTAAGTTGATAGTTATTTATCGTAAAGTCATATTGTAAAGTCATTATAATCGCTCTAAATGTTTTACGCTTGAGAAAAGAGTTGCTCCAAGCGTGATGAAATGATGTAGCATTTGTGTTTGCCTTCCTCGATAGAGTTGATTCTAACCCAGAACTGTGGCTTATGGTATGAAGGTGTTTACTGTTGACAAAAAAGATATAAATATTAAGCAGACCACCAGCATATATAACATGGTGTCCAGCTACACACCAGAAAAAGCCACGACCACAAGACAAGTTGTTTGTATACCGATTACAAGCAGTTATCAGTTACATAGCAAAGACTGCTTGTGGACATAATGAACTTCAACCCCCCCCCCCCCCCCGCCCATACACTGATCCCCCTCACCTGAGCACGGAGAAGACCCGTGCCATCTTCCCCACCGCCCTGATCTTATTCTTGATAACAGCCTTCCTCTGAGCAATGCTCGAGTCTTCTTTGGACCCAGGAACTACCTTCATATCGTCAGCCACTGACAAGTCATCAGCCCCACCCTTCAGAGTTAGAACATTCACCAACATCTCTGTCACTGCATTCAGAGAGAAGAATGAGAGGTCAGAGCTCAAGTGGAATTTGCATGTTTAGTGCTCCAGCTAACCAATGGCAAGAACCATTTCTGAAGCCTTCAAGAGCCATTAATTTGGCATGGTTGTACCAAAAGTTAACTTGAAAGTTGGCTGCAATTAATGGTCCGACAATTCCATAGGGCCTAACAATATTAATACCAAATACACCCACTCCACTCTCATATATGCACACTTGTACAGATGTGCTGTGCAGATTAAGTCACACACAAACATATGACTAACTTGAAAAAAGTGCACTTATCACAACTACAGCATTAAGAGCTTGGTGACCCCATGACCTAACTGAGAAAGGTTTGCTCACTCATGTATGCGTCCCCAGAATGACGAGAGGAGACAAAGGAAAGTGACATGCCTTCTAGGCTATTAATTCTCAACGACCTCTAAGTTGACATCACAGAGGCAAGGACTTGCTTGATAATCAAGTTGAACCTGTTCCTCAACATCTCAGCTAGATGCTCGACCCTTCATCAGGGATAATGAAACATTGAACACTCATGTAATCATGTGAAGTTGCTATATACCGTTAGCTAGCTATGCACTACGTGACGTGAAGCATACCCTACGAACTGATAGTGAAGGAAGCATTGCACATGAGAGTATTTAGCACTGGAACTTGCACCCCACCCCCACTTAGCAAAATACTAATAACACCCAACCCCCTACTTAGCAAAATACTAATAACCCCCCACACCCCATTTAGCAAAATAGACCAAAAAATAACCTAAAATAATATAATAATAATAAAACGCAAAGAAAAATTATGGTGGTCGTAGTTTCAAATCCAGGCTCTTGAGAGTGCCGAATAGCAGTCAGGTAAGTCCAATCCACAATCCCCATTGAGCCGCTGGCACTATGTGCAATGCCTCCTTCACTAGTTTCCTTCTGGCCTCTAGCCTGGTCTGATGTGACCCACGCGGCGGATAGCTAGCTACTGGTATAGATAAACGTCAAGTGAATCTTAGCATCTCATTATTGAAGATTAGAGCATTTAGCTGAACATTGATTGAGTATATTTGTTGATTATCTTGGCAGAACTCCTGATTGTCAATTTTTTTTTAATAATAAAAATATATAATAATAATAATAATAATAATAAAAATTAAGATTTAAAACAATCAAGGAAGGGCGAGGACAAAAACAAAAAACAAAAACAAAAAAATAAGAGGAAAACTTGAGTATAATTTTTAGTGAGTTCTCTTATACTCTGCACATTCACTATATAATGCACACTCTGCAGCGGAAAGGAAGAGAGTGTACAAGAGGAAGTAATGGGAAAACATGGGTGTACCTTTCTCCCCCACAAATGGCAGAGACCAAGTAAACACATCCATGAAGTTAGGGAGCCAATATGGATGCTCCACCGAATTGAACTGTCTGATGTTCATCACGTTGTTCTCGTATTTCAACACAGCAGCTGCAAACAAGAACCATTACATCATCTAATTATCACCATTACATCATCTAATTATCACATTACATACATAATCTAATTATCACCATTGGATCTCCTCATCACATTACATCATCTCAACATCACTAATGCCAACAACTCCACCACAACTGTACCTTTGTTTCCGTACACATCGAGATAATTTGGCGCAGAGAAGATGGTGATGAGAGAGGGGAATCCGGTGGTCTGGCTCTTCCGGTACATCTTGTAGCCCTGGTCCTGGGCCTCGTGGGCTCGGATAATAGACAACAGGTTGTTACGCTGCAAGAACTCGCAGCATGCTCCGTAACTACAGGGCGTAGCATGCACGTACATGCTTCATAAAAAACCTCCTCACATACTTAACCACAACATCATATTTAGGCCAAGCTCATGAATATGTATGACGCTAATTACTATGATACTTATTGGTCAACATTCTCGTGAACCCAGATGTAGGACATTGCAATTCAAATACAACATTATGTCAAATATAAATATAAACACGCCAAAATAATGCATTCAAAAATTGTATGGAATAAAATCTCTATATATATCTGGATTGATGTTTTATAAGGCAAGGAGACTGTATCCATGTAGGCCACAATTTAGACGATAGTTTACTATGCTTGTAATTTACATGGTAAGGGGTCATCTAACTGAATATGAGTCTAGTCCTGTTTCCATCTTCTTTCTTAACTAACCTGTCCATAAAATATTGTGAAAATAGTTTGTGTAATCCTGCTCTGCTGACAGACAGACAAACACACTAGGGTGGAAGCATACCCTCCTTGGTGGAGGCAATAGGCTGGAATCTGCTCCATTGAGGAAAGCATGTCTACAAGGAAACCCACAGTTAAGAAATCCACCCAGGAGTGACTTTTTCTCAGGATTGAAGGGATTCGGAGCAACCCCAGGTAAACCTGTGCAGCTTTCCTCAGGTAAGCATACGTGCCTGTGCAGCTTTCCTCAGGTAAGCATACGTGCCTGTACAGCTTTCCTTGGTAGGAGAGCTTTCAGAAATACCAGTGAAGGTCAGAAAAGACCATTCTTGGTGGAGGTTGATATTAGATTTACTAAAAATAAAATATTTTTAGTAAATATTTTTAGTATCGCACCTCCAGTCCAACTTTAAAGTTTAGAGTCCATCTTACATTCAATACTAGAGTCATTCAATACTGGAGTCTTTTTTTAAATTACTTTTGGGGTGTGTATGTGTGGACAATGTCTGTCCAGGGTCTATATTTATTATGTGGTCAAACAATATTAATAAAAAATAGTAACACTGGCTCTTTACAACATCAAGCATATACTTAAAAGGAAGAAGGATTCTGCACACACCCCACACACACACCCCTCCTTCCCCCTCACAAACACGCATGAATCCACCCTAAGAGTAGCGGCATATATCGAACATTTATCTTATGCGTCTACAAAACCCCTTCAACGGATATGCTGATCAGCGAAAGCTCACACAAGCAGAAACTTAAGACACTGTTCACAAATTATATTTATGCTGGACCTTGTGCAGGAATGATTACTCGGTGGTTAGTGGACTAATCTTTCCACTGCGGGGGCAGTTCAGCATCTCCATATTTAATTAAGCATTGCAATGCTGGCATAGTGTAGCCCAAGGAGAAGTTTGCGTTGCTAAGACTCTCACTTGTATTTCTTCTCGCTTGTCTCCACCATTTAATTCTCTCCAAAAGTTCATTTCCTCATCTGCTAATGTCGTTCTCGCCAGTCTCTCTGCCTTTTCTCTGCTCAGCTCTCTCCGAAAGCTTCTTTCCTCGCATGTGAATCCTGTTCTCTCTCTTTCCTGTTCCCTATTAGATATTGTTGCTCTAGTCCTTCTCCACCTCCATCTCTGCTGCAGTGGCTCTGTCTTGCTCTTGTGTTGTTTCGCAGTTACTGATATACGTATTGTACTGCACATGCTCAGTTGCATTACACACAAATACACTTATGGACAAGCACATTATATATACATGTAACATGTAATAAAATTGCACCCACTGGGCATGTGCAGGAAGGAAGGAAAATAAATAAATAAGCGTGTCTAGCACACATTAATAAACGTGCGCCTAGCACACATTAATAAGCGTGTGTCTAGCACACAATAGCATGTATCTAGCACATTAATAAGCATGTGTGTAGCATGCATTTTCATTAACAACAGCTTTGAGTTCCTTGTGGAATACTTTGTGAATGGACATGCACCACACTGCAATTTCTCTCTCTCTCTCATGAATGGCTTCTCACAAGCACCTTCTTATTCACCTGTAATAATAGGAACACCCCCTCAAGGACCTTCTTAATCACCTGTAATAATAGGAACACCCCCTCACAAGGACCCTCTTAATCACCTGTTAATAGGAACACCCCCTCACAAGGACCTTCTTAATCACCTGTAATAATAGGAACACCCCCTCACAAGGACCTTCTTAATCACCTGTAATAATAGGAACACCCCCTCACAAGGACCCTCTTATAATCACCTGTAATAATAGGAACACCCCCTCACAAGGACCTTCTTAATCACCTGTAATAATAGGAACACCCCCGTACAGAGTTGTGACTGAAGTGCTCCTGGCTGGGCTTCTCTGTGCCAAAGTCCTCCAGAGGATCTGACCATAGGAGATCACACATTGGACCAAAGGCAGGAGGCTCCTTATAGCGGTCCAACTGCTCGTGCACGGGGGCAGGGGAGGGGAGGGACGGAGGATGGGAGAGGAATGGAAAAGGAGAGGGGGTGCAAGGAGCAGAAAGGGACGAGCAGGAGGGGAGAGGTAAGAGGATATATTGGGAGGAGGGGTAGGAGTTGATAAATGTATTAAAAAGTGGACAAAAAGAGAACAAGATAGAAAGATGCACAAAAGCATGAGGTGTGTGGTAGTGATAGCAACCATGTGGGGAGAGGAGGAGATCAAGCACATGCACAGAGGAGGAAGAGGAGGAGATCAAGCACATGCACAGAGGAGGAAGATGAGGTGATCATGCACGTGGCACAGAGGGGGAGAGGAGATCAAGCGCGTGTTCAGAGGAGGGAGAAGAGATCTAGCAAAAATAACAATCATGGAACACAGCATGTTCAATATCCACCCCCTCGCCTTAATTAGCACAAGTGATAGCCAGGCCATCTATGCAATTACTGATGTCCTTACCCGGCGAATATCGTCAAGAGTGAAGACCTCTGGACTGAGACCTCCATGGACGCAGAGAAACTGTTGGTTCATGATGGCAGCCAGAGGCAGGCAGTCGAAGGAGTCCATACAAGCATCGTACACTGCTTCACTGTACTTGACTCTACCTGGGAGCGCAGAGGGGCGGGGTGTGTGTGTGTGATTAGAGAGGAGAGGGGTAGAGAAGATTAATAAATTAATAAATGAAGTATCATTTCTGTACTAATTGAGTAGAAAATGGTACAAATTAGCACAGAGAAGAATAGTTGATCAGAGCAACACAACTTTGAACCTTCAGATGTTAATGTAGCCCTCGGACCTGGTCAAGCATTGTGTGCGGGGGAAGTGTGAGTGCGGGGGAAGTGTGAGTGCGGGGGAAGTGTGAGTGCGGGGGAAGTGTGAGTGCACACACATCAGAACACTTGCATTTTGGCGCAAACATACCATCCACTTGCTGCAAGGAGTTATTTTGACTAGGATTAGCCCCCCATTATGATATTTATTTCCTAGGATATCCCAGGATGCCCAGGATACTTGGGATATCCAGAATGTCTGTGTCCTGTAATAGTTTGCAGGTCACTTGCATTTCCACGCACAGAATGCCCGTGTCCTATAATAGGTTGCAGGTCACTTGCATTCCATGCACAGAGTGTCATGTCCTGTAATAGGTTGCAGGTCACTTGCATTTCCATGCACAGAATATCCGTGTCCTGTAATAGGTTGCAGGTCACTTGCATTTCCATGCGCACAGAATGTCCATGTCCTGTAATAGGTTGCAGGTCCTTGCATTTCCATGCACAGAATGTCCATGTCCTGTAATAGGTTGCAGGTCACTTGCATTCCCATGCACAGAATATATGTGTCCTGTAATAGGTCGCAGGTCACTTGCATTCCCATGCACAGAATGTCTGTGTCGTGGCTTACATTCGTACGAGATGTTTGGCATACTTGGCTGATGTCATAACATGCACAGTTTGCTAATGCTGTGCTGAGCAGGAACTATGAGCTCTTGTTTTGCATCTTCTATATGCTCTATATGAACATTGTGATTAATTGTATAGATAGTCGTTGAGAAAAAAACACATCCCCCCAACGATTATTTCTAAATAAACGATACGTTGTTGGGGCATTGCAGTTAGTTCTCCCCTTTAGTCAACACGCTATTCTTCTATATGAAGTAGTTCAATCTTAGGTCTATATCATGACCAGGTTTCGTAGAACCCGAGCAGGGAAGGGAAGAAAAAAAAAGGAAAAAAAAAAACTATTCGAAAACTTATTCCAATTGCGCAGTTGGTGGTTAATAGGTTCATTGCCGTGAGGCCTAAACGACTCTTGTCTTTGAAAAGCTATCTAGACGTCACGTGGACTTGGTCAAGGCAAGGCTGGTTCATAACACGATGCTGGCTGAGCGTTTTGTGTTGCAGTTTGTCAATTGATCTTTGACCCAAGTGCCACGGACATGCGATGTTCTGATTGGTCCGATGCTGCATTTCGGACGCTAGATTAGACAAACCGCAACGCAATGCAACACTCGGCCAGCGTCGTGCTGTGAACCGGCCTTAAGAAACATCCTCGCTGACCGTACCAGAGATATTTAATGAAGGTGCTGACGAGCGATGCTCTGAGAGCAGTACCTGACACATTGAACTGCAACTTGAACAAGAACACTCCAATAATCACCTAGCACTCGACTTTTAGAACTTTCCAGGTCTGGGGGTGCAATTTCTGTTCAAGTTTGGAGTTCCTCCAACCTTCCCACCCACCCTGTAAGACACACCCCTATGGGAACATGCACACAGGACCAACATCACACGCACACACGTGACCCTGTGCCGACCTTAATAAAGGCACAGCCAGAAATGGACTGACAAAGAATCAACAAACTCTCAGTTGACATAACGTAAGATATAATCATTTCATCCACTTTCACTGAAGCTTTGGCTAGATGCTAAGCCCTCACCAGGAATAAGGGAAGCAACCAACTAATATTGTTTCACTTCCCAATGCTTGCACAACCCATAAGTTCAAGTGTTGAGTGAATTTAATTTATATACCTGGTCATACACACATACATACTGGGCTTAGTAATACAGACATCCACATCCCCACACCACTAATGCAGGCACACAAGTGCACAAGCCACTGGGTTGGCTCATGCAATAGGTCTTGAGGGACAACAGCGTCTCACATTCTAGTTTGAAGGTGAAGTATTCGGTGAGATGTCTGCACTCATGGTTGCCTCGAAGTAGGAAGAGGGTATTGGGATAGCGAATCTTCAACGACCACAGGTACAGCACACACTGGACGGTGGGAGGAAGAGGAATGGGTAAAGGGTGGAAACATTAACATGTATACTTAGTTCAGGAAAAGGGGAATGCTTGTAAAACTGGGGATGGTGGATAACTCTAGAGCAAGGAGACTGCCTGGAACACGAACAACATTTTGAGTCTAGACAAAGAACCAACAATATCAATGGCAAACTCTGTCCATGTCTCTCTCTCTCTCTCTCTCTCTGTGTGTGTGTGTGTGTATGCCTATACACATTTCCAGCAGAGAGCGAGTTGAGAGTGTGCATAGTATCAGGGTTTCTTTCAGGAATTTACCCAAGTGGGTTAGCTCTTCTGTCCTTCACAAGCTGTAGCTCTTCTCTCCTTCAGACAGCCAAGCTGTAGCTCTTCTCTCCTTCAGGCAGCCAAGCTGTAGCTCTTCCCTCCTTCAGGCAGCCAAGCTGTAGCTCTTCTCTCCTTCAGGCAGCCAAGCTATAACTCTTCTCTCCTTCAGGCAGCCAAGCTGTAGCTCTTCTCTCTTTCAGGAAGCCAAGCTGCAGCTCTTCCCTCCTTCAGGAAGTGCAGCTCTTCTCTCCTTCAGGTTGCCAAGCTGTAGCTCTTCTCTCCTTCAGACAGCCAAGCTGTAATTCTTCTTTCCTTCAGGCAGCCAAGCTGCAGCTCTTCTCTCCTTCAGGCAGCCAAGCTGCAGCTCTTCTCTCCTTCAGGCAGCCAAGCTGTAGCTCTTCTCTCCTTCCGGCAGCCAAGCTGTAGCTCTTCTTTCCTTCCGGCAGCCAAGCTGCAGCTCTTCTCTCCTTCAGGCAGCCAAGCTGCAGCTCTTCTCTCCTTCAAACAGCCAAGCTGTAGCTCTTCTCTCCTTGAGGCAGTGAAGCTGTAGCTCTTCTCTCCTTCAGGTTGCTATAATGCACTAAGAGCAAGCTAAGAATATGGTCCTAACAGGACATGTAGTACCCGACATTGACACTGGCACATGCCACCATATCATAGCTTTGTAGCAATTCTATAGGGTGCCACACCCACATTTTGTGTGCTTTGGGAGGGTTGGTGTGATGAATCTTGCTGCCACATGTGCTCCTATGGCCCTGGAATACCGCACTGACCTCGACATCATTGATGTCATCGTGACGTTGTAATGCTTGAATTGTGACGTGGGTATGTGCTCTTAGCAGATTCCGAACTGATCCAAAGTAAAACACCTCAGCCCAGCAACATTATGGGGTGGCAGAGTTTGAAACATTACAACAGTGAGTGTTTGCTTTTTGTTAGAGGACTTAGTGAGTGTTTGCTTTTTGTTAGAGGACTTAGTGAGTGTTTGCTTTTTGTTAGAGGACTTAGTGAATGTTTGCTTTTTGTTAGAGGACTCAGTGAGTGTTTGCTTTTTGGTAGAGGACTCAGTGAGTGTTTGCTTTTTTTTAGAGGACTTAGTGAGTGTTTGCTTTTTGTTAGAGGACTTAGTGAGTGTTTGCTTTTTGTTAGAGGACTTAGTGAGTGTTTGCTTTTTGGTAGAGGACTCAGTGAGTGTTTGCTTTTTGTTAGAGGAGACTCAGTGAGTGTTTGCTTTTTGGTAGAGGACTCAGTGAGTGTTTGCTTTTTTTTAGAGGACTTAGTGAGTGTTTGCTTTTTGTTAGAGGACTTAGTGAGTGTTTGCTTTTTGTTAGAGGACTCAGTGAGTGTTTGCTTTTTATTAGAGGACTTAGTGAGTGTTTACTTTTTATTAGAGGACTCAGTGAGTGTTTGCTTTTTGTTAGAGGACTCAGTGAGTGTTTGCTTTTTATTAGAGGACTTAGTGAGTGTTTACTTTTTGTTAGAGGACTTAGTGAGTGTTTGCTTTTTGTTAGAGGACTTAGTGAGTGTTTGCTTTTTGTTAGAGGACTTAGTTAGTGTTTGCTTTTTGTTAGAGGACTCAGTGTGTGTTTGCTTTTTGTTAGAGGACTTGGGGAATGTTTGCTTTTTGTTAGAGGACTGAGTGAGTGTTTGCTTTTTGTTAGAGGACTTAGTGAATGTTTGCTTTTTGTTAGAGGACTCAGTGAGTGTTTACTTTTTGTTAGAGGACTTGTGAGTGTTGTGCTTTTTGTTAGAGGACTCAGTGAGTGTTTGCTTTTTGTTAGAGGACTTAGTGAGTGTTTGCTTTTTGTTAGAGGACTTAGGGAATGTTGGCTTCCCCTTGAGGGTGGGAGCACACTCCACTAAGAATGAGGCCACAAGAAAATGTTTCCTGCAGGAATTCTCAGGATATAAAGGGAAGACCATGCATAAGTTTCTAATTAAAGTGATAAGACCCTTGACACTGTCCAGTATGCTCTCCATCATTAGCACACCTCTCCCCTCTCGACTATATGCACCAGTTATCCTCCCTATATATGCTAACCAGGGCTGTATACAGAAAGTTTTCTGGGGGCAGAGGGCCTTACCCAGTATCATGTGCCTCAAATATTAAGGGGGGCATAAGGATGAGCGTACAGTTCATACATACATATGACTGGATCAGGTGGATTGAGATATGTAGACAGTTTTATCATTTTTTGGGGGGAAATAATAATTTTTTTATTATTGCACCAGTGACTAAACAAACCTATCCTTCAGTTAAGTACCTGCGGCAGTGGTAAGTCCAGGCGCTAGTTCTAGATGACAAAATAGGCTCTTACAGTGAGCTAGGTCCATAGCCTTCGTGAACTGAGCGTTGTTGTGCTGGCTCTGAGTGCACTAATTAGGTGTGCTTTCTTCTGCTTTTCAAGTTGGCCTCGACTTATAAGATGACTTGCGTAGAAGACATAGCTAGTGGTCTAAATAGAAGGACCTGGGACGGCCTAGAAACGGTGAGAAGCTCCAATGGCCGCGAACTTGAACAAAGTTAGTAGTATTACAATAACCTTCTCAGTAATCAACTTGAAATTGTATTCTCTCAACGTTTCGACTATTTGACTAGATTATTCCTTGAAGGCTAGAGCATCTAATCTCATTATTTCTGATGAAGGCTAGAGTATCTAGTCTCATTATTCCTGATGAAGGCTAGAGCATCTAGTCTCATTATTCCTGATGAAGGCTAGAGCATCTAGTCTCATTATTCCTGATGAAGGCTAGAGCATCTAGTCTCATTATTCCTGATGAATGCTAGAGCATCTAGTCTCATTATTGCTAGAGCATGTAGTCTAAGTATTCCTGATGAAGGCTAGATCATCTAGTCTAATTATTCCTGATTAAGGCTAGAACATCTATTCTCATTATTCCTGATGAAGGCTAGAACATCTAGTCTCATTATTCCTGATGAAGGCTAGGGAATCTAGTCTCATTATTCTTGATGAAGGCTAGAGCATCTAGTCTCATTATTCCTGCTGAAGGCTAGAGCATCTAGTCTCATTATTCCTGATGAAGGCTAGAGCATCTAGTCTCATTATTCCTGATGAAGGCTAGAGCATCTCGGCTCATTATTCATTCTTGATGAAGGCTAGAGCATCTCAGCTCATTATTCCTGATGAAGGCTAGAGCATCTAGTCTCATTATTCCTGATGAAGGCTAGGGCATCTAGTCTCATTATTCCTGATGAAGGCTACAGCATCTAGTGGAATAATTAAACTAGATGCCCTAGCCTTCATCAGGAATAGATGCTCTAGCCTTCATCAGGAATAGATGCCCTAGCCTTCATCAGGAATAGATGCTCTAGCCTTCATCAGGAATAGATGCTCTAGCCTTCATCAGGAATAGATGCCCTAGCCTTCATCAGGAATAGATGCTCTAGCCTTCATCAGGAATAGATGCCCTAGCCTTCATCAGGAATAGATGCTCTAGCCTTCATCAGGAATAGATGCTCTTGCCTTCATCAGGAATAGATGCCCTAGCCTTCATCAGGAATAGATGCCCTAGCCTTCATCAGGAATAGATGCCCTAGCCTTCATCAGGAATAGATGCTCTAGCCTTCATCAGGAATAGATGCCCTAGCCTTCATCAGGAATAGATGCTCTAGCCTTCATCAGGAATAATTTCAAATCGATTATTGGAAGTCATTAATATTTATGGCCGGTCTTTCCACCCAAAATTAATCATCGTTAGAATGGAAATATAATAAGAGCTCTGGCTCTGTTGAAGTGCAAACAAGAGCTACACACACAGCTAGCTATGCCAACAACAAAACTTGCAGCAGAGATATCCATAAGGGTGAAGGGATTCGGAGTGGCTCCCAGCATGTATACAGACGTAGGTGTGTGTACTGCCTCCCAGGAGTGGCTCCCAGCATGCATACAGACGTAGGTGTGTGTACTGCCTCCCAGGAGTGGCTCCCAGCATGCATACAGACATAGGTGTGTGTACTGCCTCCCAGGGGTGGCTCCCAGCACCCAGCATGCATACAGACATAGGTGTGTGTACTGCCTCCCAGGAGTGGCTCCCAGCACCCAGCATGCATACAGACATAGGCTGCCTCCCAGGAGTGGCTCCCAGCATGCATACAGACATAGGTGTGTGTACTGCCTCCCAGGAGTGGCTCCCAGCATGCATACAGACATAGGCTGCCTCCCAGGAGTGGCTCCCAGCATGCATACAGACATAGGTGTGTGTACTGCCTCCCAGGAGTGGCTCCCAGCACCCAGCATGCATACAGACATAGGCTGCCTCCCAGGAGTGGCTCCCAGCATGCATACAGACATAGGTGTGTGTACTGCCTCCCAGGAGTGGCTCCCAGCACGCATACAGACATAGGCATGCGTGTTGCCTCCCAGAGCTGCTTCCAGAAATAAAGCAGAATCAGCCAGGAAGAGATCGCTTAAAACATAGCAGGTGTGAGTGACCACCATGTTATAAAATTAAGACTGAAGAGGCTTCTTCACCTTCACACGAACTATAAAATGTTAAGTATCGTACAATGACACATAATTTACTACTGTGAGAGATAATATGTAAATAATAATGTAAATAATAATAACAATAGTAGAAGTAACACCAACAGACTCTCTGAAGATCACCACACCTAGTCTTTATATTCTGCGTACCTCGATGGAGAAATATCCTCTATCTACGTAATCCCCCAGGAACAGGTAACGTGTCGTTTCCGGGGATCCACCCACATCAAAGAGCTTCATTAGGTCGTAGAACTGCCCGTGGATATCCCCGCAGACCGTGACGGGAGCTTCGATGCTCAACATTGTTTCCTCGTTTCTTAGAAGCTCCGTGCCTGCGGGCAGGAAGGGGGAGATAGAAGACAACAATAATAAAATTAATTACAACACATGGGGTGCATGTGCCACACAGGGGTGGGGTGTGTATCACACATGGGGTGCATGTGACACACAGGGGTGGGGTGTGTATCACACATGGGGTGCATGTGCCACACATGGATGTGTGTGTATCACACATGGGGGTATGTGTGTCAGTGTGTCAAAATCAGAAACAGAAAAGGATGCATCTTCATTCCCCTCCCCTCCCCTCCCTGGCCACTCCCTTATGCACACACACTCTCACTAGTCACTCCCTTATCAAACACACACACACACACGGATATCAAATCGAATGTCTTCTTCTTGTATGCCACAATTTTTGTGGTATTTCATCGCACCAATGGAGTTGGAAACACTTCAGTAGCTCGCGTGTGCAACTAGGCAAGTTGAAGGTGCCCGAGGAATGGAATCTTATTTGTACGTACATGCACAAGAATCCACACACCATCTCCTCTTACATGGACTCATATAGAAGACCACCGCCCCCTCAACAATCTTCTCCTCTGCTAATAGTCAACAATCTTCTCCCATGCTAATAGTCAACAATCTTCTCCCTTGCTAATAGTCAACAATCTTCTCCCCTGCTAATACTCAACAATCTTCTCCCCTGCTAATAGTCAACGATCTTCTCTCCTGCTAATACTCAACAATCTTCTCTCCTGCTAATACTCAACAATCTTCTCCCCTGCTAATACTCAACAATCTTCTCCCCTGCTAATACTCAACAATCTTCTCCCCTGCTAATACTCAACAATCTTCTCCCCTGCTAATAGTCAACAATCTTCTCCCCTGCTAATAGTCAACAATCTTCTCCCCTGCTAATAGACAACAATCTTCTCCCCTGCTAATAGTCAACAATCTTCTCCCCTGCTAATAGTCAACAATCTTCTCCCTTGCTAATACTCAACAATCTTCTCCCCTGCTAATAGACAACAATCTTCTCCCTTGCTAATAGGCAACAATCTTCTCCCCTGCTAATAGTCAACAATCTTCTCCCCTGCTAATACTCAACAATCTTCTCCCCTGCTAATAGTCAACAATCTTCTCCCCTGCTAATAGTCAACAATCTTCTCCCCTGCTAATAGTCAACAATCTTCTCCCCTGCTAATAGTCAACAATCTTCTCCCCTGCTAATAGTCAACAATCTTCTCCCCTGCTAATAGACAACAATCTTCTCCCCTGCTAATAGTCAACAATCTTCTCCCCTGCTAATAGTCAACAATCTTCTCCCTTGCTAATACTCAACAATCTTCTCCCCTGCTAATAGACAACAATCTTCTCCCCTGCTAATAGGCAACAATCTTCTCCCCTGCTAATAGTCAACAATCTTCTCCCCTGCTAATACTCAACAATCTTCTCCCCTGCTAATAGTCAACAATCTTCTCCCCTGCTAATAGTCAACAATCTTCTCCCCTGCTAATAGTCAACAATCTTCTCCCCTGCTAATAGTCAACAATCTTCTCCCTCTGCTAATAGTCAACAATCTTCTCCCCTGCTAATAGTCAACAATCTTCTCCCCTGCTAATAGTCAACAATCTTCTCCCCTGCTAATAGTCAACAATCTTCTCCCCTGCTAATAGACAACAATCTTCTCCCCTGCTAATAGACAACAATCTTCTACCCTGCTAATACTCAACAATCTTCTCCCCTGCTAATAGTCAACAATCTTCTCCCCTGCTAATAGGCAACAATCTTCTCCCCTGCTAATAGACAACAATCTTCTCCCCTGCTAATAGTCAACAATCTTCTCCTATGCTAATAGTCAACAATCTTCTCCCCTGCTAATACTCAACAATCTTCTCCCCTGCTAATAGTCAACAATCTTCTTCCCTGCTAATAATCAACAATCTTCTCCCCTGCTAATAGACAACAATCTTCTCCCCTGCTAATAGTCAACAATCTTCTTCCCTGCTAATAATCAACAATCTTCTCCCCTGCTAATAGTCAACAATCTTCTCCCCTGCTAATAGACAACAATCTTCTCCCCTGCTAATAGTCAACAATCTTCTCCCCTGCTAATAGTCAACAATCTTCTCCCCTGCTAATAGACAACAATCTTCTCCCCTGCTAATAGTCAACAATCTTCTCTCCTGCTAATAGTCAACAATCTTCTCCTATGCTAATAGTCAACAATCTTCTCCTATGCTAATAGTCAACAATCTTCTCCCCTGCTAATAGTCAACAATCTTCTCCCCTGCTAATATACAACAATCTTCTCCCTCTGCTAATAGTCAACAATCTTCACCCCTGCTAATAGACAACAATCTTCTTCCCTGCTAATAGTCAACAATCTTCTCTCCTGCTAATAGACAACAATCTTCACCCCCTGCTAATAGTCAACAATTTATATTCCAAATCCATGTGCATCTTTCTCACAAATGAGTGATCAACGCATACACGACTTAATAAGGGGGGGCATCTGCATTAATTTTTATTTTTATTTTTTACCTGTGGTTACAACTTTAGAGCTCAGTAGATTCTGCAAACTTCATGGTATGGACTTGATATATAGCTCAAAAGATAGGTCTCTCTGTGTGCTCTCTTTTGACACTAAAATATGTTTCATAGGTATAACTATAGGCAAGTTACTAGACCCTAAAGCGGAGGGACCTCAAAAACCTGAATCGCTCCAACCTCCGCCAAAACCACTCCGAGTTGCGAAGTGCAAAAAAATAGAAAAGGGTACGAGTGGCTAGAGGAAGCTCTAGCGCACGCAATGACCATTTTGAATAGGCGTTAAAAATTTATCACCTGGTCAAGCGCGCGGGTGGAAAATTGAAGGCGTTGACAAGTAATTTTTTTTGCACTTCGCAACTCGGAGTGGTTTTGGCGGAGGTTGGAGCGATTCAGGTTTTTGAGGTCCCTCCGCTTTAGGGTCTAGTAACTTGCCTATAGTTATACCTATGAAACATATTTTAGTGTCAAAAGAGAGCACACAGAGAGATCTATCTTTTGAGCTATATACCAAGTCCATACCATGAAGTTTGCAGAATCTACGGAGCTCTAAAGTTGAAACCACAGGTTAAAAAATATATATAAAAAAATATGCCCCAAAAGTGTTGAGGTCGTCCCTCCACTTTAGGTCTAGTAACTTGCCTATAGTTATACCTATTAAATATATTTTAGTATCAAAAGAGAGCACACAGAGAGACATATCTTTTGAGCTATATATCAAGTCCATACCATGAAGTTTGCAGAATCTAAAGTTGTAACCACAAGAAGAAAAATATCAGCTGTCCCCCCTTAATCAGAGACTGACACGAACAGCTGCAAGAGTGTGCACAGTTAATTGGTGATAATAGCTACTTATTGAACATCAGAAGTTTACTAAACAATGTGTGAATATTTTAATTTGAAAATAAATACTGCACTGGAAACCCAATCATAAACGCTGCAGCAATAACCTCCACCACGAGATGGGAGGAGATCCTGCACATACTGCAAGTGCCTGATTGCCTGCATGGACATGCAGCTGCAAGCTACATCCATCAGGCAGAGCCTATCGACAGTTAATAAGATAAAGTAAATGGGTAAAGGATCGTCAACTCGGCCTGCTCAGAACCATTAACTCTGCCTGATCAGAACTATTAACTCTGCCTGATCAGAACTATTAACTCGGCCTGATCAGAACCATTAACTCAGCCTGATCAGAACTATTAACTCAGCCTGATCAGAACTATTAACTCGGAACTGGGTATACCCAAAATTTAAAGTATATAGCCAGACAACCTTCCATTTCATCACTGTCTCCCAACTACACAATCCCAAGTATTGCCACCCACCTATATAACCCCAGCCCTGGCCCACCTATATAACCCCAGCCCTGGCCCACCTATATAACCCTAGCCCTGGCCCACCTATATAACCCCAGCCCTGGCCCAGTATTGCCACCCACCTATATAACCCCAGCCCTGGCCCACCTATATAACCCTAGCCATGGCCCACCTATATAACCCCAGCCCTGGCCCAGCATTGCCACCCACCTATATAACCCCAGCCCTGGCCCACCTATATAACCCCAGCCCTGGCCCATCTATATAACCCCAGCCCTGGCCCACCTATATAACCCCAGCCCTGGCCCACCTATATAACCCCAGCCCTGGCCTAGCATTGCCTCACTCCTAGACACAAAAGTTGTGCACTGGCAGATGTGTAAGTTGAGCGAACAACACACACATACCACACACACATACTCACATTGTTTTTGATTGCTATATGTGATAGCATTGTGTAAAGGGGCCCATTGTACAGGGTCATCAAACAAGACTTACTTGTATCAAAGACACAAATTACATACAGAATGGAACTTGTAACTCATTTCCGATCTCAAGGAAGGAAACCTTGAAGGCAGAGGATATGCTTCAATAGAAAAGGGGAAAAATATGACTCGAAACGCTGTTTAGTTATACCATGTTCAAATAACCCCTTCTTCTCCTGCCATAGGGGGTGGCAGTAGCACTCCTTATATCGGCTTTAACCCCTTGTTTCAAAAAGGGGCGGTGTCAAACACACAAGAACACCAAACACACAAGAACAAAGTCTATATCACGACAAAATCTCTCATGACAGTTTCTAAGTATCCTTAACTCTTAGAACCCGAGTGGCCGATTTTTCGGCCCCCCCCCTTTTTTCCCTCTCATTTTTTAAATTAAAAAAAAGAAGAAATTTTTGGCATTATAATCAACTTTAAACTTTTTAGTAATTTTTTCCTCCAGGACCACAGGGTGGCAGGCACGCACATATTAGGGAGCATAGGGTTCTAAGGGTTAAACCTAATGTCATTGAAAGCACTTCCAGCGTGCCTTGAATCCTCCGCTGCTAATGCGGTAAATCTTCAGTGATACAGAAACATACAAACATCAACAGAAACCACTAAAAGCCGTGAAATTTGTCCTCAGGGACCTAGCCTATCTCTTTTACCTCCTCCTTCCCCTAACACATCACTCGTGCTCAACCATTGCAACTTTACTACCACAGGACTTAAATTATGCAATGCATTGCAGCAACTAAGCTGGTTCTCGATTCAGAAAGGGGGGGAAAGAAGGGGGGGAAAGAAGGGGGGGAAAAAACTGAAATCGGTAAAAGATCATTAATACAATAAACACATTTGTGCATGACAATGATTATATAGCAGCTGCATGTTTTCCACAAGATGAAAAGCATTTTCAAACTCAATAGAAGTCGGAAGCATATTTATTGAGACAATAGCACAGACTTTCAATCCCTACTGAAGTCTAACCCCTACTGAAGTCTAACCCCTACTGAGGTCTAACCCCCCACTGAGGTCTAACCCCCCACTGAGGTCTAACCCCCCACTGAGGTCTAACCCCCCACTGAGGTCTAACCCCCCACTGAGGTCTAACCCCCCCACTGAGGTCTAACCCCCCCACCCACCCCCCCACTGAGGTCTAACCCCCTACTGAAGTCTAACCCCTACTGAAGTCTAACCCCTACTGAGGTCTAACCCCCCACTGAGGTCTAACCCCCCACTGAGGTCTAACCCCCCACTGAGGTCTAACCCCCCACTGAGGTCTAACCCCCCACTGAGGTCTAACCCCCCACTGAGGTCTAACCCCCCCACTGAGGTCTAACCCCCCACTGAGTTCTAACCCCCCACTGAGTTCTAACCCCCACTGAGGTCTAACCCCTACTGAGGTCTAACCCCCCACTGAGGTCTAACCCCCCACTGAGGTCTAACCCCCCACTGAGGTCTACCCCCCCCCACCCCCCCCCCCCCCCCCCCACTGAGGTCTAACCCCCCACTGAGGTCTAACCCCCACTGAGGTCTAACCCCCACTGAGGTCTAACCCCCCACTGAGGTCTAACCCCCCACTGAGGTCTAACCCCCCCACTGAGGTCTAACCCCCCCCCACTGAGGTCTAACCCCCCCACTGAGGTCTAACCCCCCCACCCCCACTGAGGTCTAACCCCCCACTGAGGTCTAACCCCCACTGAGGTCTAACCCCCCACTGAGGTCTAACCCCCCCCCCCACTGAGGTCTAACCCGTACTGAGGTCTAACCCCCCCCCTGAGGTCTAACCCCCCACTGAGGTCTAACCCCCCCACTGAGGTCTAACCCCCTACTGAGGTCTAATCCCACCTGAGGTCTAACCTCTACTGAGGTCTTCTAACCCCCCACTGAGGTCTAACCCCCTACTGAGGTCTAACCCCCTACTGAGGTCTAACCCCCTACTGAGGTCTAACCCCCTACTGAGGTCTAACCCCTACTGAGGTCTAAGGTCTAACCCCCACTGAGGTCTAACCCCCACTGAGGTCTAACCCCCCACTGAGGTCTAACCCCTACTGAGGTTTAACCCCTACTGAGGTCTAACTGCTTCTGATGCAAGATCTGTGTATATATATATATATATAGCACATGTATGAATACATAGGCATGTGTGTATAGTTTAGTAGTAAACATGGTCAAGAATACCACCTGGAGTTATTCTAGGAAGCTGCTTGACAATTAAAAAAATATCTTCTCAATAATCTTCTCAATAATCAACCAGATGCTCTAGTCTTCATCAGGAATAGTGAGACTAAATGCTCTAGCCTTCATCAGGAATAGAGATGAAGGTGGCTAGAGCATCTAGTCGAAACTTCGAGAGAGTAAATTCTTTGATTATTGAGAAGATTATTAAAGAAAAAATCTTAAAAACAGAAATTTTGACCTGTCAAAAAATATGTAATAATAATACTAATACTAATACTAATAAATAATAATAATACTAATAATAACAAGAACACCATTGACAGGGTTTCATTTAGAAAATTGTCCAAGGGGAGGCAACTGGAGGAATCTGGATATTAAGGGAGGGCGCATGATGTCAAGCACTTATCAACATCAATAAGAATTTTAATAATACAATTTCCAAGGGGGGGGGGGGGTAAAAAGGTTCCAAGGGGGGGGGCAGCAGCCCCCCCCCCCCCGCCCCCCTAAATGAAACCATGATTGACCACACACACATTTATAGGTCCCTTTATATAATGATAATATCAATAGGTAAAGGGTCATTTAAGTGTTTGCAGTCTACATCGGCATGCTACATCGGTGAGGTCTTACTTCATTACAAGTCAATCATCCAGTAGACAATATTCAAATCTGTTCTGTCCTTTCAGGAGATGCATAATTGTGTACCCATTAACTCCCGTACTACACAGGAGGTAATAACAAGAGCCCCCTCCATCCCCCTTACCAGCACGACACCCTCATTAGGTAAACTCTCACTGCACTCTCAGTTGACATGGTCACAGATACAATAACTTCCTTGATAATCAACTTAAATATGTTCATGAGTGAGTGAGCAAATTTAAGGGAGGCTTTTACCTTTTTTTTAATGATTTAAAAAAAAATTTTTTATTGCTCTATTCTATACCTTGATGCATGTAGTTGTTATGTTTCAAGTTTCAGAGTATTTCAATGCTCCATTATGAAGTTATGCACCTTTTTGTGCATTCTATTTCACATTATCAAGCTATATACAAAATACCGTTTGAATCTTGAAGACGGCGCTCCTGCCAAAGGTAAGCGTATCTCCCTAACCGTTAATGATAGAAGTCTGGAAAAGGACTCTAAATGAAGCTCTCAGTAAGCTTCCAATTACCATAGTTACCACGCAGCCCTGTGCTGTCATCACATGATCTGCGCATCCCGTCAGGCAACCGTCATCATTTCGATTTTTACCAAAAAAATACCCCCCAAAAACACACCCACTTTTCATTGCTTCTCCTGAAAATCACTGTTTCCGAATCTGGAAATATTCTAACTTGCTCATTTTTTAATGTATACAAGATTTTAATATATCATTTGAAAGCCCTTTCCCTGCTCTAAAAAGTGAATGATTAAAACATGTTTAAGTCCATCCATGGTGATGGTATGCATATGGATATACATACCATGTTTAGAACTTCAGGTTGACCTCTCTTAAAATTCAGTTGTTGTGCTAATGATATTTTTAGCCATTCACTTTTCACTTCTATGATCACTCTAAGCACTTCCTAAGTGGGAAGTGGTTAGGACTAAGTGGCCATGAGTTAGAATATTTGCCCCTGATACTGAGGTGGGATCCATAACTTCACCTAGGTAGTAGATATGCAAAATCTGAGCATATCAAAAGAAAGCACATTCAATACACTGCATCTTGATAAAATTTAACCTGCATTGAGAAATAAATAAAAAAGTTATGACAAGTTGTGTCGACCACCCCAGAAATGGTAAAAGCCTCCCTTAAGCTGATTATCGAGAAAGTCGTTGATCTGCTATGACTGTCCTCGTGCCTGCATAGACCCTTCGTAACCAAGACTGATGTCCAGGGACGAACTACATTGTGGATAACTGAAGAGGTCCATAACCCATGAATTTAAAGTCTTTAGCCATGAATTTAATCAAGGCCACACGAGCTGAAGGTGTCTACTAGGTGTTGATAGCACTAGTTATCCACCTCAAGATCTACAAGAAGTGGTCGAGAAGTTACCTACAAAGCTTAGCCGGTTATTATCTAGTAGACAATGCAACAAAAGTCAGAAGCTTCTTGTGAGTTTCCTTTCCTCGATATACCTACACACCTACCTCTTGTGCTGGCCCCTAACTAGAACAAGTGCAGAGATTATAAGGCACAGAACTTAAGTGAGCTTGGAGGAGGCTCTGCACAAACAAGTAGGGTTTCAACTGCTTATCTCAGATACTCTTAATAACTAGAGAGGATAGCCTCCATGGGAACACAGGGCAGTATGTATTATCATTGTTGCAGCCCTTCAGGGGATAACTGGGGTCCACTAAGGTTCTAATGTACTGTGAACTCTGGTTGCAATATTTAGCTCACAAAATGTTGCTAAGTGCTCCTCTCGTTATCGTTGCAAACTGTCTTTGTTAGGCGTCTTACGGTTTCTCCTTGTGAATAGCTGGGCTTGATGTCATTGAAAACAAGTAGGTATGCGCTATTCACATTAGCTTCATCGTCAAGGCAACGTATTTCAAAAAAACACGAGACTAAGCATTTTACTAGCTTGACCACGCCTATTATTAGTCACAATTATCAATGTAGTTGTCCCCAGTTTCCAGACAAGCTCTCTGCCGTTTATTTGGAACACTCTTCTAACCCTTTACCCAGTCTTCTAATATCCCCACAAGCTTCTTGCTGCTTATTAGGACGACATTTCAAGCCCTTTCCCCAGTCTTCTAATACCGCGGGTAACTCCTCCACGGCCTATGAACTTCCAAAACTCTTTCAGTCATACCCAACGATTGTACTCGTGGCTCGTGATGGATGCCAATAGCGAGCTTGTTGCAAGAATTGTTCTCGTCTTTGTTAGGAATTCTTCAGGTATTTTTCTGTGAAGTGCTGATATTGATGTCGTTGAAGAAAGCACCAATTATATGCATGCGTATTAGCTACATAACCTAGGCAACAAATTTCAACAAAACCTGGAGGCAAGAATTACACTAGTTGTGAGCATGTCTATTATTAGCTTCAGTTGTCTCTACTTGTTGGTAATATCCCCACGAGCTTCTTGCTGCTTATTTGGAACACACTTCTAACCCTTCACCCCATCTTCTAATACCGCAGGTAACTCCTCCATGGCTATGAAGTTCCAAAACACTTCCAGACGCAGCAAACAACTGGACTTACAGAGCCTGGCACAGGGATTGTTCTCATCTTCGGCTGAATGGAGCTGTTCATTACGAAGAATGTCCAAGAAGCATCCCTGTACATGAGCATCCTTCGAAGAGTAAAGCCAGTATGCTCGAGAGGCCATCACTAACTCCTTCTCGAGAGACGTGCTTATTCGTAACCCTGCCTCGCGAGATATAGTCTTGCATAGTCTGGTTCAAGAGATCGGCTCCTTCTTAAGACTACATAACTCGCAAGACGTGGTCGTCAGTTCTCCATCTATATAAAGCATTTGTTGACACTTTCAGTGAGTGTGCACTATTTAAAATTAGTGTTTAGTAGGCCACTATTTTAAGCGCATGATTTCTTGCAGGGTGTGGTCAGAAGCAGGACACTAAAACACCCGAAGGGGAAGATATATGCGTTAATGGACCAACAAGGCAGTGATAAAGGCGGGTCTAATCACACATATCATGAATATATTCATGAGGTACAATTGATCACAACCTGGAGAGGTTTATCTTCCATTAGTAACATTTCATCACATAAGCCATGAAAACCCTACACCCCCCCCCCCCCCTTCCCAAACACAGCTTCCCTCAAACCAAAACTACGAATGATGCAGACCCCTGAATTCCCCTCATATTATAATTGGGACCCATTGATGAGTAACTGATATTGGTTTAATAATCGCATCTACAATGAAAAAATGGGGAAAAAGTAAGTACACAGATTGACTCAGTAAACAACAAGAACAAACCAAGGGCCAACATGAGGCTCACACCATCCACAAACAAGATGGTCGGTCACCTTCTAACTGTTGCTGGAATAGACAGGGGAATGGCCGCTGACCCTCCAGGAAATGCATGTGTGCACAGGAATGTTCTATGGGGACATCAAAAAACCTCCACCCTTCACTTCCACCAGGAGTAGAGCCTGATAAGAGCCTCTAATCATGGTCACCTTGTAACAAGTCTTAGGTGTAAACATGGCAGCCTCTAATCATGGTCACCTTGTAACAAGTCTTAGGTGTAACCATGGCAATTGACCTGATAAGAGCCTCTAATCATGGTCACTTTGTAACAAGTCCTAGGTGTAACCAAGGCAACATAACAACTGCGACCCTAAACCCTGGTCTCCAACATCCCTGCCATACACCGAAAACAAGCATCCTTCCCCAAAACCCAAATCCCCCCCCCCCCCCCCCCCCCCCCCCCCCGCACACACACACAAAAAAACACCTCAACTACATATTTAGGCTGGAGAGCCAAGAGCTGAAGATAGATATCACCTTATTTGGAAAAGCTGGCAGTCTGCACATAAGTGGCTAAGCATGTGGTGGTCTTGTTAATTGGCTCGAGTCAAGCACTTAATTAATGGAAAACATTTCTATAGTGCACTTTGGGGGGGGGGGGGGGGGGGGGGGGGGTTTGCAGTGGTAAACAACCAGTTAGCTCCATGCCCCCGCACCCCACCCCCAAAATCATCATGAATGGATCTTTGCCAACATAGCGATCTATAGCATGCTCTACCGCTGACCTGACAGTGTACTAAAATTCAAAGACTATGCCAGAGCTGGTTATTTACTCGCCTGTGAGAAATGTTACTCTACTGAATGCAATGTTACCAACCACGAAATTACTGGAGCCCCAAGCTACAAACTGACTACAACTGTAATTCAAATTCTGGACCCCTCCAACAACAACAAAACTGTGCACCCACATATACATGCTTCTCATGAATAATTCATTATTCAATCTGCTATGAAATCGCCCCCTTCTCTCCCTGGATAAAGCTGTATCATGTGAGCACAAGAATAAGAGAATCTTCCACCAACAGCAGTTGTCTGCTCTACTAACACAGCAGTTGTCCCCTCTACTAGCACAGCAGTTGTCCCCTCTACTAGCACAGCAGTTGTCTCCTCTACTAGCACAGCAGTTGTCCCCTCTACTAGCACAGCAGTTGTCCCCTCTACTAGCACAGCAGTTGTCCCCTCTACTAGCACAGCAGTTGTCTCCTCTACTAGCACAGCAGTTGTCTGCTCTACTAGCACAGCAGTTGTCCCCTCTACTAGCACAGCAGTTGTCCCCTCTACTAGCACAGCAGTTGTCCCCTCTACTACACAACACACATAAACTTTTGGCTCTGCCAACACAGTGACGACTAGCTAGAGTTAATGGCCACCGGGAAGTGCCTTTGCACTCACTAGAGGAGGGTTTGAAGAGTCTTGAGCTTTAGGCAAGCCACCCCCACAACCATGAGCTGTGAAATATGCTCCGTCAGTTCATGGAGTTGAAGGATAAACACACAGAATAATTTTAACTGGCACTCAATACGAACTTGGCACAAACCTTTTTGGGGGTATTTTAATATATATATATATATATACACAGTAGTAGTAATAGAAAAGTACTGGGATGGCTAGTCCTACTATAGTTTCATGTGAATGCAATCATCAGGGACAATTCCCTGATGATTGCATTCACATGAAACTATAGTAGGACTAACCATCCCAGTACTTTTCTATTACTACTATTCAATAGCATGAAACTATAGTAGGACTAACCATCCCAGTACTTTTCTATTACTACTATTCAATAGCTCTGCTTTAACACAGCATCGAGCACAATTTGTAGCCTTCATCAGCTAACTACCTTCTAAGTATATATACAGTGCACAGAAAATATTTGTATAGAGTAGACCTTTGCATATCCAAACTCTATGGCACCAACCCTTTTGGATATGAAATTTCTGGATTTGTGAAGCATATAGAGGATTGTGTTCTATGAAATGAGTTTATAGGAGCTGTTTTAAGTTAGGTTACTCTAGTCTTACACGGCAATGTTGTTCTATGAATTGAGCATTAGCTGATTGCTGCCTCGCCAGAGCTTACTTCAGCACAGTGCACACCATTCTCTAGTAGTGCACTTGAATTAATGAGGGCTATAAGAAGTCGGATGTGAGGACATTATGTCAGCTAGACACACTATATTACAGTATATAATATTATATCTTATATACATTATATAATACATTATATAATGCAGTATATATTATTATATAATACAGTATATATTATAATATAATGCAGTATATATTATAATACAATGCAGTATATATTATAATATAATACAGTATATATTATAATATAATGCAGTATGTATTATAATATATACTATAATACTAACAGTATATATAATATTATATACAGTATATAACACAGTGTATATATAATATATATATACTGCATACACATCAGTATATAATATAGAATAGCACAGTATATATGTATTTATATTATATGCTTAATGCCACATGAGAACACAATGAGCTGCAGGGGAACATTATTGTTTGACAGTAGCGAACATACTGGAGTAGTACGACTCACAATGCAAACACGCCCACAACTAGCTGCTCACACGCTAGCCGAGGAGGAGGAGGAGCCAGCACAAAGCAGCTCAACCACATAAGGAAATGTGAGAAGCAGTTTGGGGAGGGAGCCTGGACCAGCGGGAGCAAAGGCTGGAGAGAAATGTGAGAAGCAGTTTGGGGAGGGAGCCTGGACCAGCGGGAGCAAAGGCTGGAGAGAAATGTGAGAAGCAGTTTGGGGAGGGAGCCTGGACCAGCGGGAGCAAAGGCTGAGAGAAATGTGAGAAGCAGTTTGGGGAGGGAGCCTGGACCAGCGGGAGCAAAGGCTGAGAGAAATGTGAGAAGCAGTTTGGGGAGGGAGCCTGGACCAGCGGGAGCAAAGGCTGGAGAGAAAAGGCCGGAGAGAAACGTGAGAAGCAGTTTGGGGAGGGAGCCTGGACCAGCGGGAGCAAAGGCTGAGAGAAATGTGAGAAGCAGTTGGGGGAGGGAGCCTGGACCAGCGGGAGCAAAGGCTGGAGAGAAACGTGAGAAGCTGTTTGGGGAGGGAGCCTGGACCAGCGGGAGCAAAGGCTGGAGAGAAATGTGAGAAGCAGTTTGGGGAGGGAGCCTGGACCAGCGGGAGCAAAGGCTGGAGAGAAATGTGAGAAGCAGTTTGGGGAGGGAGCCTGGACCAGCGGGAGCAAAGGCTGTCTCGATGAAAGAGAGAGAGGGGCCACACATGATCACCAACAACAAGGGGAGAGTTCAAAGTCCTGCAAAGCAAGCTACACATGCCTAGACAGTGAACAGACAAGGAGAGTCAAGAACACCTCGAGCAGCAGCAACATCGTGAGAACACCTCGAGCAACTGCAACATCGTGAGAACACCTCGAGCAGCTGCAACATCGTGAGGCTGAAGAACACCTCGAGCAACTGCAACATCGTGAGGTTGAAGAACATCTGAGAAACTGCAACATCATGAGGCTGAAGAACACCTGAGCAATTGCAAATCGTGAGGCTGAAGAACACCTTGAGCAGCTGCAACATCGTGAGGCTAAGCCAGATACTTGTGGGCCAGCAGTATGGTGCATAGCTAGATACTTGTGGGCCAGCAGTGTGGTGCATAGCTAGATACTTGTGTGCCAGCAGTGTGGTGCATAGCTAGATACTTGTGAGCCAGCAGTGTGGTGCATAGCTAGATACTTGTGGGCCAGCAGTGTGGTGCATAGCTAGATACTTGTGTGCCAGCAGTGTGGTGCTTAGCTAGATACTTGTGTGCCAGCAGTGTGGTGCATAGCTAGATTACTTGTGGGCCAGCAGTGTGGTGCATAGCTAGATACTTGTGTGCCAGCAGTGTGGTGCATAGCTAGATACTTGTGTGCCAGCAGTGTGTGGTACTTAGCTAGATACTTGTGTGCCAGCAGTGTGGTGCATAGCTAGATACTTGTGGGCCAGCAGTGTGGTGCGCATAGCTCGATACTTGTGGGCCAGCAGTGTGGTGCATAGCTAGATACTTGTGGGGCCAGCAGTGTGGTGCATAGCTAGATACTTGTGGGCCAGCAGTGTGGTGTTTAGTCAGATATGTAGCATAGCCACTTCCCTCTCCATGCTACCAGGGTAAGGCCTTTGGGTCGAAACCGAAAATAAAAGAGTGCCACTACCTAATTTACACACGCTTCAAGTTAACAATCAAATTAACATAAAAAATGAAAAGAAAAATATCTGCAGTGTGAGTAAAAGCAAGTCTGTCTACTGCACCAGGTCCACGGCAATAAATCCTAACACTGAGGGGGGGTAAAGGAAAACCGAAAATAAATAATTATAAATCCCCCCCCCCCCCCCCGTATAGTTATGCTTTGGGTCCTAAGAGGGGGTGGTGTGGGAGATTCATTTGTTGCTGGCATAGCACGTTCCAACAGAAGAGCAATCAACCTCCTTGATGCATGCAGGTACGGGGGCACCTTGATGCAGGCAGGTACGGGGGCACCTTGATGCATGCAGGTACGGGGGCACCTTGATGCATGCAGGTACGGGGGCACCTTGATGCATGCAGGTACGGGGGAACCTTGATGCATGCAGGTACGGGGGCACCTTGATGCAGGCAGGTACGGGGTAACCTTGATGCATGCAGGTACGGGGGAACCTTGATGCATGCAGGTACGGGGGAACCTTGATGCAGGCAGGTACGGGGGAACCTTGATGCAGGCAGGTACGGGGGAACCTTGATGCATGCAGGTACGGGGTAACCTTGATGCATGCAGGTACGGGGGAACCTTGATGCATGCAGGTACGGGGGAACCTTGATGCATGCAGGTACGGGAGAACCTTGCATGCAGGTACGGGGGAACCTTGATGCATGCAGGTACGGGGGAATCTTGATGCATGCAGGTACGGGGGAACCTTGATGCATGCAGGTACGGGGGAACCTTGATGCAGCAGGTAAGGAGGAACCTTGATGCATGCAGGTACGGGGGAACCTTGATGCAGGCAGGTACGGGGGAACCTTGATGCAGGCAGGTACGGGGGAACCTTGATGCATGCAGGTACGGGGGAACCTTGATGTAACCGATTGCATTTTTGAAAGCGACCACAACAATCATCTGAAAGCGACCACAGGCAGCTTTAATAAACTGCTACAAATCTGTAGCTAAACGAGAAATGGGAACCTTTTAAAAAACTACCGTAAAATCTGGCTCGGGGTGATTAGCGGCTATCAATTGTTAGGCGCTGCTTATGCTCTCTTTCTAAATCGTCTTTGGCGGCACACAGTATCTCCACGCTGCGCCTATCTCCAAAGCATATCATCGGCTCTGCATGTGTGTACTAGAGGCTGCCTTTGAAGAACACGTGCGAGACTAACTACTGCTCGTAATGGTGATTTATCCAGGGGGTGGCAGAGGAAAGTTCGAGAGATAATATGTTACAACTCGTGGTTGACACGGTGCCCTGAAGCTATGTCTTACGGTTCCCTTCCCTTGTCTGGCTCGCGTAATAGCTCCTCCTTTTCCTGCCACGCCAAAAAAATAATGCACAGTGTCCTCGTTATTTAGGTAGAAGAATGAAGGGTGTTCGTTATTTAGAAGGAATTCTGCAAGCGCTATTTACTGTTTGGTGTGCTGGGCTTGTCAAAGATCTGGACATGCAATGGTTGTATACAACCATGTCTAATAGCATATTTATTATCATTATTATTATTATTATTATTATTATTATTATTATTATTATTATTATTATTATTATTATTTTATTACTATTAATGAATGTTATTATTACTATTGTCATTACTATTATTATAATCTTTATCTTATTATTATTGTTGTTGTTGTTATTATTATTACTATTATTATACTATTCATAGTTATTCATAGTGTATCTTGTACTTATTGGACACTAAAATTGTAGGCATGGATATAACTATACTGCATGCACCCGGGAGGAAGGAGGGAGGGGGGTGGAGGAGGGGAGGGGAGGGGGGAGGGAGGGGAGGAGGAGGGGAGGAGGAGGGGAGGAGGAGGGGAGGAGGAGGGGAGGAGGAGGGGAGGAGGAGGGGAGGAGGAGGGGAGGAGGGGAGGAGGGGAGGGGAAGAGGGGAGGAGGAGGGGAGGAGGGGAGGAGGAGGGGAGGAGGAGGGGAGGAGGAGGGGAGGAGGAGGGGAGGAGGAGGGGAGGAGGAGGGGAGGAGGAGGGGAGGGAGGAGGGGAGGGAGGGGAGGGAGGAGGAGGAGGGGAGGGAGGAGGAGGAGGAGGGGAGGAGGAGGAGGGGAGGAGGAGGGGAGGAGGAGGGGAGGAGGAGGGGAGGAGGGGAGGAGGGGAGGAGGGGAGGAGGAGGGGAGGAGGGGAGGAGGAGGGGAGGAGGAGGGGAGGAGGAGGGGAGGAGGAGGGGAGGAGGAGGGGAGGAGGAGGGGAGGAGGAGGGGAGGAGGAGGGGAGGAGGAGGGGAGGAGGGGAGGAGGAGGGGAGGAGGAGGGGAGGAGGAGGGGAGGAGGAGGGGAGGAGGAGGGGAGGAGGAGGGGAGGAGGAGGGGAGGAGGAGGGGAGGGAGGAGGGGAGGGAGGGGAGGGAGGAGGAGGAGGGGAGGGAGGAGGAGGAGGGGAGGGAGGAGGAGGGGAGGAGGAGGGGAGGAGGAGGGGAGGAGGAGGAGGAGGGGAGGAGGAGGGGAGGAGGAGGGGAGGAGGGGAGGAGGAGGGGAGGAGGGGAGGAGGAGGGGAGGAGGGGAGGAGGAGGGGAGGAGGGGAGGAGGAGGGGAGGAGGGGAGGAGGGGAGGAGGAAGGGAGGAGGAGGAGGAGGGGAGGAGGAAGGGAGGAGGAGGAGGGGAGGAGGGGAGGAGGAGGGGAGGAGGGGAGGAGGGGAGGAGGAAGAGGGGAGGAGGGGGAGAGAAGGTAATCCATCAGATTCCATGAAGGTGCCAGATGCCATGCATTCCAAAATCAATCTGAGGTTGACAGGAACATCTGAAACATTGTGTGCGGGTCAATGGCTCCCCACTAATGATGATGTGTGAAAAAACTAATGGATCACGGAACTTGCACATGCTCACACATCATTAGTGAACAATGACATCATTAGCTTCAACACATGCATTAGTGGCGCTAAACCACAGAGAGCGTTCAACTGATCCATGTTAACTTCAGAGTGGGTTAGTGCCTGCATGCGAGTGCCATCAATGACCTATGGTTGCTAGGGACAATGTGCACGCCTAGATTGTTGGTTGAAGGAGTGAAAGATATGGTTGCTAGGGACAATGTGCATGCCTAGATTGTTGGTTGAAGGAGTGAAAGATATGGTTGCTAGGGACAATGTTGCACGCCTAGATTGTTGAAGGAGTGAAATATATGGTTGCTAAGGACAATGTGCATGCCTAGATTGTTGGTTGAAGGAGTGAAAGATATGGTTGCTAGGGACAATGTGCACGCCTAGATTGTTGGTTGAAGAAGTGAAAGAGACTTGACTCATATTTTGGACACTTTCAGCGGAGTTGGTCCCAGTGTTGAAGGGTCATACCTGTTCCACAACTGCACACACCACTTCCCTGCCAGCCTGTTGGAGAGCAGGCTACTGGTCATGTCAAAATGAGTACGATTAGAAATGTGAAGCAGAACGTCACTGGCACCGGCTCCAAGGAAGTTTTAGCACAGAAGCAGAATTTTTGTACGACTCCAATTGCTTTGTTACTCTTCTGTTGCAAGGCAGCAACAGCACGTAGCTGAGAGAAGCCTTAAAGCCATGCCAAAGACACCTCACTGTTAAGACAGAAGAAACAAAGGAACGTCATCTCCAGCTACACGCATGAAGTTAGCTAGCTACAAGGATGGGTATATATATCTCCTCACTCAAGCTGTTTTCACCAATTAAATGCCAACCGTGTAAAATAGGATTACAAACCACAGGCAGTTAATAAAGCATGGCAATCAGGGCAATTTCCTTGCCCAGTTATCTGCCCAAGATGCCCAGCTGCCAAGTGGAGAGGAGGGAGGGGAGTCTGAAGCAGTCCCAAGTTAGCAAGCTACTGTTCTGGTACATCTTTCATCCTTCCTCTACGATGGTTCAAGTTTAGGAAGCTTATGACTTCAATGACCTTGTCTTTAATCAACTTGGAATTTGCTATCTCGACATTTCAACTAGATGCCAAGAAAGAAACGATCACTCCTAATGAAGGCTAGAACAGTTACGTCGCAAGAGTGAATCTCAAGTTGATTATTGGGACTGTCATTGCAATGTTGCCACATGTATATCAACTGGGCTGTAACTAGTGCACATCAAGTCTTATGGAATTCTTCACCATAGAAGCCACCTATCACCCTGTTACTCATCCACGTACTTCAGCTACAGGTCCAAACTCTAGTATACACTTTCTAGTCGACTCTGATGATTGGACAAGGCAGGAGCGCCCTGAGATCCCCCCCCCCCATGAGGTCAACAAATGATTACAAGGCTATATTATGGTTATTCTGTTTGCATACAGTACGTCTAAAAAAAGTCCACTGTAGAGAACCGAGGTCCTTCCATATCAATACGCATTAGTCTGCCACGATTAACGTCATTGAGTCTAGATCAAAGACGATCTTTGATAAGCTTCATTAGCCAGAAGGAACGCTCAGCGGCAGCCGTCACAACTGGGAGAGAAGGCATGATGTTGAGAAGTTTGAGGTTTTCAGGAAATACTATCTCATCATATCCACCCGAGGACTCCATCTCTACTATGCAGAAAATGTCTCCCCCCAAAAAACAAAAACAAAAAAACCACCCAGTATGAAACTGAATCCTTGGGAGGGCAACCAGCCCACCACAAACGGAACTTCAGCAATGGCTAGAGCAGCTGTTTCAGGCCTAACCACATGATTAACCAATATGGTTCTATTGGCCTCTTCTAGAGGTTTGGGTAGTGCAAGGGCTGGCATGGTGTATATAGTAGTAGAGTACTGAGTAAGCAATTAATATCCTGACCAGAATGAGTAAAAGTCGTTAATTAAGACTAGCATAGTTAATGAAGACACAAATGAAAGCTTTACCACAAGCCAGCTACACTCTTGCTCTGGAATCAAAATTACCCCCCTCCCCCCCCGGACCCCAAAGTACATCTACAATGTACATTCGCTCAGCCTCCATGGGTACTATCCTTTCGCCTCTAAAGGCATGGGACCTGTGTGATTCTAATTGAGGCACACCCCAAACACCCATGTCATTTGCGTTCACCTACCAAGTTGGAGCTTAGCTCGAGGAAGAGTTTGCTGGTCGTTTCCACGTCCATCCAGTGCCTCCACTCTAGGTAATGGCCATTGCCTTCAAGCATCAAAGCATGCACATGGACTGCAGTGTTCTCCTCAGGATTTTTGGAAGGGATATTGGCATGTCACTGGTCGAGTAGCAGACTAATAAACCATGACAGTCCGAGTTTTTTTGGTCTTGTATTCATTACAGTGTTTACAGGTTGCAGGAGGTGCACTGCACTAGATTGTTGCTTGTAAAAGAGCTGTGAATCAGTAGAGTATCATGCAACAAGCAGTACATAATACGATAGACATACGTATTCTACAAATTATACTGAAGCCTGAATGCTCATATTATAATAGTGAATATAATTATCTTGAAATATTTCATGGATGATGTAACTGTTGTGTACTGTTTACAACGATGATTCTGGGGAAGAAATGGTTCCATAAACACCAAGAGAGAGGAGAAAGGAGACTCTTTAGGAGGAAAGTGAGGCTAAGCTACAATCTCTCCTCCTAGGCACTGCACCCTCGCCCCAAATCCAAGTCAGCCTACCGTGATGTACTCATTCTTCGCAAGCCTCGCTGAGCTCTGCCTTGTTAAAGTCGTGCGAGGCAAGCTGATCCATGCCCCTCAGGCAATGGCAACCTTACTATACTAGGCCTATGATTATGTTATCAGCAGAGCAAACCCACCACACCTTACCCATCCTCCAACTCTAACATCCCGGGAAAGTTCAACTTCCATTATTTTTCTAAATCAATGCAAGCCTTCTGTGCTTGTTTGAGGTCTGCCAGGAACACCATCGTCTGGACTTCTAAACTTTGGTAGGTCTCACTCGCGAGACGGGAGCTACTGCGGAGCTAGAACCGCTGCAAATTTTCACCAACCACACCCACAACACGTGTAAATGAAATAGTTACGGCGATCCATTAATTGGTGACAGACGAGCATTACAAAAGAAAGCTGCAGAAAAAGTCTTGAGCAAAGTAGGTCATCAGTCGTAGCATTTTTAAAAAGTTTTTATAGTGAAGGTTGGACAGACCGAAGAAAAGCAATCTTGATTCCCCATCTGGCCTGCTCAGTCCATGGCTCATTTTAGGGCATTGGAATCCTCTAGCAACTGGAGCCAGTAGTACGGCCAAGTGAAGCTCTCAGCAGCAAAGATAGATGCCCATAGCAACCACAAAAAAGTGCATGCCCAAGCATGGCAGAGAAACCCGAATAGTCACACCTTCAATGCCAAAAATACAAATCCACTTTCTCTTCACATGGTTTCATTTAGGGGGGGGGGGGGGAGGGGGTAGGAACCCCCCCACCTTGGAAATTGTATTATTAAAATTCTTATTGATGCTGATAAGTGCTTGACATCATGCCCCCCTTTAATATCCAGATTCCTCCAGTTGCCCCCCCTTGGACAATTTTCTAAATGAAACCCTGCATGATAACGATCCTTCCCTAACTGGCCATTAAGCTTTCGGGAAAAGCACGAGCACACAGGCAGATAATAAATACGAGGGGAATTGTTGCACAGAGACATCACAACCCGTCACTTCATTAGCTCTAACCATTGACATTAAACAAGCTCACTTCATTAGAACAAGGTCACTTCATTAGCAGTTAGAGCTCTAACCATCGACACATTAAACAAGGTCACTTCATTAGCAGTTAGAGCTCTAACCATTGACACATTAAACAAGGTCACTTCATTAGCAGTTAGAGCTCTAACCATTGACACATTAAACAAGGTCACTTCATTAGCAGTTAGAGCTCTAACCATTGACACATTAAACAAGGTCACTTCATTAGCAATTAGAGCTCTAACCATTGACACATTAAACAATGTCACTTCATTAGCAGTTAGAGCTATAACTATCGACATTAAACAAGCTCACTTCATTAGCAGTTAGAGCTATAACCATTGACACATTAAACAAGGTCACTTCATTAGCAGTTAGAGCTATAACCATTGACACATTAAACAAGGTCACTTCATTAGCAGTTAGAGCTCTATACATCGACACATTAAACAAGCTCAGTAGATAGAGATACACAAGTCCTATATGCTCAACCCTGATTTCTATAATTACTTGACTCAAAATTACCCCCACCCCACCCACCCCGCTCCTCCCTCCCTCCTCCTCTCACACATCGCTCCACTCGCAAAAGAGAAGAGCTCATACTTGAATGAGGTACAGGCAACCCGCACCACGTCCAAGAACGTGTGTCGCTCAGAGGTTCCCTCCCTTAGCTACAAGAAAGGAGAACCGAGGAAGGCAGTCATCGCTGGACAGGCACAGAACCACACCTACCACCGCCCAAATCTTGTGGGACGAGACCTTAATGACAGAGCCAACAGCGAAGGGAACTCCTTACAAAGGATGTCACCACACACCCACCAGACATCCGAGGATCACCACTTCAACAGCGATGCAGGAGCAACATGTACCTGATGGCTGCATCTCAACAATCTCCCAAGAAATCATGCCCGTCGTCATCTGTCTGACAGGTCGCCATGCCTCTACACTGCAGCCACTGTGTGGTTTTATCATGGATGCACTAGCATTGTGGCATTCTAAGGAGTGGTGTGGTCTCAGACTTCCAATACAAACACTTCATTGTATGCAAACACTCACACACACAGTAGGCAACAACTCAGAAACATCACAGACCTGGAATTCTTCGTTACTATAAATACTCGTAGTCCAATAATCTGCGAAAATTTTAAAAAAGGAAGGAAAGGAAAGCATAGAAAGGTAAGGTGTGGTCACTAGCTATTGCTCGTGCACGCACGCCAGGGCAGGGGGAGCAGAGCAGAGAGCTGCATAGCAGTACTGAAAAATGTCTCTCCTAAGGTATTTGAAGTTCAGAGAAAGCAAACACAGCCTAGGTAGGTAGGTAGGTAGGTAGGTAGGTAGGTAGGTAGGTAGGTAGGTAGGTAGGTAGGTAGGTATGTAGGTAGGTAGGTAGGTAGGTAGGTAAGGTATGTAGGTATGTATGTAGGTAGGTAGGTAAGGTATGTAGGTAGGTAGGTAGGTAGGTATGTATGTATGTATGTAAGTAGGTGGGTAGGTAGGTAGGTATGTAGGTAGGTATGTAGGTATGTATGTAGGTATGTATGTAGGTAGGTAGGTAAGGTATGTAGGTATGTAGGTAGGTAGGTATGTATGTATGTAAGTAGGTGGGTAGGTAGGTAGGTATGTAGGTAGGTATGTAGGTATGTATGTAGGTATGTATGTAGGTAGGTAGGTAAGGTATGTAGGTAGGTATGTAGGTAGGTAGGTATGTAGGTAGGTATGTAGGTAGGTATGTAGGTAGGTATGTATGTAGGTAGGTAGGTAGGTAGGTAGGTAGGAGGTATGTAGGTAGGTATGTAGGTAGGTAGGTATGTAGGTATGAAGGTAGGTAGGTAGGTAGGTAGGTACATAGGTAGGTAGGTAGGTATGTAGGTAGGTATGTAGGTAGGTATGTAGGTAGGTAGGTATGTAGGTATGTATGTATGTAGGTGGGTAGGTAGGTAGGTAGGTATGTACAGTAGGTAGGTATGTATGTAGGTACATGTATGTAGGTAGGTATGTAGGTAGGTAAGGTATGTAGGTAGGTAGGTAGGTAGGTAGGTATGTAGGTAGGTAGGTATGTATGTAGGTAGGTAGGTAGGTAGGTAGGTATGTAAGTATGTAGGTAGGTATGTAGGTAGGTAGGTAGGTATGTAGGTAGGTAAGTAGGTAGGTATGTAGGTAGGTATGTATGTAGGTAGGTATGTAGGTAGGTAGGTAGGTAGGTAGGTAGGTATGTAGGTAGGTAGGTAGGTAGGTAGGTAGGTAGGTAGGTAGGTAGGTAGGTAGGTAGGTAGGTAGGTAGGTAGGTATGTATGTAGGTAGGTAGGTAGGTAGGTAGGTATGTAAGTATGTAGGTAGGTATGTAGGTAGGTAGGTAGGTATGTAGGTAGGTAAGTAGGTAGGTATGTAGGTAGGTATGTATGTAGGTAGGTATGTAGGTAGGTAGGTAGGTAGGTAGGTAGGTATGTAGGTAGGTAGGTAGGTAGGTAGGTAGGTAGGTAGGTAGGTAGGTAGGTAGGTAGGTAGGTAGGTAGGTAGGTACATGTAGGTAGGTATGTATGTAAGTATGTAGGTAGGTATGTACAGTAGGTAAGTAGGTAGGTAGGTACATGTAGGTAGGTGTCTCATAAAGAAGCCACCATCTCTTTTCACTGCTACTGGTGCATAGAGATCTCTTGGGTTAGTAAGCTTCTGCTGCTCCTCAGTAGTTCCCCACCACCTACTGCTCCCCGTAGAGCTGTTGTATAAACATGCTAGCCTCTTACAATCCGTGGCCTAACAAATAAAACAGAATAATAATCCTAGAGATTTGGGTCCTGGGAAAAAAATGTCATGAAATATTTCAAACATGAAGTGCAAAGTATTCCAGATTAGCACATTTTCTAACGTCTCTTGCTGTGTGCATGTTTTTATTTCACATTCACGAGCCACAACAAATTCGAACAGTCAATCAAGCGAAGCAGAACTGTTGTGAAGGCAAGCGCTGAAGCATTTGGCTACCTCTTGGGGGCACATACTTCCAACGTTCTTTAGATCACATGCAGTGCTATATGCACCCTCTTGCTGTGTGCCCGGATCAGGAATACTTGGTATCCAAGGATACCTTGGACCATTCCAGGAGGTGGCCATAGCACTAGTCCTATAATACTCTAGCTCTAGAGTACCTTAGCCCCGGAATACCTTTGCCTTGGAACAATCTTTGCCTTGGAACAATCTAGCCCTAGAATATACCTTAGCCCAACTAGGCCCAAGAACACCCTAGCCTCTGGGGGATATATCCAGGAGAGATTGTGGTTACACTGAAATGTGTATGGGTATACACACCTTATACAAGTGTAAACATCTCCGCTTTTAGTCGACAACACGACGCATACACACACACACTCACAAAACACACATACTCTACTAACTGTACTGTGTTATCTTACCTCTGCCACTATGCAACCAGTTCTCTCTCCTCCACAGACTGTGAAGCCAGTTCTCTCTCCTCTACTGATATGCATCCAGTTTTCCCTCCTCTACTAAGTATGTATGCAACCTGTTCTCTCTCTTCCACAGACTGTTCTCTCTCCTCTACTGATATGCATCCAGTTTTCCCTCCTCTACTAAGTTATGTATGCAACCTGTTCTCTCTCTCCTCCACTGGCTCACAAAACACACACAGAACACCCTCACTCACTCACACACACTCAGTCCACACACACACACACCATCTGCAATGATCTTCATCGCCGTCCGCTCGTCTAGTCGACCTTCACTGATGAAGTGCTTCTTGAGTACGTCTGTCCGTGGCTTTCCAGACCCGTCGTAGACTTGTTCGATAGTCAACCTATCCGACGGAGGGCAGGCCACGCCTGAAAGAGGAGAACACTTTAATTACAGGAGTAAACACTTGCTAATTAAAACCTAATCAGAACATGCCATGTGGAATACAGCATCCCCTTGAGGTACACAGGTTTGTAGAATTCTGGTGGGCATAAGACTTGTACTGGCAGTACGAGGCGGCTAGGGAGGGCGTGGCAAGGCTAGGGCTGGCAGTACGAGGTGGCTAGGGCAGTGTGTGGCAAGGCTAGGGCTGGCAGTGCGAGGTGCAGTGTGTGGTGAGGCATGCACTGGCAGTGTGTGGACAAGCCTTCTGCCATGCACTGCTGAACCAGAGGCAGTAGCCTTTTCAACTTCAGTTGTGAAAGGACATGGAGGTCCACAATAGAACCTCATACGAACCCCTCAGGGAAATGAGTGCTGTAACTCTGAAATGTCGATAACTCTGAAACTATTACGTCATAATGATGTCATGCATATTTAAACGTCGTCGCTAAAGTACTTGAGTATTAATATTTGTACATACATGTACATGTATCTATTACTCTGCAAGTATATCACAGCTGTTTCGACTGTTCCAGGACTCACCTCCCAATTAATGCCATACACTATACATACAGTACATGTGTTAAATTATAATTACTACACAATGCATGTCTCACTGTGTGCACTAATATTATACTCTACAACCAAGATCTAAAGAAACCATTCATGTGTGCTTGTTTAAGGAATCGTCTCTTCTTTGCTGCTGATGGATGCAGTTCACGCAGAAGTTCATCGGTGTTGTTTTAGCGTGCTGCTCTAGCCATGTCAGACAAGTGTCAAAAGCTTCTTAGCCTCAGTGAGTAATGGGACACTGGTTTGCTCTCCCTCTGCCTTTCGTCACCACTGACGATGCTTGAGCAGTGTCTACTATAACAGCAGTGCCTACTATAGCTGATGCTTGGGCAGTGTCTACTATAGCTGATGCTAGAGCAGTGCCTACTATAGCTGATGCTAGAGCAGTGTCTACTATAGCTGATGCTAGAGCAGTGTCTACTATAGCTGATGCTAGAGCAGTGTCTACTATAGCTGATGCTTGAGCAGTGCCTACTATAGCTGATGCTAGTGTCTACTATAGCTGATGCTAGAGCAGTGCCTACTATAGCTGATGCTAGTGTCTACTATAGCTGATGCTAGAGCAGTGCCTACTATAGCTGATGCTAGAGCAGTGCCTACTATAGCTGATGCTTGAGCAGTGTCTACTATAGCTGATGCTAGAGCAGTGCCTACTATAGCTGATGCTAGTGTCTACTATAGCTGATGCTAGAGCAGTGTCTACTATAGCTGATGCTAGAGCAGTGCCTACTATAGCTGATGCTTGAGCAGTGTCTACTATAGCTGATGCTAGAGCAGTGTCTACTATAGCTGATGCTAGAGCAGTGTCTACTATAGCTGATGCTAGAGCAGTGTCTACTATAGCTGATGCTTGAGCAGTGTCTACTATAGCTGATGCTTGAGCAGTGTCTACTATAGCTGATGCTAGAGCAGTGTCTACTATAGCTGATGCTAGAGCAGTGTCTACTATAGCTGATGCTAGAGCAGTGCCTACTATAGCTGATGCTAGAGCAGTGTCTACTATAGCTGATGCTAGAGCAGTGTCCACTATAGCTGATGCTAGAGCAGTGTCCACTATAGCTGATGCTTGAGCAGTGTCTACTATAGCTGATGCTAGAGCAGTGTCTACTATAGCTGATGCTAGAGCAGTGCCTACTATAGCTGATGCTTGAGCAGTGTCTACTATAGCTGATGCTAGAGCAGTGCCTACTATAGCTGATGCTAGAGCAGTGCCTACTATAGCTGATGCTAGAGCAGTGTCTACTATAGCTGATGCTTGAGCAGTGTCTACTATAGCTGATGCTAGAGCAGTGTCTACTATAGCTGATGCTAGAGCAGTGTCTACTATAGCTGATGCTAGAGCAGTGCCTACTATAGCTGATGCTTGAGCAGTGTCTACTATAGCTGATGCTAGGGCAGTGTCTACTATAGCTGATGCTAGAGCAGTGTCTACTATAGCTGATGCTAGAGCAGTGTCTACTATAGCTGATGCTAGAGCAGTGTCTACTATAGCTGATGCTAGAGCAGTGTCTACTATAGCTGATGCTTGAGCAGTGTCTACTATAGCTGATGCTTGGGCAGTGTCTACTATAGCTGATGCTAGAGCAGTGTCTACTATAGCTGATGCTAGAGTAGTGTCTACTATAGCTGATGCTAGAGCAGTGTCTACTATAGCTGATGCTAGAGCAGTGTCTACTATAGCTGATGCTAGAGCAGTGTCTACTATAGCTGATGCTAGTGTCTACTATAGCTGATGCTTGGGCAGTGTCTACTATAGCTGATGCTTGAGCAGTGTCTACTATAGCTGATGCTAGAGCAGTGTCTACTATAGCTGATGCTAGTGTCTACTATAGCTGATGCTAGAGCAGTGTCTACTATAGCTGATGCTAGAGCAGTGTCTACTATAGCTGATGCTTGGGCAGTGTCTACTATAGCTGATGCTAGAGCAGTGTCTACTATAGCTGATGCTTGGGCAGTGTCTACTATAGCTGATGCTAGAGCAGTGTCTACTATAGCTGATGCTAGTGTCTACTATAGCTGATGCTTGGGCAGTGTCTACTATAGCTGATGCTAGAGCAGTGTCTACTATAGCTGATGCTAGAGCAGTGCCTACTATAGCTGATGCTAGAGCAGTGTCTACTATAGCTGATGCTAGAGCAGTGTCTACTATAGCTGATGCTTGAGCAGTGTCCACTATAGCTGATGCTAGAGCAGTGTCTACTATAGCTGATGCTTGGGCAGTGTCTACTATAGCTGATGCTTGGGCAGTGTCTACTATAGCTGATGCTTGAGCAGTGCCTACTATAGCTGATGCTAGAGCAGTGTCTACTATAGCTGATGCTTGAGCAGTGTCTACTATAGCTGATGCTAGAGCAGTGACTACTATAGCTGATGCTTGAGCAGTGTCTACTATAGCTGATGCTAGAGCAGTGCCTACTATAGCTGATGCTTGAGCAGTGCCTACTATAGCTGATGCTAGAGCAGTGCCTACTATAGCTGATGCTAGAGCAGTGTCTACTATAGCTGATGCTAGAGCAGTGTCTACTATAGCTGATGCTTGGGCAGTGTCTACTATAGCTGATGCTAGAGCAGTGTCTACTATAGCTGATGCTAGAGCAGTGTCTACTATAGCTGATGCTAGAGCAGTGTCTACTATAGCTGATGCTAGAGCAGTGTCTACTATAGCTGATGCTAGAGCAGTGCCTACTATAGCTGATGCTTGAGCAGTGCCTACTATAGCTGATGCTAGAGCAGTGTCTACTATAGCTGATGCTAGAGCAGTGTCTACTATAGCTGATGCTAGAGCAGTGTCTACTATAGCTGATGCTAGAGCAGTGTCTACTATAGCTGATGCTAGAGCAGTGTCTACTATAGCTGATGCTAGAGCAGTGTCCACTATAGCTGATGCTAGAGCAGTGCCTACTATAGCTGATGCTAGAGCAGTGTCTACTATAGCTGATGCTAGAGCAGTGTCTACTATAGCTGATGCTAGAGCAGTGTCTACTATAGCTGATGCTAGAGCAGTGCCTACTATAGCTGATGCTTGAGCAGTGCCTACTATAGCTGATGCTTGAGCAGTGTCTACTATAGCTGATGCTTGAGCAGTGTCTACTATAGCTGATGCTAGAGCAGTGTCTACTATAGCTGATGCTTGAGCAGTGCCTACTATAGCTGATGCTTGAGCAGTGTCTACTATAGCTGATGCTAGAGCAGTGTCTACTATAGCTGATGCTAGAGCAGTGCCTACTATAGCTGATGCTAGAGCAGTGTCTACTATAGCTGATGCTAGAGCAGTGTCTACTATAGCTGATGCTAGAGCAGTGTCTACTATAGCTGATGCTTGAGCAGTGTCTACTATAGCTGATGCTAGAGTAGTGTCTACTATAGCTGATGCTAGAGCAGTGCCTACTATAGCTGATGCTTGGGCAGTGTCTACTATAGCTGATGCTTGAGCAGTGTCTACTATAGATGATGCTTGAGCAGTGTCCACTATAGCTGATGCTAGAGCAGTGTCTACTATAGCTGATGCTTGGGCAGTGTCTACTATAGCTGATGCTTGGGCAGTGTCTACTATAGCTGATGCTTGAGCAGTGTCTACTATAGCTGATGCTAGAGCAGTGTCCACTATAGCTGATGCTTGAGCAGTGTCTACTATAGCTGATGCTAGAGCAGTGTCTACTATAGCTGATGCTAGAGCAGTGTCTACTATAGCTGATGCTAGAGCAGTGCCTACTATAGCTGATGCTTGAGCAGTGTCTACTATAGCTGATGCTTGGGCAGTGTCTACTATAGCTGATGCTAGAGCAGTGTCTACTATAGCTGATGCTAGAGCAGTGTCTACTATAGCTGATGCTAGAGCAGTGTCTACTATAGCTGATGCTAGAGCAGTGTCTACTATAGCTGATGCTAGAGCAGTGTCTACTATAGCTGATGCTTGGGCAGTGTCTACTATAGCTGATGCTAGAGCAGTGTCTACTATAGCTGATGCTAGAGCAGTGTCTACTATAGCTGATGCTTGGGCAGTGTCTACTATAGCTGATGCTAGAGCAGTGTCTACTATAGCTGATGCTTGAGCAGTGCCTACTATAGCTGATGCTAGAGCAGTGTCTACTATAGCTGATGCTAGAGCAGTGTCTACTATAGCTGATGCTAGAGCAGTGCCTACTATAGCTGATGCTAGGGCAGTGTCTACTATAGCTGATGCTTGAGCAGTGTCTACTATAGCTGATGCTAGAGCAGTGTCTACTATAGCTGATGCTAGAGCAGTGCCTACTATAGCTGATGCTTGAGCAGTGTCTACTATAGCTGATGCTAGAGCAGTGTCTACTATAGCTGATGCTAGAGCAGTGTCTACTATAGCTGATGCTTGGGCAGTGTCTACTATAGCTGATGCTAGAGCAGTGTCTACTATAGCTGATGCTTGAGCAGTGCCTACTATAGCTGATGCTAGAGCAGTGTCTACTATAGCTGATGCTAGAGCAGTGTCTACTATAGCTGATGCTAGAGCAATGTCTACTATAGCTGATGCTTGAGCAGTGCCTACTATAGCTGATGCTAGAGCAGTGTCTACTATAGCTGATGCTAGAGCAGTGTCTACTATAGCTGATGCTAGAGCAGTGTCTACTATAGCTGATGCTTGAGCAGTGCCTACTATAGCTGATGCTAGAGCAGTGTCTACTATAGCTGATGCTAGAGCAGTGTCTACTATAGCTGATGCTTGGGCAGTGTCTACTATAGCTGATGCTAGAGCAGTGTCTACTATAGCTGATGCTAGAGCAGTGTCTACTATAGCTGATGCTAGTGTCTACTATAGCTGATGCTAGAGCAGTGTCTACTATAGCTGATGCTAGAGCAGTGTCTACTATAGCTGATGCTAGAGCAGTGTCTACTATAGCTGATGCTAGAGCAGTGTCTACTATAGCTGATACTAGTGTCTACTATAGCTGATGCTTGGGCAGTGCCTACTATAGCTGATGCTTGAGCAGTGCCTACTATAGCTGATGCTTGAGCAGTGTCTACTATAGCTGATGCTTGAGCAGTGTCTACTATAGCTGATGCTAGAGCAGTGTCTACTATAGCTGATACTAGTGTCTACTATAGCTGATGCTTGGGCAGTGCCTACTATAGCTGATGCTTGAGCAGTGCCTACTATAGCTGATGCTTGAGCAGTGTCTACTATAGCTGATGCTTGAGCAGTGTCTACTATAGCTGATGCTTGGGCAGTGTCTACTATAGCTGATGCTAGAGCAGTGTCTACTATAGCTGATGCTAGAGCAGTGTCTACTATAGCTGATGCTAGTGTCTACTATAGCTGATGCTAGAGCAGTGTCTACTATAGCTGATGCTAGAGCAGTGTCTACTATAGCTGATGCTAGAGCAGTGTCTACTATAGCTGATGCTAGAGCAGTGTCTACTATAGCTGATGCTTGTGTCTACTATAGCTGATGCTTGAGCAGTGTCTACTATAGCTGATGCTTGAGCAGTGTCTACTATAGCTGATGCTAGAGCAGTGCCTACTATAGCTGATGCTAGAGCAGTGTCTACTATAGCTGATGCTAGAGCAGTGTCTACTATAGCTGATGCTAGAGCAGTGTCTACTATAGCTGATGCTTGAGCAGTGTCTACTATAGCTGATGCTAGAGCAGTGTCTACTATAGCTGATGCTAGAGCAGTGCCTACTATAGCTGATGCTTGAGCAGTGTCTACTATAGCTGATGCTAGAGCAGTGTCTACTATAGCTGATGCTAGAGCAGTGTCTACTATAGCTGATGCTTGGGCAGTGTCTACTATAGCTGATGCTAGAGCAGTGTCTACTATAGCTGATGCTTGAGCAGTGCCTACTATAGCTGATGCTAGAGCAGTGTCTACTATAGCTGATGCTAGAGCAGTGTCTACTATAGCTGATGCTAGAGCAATGTCTACTATAGCTGATGCTTGAGCAGTGCCTACTATAGCTGATGCTAGAGCAGTGTCTACTATAGCTGATGCTAGAGCAGTGTCTACTATAGCTGATGCTAGAGCAGTGTCTACTATAGCTGATGCTTGAGCAGTGCCTACTATAGCTGATGCTAGAGCAGTGTCTACTATAGCTGATGCTAGAGCAGTGTCTACTATAGCTGATGCTAGAGCAGTGTCTACTATAGCTGATGCTTGAGCAGTGACTACTATAGCTGATGCTAGAGCAGTGTCTACTATAGCTGATGCTTGAGCAGTGTCCACTATAGCTGATGCTTGAGCAGTGTCTACTATAGCTGATGCTTGAGCAGTGTCTACTATAGCTGATGCTAGAGCAGTGTCCACTATAGCTGATGCTTGGGCAGTGTCTACTACAGCTGATGCTAGAGCAGTGCCTACTATAGCTGATGCTTGGGCAGTGTCTACTATAGCTGATGCTAGAGCAGTGCCTACTATAGCTGATGCTAGAGCAGTGTCTACTATAGCTGATGCTAGAGCAGTGTCCACTATAGCTGATGCTAGAGCAGTGCCTACTATAGCTACCTCGTCAGTCATCTCCTGTACACCAGTATCACCTTCATCCGTAGTCTGATGCTAGAGCAGTGTCCACTATAGCTGATGCTAGAGCAGTGCCTACTATAGCTACCTCGTCAGTCATCTCCTGTACACCAGTATCACCTTCATCCGTAGTAAGCCGCTCTTCCGTCTCGGGCATCAGGGACAGTAACTCTTCAGACAACATGGAAATTCTTCCCGTTGGCTCCCATCTCTTTCTTAACGTCCATCACGGTGGTTCTGCCAATTCCAAAGTCCCTGGCTAAGGCCGACTGATTCCACTTTCCTTAAAATCTTCAGCTTCTCTTCAATCGAAAAAAAAAAAGAACTCCCTTACGGTTCGCTGAAGAGTTTGAGGGCGTGGCAATGAAATAGCTTGTAAAAGAGGGAGCAGTTGCAGAAGCTGCTATTTCATGGGCGTGGGCAAGGACGTAACCACGCCTTCTTGCCAATACTTTACCGATTGGATGCTCACTTGCTGTTCGGTTGACCGGGGTGCTCGTAACTGTGCAGTTGCATTGAATGTCTATAACTGTCAGCAGCAGCTCGTCAAACAATCTCTTCTTGGGTACGACATACGCTGGAGCAGGGGAACCCCCTAGGACTTTCCTCTATCTACAGGGTGATCATCACCATGTCTTCCCTCTCCTCACAGAAACCTATGATGCCATGCTGACATCTGTCAAGAGCGGCATCACCTTTGAAGGCAGTCTAGTGCAAGGCGTCCAGTTCCCCTTTTTGCAACCTCAAGATCGATCCAGTTTGTCCCCATAGCCGTGAAAGAACGGTAATTCCCCAGGGATTTCCCCCTGTTTGTACAACTGCAGAGAGCCATGTGTGCCCTGGACATGCACAGTTACCCTGGACATGCACAGTTGCCCTGGACAGGCACAGTTACCCTGGACATGCACAGTTACCCTGGACAGGCACAGTTACCCTGGACATGCACAGTTGCCCTGGACATGCAGTTACCCTGGACATGCTCAGTTACCCTGGACATGCACAGTTACCCTGGACATGCACAGTTACCCTGGACATGCGCAGTTACCATGGACATGCCCAATTAACTGTGCATATCCACAAGTTCAAAGTTGTTAAAACTTTGGTCCTTACTCCAGCCCTCACCAAGGACTAGGAATGTTGGACTGGCGTAGATGATCCCGAGATGTGTCCTCATCAACACTGGACGTACATCAATACTATGCCGGGTGATGCAAGCAAAAGACACGACCAATTCCCTCCAAGTGGCCACTCCTCTCACCGAAAAAACAAACAAAACAACAACAGGGAGTTTCCCCAAGGTTCATGAGAGCTGCCAATTTTCTTATGGCTGACATCCATGATCCAGTTCCCCACTTCTGGCCGCTAATGCAGGAACCAGTTCCACTGTGCCCGCTGAATCCTTCATCGCATCCCTCGGTCTCCGTAGGGTAAGCAAGACCTACGAAGGATTTCTGCTAGTCATATGTAGATTGGAAGCACCTCCCCTCACGTAGAGATCAATGTTGTCAGTGCCATGCAGAAGTGCCACTCATGGAGCCAGCTACCAGCACAGCCAGGCTGTTTTCATCGCCATATGAATCTGCATGTGAAGGTATGCTAGGGATACATACATGTACATGTATGTGCATTTATTTGCACACAACATATAGGCCATGATTTAATTTTTTGAATCCTAAATTTTCCCTGGACTTCAGAGGGCTAGGGGAGATCAAGGCCATTGCCCTAGTCCTGGCATAGCTGAAGGCCCAATACAGCACTGATCTTTTAACTTGAAATCCTAGCATTGTTAGATCGCATTCCTCTAGCCATTCCCTAGCATACATACTATAGCTGAGGCCAAAGAACTCCTCACAGACTCTGAACTGGGCAAGGTTTCCCGCCTAATGCCCGGCAACATAACAAGATGGCAGACTCTGAAGTGGAAATGTGCCTACAGGTAGTAGTGTGGATGTGGGAGGAGTTTTGTTAAGAGCTCTCGTGAGCAGCTCCTCTGGAAGATGAGAGGCACATCGGACAAGAAGAACTTGCCCTCTTGATCTGTTGGTGTGTTCAGTATGCTCTCCATCATTAGCACTTCTCTCCTCTACTGACTGTAGGCATCATCTGACATTCCTAAAATATGCCAAGTATGTGACGAGTTCTCTCTGTCCACAGAGAGTGGTAGTGTGAGTGTGTGTGTGTGTGTGTCTCTCACCAAGGTTGGTAATAGTTTCCGCATCATCGATTCATGAAAGAAATGGTCTACCTCCTCCATAGCTAGAGCACATCGATGGATTGAGTAGTTATGTTGGAATGAAACTCCAGCATCCAAAATCCAGCACCCTTTCCTGTCTGCTATTAATCATGCAGCCCCATCTCAGTTCGGCAAGTTTCGTTTCCTCCATCTTCGAATCTGACGCCGTCTTCCCAACCCTTCTCATCGCTATGATGACTATCTCCATGGCGAGGCCACACCCACATAAACAAATACGTACGCCACACACAGCAGTGCAAAGTCTTCCACCCAACTCCACAGTGAAGGCTCTCTTCAAGGGCCGCAGAGAACCGCAAAACGTGCATAGCAGGAAACGACCGCAAGGAATGGTGAGGGGGCACGCCAAAGCAGGTTTGGGACACACCCTTTACTTCCAACCTTGTATAAAATCTGAGCATCGTTCCCGCACACTGCTCTGGCCATTGCCAGTCACCGCACAGAGTACAGACCATCACTACATGGCCATTGATACCATCACGATGATGTAATGGATTGTACACATGAAGAAGTAGCCAGAGAGTTGGAGGCATCTATGTGCTCTTTTCAGACCACTCCCCCAACATAATGGGCTGAATACGGGAATATGCTTTTGGAAGAATGACTGTGAGAGGACGCTTCCTTGAAGAGGACTTGGAAACAGAAAACAAAGTGCATTCAAGTGTGAGCATTCAAGTGTGAGGTCATCAGCATTCAAGTGTGAGGTCATCAGCATTCAAGTGTGAGGTCATCAGCATTCAAGTGTGAGGTCATCAGCAAGTACTTCCGGCTAGTTATAGCTGGAGCACTGCTGGAAAGGCCAGGCAGAAGCTGATAAGAACTTTCAACATCCTAAACACGATGTTGTCTGATTTTTCCCCGCGCCTACTGCAACATCAAGGGCTTATATAGGGACTTGACCCCACACAGGGGACTAGGGGTAATTTGACCCCACGCAGGGGACTAGGGGTAATTTGACCCCACGCAGGGGACTAGGGGTAATTTGACCCCACGCAGGGGACTAGGGGTAGATTGGCCCTGTGCAGCCAGTTACAGTATCTCGTTTTTGGTTTTAGATGTCGTTCAAATGCACCTACTGTAGTTACTACCGCCAGGCATGGCCACATGGCAATGTGGGTTGATACATTGATTTTTAGGGATGTACCAGCACATGTGTCTCCCTCTTTTAGGGATGTACCAAAACATGTGTCTCCCTCTTTTAGGGATGTACCAGCACATGTGTCTCCCTCTTTTAGGGATGTACCAGCACATGTGTCTCCCTCTTTTAGGGATGTACCAGCACATGTGTCTCCCTCTTTTAGGATGTACCAGCACATGTGTCTCCCTCTTTTAGGGGTGTACCAGCACATGTGTCTCCCTCTTTTAGGGGTGTACCAGCACATGTGTCTCACTCGTTTAGGGTATACCAGCACATGTGTCTCCCTCTTTTAGGGGTGTACCAGCACATGTGTCTCCCTCTTTTAGGGTTGTCCCAGCACATGTGTCTCCCTCTTTTAGGGGTGTACCAGCACATGTGTCTCCCTCTTTTAGGGATGTACCAGCACATGTGTCTCCCTCTTTTAGGGATGTACCAGCACATGTGTCTCCCTCTTTTAGGGATGTACCAGCACATGTGTCTCCCTCTTTTAGGGATGTACCAGCACATGTGTCTCCCTCTTTTAGGGATGTACCAGCACATGTGTCTCCCTCTTTTAGGGATGTCCCAGCACATGTGTCTCCCTCTTTTAGGGATGTACCAGCACATGTGTCTCCCTCTTTTAGGGATGTACCAGCACATGTGTCTCCCTCTTTTAGGGTATACCAGCACATGTGTCTCCCTCTTTTAGGGATGTACCAGCACATGTGTCTCCCTCTTTTAGGGGTGTACCAGCACATGTGTCTCCCTCTTTTAGGGATGTACCAGCACATGTGTCTCCCTCTTTTAGGGGTGTACCAGCACATGTGTCTCCCTCTTTTAGGGATGTACCAGCACACATGTGTCTTCCTCATTGCCAAGATAGTTGGTAAATTACACATCACAAATAAACAACACTTTTAGCTTGCTACAAGCAGTTTGCTAATCTCTTTACAGAGTTGCATTATTGCCTGCTGTTGATGTGTTCAGCATGCTCTTCATCTTTATATGCCCGAGTTGTATCATTCCCCAATACATGTACTGTATGTACGTACTAATCTCTGCAGCCAATTCTCTATTGACTCTCTGTCCAAGGGAGACTAGCTTCAAGTGGCATCATAGCATCGTTTTTACTTTGCCAAGATTCCATTAGGCTCAAAGACAAACGCTGCATCCACCTCCAAGTGGAGGAATGGAGTAGCTATGCTGTAATGAACCTCGGGCACCCTCCGACCCATAATTACACATCCCAATCTCATTCCCATTCATCCCAATCTCATTCCCATAGAGCCAGCTCTCTTTCATCGAAGGCAATAGTTTTCTCAGGGTTACCCCCCCTCCCCCCATCTTCACCATGACAACCATTTCCAGTTCACGGAAGACAACTTAATTTAAGATAGTAGGCTTTCAGTAGAGACACAGCCATGCATGGCAATACAAACTTTCCTGTCCAACTCCTGCCCAGGAGGGCACGCTTCGATGGCCAATCAATGCTATTATTACTCAAGTTTAGTGGCTAGTTATTCACTTCCATCACTGCTTCATCCTGTTCTATACAGGTCTGCCTTGCTGAGGCTGGCAAAGGGATCTTCATCACTGCTTCATCCTGTTCTATACAGGTCTGCCTCGCTGAGGCTGGCAAAGGGATCATCATCACTGCTTCATCCTGTTCTATACAGGTCTGCCTCGCTGAGGCTGGCAAAGGGACCTTCATCATTGCTTCATCCTGTTCTATACAGGTCTGCCTCGCTGAGGCTGGCAAAGGGATCTTCATCACTGCTTCATCCTGTCCTATACAGGTCTGCCTCGCTGAGGCTGGCAAAGGGATCTTCATCACTGCCTCATCCTGTTCTATACAGGTCTGCCTCGCTGAGGCTGGCAAAGGGATCTTCATCACTGCTTCATCCTGTTCTATACAGGTCTGCCTCGCTGAGGCTGGCAAAGGGATCTTCATCACTGCTTCATCCTGTTCTATACAGGTATGCCTTACTGAGGCTGGCAAAGGGATCTTCATCACTGCTTCATCCTGTTCTATACAGGTCTGCCTCGCTGAGGCTGGCAAAGGGATCATCATCATCACCAGCTCTGGTGTTGAGTGAATGGTCTCAGAGGCAATGACTTCTACAGCGCTGTGGGCTACTCCACCAGCCCTCAGCTAGTGACTGTAGCCATCACTGGAGGGGAGGCATCAGTGCTGCTGGAAATCCTACAGACTTTGAAGGAGTGTGCCTCACGGCTCACCGTGTTCCAGGCTCTCTTGACCTGTTCTAAGCAAAGCAGTTTTATCTGGAGCAATGCTATGGCCAGCTGTACATTTAGTGTGGCACCTGATGGCAGCCTACAATGCCCGGCATGCCATCTTTCAAGGGCTTGTTCCACGAGACATCTGCATGTTTCTTGTGGCTGGTTAGGCCTACTGGAATCAAACTTGAGGATGCTGCTATTGTTACTGTCGGTAGCCAGTGATCAAAACTGAAGCACCCCCCAAACACAGTTCCAATGCTTCACTTTCCGTGCCTCACCCATCCATCTGTTTCGGCTCAGTAAACTCCATCTGTTTCGGCTCAGTAAACTCCATCTAGTTCAGCAGTTGGACCTACCCCCTTGAACACAAACAGTTTCAGCTTCCAACCATCTGGACACAGCTGCCAGGGTTACAGTGAACCAACCATCTGGACACAGCTGCCAGGGTTAACAGTGAACCAACCATCTGGACACAGCTGCCAGGGTTACAGTGAGCCAACCATCTGGACACAGCTGCCAGGGTTACAGTGAACCAACCATCTGGACACAGCTGCCAGGGTTACAGTGAACCAACCATCTGGACACAGCTGCCAGGGTTACAGTGAACCAACCATCTGGACACAGCTGCCAGGGTTACAGTTGAACCAACCATCTGGACACAGCTGCCAGGGTTACAGTGAACCAACCATCTGGACACAGCTGCCAGGGTTACAGTGAACCAACCATCTGGACACAGCTGCCAGGGTTACAGTGAACCAACCATCTGGACACAGCTGCCAGGGTTACAGTGAACCAACAATCTGGACACAGCTGCCAGGGTTACAGTGAACCAACCATCTGGACACAGCTGCCAGGGTTACAGTGAACCAACCATCTGGACACAGCTGCCAGGGTTACAGTGAACCAACCATCTGGACACAGCTGCCAGGGTTACAGCTTCCAACCATCTGGACACAGCTGCCAGGGTTACAGTTGAACCAACCATCTGGACACAGCTGCCAGGGTTACAGTGAACCAACCATCTGGACACAGCTGCCAGGGTTACAGTGAACCAACCATCTGGACACAGCTGCCAGGGTTACAGTGAACCAACCATCTGGACACAGCTGCCAGGGTTACAGCTTCCAACCATCTGGACACAGCTGCCAGGGTTACAGTTGAACCAACCATCTGGACACAGCTGCCAGGGTTACAGTTGAACCAACCATCTGGACACAGCTGCCAGGGTTACAGTGAACCAACCATCCGGACACAGCTGCCAGGGTTACAGTGAACCAACCATCCGGACACAGCTGCCAGGGTTACAGTGAACCAACCATCTGGACACAGCTGCCAGGGTTACAGTGAACCAACCATCTGGACACAGCTGCCAGGGTTACAGTGAACCAACCATCTGGAAACAGCTGCCAGGGTTACAGTGAACCAACCATCTGGACACAGCTGCCAGGGTTACAGTTGAACCAACCACCTGGACACAGCTGCCAGGGTTACAGTGAACCAACCATCTGGACACAGCTGCCAGGGTTACAGTGAACCAACCATCTGGACACAGCTGCCAGGGTTACAGTGAACCAACCATCTGGACACAGCTGCCAGGGTTACAGTGAACCAACAATCTGGACACAGCTGCCAGGGTTACAGTGAACCAACCATCTCATGTGAGGCTCAGATGTTGGGATCCACTCATCGATTCAAGAAGTTAGTTCTTCCATGCCCGGGCACTAGTCTTCCTACGCCCCCCTGCCGTGTAGTTGTAGAGATTTGGATGGCACGCAAACAAAATTTCTGCTTGCTCCTGACCCTCACACTGCTCCCTCCCTCCCCACCTCCTCCATCCCTCCCGCATCTTCTCCCCGTGTTGCAGTGCTTTACGCTGCATCACACCTGCAGGTGCTGCACTTTCAAGCGGTCCAGATGCCATGGGGAGTCCCTCAGGTGGGTGTGAAAATCACTCTGCCACCTCACCACGGTGGACTGAACTAGTAGATATAAACACACACCTCAACCGGCAAGGCACACAACAGAATTGTGATACAATCCTACTGTCATGATGGTACACCCAGGGGTCACGTTTCGCTCCTGATGCGATCCAATCTTTCAGGACCACCTTGGCCCTTCCTCAGATTTCCATAGCATAGACAGGTCACCATCGTCAAATGGAAGAGTAGTGGAGCATATGGACACAAGGCAAGCTTGGGCAGTGCTGACACTTGTAGTAGTGGAGCATATGGACACAGGGCAAGCTTGGGCAGTGCTGACACTTGTAGTAGTGGAGCATATGGACACAGGGCAAGCTTAGGCAGTGCTGACACTTGTAGTAATGGAGCATATGGACACAAGGCAAGCTTAGGCAGTGCTGACACTTGTAGTGGAGCATATGGACACAGGGCAAGCTTGGGCAGTGCTGACACTTGTAGTAGTGGAGCACATGGACACAGGGCAAGCTTAGGCAGTGCTGACACTTGTAGTAGTGGAGCATATGGACACAGGGCAAGCTTGGGCAGTGCTGACACTTGTAGTAGTGGAGGACATGGACACAGGGCAAGCTTAGGCAGTGCTGACACTTGTAGTGGAGCATATGGACACAGGGCAAGCTTGGGCAGTGCTGACACTTGTAGTGGAGCATATGGACACAGGGCAAGCTTAGGCAGTGCTGACACTTGTAGTAGTGGAGCATATGGACACAGGGCAAGCTTGGGCAGTGCTGACACTTGTAGTGGAGCACATGGACACAGGGCAAGCTTGGGCAGTGCTGACACTTGTAGTAGTGGAGCACATGGACACAGGACAAGCTTGGGCAGTGATGACACTTGTAGTGGAGCACATGGACACAGGGCAAGCTTGGGCAGTGCTGACACTTGTAGTAGTGGAGCACATGGACACAGGGCAAGCTTGGGCAGTGATGACACTTGTAGTGGAGCACATGGACACAGGGCAAGCTTAGGCAGTGCTGACACTTGTAGTAGTGGAGCATATGGACACAGGGAAAGCTTAGGCAGTGCTGACACTTGTAGTAGTGGAGCATATGGACACAGGGCAAGCTTAGGCAGTGCTGACACTTGTAGTAGTGGAGCACATGGACACAGGGCAAGCTTGGGCAGTGCTGACACTTGTAGCGGTGGAGCATATGGACACAGGGCAAGCTTGGGCAGTGCTGACTGTAGTGGAGCACATGGACACAGGGCAAGCTTAGGCAGTGCTGACACTTGTAGTGGAGCACATGGACACAGGGCAAGCTTAGGCAGTGCTGACACTTGTAGTAGTGGAGCACATGGACACAGGGCAAGCTTAGGCAGTGCTGACACTTGTAGTGGAGCACATGGACACAGGGCAAGCTTGGGCAGTGATGACACTTGTAGTGGAGCATATGGACACAGGGCAAGCTTGGGCAGTGATGACACTTGTAGTGGAGCACATGGACACAGGGCAAGCTTGGGCAGTGCTGACACTTGTAGTAGTGGAGCATATGGACACAGGGCAAGCTTGGGCAGTGCTGACACTTGTAGTAGTGGAGCATATGGACACAGGGCAAGCTTGGGCAGTGCTGACACTTGTAGTGGAGCACATGGACACAGGGCAAGCTTGGGCAGTGATGACACTTGTAGTGGAGCATATGGACACAGGGCAAGCTTAGGCAGTGCTGACACTTGTAGTGGAGCACATGGACACAGGGCAAGCTTGGGCAGTGCTGACACTTGTAGTAGTGGAGCATATGGACACAGGGCAAGCTTGGGCAGTGCTGACACTTGTAGTGGAGCACATGGACACAGGGCAAGCTTGGGCAGTGCTGACACTTGTAGTAGTGGAGCATATGGACACAGGGCAAGCTTGGGCAGTGCTGACACTTGTAGTAGTGGAGCATATGGACACAGGGCAAGCTTGGGCAGTGCTGACACTTGTAGTGGAGCACATGGACACAGGGCAAGCTTGGGCAGTGATGACACTTGTAGTGGAGCATATGGACACAGGGCAAGCTTAGGCAGTGCTGACACTTGTAGTGGAGCACATGGACACAGGGCAAGCTTGGGCAGTGCTGACACTTGTAGTAGTGGAGCACATGGACACAGGGCAAGCTTAGGCAGTGCTGACACTTGTAGTAGTGGAGCATATGGACACAGGGCAAGCTTGGGCAGTGCTGACATTTTTAGATGCGACACCTTCCACTGATAGGGAGTGGATCGTATGATTGCACGAAGAGATCAAGGAAGTTGAGTATTTGTACATATGGTCGGATCTCTCCCAGACTTCTGGCATGCCCTCTTCTTTCGGCTGACCCGAGGAGAGGGGAGGTAGTGGGGGACAATCCTGGGAGCATGCTGTCCCAACTTCAAAGACTGTTGCCCACCTAATCCTAGCCCTAGCAGCCCTAGCAGTCATTCCTAGCCCTAGCAGACATTTCCCAGCCCTAGCAGCCATTTCCCAGCCCTAGCAGCCATTCCAGCCATTTCCTAGCCCTAGCAGCCATTTCCTAGCCCTAGTAGCCATTTCCTAGTCATTCCTAGTCCTAGCAGCCATTTCCTAGCCCTAGCAGCCATTTCCTAGCCCTAGCAGCCATTCCTAGCCCTAGCAGCCATTTCCTAGCCCTAGCAGCCATTCCTAGCTCTAGCAGCCATTCCTAGCCCTAGCAGCCATTTCCAGCCATTCCTGGCCCTAGCAGCCATTCCTAGCCCTAGCAGCCATTCCTAGCCCTAGCAGCCATTCCTAGCCCTAGCAGACATTCCTAGCCCTAGCAGCCATTCCCGAGCCCTAGCAGACATTCCTAGCCCTACGGCCCTATGTAGTTCCTGTAGTCCTAGCAGTCAACCCAAGTCCTAGTTGTGCAGCAGCCAATATGGGACAGAGTGACACACCTCTCTATTTCACTGCACTCATCGGATACTTGACTGGATTACGACAGACGTTTCACTTCACTGTCAGCGGGGTTGTTTTGTGCACACTATAAAATACATTAACAACCGTGCGTGCATCCCCTTCTTCTATTTTCTCTAACACCATGCCAATTAGAGGCCACAAATCATTTCCTGTTGACGACTTAAAACCAAACGTCTGCCACCACACACTACTAGTGGCAGAATTACAACTCCAAGTTCTTGGACTCCACATTGCTCACCCCCCCCTGGACAGCTTTCTAAACGAAGCCCTGTGGGTGCATCCCACGCATAGTCAGGCGGGTCCAAGCGTTGCCATGAACAACTGCGGGATCCACCATGGATGTCCAAAGAGCAGAGTCGTTGGCTGCCTCATCCCATCCCCCTCAGGGAGAAACATCTTGACCTTGGGACGTCTATAGATTAATCTAGATATCCCCAGGGCTGTCCCCAGCACCAGTGAATATATAATATATAAGACTGTATATATTTCATCTTAACTTCAACAGACACGCGCAAAATAATTGCACGAGATCTCAGGATCACAAAAAGGTGGCGATTACTGATAATATGTAGCAGTGTTCACGGTCACCACTGTCCTCCATTCTAGCTGGGTCTGCTTCATAGTCGGCTTCATCGCTTGCGAAGGGATCGTCATCATCAGTCGCTCTCTCCTTTTCTGTGGAGTTTTTGCCGTCTTGCTGGCGATGTTTGCTGCAGCACTTTCTGCGGCTTGCCCGGGCTTTTAAACAGCAAATGCTGTCGTCATGCGACCCATCAGTCTCGACAGAAATGCCGCAACTTTTGGCGGATTTAATTATCATTTGTGGCGACTGGTTGACAAGATTTCTTCACCCACACCGGACAGCACTTTCTCTTCTCTGGAGCTTTCGTACTTCCCGCTAGTGCGCGGTATATCCGAGGGCACATTCTATTTTTTTCGAGGAAACACGGTATTTATATACACACACTATTTATATACACACACACACACAAACTGATGGGGGAAATCATCCGGAAACCCTATCATCAGCCACTCTTAATAGAGTGAGTCCAGCTGAGATAACCAACATGCCATGACCACAAACAAATCCAATTGCGTCTCGAGAATCTATGCACATGTAGGTGTGGCACACCAGAAACAGGGACATCGGAAGGGGGGGGGGGGGGGGGGGGGCAAGATCTGTGCTAGGTATGAATATAGGTATCCACATCCTCCATAGAAGACACACAATGTGCGTTGCGAGTTGCACATTACCACGTGTCAAACTTCCAGGTGTGACAGGAACGTGAGGTGAGAAAATGGGGGGAGAAGTGACAGGATTGGTACCTCCATATTTTCATGTTTTGGTGCTGAATGAGACAGCTGCAATACAGGAAAGGTCACAATAGTGTTAGTCATGTCCTAAGAAGGTCACAACAGTGTTAGTCATGTCCTAAGAAGGTCACAACAGTGTTAGTCATGTCCTAAGAAGGTCACAACAGTGTTAGTCATGTCCTAAGAAGGTCACAACAGTGTTGGTCATGTCCTAAGAATGTCACAACAGTGTTAGTCATGCCCTAAGAAGGTCACAACAGTGTTAGTCATGTCCTAAGAAGGTCACAACAGTGTTAGTCATGTCCTAAGAAGGTCACAACAGTGTTAGTCATGTCCTAAGAAGGTCACAACAGTGTTAGTCATGTCCTAAGAAGGTCACAACAGTGTTAGTCATGTCCTAAGAAGGTCACAACAGTGTTAGTCATGTCCTAAGAAGGTCACAACAGTGTTAGTCATGTCCTAAGAAGGTCACAACAGTGTTAGTCATGTCCTAAGAAGGTCACAACAGTGTTATCCATGTCCTAAGAAGGTCACAACAGTGTTGGTCATGTCCTAAGAAGGTCACAACAGTGTTAGTCATGTCCTAAGAAGGTCACAACAGTGTTAGTCATGTCCTAAGAAGGTCACAACAGTGTTAGTCATGTCCTAAGAAGGTCACAACAGTGTTAGTCATGTCTAAGAAGGTCACAACAGTGTTAGTCATGTCCTAAGAAGGTCACAACAGTGTTAGTCATGTCCTAAGAAGGTCACAACAGTGTTAGTTATGTCCTAAGAAGGTCACAACAGTGTTAGTCATGCCCTAAGAAGGTCACAACAGTGTTAGTCATGTCCTAAGAAGGTCACAACAGTGTTAGTCATGTCCTAAGAAGGTCACAACAGTGTTAGTCATGTCCTAAGAAGGTCACAGTGTCAGCCATGTCCTAAGAAGGTCACAACAGTGTTAGTCATGTCCTAAGAAGGTCACAACAGTGTTAGTCATGTCCTAAGAAGGTCACAACAGTGTTAGTCATGTCCTAAGAAGGTCACAATAGTGTTAGTTATGTCCTAAGAAGGTCACAATAGTGTTAGTCATGTCCTAAGAAGGTCACAACAGTGTTAGTCATGTCCTAAGAAGGTCACAACAGTGTTAGTCATGTCCTAAGAAGGTCACAACAGTGTTAGTCATGTCCTAAGAAGGTCACAACAGTGTTAGTCATGTCCTAAGAAGGTCACAACAGTGTTAGTCATGTCCTAAGAAGGTCACAGTGTCAGCCATGTCCTAAGAAGGTCACAACAGTGTTAGTCATGTCCTAAGAAGGTCACAACAGTGTTAGTCATGTCCTAAGAAGGTCACAACAGTGTTAGTCATGTCCTAAGAAGGTCACAATAGTGTTAGTTATGTCCTAAGAAGGTCACAATAGTGTTAGTCATGTCCTAAGAAGGTCACAACAGTGTTAGTCATGTCCTAAGAAGGTCACAACAGTGTTAGTCATGTCCTAAGAAGGTCACAACAGTGTTAGTCATGTCCTAAGAAGGTCACAACAGTGTTAGTCATGTCCTAAGAAGGTCACAACAGTGTTAGTCATGTCCTAAGAAGGTCACAACAGTGTTAGTCATGTCCTAAGAAGGTCACAACAGTGTTAGTCATGTCCTAAGAAGGTCACACAGTGTTAGTCATGTCCTAAGAAGGTCACAACAGTGTTAGTCATGTCCTAAGAAGGTCACAACAGTGTTAGTCATGTCCTAAGAAGGTCACAACAGTGTTAGTCATGCCCTAAGAAGGTCACAACAGTGTTAGTCATGTCCTAAGAAGGTCACAACAGTGTTAGTCATGTCCTAAGAAGGTCACAACAGTGTTAGTCATGTCCTAAGAAGGGCACAACAGTGTTAGTCATGTCCTAAGAAGGTCACAACAGTGTTAGTCATGCCCTAAGAAGGTCACAACAGTGTTAGTCATGTCCTAAGAAGGTCACAACAGTGTTAGTCATGTCCTAAGAAGGTCACAACAGTGTTAGCCATGTCCTAAGAAGGTCACAACAGTGTTAGTCATGTCCTAAGAAGGTCACAACAGTGTCAGCCATGTCCTAAGAAGGTCACAACAGTGTTAGTCATGTCCTAAGAAGGTCACAACAGTGTTAGTCATGTCCTAAGAAGGTCACAACAGTGTTAGTCATGTCCTAAGAAGGTCACAACAGTGTTAGTCATGTCCTAAGAAGGTCACAACAGTGTTAGTCATGTCCTAAGAAGGTCACAACAGTGTTAGTCATGTCCTAAGAAGGTCACAACAGTGTTAGTTATGTCCTAAGAAGGTCACAACAGTGTTAGTCATGTCCTAAGAAGGTCACAACAGTGTTAGTCATGTCCTAAGAAGGTCACAACAGTGTTAGTCATGTCCTAAGAAGGTCACAACAGTGTTAGTCATGTCCTAAGAAGGTCACAACAGTGTTAGTCATGTCCTAAGAAGGTCACAACAGTGTTAGTCATGTCCTAAGAAGGTCACAACAGTGTTAGTCATGTCCTAAGAAGGTCACAACAGTGTTAGTCATGTCCTAAGAAGGTCACAACAGTGTTATTCATGTCCTAAGAAGGTCACAACGTGTTAGTCATGTCCTAAGAAGGTCACAACAGTGTTAGTCATGTCCTAAGAAGGTCACAACAGTGTTAGTCATGTCCTAAGAAGGTCACAACAGTGTTAGTCATGTCCTAAGAAGGTCACAACAGTGTTAGTCATGTCCTAAGAAGGTCACAACAGTGTTAGTCATGTCCTAAGAAGGACACAACAGTGTTAGTCATGTCCTAAGAAGGTCACAACAGTGTTAGTCATGTCCTAAGAAGGTCACAACAGTGTTAGTCATGCCCTAAGAAGGTCACAACAGTGTTAGTCATGTCCTAAGAAGGTCACAACAGTGTTAGTCATGTCCTAAGAAGGTCACAACAGTGTTAGTCATGTCCTAAGAAGGTCACAACAGTGTTAGTCATGTCCTAAGGTCACAACAGTGTTAGTCATGTCCTAAGAAGGTCACAACAGTGTTAGTCATGTCCTAAGAAGGTCACAAAGTGTTAGTCATGTCCTAAGAAGGTCACAACAGTGTTAGTCATGTCCTAAGAAGGTCACAACAGTGTTAGTCATGTCCTAAGAAGGTCACAACAGTGTTAGTCATGCCCTAAGAAGGTCACAACAGTGTTAGTCATGCCCTAAGAAGGTCACAACAGTGTTAGTCATGTCCTAAGAAGGTCACAACAGTGTTAGTCATGTCCTAAGAAGGTCACAAAGTGTTAGTCATGTCCTAAGAAGGTCACAACAGTGTTAGTCATGTCCTAAGAAGGTCACAACAGTGTTAGTCATGTCCTAAGAAGGACACAACAGTGTTAGTCATGTCCTAAGAAGGTCACAACAGTGTTAGTCATGTCCTAAGAAGGTCACAACAGTGTTAGTCATGTCCTAAGAAGGACACAACAGTGTTAGTCATGTCCTAAGAAGGTCACAACAGTGTTAGTCATGTCCTAAGAAGGTCACAACAGTGTTAGTCATGCCCTAAGAAGGTCACAACAGTGTTAGTCATGTCCTAAGAAGGTCACAACAGTGTTAGTCATGTCCTAAGAAGGTCACAACAGTGTTAGTCATGTCCTAAGAAGGTCACAACAGTGTTAGTCATGTCCTAAGAAGGTCACAACAGTGTTAGTCATGTCCTAAGAAGGTCACAACAGTGTTAGTCATGTCCTAAGAAGGTCACAACAGTGTTAGTTATGTCCTAAGAAGGTCACAACAGTGTTAGTCATGTCCTAAGAAGGTCACAACAGTGTTAGTCATGTCCTAAGAAGGTCACAACAGTGTTAGTCATGTCCTAAGAAGGTCACAACAGTGTTAGTCATGTCCTAAGAAGGTCACAACAGTGTTAGTCATGTCCTAAGAAGGTCACAACAGTGTCAGCCATGTCCTAAGAAGGTCACAACAGTGTTAACCCATGTCCTAAGAAGGTCACACCAGTGTTAACCCATGTCCTAAGAAGGTCACACCAGTGTTAACCGATGTCCTAAGAAGGTCACACCAGTGTTACATGTCTGTGCAAGAAGTTGCTATAACACAACTATTAGTCTGCTACTCGGCAAAGCTACATCCCCAGCCAGAGAAACATCCCTCCCTGCATAAAGAAGACTGCTTTAAGGGGGACCGTCTGTGCATTTTAATTTAAATTTTTTTAACCTGTGGTTACAACTTTAGAGCTCAGTAGATTCTGCAAACTTCATGGTATGGACTTGATATATAGCTCAAAAGATAGGTCTCTCTGTGTGCTCTCTTTTGATACTAAAATATGTTTCATAGGTATAACTATAGGCAAGTTACTAGACTAAAGCGGAGGGACTTCAAAAACCTGCACCCCAAAACCGCCGGTCGCCTTGTCAACGCCTTCAATTTTCCAACCGCGCGCTTGACCAGGTAATCAATTTTTCACGCCTACTCAATATACTCCTTGTATGCTCTAGAGCTTCCTCTAGCCACTTGTACCATTTTTAATTTTTTTGCACTTCGCATCTCAGAATGGTTTCCAACGGCGGTTTTGGGGTGCAGGTTTTTGAAGTCCCTCCGCTTTAGGGTCTAGTAACTTGCCTATAGTTATACCTATGAAACATATTTTAGTATCAAAAGAGAGCACACAGAGAGACCTATCTTTTGAGCTATATATCAAGTCCATACCATGAAGTTTGCAGAATCTACTGAGCTCTAAAGTTGTAACCACAGGTAAAAATTAAAAAAATTAAAATGCACAGACGTCCCCCTTAAGGAAATAGTGTTGCACACAAAATGTGTGTGTGTGTGTGTGTGTGTGTCTATTGAAGGTGCTTGTATAGTAGTGTTGCTGCATGCAAATGACCCCACATTGCTGAATGAGAGTGAAATGAGATCTGTATCTTAACAAGCTACTGCATTGAGAGAGAGAGAGACGAAATGGCTAGTTTGATGTAACCAAGGTACAGCTGGTCTATCTACTTTAGGGAAGAGGATTATGGGTAGACCTTGAGCTTGGGGCTGGAGCTAGGGCTAGGAGCAAGGCTAGGGCTAGGAGCAAGGCTAGGGCTAGGAGCAAGGCTAGGGCTAGGAGCAAGGCTAGGGCTAGGAGCAAGGCTAGGGCTAGGAGCAATGCTAAAGCTAAGGTTGGGTCTAGAGCTAGTGCTAGGAGCAAGGCTAGGGCTAAAGCTAAGAGAGCTACGGCTAGGAGCAAGGCTAAAGCTAAGGTTGGGTCTAGAGCTAGCGCTAGGAGCAAGGCTAGGAGCAAGGCTAGGAGCAAGGCTAGGGCTAGGAGCAAGGCTAGGGCTAGGAGCAAGGCTAGGGCTAGGAGCAAGGCTAGGGCTAGGAGCAAGGCTAGGGCTAGGAGCAAGGCTAGGGCTAGGAGCAAGGCTAGGGCTAGGAGCAAGACTAGGGCTAGGAACAAGGCTAGAGCTAGAGCTAGGGCTAAGAGCAAGGCTAGGGCTAAAGCTAAGGTTGGGTCTAGATCTAGGGCTAGGAGCAAGGCTAGGGCTAGAGCTAGGGCTAGGGCTAAGGTTGGGTCTAGAGCTAGGGCTAGGGCTAGGATCAAGGCTAGAGCTAGAGCTAAGGAATGGGTAGTCTAGAGCTAAGGAATGGGTAGTCTAGAGCTAGGGCTAGGAGCAAGGCTAGGGCTAAGGATGAGTCCAAAGCTAGGGCTAATAAGATACAGCTACAAAAGTGGAACAGAGAGAAAAAAGGCGTCTGCCGCATTTGCTTTTACTACCATTTGGTGAAAGACATAGAAGTCAGAGGAAACAAGTATACTAAGAGTAGACCTTGAGCTAGGATGGCCAGGACCAGGAACAAGGTAGTGGCTAGAGCTAGGGCTAGGATATAGCTAGGATAAGAGTGGGCTAGAGCTAGGGCTAGAGACAAGGGTAGGATAGAGCTATGGCTAGCAAAGCTAGGGCCATGACTACAGCTAAAGAAACTAGAAGGGAGATAGAAGCTAGAGAATCAAGACTGGTTCAAGCAAGGGTTATGGCCACTATCACTCCAAGACCACCCCCAACTGGATAGAATTGGGCTCCAAAGAAACGTGGGTTGGCAGGGGGTGGATTATCCTGGGGAAAGGAGAGAGCAATCATGTTTTTCATGAACCTTAGGGGTGTGTAGTCACGGACTAACACAAAAGTCAGGATGAACTTTGACAGGTGTAGTGCAGAGCAGTTTTGGTACAGAGCTCCCCACAAAAGGACAAGGAGAGGCTAAGGATCACGCACAACTAGAGCTTAGCAAAGTTCTGCCGATGTTCTCCGTGAAGTGCACAAGGAGCATGTAATTTGATGTGAAGGGGTCACCATGGAGATGAAAGTGATTCCTGTCTTGTGGTTGGAGAAACCAAGGGCTCATCTTAACCACTAACAAGGAGCCAATTAGCATCATCATTGAGCCCCCCCTCCCCCCCCCCCCAAATTGGAGTGTAGTAATGAAAGCTACATAAGTACTGTAGACCCTCACATATCCGAACAGCTTGGGACCAGAGGCTATTCGGATATGCAAAAAGTTCGGATATGCAAAAAACCACAAATATTAATTATAAATTCATGAATGTAATTAAAATGCTGAATCACGTTGGAACTATTTTCAATATCCTTTTAACTGCAGGTCCTTGGGATTAAGAAGCTCACTTCCTGGTACTAGAAGGATTTAGGTCCTCAGTAACTGGCATGTTGTTTTACATACATATTTTTTCATATTACTGTATATATATTCATAATGTTGTATTTTCTCTGAGCAATAGTCCACTGAGTGCCTTGGGGCTTTCTCCCTTTTCTGAACAAACCACAGATATAAAGCATTTTCTAGTTGTTCGTCTTTAGCAAGGCGCATGACTTTTTGCGAGCTGAACTTATCCACCAACAGTCAAGGTTGCCTGCGAACTCTCGAAGTTTGGCTTCGTTCTTTTTTATCTCCGTTATTGTCAACTTCCCTACACCTGACTCTTCCGCTAGTCCGGCTTGACTGGCTCCATTTGATATCTTGCTTAGAATGGCTATCTTTGACTCGATCGACAAAACTTTTTTCTGGCCAAAGCGAACGAACTAATTTCCACGTGTAATCGATTTGGCACATCGACAACCGTTACCAGGTTTATTATTTAATCAGGAGTTCGGATAATCCGAGCGTTCGGATAATCGAGGTTCGGATATGCGAGGGTCTACTGTACTGTCTCTCTGTACAGTAATGGCTGCATGTAAGGAGTGTATAATTATGTATTGTGTGAATGTATCCACGTGGATGTTAGTGTATGAGTGAGTGTGTGTGCACGTGTTAAGGCTGATTCACAATATGCAAAACGCTCAAGCGATGCGTCGTTTAAAAATAATAATATTGTGAACACAAAATCGCGTCGCATCGCTTGAATAGAAGCTGCGTTGCGACGCATCATTATGGTGTGCTTTATTTGAGGTGTGTTTTTTTAAATTAGAGCTGGTGATTTCAAAGCTGGAAGGATGACGAAAGGCTTATCGAAGCAGTGAGAACTTTCCCTAGTATATGGGATCCGTAGAAAGTGTGCCTTGTTTCGAATGACACGAGCACTGGCATCCATTAATTAATGGGAGGAGTTCCGATTGGGTGAAAGTTCGAGTTTGCTCAAGCGGAGACTCCATTATTGTGAACAGCTAGAAGTGATAGCTAGAAGTGATGTGACACAACACAATGTGACACGAAGGCCTAGCAGCATATTGTGAACTAGCCTTTAGTGTGTGTACACGTGGTGTTAGTGTATGAGTGTGTCCACGTGTATGAGTGTACAGTATGTGCAACATGGTGTTAGTGTATGAGTGTATGTGCACGTGGTGTTAGTGTATGAGTGTGTGCATGTGTGCTAGTGTATGTGCACGTGTGCTGGTGTATGTGCACGTGGTGTTAGTGTATGAGTGTGTGCACGTGTGCTAGTGTATGTGCTGCTAGTGTATGAGTGTGTGCATGTGTAAATATAACTGCACATGGTGTTAGTGTATAAATGTGTGTGCACGTGGCGTTAGTGTACGAGTGTGTGCACGTGGTGTTAGTGACAAGTGTGTGTGCACGTGGTGTTAGTGACAAGTGTGTGTGCACGTGGTGTTAGTGACAAGTGTGTGGGCACGTGGTGTTAGTGACAAGTGTGTGTGCACGTGTGCTGGAGGTGTTATACGATTCTCAAAAACAATTCTAGTTGGGAAAGAGGAATCCTTATGCCCCACCCACCTTACGCCTCCTAATCCTTATGCCCCACCCACCTTATGCCCCACCCACCTCCTAATCCTTATGCCCCACCCACCTCCTACCATGAACCCAAAGGAGGGGAGAGGAAAACTTAAATTAGGAGAATACTACACCAAGGAGAAAGCAGGGAGGCACATGTCTCCCAACTTTAAAGGAGTGTGACAGCATTGCCGACATCTTCCCCATTCATAAAGTCTCTGTAGTGAATTAGAAGATGCTACGGCTACACGTGGTATGTGGCCTTCCTTTAGAGTAGTGAATTAGAAGATGCTACATGTGGTATGTGGCCTTCCTTTAGAACACTTGTACAAGTCTGTAGTGAATTAGAAGATGCTACATGTGGTATGTGGCCTTCCTTTAGAACACTTGTACAAGTCTGTAGTGAATTAGAAGATGCTACACGTGGTATGTGGCCTTCCTTTAGAACACTTGTACAAGTCTGTAGTGAATTAGAAGATGCTACATGTGGTATGTGGTCTTCCTTTAGAACACTTGTACAAGTCTGTAGTGAATTAGAAGATGCTACATGTGGTATGTGGCCTTCCTTTAGAACACTTGTACAAGTCTGAAGTGAATTAGAAGATGCTGCAGCTTCACGTGGTATGTGGCCTTCCTTTAGAACACTTGTACAAGTCTGTAGTGAATTAGAAGATGCTACATGTGGTATGTGGTCTTCCTTTAGAACACTTGTACAAGTCTGTAGTGAATTAGAAGATGCTGCAGCTTCACGTGGTATGTGGCCTTCCTTTAGAACACTTGTACAAGTCTGTAGTGAATTAGAAGATGCTGCATCTTCACGTGGTATGTGGCCTTCCTTTAGAACACTTGTACAAGACATGGCAACACCCACTCGGCAACAATCGAATGAGAGCCCTTCTTGACACAGAGCACTCGATGTTGGAGGAGGTTGATGGAGTAAAGAAACTTCCATTTGCACAGCTAGGAGAAAGAGGATATCTAGTGTTTGCACACACAACAAGGTCTTAATTAAGTGCTGCGCTACACAATCCATCCTCACATACACCTACACATGTTGGTGTCTGTGGACAATCCTGGGATCAGCTATGGATGACCGAATGTCAAAGTTTTTGCTAACCCAATAACTGACTAAGGCTCAGGCTAAGGCTAGGGATTCAGGGCTAGGGCTAAGGATACAGGGCTAGGCCTAAGGCTAGGGATACAGAGCCAGGGCTAGGGCTAGGGCTAGGAATACAGAGCTAGGGATATAGGGCTAAAGGGCCGGGGAGAAGGCTAGGTATACATGGATAAGGCTAGGTATACAGGACTAGGGCTAAGGCTAGGGATTCAGGGCTAGGGCTAAGGCTAAGGATAGGAATACAGGGCCAGGGCTAAGTAGGGATATAGGGCCAGGGCTAAGGCTAGAGGGCTAGGGCGAAGGACACAGGGCCAGGACTAAGGCTAGGGTGAAGGACACAGGGCCAGGACTAAGGCTAGGGCCACAGGACTAGGGATACAGAGCTATGGCAAAGGCTAGGAATACAGGGCCAGGGTTAAAGGGCTAAAGCTAGGTTGACAGGACTAAGCTAAGGCTAGAGATACAGGACTAGGGCTAGCATAGGCTAGGGCTGATACAGGGATAGGGCTAAGGCTAGGGTTATACATTGAAGGGCTAGGATTAGGAAGGCAACAATATTTGACATTCATAGATTGCCGATATAGCAATGCAACTGTTCGCCAGCAGCCTAGTACATATACTGGATGATCCTTACCTATTTACCAGCTAGCCTAGTAAATCTACTGATCATCATAACCTAAAATTGATTACATTTGTGCATGGGCATTGCTTACATTTTTAAGCTCTTGCTCTGTGTTGAGCAGCCATTTTCTTATTAATTAAATGATGCTACATTCCTAGCTTCACCACACCTATACTAAAAATAGCAGTAAAAATGAGAGGGGAAATCTGCTCCACGTGAGGGGCACACAGGTGCAGTAAACTAACCAAGTCCCACCTTCACTTCAACCCTCACTTCAACCCTTTACCAAATGAAGAACAAGCTGTACAACTATCTCGCCCAGTGAGCTCCACATCACCTACGCCACGGTAGCCGTGCATGCCTCACTACATGATCACTGTGCACCCAGTGAGCTCCACATCACCTATGCCACGGTAGCCGTGTAAGCCTCACTACATGATCACTGTGCACTCGGTGAGCTCCACATCACCTATGCCCACGGTAGCCGTGTAAGCCTCACTACATGATCACTGTGAATGAAGTGTGCCTTAGAATCCAAGCCTACATTCTCTGCCCCTTTCAGCAGACAATAAGCACATGCACAAATAAAAGGCAGCCCAATACAACAGCCTTTTGAGGCAAGTCTCGCTAACAAGAGACACACATACGCATGAGGACGCTCGAAGTGTCTGGTCAAATGCCGCCATAAATCCTGTTAGCCCCTCCTTTCATGGCCAGAATTCTCTGGGGGGGAAGTGTCCAGTCAAATGCCGCCATAATTAGTCCCTCTTTTCCTGGCCAGAGTTCTCCAGCTTGCTGCTTTGCATGCAGAATGTCACATCAAATGTAAACAAGGACAATGATCGCGCACAATGAATTTTATTACAAAGATTTATTTGTGCCGATGACGGAGTCCAACAAAAGAGGTGCAAGCCAAAAAAAAAATCACTGCATTGCATATGGCCAGGCTCTCTTATACACGCATGTGCCCACGTTTAAGCAAGTCGGGCTAATAAGACCATTGCATATGGCCAGGCTCTCTTATACACGCATGTGCCCACGTTTAAGCAAGTCGGGCTAATAAGACCATTGCATATGGCCAGGCTCTCTTATACACGCATGTGCCCACGTTTAAGCAAGTCGGGCTAGTAAGACCATTGCATATGGCTACGCTCTCTTGCATGTGCCCACGTTTAAGCAAGTCGGACGTTTTTTTTGTGTATATTATTGTTATTTTCGTGTTTCCTTGTATATCTGTCTAGTAGTGCTGCGAATAATCCAAGAGGTCATTTATGGATGTCTAAAATCCAAAAGCTCATTCCCTCCTAACATGGGGCCAGGGGTAGGCCCAGGACCAGGGGTGTAGGGCCAGGAATGTAGGGGCAGGGCTAGGAGTGAATGGCTAGGGGTGAAGGGCTAGGGATGTAGGGCTAGGGATGTAGGGCTAGGGGTGAAGGGCTAGGGATGTAGGGCTAGGCTAGGGATGTAGGGCTAGGGATGTAGGGCTAGGGATGTAGGGCTAGGGATGTAGGGCTAGGGATTTAGGGCTAGTGATGTAGGGCTAGGGCTAGGGATGTAGGGCTAGGGATGTAGGGCTAGGGATTTAGGGCTAGTGATGTAGGGCTAGGAATGTATGGGATAGGGATGTAGGGCTAGGGATGTAGGGCTAGGGATGTAGGGCTAGGGATGTAGGGCTAGGGATGTAGGGCTAGGGATGTAGGGCTAGGGATGTAGGGCTAGGGATGTAGGGCTAGGGATGTAGGGCTGTAGGGCTAGGGATGTAGGGCTAGGGATGTAGGGCTAGAGATGTAGGGCTAGGGATGTAGGGCTAGGGATGTAGGGCTAGGGATGTAGGGCTAGGGATGTAGGGCTAGGGATGTAGGGCTAGGGATGTAGGGCTAGGGATGTAGGGCTAGGGATATAGGGCTGTAGGGCTAGGGATGTAGGGCTAGGGATGTAGGGCTAGGGATGTAGGGCTAGTGATGTAGGGCTAGGGCTAGGGATGTGGGCTAGGGATTTAGGGCTAGGGATGTATGGCTAGGGATGTATGGCTAGGGATGTATGGCTAGGGATATAGGACTAGGGATGTAGGACTAGGGATTTAGGGCTAGTGATGTAGGGCTAGAGATGTAGGGCTAGGGATGTAGGGCTAGGGGTGAAGGGCTAGGGGTTAAGGGCCAAGGTTAGGGACACGTAGGGCTAGAGCCAGAGGGCAACATAATAAATAACACAAGTCCAGTTGCTAATTTGTTTGCTCGATAGGCTCAGAACTGAACATGCACTGAATCATCCGCGAGGTGCCCTGGAATGCTTTGTAAAACAGAGCAACATTAGAGTGTGGTCTTACCCTACCACAACACAAACATAACAAGCAAAACTGCATCCACAGAATGCATGCACTTCGCTCTAGTTTGAGACCAGCTCACCTACCACCTATGAACTCAGTGGTACACACTAGAGCCTTGACAACATGTCCAGAGAAGTCATTGACATTTTGGTACCCCGAGTCTCGACAACATGTCCTGACAGAGAATACACTGACATTGCGGTATACCCGAGCCTTGACAACATGTCCTGACAGAGAATACACTGACATTGCGGTACACCCGAGCCTTGACAACATGTCCTGACAGAGATGTTACTGACATGATCAACTTCAACTGATCTCGAGTCAGCATGACTATGAACCAGAAGTAAGGGAAGTTAAGATGACCTATTTTTAGAGCGAATTCTTTTTACAGACCTAACGACTCTTCAGCTAATCATGACCGCAACTGACTTCCATGAAAACATCCCAGGTGGGATTTTTTTAATGGAGAAATAGAGACCGTCGTAACAGAGGCTAAAAATTGGGAAAACCACAATTGATGCACGCACACACAAATGATCATTTCACTCGCTTTGTGCCTGCACGAGGCAAAGTCGTTAGCAAACTTAGGGTATCTCTACAGTGCTAGTTTTGACTGAACTGAGCATACATGTAATGTAGCTGCGATATACTACCACATGATCTAGGCATGCGATCCCAGACCATTGCAGACTGCTACATTGGAAAGGATTGGCGCAGTGTTTTGATTCCGAGCTCAAGAAATGGAGACACTGGAGTTCATGAATCACATTGTTGCTGCTTGATTCATGAATCTCATTAGCACCCACCCTAGAAAACTTTGAGAGATTTGCATATCAGCTGACAATATTGAGGCCCAGGCAGCCTGTGCCTGTCAGAAATATTATTGTTGCTCATCGATTGTTCCTGCTGAAATAAGGGAAATTCTTGCCATGCGTTTTCCTGCCACTTCTATTAGCTTCAGCTAAGCTAGTCTTGGTTGAACGTAGCCAGCTACAACACAAAATAAAAATGAGTAATCTCTCCAGTTCGGTGTTCGGTCTTGTCATATTATATTTATGTACCACTTGGAAGGGTTGCCAGTATCTATAACGTGACTCATGAATTGTGTAGTGGACGTGGGCCACTTACCCGCCAACCTCCTTTAGAACTAATTGCTAGTGGCAATGTTACCACACCTTTTCCAGCGTAACAATCGGTAAAGGGTGATGCTGCACGAGACTACAAGTCCTGGTTGCAAACATTCTTTGTATATTGAATGCAGCACTCGGGGGATATAGGACTTCTGTTTACAGCCTCTTTTCTTTTGTTAACCGATTTCAAGGCAATAGGCAATAGAAACCAATCATTAGCCATTTGGACTGTTAGATGCAAGTCTTGGTGTGGTTGTGGAAGTTTCAGAGTTATCCCAACAAAAAGGAAAGGTCTGAACCCTGTAGCTTCTTCATTCACTTCCTTTTTCCCCCTCTCTTTTTTCCCCTGTTGAAAAAATTAATTATTTTTCCCCTTGAGTTTAGGCAAAACAAACAAACCAAAAAGACAAGTGCCTAGACTTGGGCACTAGGTTCCTTCCTGGGCAACAGGTTCTAAATATCAAACACTCACCACATACTATATGAGATAAATGCCGTTGCCATTCGCAATACAGTCATAATTATTATGCATACTCGATTCATATTAAAAAAACTCATTAGCAAACACTAATAAGTTGAAACCTCTCCCTGAAACTCCCACAACAAAAAAACACGGGCTATAGCTGCTAGCTAAAGCTAACATGATATGATGACATGGACTTACTGCTGACTATTCTTCCCTTGGTAGTCAAGGTCGTGCCATCTCCCCAAACGCCTCCTGTACTCTTTTCTTCCTTTACACTCTTTCCACCACTGCTTTCCCCATCGTTAGAATCCGCCATCGGAGCTTTCCCAGATACCCTAGCCAACCTCAGTATTACTAGAGGCGACTTTCAGGCCCTTGTTAACGTCCTTCGACTTTTTTTTTTAATCTCGGCTCTCCTTTTGTTTTGCACACGAGTTTGCGAATTAGCAGGACGTTTTCAAAATACAGCAAAGATTATAGCTTGCTCTATATTCTAGCTGTTGCAATTCGTATGAGAGAGATCTTTGACACTTTGCAAATTTGCCTTCGTTCCACTTCCTTTAGCTCTTCCGTAATCTTGCTGCCGCCATTTTTTCAGTGTCTCCAAACTTGAAAGGACACGCGTAATAATTTTGCTCTAGCCGCCCTCGCCCATCTACTCCGCCTTCCCCAGCATTGCCATGGCAATAAGATAAAAAAATGGCAGCTAGCAAAGGGAAAAAGGTCGGAAAACAATCTGCTCGACAAAGAGACTTTGTCCCTGGAAATATTCCTATCAGAGAATGGTGTGTGAAACTACTTAGGCCAATACATTGCAAACATGGTTGTACCTACTTTTCAGGGAAGAATTGCTCAGCGTGGAAGAAGGAGTGGAAGCAGTTTGCAAGTTAGTGGAGGAACTGGTGGAGAAAGCATCCAGCGTGGTTTTTGACCATTATCTAGAGAACGAAGCCTTCTCTTATGCAGTACAAGATGCCAAGGAAATTATCCTTAGAACATTGGCTGTAAGACCTTAGAGATAAGTCGTGTTGGTAGGGAGGGGTGATACCAAACTAGCATGACCATTTTTTTGTGTGTGCGTGTGTGAACGAACACCTTGCCAAGATTCCAGAGGTATTCTCCTATTATGTGATTCTAATCTCTACCACTTTCCCTTGGCTGTCTACTAGTGTTCTGAAGCAGAAGTAAGAACAAACTTGCGTCTAGCTACATGTACCATTATTAGGGTACTTGGTAGCTAGTAGTTGTTTTTTAAATTTTATTATTGGGGAGTGTGGTAGCACTTCCTATATTGGTTTGACTCCTGTTTTAAAATAGCGGCCCAAAAGACAAAGCTTTTATCTCGGACAAAACTCACTTTGGCAGCTTCTTAGCTACCATAAACGGTGTCTTCTGCCGATTATGATCCCCCCCCCCCCCCCACCCCCCACACACACACATACACACCACAACTTACGTATAATATGTCATTTCGTCATAATTTTACTACCAGAAGACTCTAAACTATTGCAAGGAAGAAGGACTCAAAAATTGGTAGAGGATCCTAAAACCACATGCACAATAAAAGTGCTCGTGTGTGTTCAATAGGAGCCTTGAAGATGACTGAACAGGTTATCACTGCTTTGGAAAAGCTCCCCAAGCTTAAAAATATCATCCATGATCTAGCTTGCTCACGTGGTGTACTAATCACCTCTACAAACTCCTGCATTGCATAAGTGAGCAGTCAGGGCACAGAAAATCTCGTTCTCTAAGAATAAACACAATCATAGAGCATTATAACAGCCTGGCCTAAGAAATCAGATATTGTACACTGTTCTGATTGTTCTTACTTGTAGCAATTGAACAGAGTTCACTTGCCCTTTGCTTGACTTCAGCCATCTTGAGTATCATAGATGTGGCAATATAGGTGCAGGAATATTGTAATAAACAACCAGAATACACAATTCTATATATCTAAAATTGTATTTGTGAGATATATATGACTTCTTCAAAGAGCATATACAAATTGATAGAAAAAGTACTTTGGAACAAAGAAAACAATATTGCAGGGGGAAAAGGACAAGTATGCAATGAATGCTGAAGCAAGAAAACTGGCCTCTCTTGCATATTACCAGATGCAATATGACCATAACCCACGTCTGACCCATAGGGGAGGGAGGGGGGAAGCTGACAGGAGAAGTAACGGTGTCCAGATTAAAAAAAAAAATGACATGCCTGTTTACTCTCAGAGAAGTATTATACTAATCCAGAGGGTAAAAACAACAACTGACATGCGTGTTTACTCTCGGGAGAGGTATTGCAGTATAAAAACACATTAAATAATGATGGACTACATAGTCAGCATACAGCATATGAATATAAGTAAACATCAACAACAACAACAAAAAAAGAATATGAATATGTAAGTACAAAAAATGTTTACAAAAAATGTTAAATATAAATAAGGAAAACAGGATTCACTAGTAAAAAGGAAGGAAGAAAGCAAGAACATTGTAGACAACCCTTTATCATAAAAAATAGTCATGTAGACCGCACCTAAATAGATGACTCATTTACCATTTTAAAAATGTCTCCCGATTTTTAGGCTGTATATGTTTGAGTACATGATTATTATATAGTAAAAATAAAAAAGTGTCATCTAATTAGGTGTGGTCTACATGACGAAGTTCATCTATGTGAGTGTGGTCTCATACTTGTTTCCTCACTTTTTCAGTCAAAGTTTGTGTGTATTTGAATAAAACATGTTTTGTATTGTTCTAACTACAAGTTTGTATATGAACTTGCATCTCAAGTACCTTGCTTGTAGCATAAATAGCACCTTTAAGGGGGGACATCTGCACTTTTTAATTTTAATTTTTTTAACCTGTGGTTACAACTTTAGAGCTCAGTAGATTCTGCAAACTTCATGGTATGGACTTGATATATAGCTCAAAAGATAGGTCTCTCTGTGTGCTCTCTTTTGATACTAAAATATGTTTCATAGGTATAACTATAGGCAAGTTACTAGACCCTAAAGCGGAGGGACTTCAAAAACCTGCACCCCAAAACCGCCGTCCAAAACCATTCTGAGATGCGAAGTGCAAAAAAATTAAAAATGGTACGAGTGGCTAGAGGAAGCTCTAGAGCATACAATCAATGTTTTGAGCAGGCGTGAAAAATTGATTACCTGGTCAAGCGCGCGGTTGGAAAATTGAAGGCGTTGACAAGGCGTCGCCAAATCAACGCCTTCAATTTTCCAACCGCGCGCTTGACCAGGTAATCAATTTTTCACGCCTGCTCAAAACATTGATTGTATGCTCTAGAGCTTCCTCTAGCCACTCGTACCATTTTTAATTTTTTTGCACTTCGCATCTCAGAATGGTTTTGGACGGCGGTTTTGGGGTGCAGGTTTTTGAAGTCCCTCCGCTTTAGGGTCTAGTAACTTGCCTATAGTTATACCTATGAAACATATTTTAGTATCAAAAGAGAGCACACAGAGAGACCTATCTTTTGAGCTATATATCAAGTCCATACCATGAAGTTTGCAGAATCTACTGAGCTCTAAAGTTGTAACCACAGGTTAAAAAAATTAAAATTAAAATGCACAGACGGTCCCCCTTAATGTGTCCTGCCATTGTAAGTGCTTAAATCTGTTGGTAACCCTCACATTATACCTTTCATAGAATTAAAAAAATAGAACCCTCCAAATGCTGAGATGCCACTAGTTTACTGACGTTCAGTTTTTAAGGCAGTATTTCAGGCTCTTGCTCTAAAGATGGACTTACATTCTAAGCCTCCATTGGCACTACCATGGTTACAGCAACAGCAAGACTCTCTGAACAAGTATCTTTCTAAATCTAACGCTTTCTTTCTGTTGAGCTAGCGTTTCGATCAAGCTGAACAATTTTGACACCTGTTTAACTAGGCTTGCTGGTGAGACTATAAGACTATAAACTTTGTTCGGGGGACTGTCTATTTGTAGTGAACTACCTGCCGAGTTTTTGGCCTATAGCTAAGGTGTAGCTTCTGCAGTAGAGCTGAGGTTAAACGTTTCTCGCTTTTCCCCCCCCCCCGGATTGAATGTGTCCCCTTAGTAGGTGCCCCCTGGTGAGAGGGTTCATTTTTTTCATTGCTTTATTGGAAACAGTGTATGCAAATAACATTAACTAACTAAGCAAATTAACCCCACACTCCATTGTACCCAATACATTGCATGTGGCAGGACAGTGGATTTTCTTCTCCTTCTCCCACACATGCATGGTGACCTGACTATTTAAAAAGGACAAGTGTTATAATTATTATTAAGGAAAGAAAGCCCTCCTGCAGAGGGCTATATACGCACTTTGCTCGAATTTTGCTAACTATGTTCGCAGTGGAAACCCAAGAAGGGGATGTTGATTTACAGTACATGTACCGACAATTATAAAACGATCTCAAATGCGAGGCTGTCATTGGCTCCAGGGGCTCAGCCTCACAGCAAACTGCTCGAGCTCTAACCTAGCTAGTGTAGTTCATTGGCAATGTCGCCATGTTGTATAATTATTTGTGAGCTATCATAGACAACGGAAAAAATGTATGCACAGGTCAACGAAATGGCCGCCAAGTGCCTTGGTGTTTCTGGCGATGGTGGCTTCTAGCAATGTTTAAATTACTTCTGAGGGCTTTGTGTGTTGGGGGGGGGGGGGGGAAGGGGGTCTAGTATCCCTATTCCCCAAATCTCAGCCCTTGATGTTGTTGCAAGCCTGAGAAAAATAGGACAGGCGTCATTTCATTTATTATATCAAGTATTATTATTACATTATTATTTTTATTGTTATTATTATTATTCTCAACGAACTTTCAATTGAAATTACAATGACCTTCTTAATAATCAAATTGAATCTCTCGACGTTTCGACTAGATGCTCTACTCTATCAGGAATAATGAGATGCTAAGACTCGCGTGAGCTTGTTATATACCTGTAACTAGCTATCCCCCACGTGATACAAACCATATCTGGCACACACATCCAGCACGTGAACTGGGCAAGTCATAGCATCTCTGATGAAGGCTAGAGCATCTAGTCGAAACGTCGAGAAAGTAAGAATTCAAGTTTTGATTATTGAGAAGGCCATTGTATTTATTACCTATATAATAATACGCCTTGTCCATTAGTGCATCACGGTTTACCCATGCACAGATAAAAAATATTCCTTAGTCTTGACTACGGGAAATCCCGGAAAACGGTTTGCATCACGATTATACGCATGGTCCCCAATATGGAAAGTGCAGAATGGCTACTCCGCGATCTGCACAGCGCTGATCAACAACTCTACAGCATGTAACAGAAGGCAGGAGGGCTGCTGAAGAGAGGCAGTGCAAGAGAACGGTTGCAGCAAGTGAGACTGTGCGAAGAAAAGTTGACTGAGAAAGACAAAGACTTGATACCAACAGAGAAACAGAGGATAGCAGAAATTTCAGCTCGTGCGAGGGATGAGGAGAGAGCATCCAATGCCAGTAGAAGGGGAGAACTGAGAGCTGCACGGCCGGAAGTGCAATGAATGAGGAGAGAGCAGCGAATGTTTAACGTTTAAATTTAATATTATCATTATTTTATTTATTATCTGTCTAAAATTTATTATTATTATTATTATTATTATTATTATTATTATTATTATTATTATTATTATTATTATTATTATTATTATTATTATTATTATTTTTCATGTAGACTGTCGGGTACTTCTCACACTTGACTGGTTTGCCACAGAAAGTCCCCTTGATCTCACTTAGCCAGACAGTTGCTGAGATGAAAGGCAGTGACAGTTGGATTTGGACGCAGGTGCAAGTATGTGAAGTATTCCTCCATCACTTGTAGGTCACAAGATAAGGGTGGTACTGTTAATGTCATCAATTGCTTGAGTGGCAAGAGCAAGATTGTCTGCATAGGCAAACAAATTCCCTTGCGATGGCATGGCATGTTGCTCACACAGATCTATGTTAAAGAGCATTGGCACAAGAACAGATCCCTGTGGCAGCCCATCATTCTAAGGCTGCACTGTACTTGTTTGATCCCAAGGAGAAGCCTTTTGCATAGGATTGCTGAGGATGGATGAGAGTTAACGTGGAGTAGCTTGGTACTTGAAGATTTTGGCAGCTTTGAGAAGGAGACATGGAGCCACACAATGTCATAGGAGGATGACAGATCAACGAGTACAAACTGGTCTTAAGGGCGTGTTGATATCCTATGACAGATCAAAGAGTACAGCACAGGTCTTAAGGGGGTAGTTCACCCAAAACTGAAAAAAAACGTCTGTTGACTTTGAATGCCCATAACTTTTTTTAAATAATTGGTTTGTGTAGATAATGTTATGCTCAAATTGTTGCTTGTTCTATGTGCTTTCCAATGATATATAAAATATCTCTAGAGGCATGTTTTGTCAGAAGATGCATGCAGAAATGCATGCATCTTCAGAAACAGGGACCCTCCTTCTCTTGGCAGACCCCCACTACTCATTTTTAAAAATCAAAAGCTGTAAATTGGTTTGTGGCTTGTCAAAGCTAACAGCTGTGATATGGATGATTTTACATTGCAATAACTAAAGTGGTTGTTGAATGGCAACGTGCCGTATTTGATTACGCGCTAAAAATACAATTTTAGCGGCGTAATCAAATACGGCACGTTGCCATTCAACAACCACTTTAGTTATTGCAATGTAAAATCATCCATATCACAGCTGTTAGCTTTGACAAGCCACAAACCAATTTACAGCTTTTGATTTTTAAAAATGAGTAGTGGGGGTCTGCCAAGAGAAGGAGGGTCCCTGTTTCTGAAGATGCATGCATTTCTGCATGCATCTTCTGACAAAACATGCCTCTAGAGATATTTTATATATCATTGGAAAGCACATAGAACAAGCAACAATTTGAGCATAACATTATCTACACAAACCAATTATTTTAAAAAGTTATGGGCATTCAAAGTCAACAGACGTTTTTTCCCAGTTTTGGGTGAACTACCCCCTTAAGGGTGTGTTGTATCCTATGACAGATCAACGAGTACAACACTGGTCTTAATGGCATGTTGATATCTTACGACAGATCAAAGAGTACAGCACTGGTCTTAAGGGGGTAGTTCACCCAAAACTGGGAAAAAACGTCTGTTGACTTTGAATGCCCATAACTTTTTTTTAATAATTGGTTTGTGTAGATAATGTTATGCTCAAATTGTTGCTTGTTCTATGTGCTTTCCAATGATATATAAAATATCTCTAGAGGCATGTTTTGTCAGAAGATGCATGCAGAAATGCATGCATCTTCATAACAGGGACCCTCCTTCTCTTGGCAGACCCCCACTACTCATTTTTAAAAATCAAAAGCTGTAAATTGGTTTGTGGCTTGTCAAAGCTAACAGCTGTGATATGGGTGGTTTTTCATTGCAATAACTTTCTTTTTTTATTATTTTATTTTATTTTTTATTTATTTTTTTTATTTTTATTTTTTTAATTTTTTTTTTATCACATGACATATTATACTAGTACTACATCACATTTTGTAAAGTTAATAGTTGATGATGGGGGGGGGGAGTTAAATACTGCCATCAACCCACGCAGAACATGGTGGTAGCCTGCGTGACCACATGGCAGCATTTACCTTCCACAGACATAGAGCCAGACGTTGGTAGAGGTGGCGGGTTGTTTCTGCCGGAGCATTTCTTGAGCGCTGTCCCAACTGATGGCCGATTCTGGAGATGGTAATGGTGGCTTCTTCGCTCCAGCCGCCTAGCGTTTCCACCACAAGGGGTATAAAATCGACTCCCACGGAACGACAAGCATCACTGTGGGCGGCCAACTTCCTCTCCTCACCTACTCGCAGTGCATGGCCCTTGGTGGTGGCGGCTCCGGCAAGTGTGCGAGGTTGCATGGTTGATATAACCGTCACGTCCAAAGCTGCAGGACGCCCCCTACCCCAATTTGGGAGATAGATGTCGGCTGGGCGGCTGCGCGAACCAGGAATGAGAGATGGAACCTCCCTCCTAGGTGCCAGAGCTGCAGACTGGGCAGCATTGAAGAGGGCATCTCTGAGGGCATCATGCCTATGTATCCGGTCACCATTCCCACCGCATCCTACCTGATGATCACCAAAAGCATCTGCAATAACTAAAGTGGTTGTTGAATGGCAACGTGCCGTATTTGATTACCCGCTAAAATTTTATTTTTAGCGCATAATCAAATACGGCACGTTGCCATTCAACAACCACTTTAGTTATTGCAATATAAAATCACCGATATCACAGCTGTTAGCTTTGACAAGCCACAAACCAATTTACAGCTTTTGATTTTTAAAAATGAGTAGTGGGGGTCTGCCAAGAGAAGGAGGGTCCCTGTTTCTGAAGATGCATGCATTTCTGCATGCATCTTCTGACAAAACATGCCTCTAGAGATATTTTATATATCATTGGAAAGCACATAGAACAAGCAACAATTTGAGCATAACATTATCTACACAAACCAATTATTAAAAAAAGTTATGGGCATTCAAAGTCAACAGACGTTTTTTTCCAGTTTTGGGTGAACTACCCCCTTAAGGGTGTGTTGATATCCTATGACAGAGTCTTAAGGGCGTGTTGATATCCTACGACAGATCAAAGAGTACAACACTGGTCTTAAGGGCGTGTTGATATCCTACGACAGATCAACGAGTACAGCACTGGTCTTAAGGGCGTGTTGATATCTTACGACAGATCAACGAGTGCAACACCGGACTTAAGGGTGTGTTGATATCCTGTCTCAATGAGGGTAAGGACCTGATCAGAACAGCTCCTTCCAGCTCTAAAACCAGCTTGTTCTTTGAGAAGCATCGGCTCAACAAGTGGAGAGAACCTAGTCAGCAGTAGCTGCTCAAATAACTTGCAGGAAATGCAAAAGAGTGAGATGGTCAATAGCTAGCTGGATCAGCAGCAGATTTCCCAGCTTGAGGACGGCGAAGTTTTTCTTCAAACTGTTGATACAGTATGATACAGTTGCATGGACCGTGGTGAAAAGATAAGCACTTCCATTATTGGGTCCCATGTTCTTCAGGAATTTGGAGTAGACGCCATTAACACCTGCGGCAGTGCTTGCTTTGGTGGAGGGGAGACCTGCAGAATATCAGGGTGTCGGGGTCACGGAGAGGAGATGTTGATGGCGATGAGGAGAGGGCCTCCAAGAGGCTTTACTTCACTTCTCGTCGAGCTTATTTTGTGGAAGCCACATTAGAGTTGCGCGGCAGCTGCACGTGTTGGAACCTGACGTGGTTGGTGAGCTGCGTGGGAAGCAGCTCCAAGATGTCTAAGGAGATTACAGGCCTTCCTACTCGAGGGTGTGAAATTGAGTTCTTCGACAGACGCTTGCCAGCACTGTCGTCTGGCTACATCTAAAGAATCCAAGAGCTCTGTAGTAACACCAGGGCACCTGAGTCTTTGCATTGTATCCGGAGTTCCTCAGTGGCTGGGGCATCCAGCAAGGCAGGAAGGATTTGTAAAACCCACATGGGAATTTTTTTTTTTTGCAGGATCTTACAAAGACTGGCATAACTCTTAGGAACAGACAGGGTGAGATTTTCTTCAACTTCAGCCATGAAACCTTCCCAGTTTGCTTGCTTTGCTGAAATTCCAGTGGGGGAGTGTTTTGGACTTAATCAGAGGAATCTGAATACTAATGTGATTGAAAGCTGGTTGATGCTGGCCATGTGGGTGATGAAGGAGGATCTTTCGGGAGGCATGAAGGGGACGACCATCAATAATGGGGGAGGATCTTTCGGGAGGCATGAAGGGGACGGCCATCAATAATGGGGGAGGGTCTTTTGAGAGGCATGAAGGGGACGACCATCAATAATGGGAGAGGATCTTTCGGGAGGCATGAAGGGGACGGCCATCAATAATGGGGGAGGATCTTTTGAGAGGCATGAAGGGGACGGCCATCAATAATGGGGGAGGATCTTTTGAGAGGCATGAAGGGGACGGCCATCAATAATGGGGGAGGATCTTTCGGGAGGCATGAAGGGGACGGCCATCAATAATGGGGGAGGATCTTTCGGGAGGCATGAAGGGGACGGCCATCAATAATGGGGGAGGGTCTTTTGAGAGGCATGAAGGGGACGACCATCAATAATGGGGGAGGATCTTTCGGGAGGCATGAAGGGGACGACCATCAATAATGGGGGAGGATCTTTCGGGAGGCATGAAGGGGACGGCCATCAATAATGGGGGAGGATCTTTTGAGAGGCATGAAGGGGACGGCCATCAATAATGGGGGAGGATCTTTCCGGAGGCATGAAGGGGACGGCATCAACATCTCGAGAAGCAAAACACATGTCATGATTGTAGTCCTCCCTCTCATCTGCCATGAAAGGAAGGGCCCTGGTTGCTTGGCATTGCACAGGAGATAACGGTCACTGTCAGTTGTTCGCCAGCCTTGTGACCTGCAGTATGACCCCGTGAAGTGTGATGACTGTTGAAGTTGCCAGCAAGGACTTTTCGGTGGGCATTAACAGGGAGAGTACTGGTGGGTGCCACTTTGCACGAGATAGTTTGTACACATCTGTGATGATTGTATCTCCAACCTTCACACTCGTGCTGGAGACATCGCTAGTGTTCAGTCGGTTGAGGATGGAGAAATCGGTCAGGTTGTGTTTTTAGGTGTGTGCAATGCCATATTTAGCATGATGCACTGCAACAACAAGTTTGAAGCCATATATGGAAGCTTTGAGGCTCTGGGGTCATCACTGATATGAGTTCTCTTGCAAATGGAGGACACTATCATCAAGTTCATTGGCAGTTTTTGACAAGTTACCACACTTTGCTCGAGACGGACCTTTCACGTAAGTTGATAGGTGTGAAGTGTTCTCACTATGTTGTGGGAGGAGTGGCCCTGAAAAGGGTCGTGGGGTCTTTATTGAATACAGTAGCGGGCAGTCTCAGAGCCTTCTCAATGCAGCAGGTTAGGTCTGTAAAATATAAAGTTCTCTCGATTTACAGTCAACCTTGATGCTTACTTGGTTCCTGGTCATACTGACTGCACAAACTGACTGCACAAACCAAACAGCTATAGTTGATCAATGTCAGTCACTTCTTTGTCAAAGATGGATTATCAAGACTCTACATACCTCTGAGCCCCGGACGGCCAGATGCCAGGTAATTAATCTCGTGTAACACTGAGTGCAACGCATTCTCGTATATCGCCGAGCCGAGCCCGAGGATGTTCCCAAGGAAGAAGAGGACAACACACAGGTTCTTAAAATATATGACCCAGGTATGACCAAGATATTGCTTCTTTAAGGGATTCTCTGTTTAGAGCCAACGTTTCAACCGAAATATTTTAGTCTTCATCAGGGCTTCATCAGGGCAATTCCATCATCATCATCGGATTTTTCCTAGTGAAGACTGAAGTATTTTGGTTGGAATGTTGCCATTAAAACCAGTAGAGAAAAAATGAAATCCTTGACGTATTTGATGTCAGCTGAAAGTAACCGTGCATATATATATGTACTACTTCTTATTCTGGGCATCGAGTGTTTGACTATTCCTAGCCATATCAGGACCCACAGTCTTATCACTAAAATAGAGCACACAGAAAAACTTGTTTTATTGTGTTCGGGTACAAAAAAATCAAATCTACACGTTGAATATTTAAATCCGAGGGGTTCCCCCTCTATTATTTCCTTCCAGACTATAATTATATCAAAAACTTTTTTTTTTTAATCCCGTTCTTTCCCCGTCCCTCCAGTTCTTACTGTTGATATATATATATATATACCTACTCATCATTTCTAAAGTTTTAGAGGCATTGGATGCTCCAGTTCAGAGCTTAAAATGTTTTTTTTTGTCCGTGCCATTTACTTTTCTTGATTCGAGAAACTACCAAGGAATGCTAACCGGGGAGGTAAGTTATATGCCAGCGCATAATGGCTACCGTGTATATACATCTCTTAATATCAAATTTCATCATATTTTTCTTGCTTTATCAGGCACAGCAAACTAGAAAGGCGTGGAAGTACAAGAACAGACTGAGAACCTTCTAAAGACTCGCATTTTGCTGAGCTCTTTCATTGCAACGGTTAACCCAAACATTTAATTGTCGTAACTCGTACACATTATTCCCACCATTTATGGAAGTCCATGTTTTCTGGTTTTGAAACGGTCATAACCTTGCCTTAGTGTGTGTCATTTGAGCTCTTTTAATGCTCTGTGGTATGAGTGTTTCATGTTTGTTTTTTGCTGCAAGTAATACCTAGTTATGGTCATTTAACCTTTGGGTGTTAATCAATTTTACAGATGTGTTTGCCATAAACTAATTAACAATGCTCATGCAATCTGTTCCACTCATATAAAAGTTAATTAAGTGCTTTGGGGAGGCCACACTCCAAGTTAAAGCCTTTGATCACACCATACTGGGGAGTTGAAGGGGCAGTTTTGAGCGACCTTGCTGTTGCAGGATGTGTCTTCTAAGAAAATGTGGCTATAGAGACGTTCAACGTATCATTTGAAAGTACACAGAATAAGCAATGACTTGGTATCACAATTACCTGCACAGAGGAAAGATTATGGTGATTACAAATATGTGTTACAACTTTTCTAATCCCCCCCCCCTTAATGTAACCTGTTTGCTTTCACATATTCAGTGAAGTCAAGGAACCTCTCTCTAGTACATTAGGATTTTTGGTTGGCGGTGAGGGGAGAGGGTGTCCTCTCCTAGGAACTTTTTTCTTCGCTTTTTCTTCAATTGATTCTGGTGCAATTTTGGAATTAAAATTGTCAATGTGAATAGGAAGTGAATTGACTCTCTTAAGATTATGGTGATTACAAATATGTGTTACAACTTTTCTGATCCCATCCCTTAATGTAACCTGTTTGCTTTCACATATTCAGTGAAGTCAAGGAACCTCTCTCTAGTACATTAGGATTTTTGGTTGGCTGTGAGGGGAGAGGGTGTCCTCTCCTAGGAACTTTTTCTTCACTTTCTCTTCAATTGATTCTGATGCAATTTTGGATTTAAAATTGTCAATGTGAATGGGAAGGAAATTGACTCTAGGCTGAGCTAAAGTGGCCTATGGGCCAGGTCAGCGTTACTTTCGTTACGACTTTTCAGCTGGTCAAACCTGTCACTCTGGCATGCATCAACTTATCAACCCAAACTAAGTTTGTTTATCAAAGACATAGTTAGTTCTTGTTGCACGCCAGGTTTTATTGAAAAATTCCAAACGGTCTAGCAGCTAGACATTAAAGAGTGTGCGTTACTTTCGTTACGAATTTTGGACATGAAAAATTGTCTTCAAAGTTTGTTTGTGAATCCTAGAAAAAAGGCTCCTTCAATTTTTTTGATTTTCAATTATGTCTTACAGAATGTAGTTGACTATCTATTCCCCTGGTTTAGTTGTTACATGTTCAACCGTAATGGGTGGACAGCACCCATTATGCTAAAAAGTGACTGTTACTTTCGTTACATTACTTTCGTTACGTTACTTTCGTTACGTTACTTTCGTTACGTTACTTTCGTTACGTTCCTTTTGATGCAAGTATTGATGGGAATGTGTTGCACTTTTATACATAATTATTGGCAAACACGAAATTACTTGTTTATATACATTTATATTTACATAAAGATAATGTACAAAACATCACTGTGTGGGGGGGAGGGGGGGTGCAGCAAGATGGACTGCAAGGTTGCATGAATGAGGAGGGGGTGAGACAAAGGTGGTTGCAAGGTGCATGAGATGGCAGAGGGTTGGGGTGAGGAGGGGGTGGTACAATATTGATCTGAAAGTTTGGTCACAAATTTAGTTAGTTATGTTCCACTCCTCAAAACATTTAACTATCTCATTTTCATCACTGTCACTGAGAGTAACAAACAGGCTATAGTTGCTGATAGGAGCTGGTGGGCTAAGTCTGCAGAGAATGTCCTCTCTGGGTACTGGAAGTCGGTCCTGTTTGGTAGGCCAATTCCACCTATTCAGCCTGCAACTCTTCATAAATGTGATGACAACGTGAGTAGGGGAGCTTTGTACCACCTCGCCAATCCATGCCTTCCTATTGTACACTGCTGCCGAGAACTCTACAGCTTAGAATTCAGATACTATAAAATTTTCACCAACATCCATCTCCATGTCTTGCTTCTTCTGTTGCTGGTTTGGGACAGAAAACTCCCGTGTCAGCTGAGGGTAACGACCATCCCGTCAATATTGCGCAGGCAATGATAGCCACGTATTCCAGCTACTGCTGGAGATGCATCCCAGAAAGCTTGTGTGAAGCCTATGTCATAATTTGACTTGTTGATATCTGCTTCATTCATCACTGTAACCTCCACTGTCATCATATTAGATGCAGCTGCAGCGAATGATGAAGCATCCCTAACAAGCACCTGCCATGCCTTCACCCTGTTGTGGACATGCCGCTTTACACTGCCACCAGTCCCGTCAACTGGGCCTTTGCCATGCGAAGTTGCAAAGAAGTTCCAGGTGATGCTGAGGCCATGTGCCTCTTCAAGCTTCTGCAAGGCATTTACAATAAATCGGCTCTTGAACTGAGCTGATGTCAAGGCATTTACAATAAATCGGCTCTTGAACTGAGCTGATGTACTGTCGGACCAGATTGACAATTTAGTTATATCATCTGGTAGTCGGCTAAGGAGATTGTTCATATATGGGAGGATGGACCACTTCGAGTGATCAGTAGAATCTGAACAGATGACACCACTGTGGTGTTCTCCCCCGTACCACAATGAGTAGGTGAACAGAGAGACAGGGCTGTGGCCCCAATGTGCTGACTGTATCTCGATTGTTCGATGCACTCAAAATTCTCCGAAAAGTCAACTTGAAGTAGTGCATGAAATTTGTTGAAGTCGGGAGAAGTTGATTCTGCATCTGCACGCTCTATGTTGTAGCTCTCGGCTTTAGCTCGCTTTACAAGGCTGTGGATCAGGAACTGGGAAGAAGTTTGAGAATGTGCTGTTTGAGGTCCTCTGTTATCCCCTCATGTTGGACTTTGTGCAACCTTTCATTGCCGTCTTTTCCCCATGACAACCAGGTCACTGCTTTCTCAACCATCACCACTGAATCATATTGCTCCAGCCGTTCTGACACTCCTTGCATTTGCCATGCCAACACTCTGTCTTAGGGTTCTTGCACACCCAGCTGTCTGGGGTTTTATAACTATACTTCTCCAATGCTGCTCTAAACTTGTGGAGCGCATCAAGTGCAAGTATGATGTCCTCGTGGTACTGGCAAACACAGCCATTCTGTGGAGTCAGACTTGAATATAGGACATGAGGTGGGCGTAGACTTTGAACTTTGTAAGTCAAATCTGAACATCGGGGTACTGTGCCAAAAAGAGGCCACGAGTCTCTTTCAGCGTACACACCAAATGGCGTGATTGTTTCTTTTCACCAGCATGAGTAGTTGCTCGGGCGTCTTTGCGACCTGTTTGCAACGTTAATGGCCTGATCTCCTTTAACAGTTGTGCCATCTTCATAATTATGTCTAATTTTACGTTACTTTCGTTACAAGCTTACCTTCCACTACTTTTTCGTTGCGTTACTTTCGTTACAAACCTTTGAACTGAAATAAACAAAAATTTGTTCCTGCGATCTTTACCAAATTTTTGGGTGTAGATGAGGGACATCGTTGGGAAGATTATATCTAACTTTTATGAAGTTAGGTTTAGAAATCCATGAGCAAAGGGAACTTCTTGAAGTTGAGCGTTACTTTCGTTACATCAAAACATCGGGTTTGAAATCAACGTGCAATACTCGGGTAGATAGCTTTGAGCCAAAAATTGTTCTAGATATTGGTAGACCTCTAAAATCCCCACACAAAAAGTAACACATAAGTGTAATATACTTTATGGTATCATATATTACAGCATGGAAAACTTTCAATTTTTTCCCTCGAAATTGCAGTTAAATTTTAACTCAACTTTCAAACACTGCTGTACTGTGTGTATGTTAGATATCAACATAAAACCAACTTTATTAAAGGTCCCAAGGAGTGTATTTTTAGGTTCATAAAGATTTTGGGCCGTACGACAAAATATTTTTTTAGCTTTCCATGTCATGATTTTGTGACCTGGCCCCTATGATAGATGCTACAAAGTTGTGGTCTATACAGCGGAACTGCGATTATCCGAACGTCAATTACACAAATGCAGACGGGGGGGGGGAAACTTGAGGTACGCGTGAGTGTGTGGCCTATCCAGCAGATGATTGGAAGCCTCACGCAGTAGGAGGAAGGAAAAGGTGCTATTGAGAAGAAACTTGAGATACGCAAAAGGGCTGAGATGGTGTGCAAGTTTCTGGACTAATTCTTACGGCTAAGGATGATTGAATCGCCCCAGGGGGTAAGCGATTCAAGGCAAGCTCGGGGTGGCTGAAGAATGTCCAGTCATGGCAAGGTTCCGCCAGCTAGTAATTCAAGGACAAACAACGAGTGCTAATGAAGAAGATGTAGGAGACTATAGGTGCATGCTTTCCAAGGCAGAGGACTGGTACTTGATCAAGTGTAGAGCTGTGGTGAGACTTGCCTGTACTGAAAGGCTCTTCCAAGCCAAATTTTAGTGTCACACAAAGTAATCCGGGGGTGGGTGGGGTGGGGTTGTACAAGGTCAACAAGAAAGTGGTGACAATCTTTGCTTGTACTAATGCAAAGGGACATCGCGAGTTCCCCACCTTGACCATGATTGGTGAGGCCAAGAAAGCCTTGAAAGGATTGTCACTTGTTGTAATTTACAATCACCAGAAAAGTTCGCGGATGACCTCTAAAATATTAATTTCTTCCACGAGTTCACACCTGCAGACCGAGGGATCTCCTATAGAGGGCCTTTGTTCATGAATAATGCATCATCCCATTCTTCTATACAATTATTTACAGTCAGAGACGGTCAAGTTAAATGTCTTTTCCTGACACCCAATAGCACCTCTCTCATACAGCCCTAGGATCAAAGTATAACAAAAAGTGCCACAGGAAAGATTTGCCGAGGCAACTGCTTCTGGCCGACAGATCCACGTGCTAATGACGATCCAGAACCTACCATTATCGAATTCTGCAAGGAAGTAATCGTTAAGGATGCTGTGTTTAGGATGGTAAAATCACGGAATGATATTCCAGTGCCTACAATTTGAGCATGCTGGAACAAACTCCTCAGTCGAGACGGTCGACGTTCTCAGATGCTGAAGAACCATCAGTAGTCTAAGAATTACTACGAGTCTTGGAATCCATTCCTGGATGTGGTGATTTGTCATGATATGTGGTATCGTACGGGTTGTATAAGCTCATAAGTCTGTCCATTGCCCTCTACACACACACCAGGAATAAATAAACCACACACAAACGGAATCAAGAAGACCAGGATTATTATTATTAAAATAATAAAAAATATGTTTTTCAAAATAAAAATTGATTTCCAAGCCCCTGAAAGCCACCCTCACCAAAATTGATTGTCAGCCATTTTCTTTTTGGGCATTTTCTTTTTGGGGGTGATGGGGGGGATGATAGATGATATACCTGGGCATATGTTTTTCACATTCCTGGTGATAGCTCACAAACTATGCAATGTAGTAGACTTACCAACAAACTTGAGTAGCTGTATGTTGTACGTTAAACCGAGCAGTTTGCTAGCGAGGCTGCCTCTAGCCGTATTCTATTAGAAAAACATCTTGGTGACTGGAAGGGTGAAGTATCCAGAAGGCAATGCTATCGTCGATGACTATGGAAAAGCGAGGCTGTCTCTGTCTCTGAAACACACCTTGGTTGCATGCAATGTTGCTACTCTGTGCCTTCATCAGTTTTGATCAACAGAAAGAATGTGTTCCTTCCTGTACCTTCGGTGAGGGTACTTCTGCTAACTAGCAAAGTGTATGTACACAGTACAAGGTCATGCATGTGCTACATAATTGGTCTCTGTCATGTAGAGCAAACAAAAATCAATTTGCCCTGTCAAAATGTCTGAGCAACACTTACGAATGCTCTAGAATATGTCTATGTACGCAACCACGAAAGTATCGAAGCATCGGATGTCCCAACCTCTGACACAGACAGTAATGAGGAGGAGGAGGAAGAGGAGGTAGTGTATGTGTTGACTGTGACAGTGCCAATGTCAGGCACCAAATGCCCTGTCAGCAGACTCGAGGACCATCTTCTTAGCTTGCTCATAGCAACCTGAAGGAGAGAAGAGCTACAGCTTGGCTGCTTGAAGGAGAGAAGAGCTGCAGCTTGGCTGCCTGAAGGAGAGAAGAATTACAGCTTGGCTGTCTGAAGGAGAGAAGAGCTACTACAGCTTGGCTGCCTGAAGGAAACAAAAGCTACAGCTTGGCTGCCTGCAGGAGAGAAGATCTACAGCTTGGCTGTGTTGTAATTTGAAAATAGGCAAAAAATTGATGAGAAAACATGATGCTCATTGCCATAGAATCTGCCCCCCCCCCCCCTACCATCAGCTGACAATGTAACACACAAATAGGCAGTGTTACAAATATGTTTTGGACTTAGTGAAGTGAATACCACATGGAGCAAGGGGTTTGGATAAACCAGCTAACATGGCCAAGGAAGGTCACACGTGGTGCACATGATCCATGCCACGTCTGATTGCTGCCGTGCAGAAGCACAGCAAGATATCCGACCGATGTTGATCGGTGTGGGTTCATGTGCTTAGTCATGAGAGTTGAGATCCCAGCAAGCGAGTAGCTCCAGCCCTCCGTTCAGATTGAAGCACTGGTTGTCAGGTGTGAGATGGATTTGTGGTGCATTCCCCTCCAGCTGCTGGCTCTCCCCATCATCAGGGCCATTCCCACAAGTGGGGATTGTGGTGGGTGCATGCATGTTCTCCGAAAACCACAGGACATTCTGTGGCTAATAATTGCCTTTCCTTTAGTATCCTTGCCAACCTTAGCCAACTTAAGCTTGTGCTCGTTAAGGAGCGTGCTCTTGTTTTTTCTTCTTGGAGCACGTGCTTTTTCTAGAAGAATGGGCTTCTTTTAGGAGACGTGCTTGTTCTGAATGCGTGCACTTGTAGGAGCATGTGCTTGTTCCGAGTGTGTGCACTTGTTGGAGCATGTGCTTGTCTGATTGCATGCACTTGTAGGAGCATGTGCTTGTTCTGAGTGCATGCACTTGTAGGAGCATGTGCTTGTTCCGAGTGTGTACACTTGTTGGAGCATGTGCTTGTCTGATTGCATGCACTTGTAGGAGCATGTGCTTGTCTGATTGCATGCACTTGTAGGAGCATGTGCTTGTTCTGAGTGCATGCACTTGTAGGAGCATGTGCTTGTTCTGAGTGCATGCACTTGTAGGAGCATGTGCTTGTTCTGAGTGCGTGCACTTGTAGGAGCATGTGCTTGTTCTGAGTGCATGCACTTGTAGGAGCATGTGCTTGTTCTGAGTGCATGCACTTGTAGGAGCATGTGCTTGTCTGATTGCATGCACTTGTAGGAGCATGTGCTTGTTCTGAGTGCATGCACTTGTAGGAGCATGTGCTTGTTCTGAGTGCATGCACTTGTAGGAGCATGTGCTTGTTCTGAGTGCATGCACTTGAGCATGTGCTTGTTCTGAGTGCATGCACTTGTAGGAGCATGTGCTTGTTCTGAGTGCATGCACTTGTAGGAGCATGTGCTTGTTCCGAGTGTGTGCACTTGTAGGAGCATGTGCTTGTCTGATTGCATGCACTTGTAGGAGCATGTGCTTGTCTGATTGCATGCACTTGTAGGAGCATGTGCTTGTTATGAGTGCATGCACTTGTAGGAGCATGTGCTTGTTCTGAGTGCATGCACTTGTAGGAGCATGTGCTTGTCTGATTGCATGCACTTATAGGAGCATGTGCTTGTTCTGAGTGCATGCACTTGTAGGAGCATGTGCTTGTTCTGAGTGCATGCACTTGTAGGAGCATGTGCTTGTTCTGATTGCATGCACTTGTAGGAGCATGTGCTTGTTCTGAGTGTATGCACTTGTAGGAGCATGTGCTTGTTCTGAGTGCATGCACTTGTAGGAGCATATGAGTGCATGCACTTATAGGAGCATGTGCTTGTTCTGAGTGCATGCACTTGTAGGAGCATGTGCTTGTTCTGAGTGCATGCCTTGTAGCTGACACACAGCTGACAGGTGCACTTCTCTTGGCCTTAGATCTACAACTGCTTCGAGAAAAGTCTGAAACTATGCTCCAGTGCAACAGAAAGTATATTGTTACAAGCCACAGCTGGCCCTAGAGTAGATGCTACTACTGAAGGTCTCTAGGTTTACTACTGAGCAGTTAATGGGAATGTGCAAGCCACTCGATTCCACTTCATAATACCAATTTCGATTTCCGATTGCCCCTATAATCCAATTCCCCCTATAAGAGCATGAGATTGCTTACTCTAGGAGCACGCATTTGTTCTGGAGCACATGCACTTGTTATAGGAGCATGTACTTATTCAAGTTTTAGCACGCGCTTGTTATATGAGCATGCACTTCTTCCGTAAGCGCATGCTTGTTATAGGAACATGCACTTCTGTAAGCACGCAGGGTCCCTGCCTTGGATGTTTCTGCATGCATCTTCTGACAAAACATGCCTCTAGAGATATTTTATATATCATTGGAAAGCACATAGAACAAGCAACAATTTGAGCATAAAATTATCTACACAAACCAATTATAAAAAAAGTTATGGGCAGTCAAAAGTCAACAACGTTTTTAGCCAGTGGGGTGAAGCCCCTCCTTAACAAGTCGTTGAAGGAGGCTGTAGCTGATCCTCTACCAAAATAGCTGTTTGGTTGGTGGAGTCTGCTTGTGCAACTGTTAACAAGTCCTTGAAGGTGGCTGTTGCTGACCCTCTACTAAAATATCTGCTGTTTGTTTGGTGGAGTTCTTCTGTGTAACTGAAGGAGGCTACAGTCAACAATAGCAGCAAGACATGTGGCATGTGCTGCATTGGACAGCTTGGAGTAGATGAGTACCATCAAAACTAAGAACGCTATGCTTGCACTGATCTCTAACACAATAAAGCTCAAAGATGGACTTCGTAAATTCTGTGTACTCTTCCACCATTCAACTAAAACACACACACAAAACAAGAACAATAATTTTATAAAGTGGATCGAAATGAGGCTGTATCCTTGTAGATAACTGATAACCTTTACCATTTTAAAATCATAAATGCACTGCGATTTTAACTGGTAAAGGGTTGTCTAACTAGTTGTGGTCTACATGGGTGCAGTCTTGTTTCCTTTTGGCCAATTCGAAGCATATTTGTTCTTGTAAATATTATGCATGAGCAACATTGTGTTTGTCAGCTGCTTGAAGGAGAGCACTAGCACCATGAAACTGCAGCTAGAGTGGGATTGATTTTCCAAAGACATTCAACAATTCACCCGATATATTGCTCAGGTTATTGCAATTGTGCAGGGGGTGAGATACAGGATTTGGGGGGGGGGGGGGGGGGGGGGGGGGCAAGAGCATTGGACTTTGTACCTTCATAAATCTGCCAGTATTGTGCAAAACATGATTAGAGGCCCAGCCAGAAGCAAATATTAGTTTTCTCTTCATTTTGCATTTCCCCAACGATCACCCTACCAGTGCTAGATCATGTTCTACACACGGGCATAACACAGAAAAGGAACAGGTTTAGGGGGGGGGGGTTTGTTTTGTTTTGGTTGTTGTTGTTTTTTTTGTTTTTTTTGGCCTTTTTAATATAAATATAAAAAGTTCCAATTTCACAATTTCCAGACCGATTATATCCACTTCATTCACAGTAGTAGAGGGAGATGTTCTCTAAGAAATTTTAACCCCTTTCCCTCCCTCCACCCGAGATTGAGCTATGCCCTAAGCCATGTTCAACAATGTTGCAGCTATAATAGTGGATGAATTGGGTGGATGGTTAGGAATAGGAGTATGGGATGCTGATGGCAAGTACACCTACGACAAGCTGTGCAGATTATTACGCTCTTAGAACAAGCAAGTCCTCCTAGAATAAGCAATTTTTTTTAGAACAAGCAAGTCCTTAGAAAAGTGTGTTTCTATAACAAGTGTGTGCTCCTAGAACAAGCAAGTTTCTTAGAACAAAGTGCTTTTAGAACAAACATGTGCTCCTAGAAAAGTGTGTACTCCTAGAACAAGCAAGTTTCTTGGAACAAAGTGTTCGTAGAACAAGCAAATGCTCCTAGAACAAGTGTGTGTTTCTATAAGACGTGCATGCTCCTAGAACAAGTGCATTCTCCTATAATAAGCATGTGCATTTACTTCTAGAAAAGGTACATGCTCCTAAATAAGCACATGCTCTTTAAAAAAAACACGTGCTGGAATAAGTGCATGCTTCTATAACGAGCATGTTCTCCTAGGGATTGCCATCTCGTGGGTAAACCACCACGGTGCCTGCTACCTACTCCATGATCTATAATATTGACAGCATTACTATAGTAGTAGGTGCTTTCTTCATGATGTGTACATAACAAGCTTTTCCTGGCTCCCTAAGGCAACAACAGTATACTGGACACTTTCTACACACACACACACACACACACAGTGTTTATTAGGTCAGCTACTCTTGATAATTGCTGTGACACCAATTAGTTCTTTCTCGCTCAGGAATGCACCTCGCCTGACAGTCCATGTAGCGCGTGCTGCGTGGTCTTATTCTTCAATTAATGAGCTCTTGACAGATCTCGTTCAGAGTTCCAGGTGCTCCAAAGTTGGCTGTGGATGGTCCGCTGGTCAAATTGTGATGTCCTTGCCCACAGCCCTAGTCCTAGCAGTGTTAGGTTGCCAAGTACTTAGCAGTTTCGACAGCCAAGGTTAATCCAAGTGCCTGGCTAACTACTCATGTTTGCTAAATATCTCAAAGACGATGTATAATTGAATGAGAGTATTCGTGTGTGTTAAAATTAAAAAAACTATCGTTGGGTGTGTAAGTACTGAATTTCTGGTTTGCAAGGGCCTAGCCACTCATACCTAGGTCACCAGCTTGGCTCCCCGCCCTGTTCCTAGCTTGGCTTTCCGTGAAGCAAGGGCCTAACCACTCATACCTAGGTCACCAGCTTGGCTCACCATGAAGCAGGCCCTGTTCATAGCTTGGCTTTCCGTGAAGCAAGGGCCTAGCCACTCATACCTAGGTCACCAGCTTGGCTCCCCATGAAGCAGGCCCTGTTCATAGCTTGGCTTTCTGTGAAGCAAGGGCCTAGCCACTCATACCTAGGTCACCAGCTTGGCTCCCCATGAAGCAGGCCCTGTTCACAGCTTGGCTTTCCGTGAAGCAAGGGCCTAGCCACTCATACCTAGGTCACCAGCTTGGCTCCCCATGAAGCAGGCCCTGTTCATAGCTTGGCTTTCCGTGAAGCAAGGGCCTAGCCACTCATACCTAGGTCACCAGCTTGGCTCCCCATGAAGCAGGCCCTGTTCACAGCTTGGCTTTCCGTGAAGCAAGGGCCTAGCCACTCATACCTAGGTCACCAGCTTGGCTCCTCATGAAGCAGGCCCTGTTCATAGCTTGGCTTTCCGTGAAGCAAGGGCCTAGCCACTCATACCTAGGTCACCAGCTTGGCTCCCCATGAAGCAGGCCCTGTTCATAGCTTGGCTTTCCGTGAAGCAAGGGCCTAGCCACTCATACCGTCTAGGTCACCAGCTTGGCTCCCCATGAAGCAGGCCCTGTTCATAGCTTGGCTTTCCTTGAAGCCTAGCCACTCATACCTAGGTCACCAGCTTGGCTCCCCATGAAGCAGGCCCTGTTCATAGCTTGGCTTTCCGTGAAGCAAGGGCCTAGCCACTCATACCTAGGTCACCAGCTTGGCTCCCCATGAAGCCGGCCCTGTTCATAGCTTGGCTTTCCGTGAAGCAAGGGCCTAGCCACTCATACCTAGGTCACCAGCTTGGCTCCCCATGAAGCAGGCCCTGTTCATAGCTTGGCTTTACGTGAAGCAAGGGCCTAGCCACTCATACCTAGGTCACCAGCTTGGCTCCCCGCCCTGTTCCTAGCTTGGCTTTCCGTGAAGCAAGGGCCTAGCCACTCATACCTAGGTCACCAGCTTGGCTCCCCGCCCTGTTCCTAGCTTGGCTTTCCGTGAAGCAAGGGCCTAGCCACTCATACCTAGGTCACCAGCTTGGCTCCTCATGAAGCAGGCCCTGTTCATAGCTTGGCTTTCTGTGAAGCAAGGGCCTAGCCACTCATACTAGGTCACCAGCTTGGCTCCCCATGAAGCAGGCCCTGTTCATAGCTTGGCTTTCCGTGAAGCAAGGGCCTAGCCACTCATACCTAGGTCACCAGCTTGGCTCCTCATGAAGCAGGCCCTGTTCATAGCTTGGCTTTCCGTGAAGCAAGGGCCTAGCCACTCATACCTAGGTCACCAGCTTGGCTCCCCATGAAGCAGGCCCTGTTCATAGCTTGGCTTTACGTGAAGCAAGGGCCTAGCCACTCATACCTAGGTCACCAGCTTGGCTCCCCATGAAGCAGGCCCTGTTCATAGCTTGGCTTTCCGTGAAGCAAGGGCCTAGCCACTCATACCTAGGTCACCAGCTTGGCTCCCCATGAAGCAGGCCCTGTTCACAGCTTGGCTTTCCGTGAAGCAAGGGCCTAGCCACTCATACCTAGGTCACCAGCTTGGCTCCCCATGAAGCAGGCCCTGTTCATAGCTTGGCTTTCCGTGAAGCAAGGGCCTAACCACTCATACCTAGGTCACCAGCTTGGCTCACCATGAAGCAGGCCCTGTTCACAGCTTGGCTTTCCGTGAAGCAAGGGCCTAGCCACTCATACCTAGGTCACCAGCTTGGCTCCCCATGAAGCAGGCCCTGTTCCTAGCTTGGCTTTCCTTGAAGCAAGGGCCTAGCCACTCATACCTAGGTCACCAGCTTGGCTCCCCATGAAGCAGGCCCTGTTCATAGCTTGGCTTTACGTGAAGCAAGGGCCTAGCCACTCATACCTAGGTCACCAGCTTGGCTCCCCATGAAGCAGGCCCTGTTCATAGCTTGGCTTTACGTGAAGCAAGGGCCTAGCCACTCATACCTAGGTCACCAGCTTGAAGCAGGCCCTGTTCATAGCTTGGCTTTCCGTGAAGCAAGGGCCTAGCCACTCATACCTAGGTCACCAGCTTGGCTCCCCATGAAGCAGGCCCTGTTCATAGCTTGGCTTTCCGTGAAGCAAGGCACAGACATCCGCTAGCATCAGTTCCTCTCATGGCTAGGCAGGGCAAGGCAAGGAAAACTGGAGCTGCGGGGCAGAGGCTACTAGATTGGGGACCAAACGAGTCTTTCCTGTATCAATTATACCCAATTATACCCATGTGTGCGAGTAATTTGAACCCCCCAGTAATTATGGAATTGTCTGCAACGTTATACTGGAGTAAATATATATGCAAGTTTTGGTAGCTGTGTGTGTGCGTGTGGAGATCGTGGACGTACTTACCTCAAACCATTTTGACGTCCATGTTTGATTATTACCTTGCAAGTGCAATGTGGCACTAATTATCATGTTGTGTATCGTCGGGTCGATATTTATTTGTCCGAGCAAAATAATATTGAAATTTCCAATTTTCACCTCTTTTATTTATACTTCCGCCAAAACCGCCACCTGGGATGCCTTTACGAGATTTAGAAGCCACGAGAATAGTTTGAGTAGTTTATCGCCCTATATCCAGCAGGCTAGGTCTGTAAAAGGTCGTTGCTCTAATTGTGGCTCTGCCTACTTGCGGGTGCGTAAACTTTTTGGCTCATGTTAAGCCAGCTCGAGCTGGAATGGCCACCCACAACTGAGCGACGTCACTTTGCCAAGGACAGGTGGTCGGGACTCTGGCATACTGCGTGGTCACGGGCGGTCAGGTTAGTTCGTGTCACGCTGCGTACGGGGTACGTGCATTGTATGAGAGAGTTCTCATTAATGTGAACTCGAACTCTGCTGCAAGCAACAGTTCTTAATTAGGAGTTTAGCTCGCACAAATTGTTACCACGCAACAGACACTTCCCCGCTAATTCCCGCTGCAAAGAGGGCAGAGTTTGTAGTGGCCAGGCCGAAGGTGAGGGGATGGGGGAAGTCACGCCCACATCATACATACCTACTGATTGATTTTTGTGGATAATGCGTGATGTAATTGCTGTTAAAAGGGGAGATATTGTTAAAAGCTTGGTTGAAAAAGCTTCAGTTCCTTCAGAGTCGTACACCGTATACCAATACTAGTCCGAGTTTGTTTTTTTAAAGAAATTCGATTTTATTATTATTGAAAAGTGTATTGGTCTGCTCTACTCTGTGTCGTCTGATAGGGAGTGCAACTCCAATGGTAGGCATGCTGTTCTGTCTCAGTTGACCATCCTTCAACTTCTCCACTGCAACTGAGCCAAATATAGTTGTCAAAAGTAGCTTGGTTGAATCAGCTCCATGGAAGTAAGCGAGCAGAGGCTGCATGTGACTATGTCTACGGTACAACTTACAGCAAAGAAGTCCATCCAGGATCTCCTTCGCTTGGCTAAGGGACTCGGAGTGTTTCCCAGTAGGCACAGGTGCCCATGAAGGGTTCCTCGGCAGGGGGAAAGAAGATGGCGGTTGTGATTGCCAGACTTTTCTTTTCTTTTTCTTTTTTGAAGTTGTACATTCCCGCGACTAGAACAAAGAAATCACAGGTGGATTGGACTGACGGTTCCTATTATGCTAGCAGAAGTTCTCACGGGAGAAAGGATAAAATATCTATCCAAGGAGCACAAAATGAGAATGCTCTCTCCCTCCCCCAGATATTGAACCTCAACATTACCTGCCTCCTGTTAGCTAGCTACCTACAACAAAAAACGATTTTTTGGGGTCAGAACTAGTAGAAGACGACGCTGCCCTCTGTAAATCTTGCCATTTCAGCAACTAATCGAGTAAGGCTAGAAGCAGCCTCGTTAGCAACCTGTTTGTATTTGGTGAGGTCTAACTTAGCTAGCGAGGCTAGAAGCAGCCTTCATTAGCAACCTGTTTGTATTTGGTGAGGTCTTGGGTCAGAACTAGTAGAAGACGACGCTGCCCTCTGTAAATCTTGCCATTTCAGCAACTGTTGTTTCCGAAGAGAGTCAGGCTAGAAGCAGCCGTACTAGTGAACTTGACGCTACCCTCTGTAAATATCGCCATTTCATCAACTAATCGAGTAAGGCTAGAAGCAGCCTCGTTAGCAACCTGTTTGTATTTGGTGAGGTCTAGCTTAGATAGTAGGGCTAGAAGTAGCCTTCATTAGCAACCTGTTTGTATTTGGTGAGGTCTAACTTAGCTAGCATGATAATTATGTTCTAATGTAGCATTATTTGTGTGCTATCGAAACAGTAGCCATATGCATAAAGATCACACAGAGACTGACACACAGACCTTCAGTTAGGATATGCTACATGATTTTAATAGGTAAAAGGTCATCTCCATGTTTTGTGGTCTTGACGGGTGCACTCCTGTTTCCGTGCTTTCTCGACACACAGTTTGTTGATAGCTTTTTTGGTTTTAGTGAACCACGAGTGAAGAATATGCACTATGCATCACAGATTGCATTAGAGAGTGGTTGTCCATATATATGCAAAATACTCCTTACCATATACCGTAAATGAGATAGAGGGCTGAGGAAAGGGAAAAAATCGCTGGGAAAGAAAAAAATCGAGAAAAAGGACCCAAGGTCAAAGTTTAACTCCCTACTAGATTCTCACTTTCAATGCTAGAAACAGGCTCTTCTCCGGTGTAGTATTGCTTGTAAGTGATCTGAGGGTGTGTCGGATCTGAGAGGTTCACTGCCCAAGACTGTGCCATTGTCTTCAGTGGTTGAAATAATCAACTGGGGGTGTGTCTACAAACTAGGCATGCTCTATGGGTCGGTAATTTCATGGGTAAAAATTATGGTTAGAGGTAAAGCTTGGATGATTTCCACTTCATAAACCAGTTATCCGTAAGGTAGGGACTAACCACCTTATGGGTAACTGAATGGACAGACAACTGGGGTTTATAATATTTATAAGCTAGGCCATGAATTTTAATTTAAATAAACTCATTGTATGCTGTACATAATGAAATGTACTCATCAACAGTGATGGTGTACACAGTATTCCGGGGGGGGGGGTTACGAGGGAAGGGGTAGTGCACTGGGAAAGGAATGAAGAAGCTGATTATGGCTGTCGTTGTACAATGATTGCAATGGGTTTAGTTGACACTCCTTGCATGCTAATAAGTCCCATAATTTTTTTTCAACCGAGAAATGAAAAAATTTCAGATGCCTGTTTGGTGCTGTTACCATTTCAGAACCTTCTGCAGCATTTCCACTGCTTCTGCACTGATTGTGTGACGAGAAGACAAGTCCTGTTCATCATCAGAGTCCGTCTGCTTTCTCGGGTGATACTGGCTGTGTAGATCTTGCCTGGATTATCCAGAGCTTCATCCTGGGGCTTTCCTCACGGCTGACAGTTTCATGGAAAAGTACCTGCACTATCATTGAGGCCAAAAAACACAGAAAACAAACATTCATTCTTCTTGAGCTCACAGGCAGCAGCTAGAAGTTCCAACACACTCCCTGGCCAGCTGCCAAGTGCTCTGACTTTTAGGCTTATACAGAACTTGTATTTTCTTCTCCATAGAAAGTGTGGTGCTCTTGCGTTTGTCCCCAGCTCCCCAGTTCTCCTTTCTGCTCTCTTTATGCTCGATACGTGACATGATCTGGAATGGACACACTCCAAATCAGAGCGGACACACGCCCTTTGCATGCGCATGCAATGGACCTTGCCGATATCCGAGTGTCCAGATGACTGGGGTCTGGAAAATCTATATATTTCCACAGATCTTCCACACTATTATTATGCCTATTGCTAGAGGTTCATATATTTCCACAGATCTTCCACACTATTGTTAGGCTCTGTAGCTAGAGGTACATAGCTATGGTGCATATATTTCCACAGATCTTCCACACTATTATTATGCCTGTTGCTAGAGGTAGCTATGGTGCATATATTTCCACAGATCTTCCACACTATTATCTCTGTTGCTAGAGGTAGGGTGCATATATTTCCACAGATCTTCCACACTATTATTATGCCTGTTGCTAGAGGTAGCTATGGTGCATATATTTCCACAGATCTTCCACACTATTGTTATGCCTAAATTGCTAGAGGTTCATATATTTCCACAGATCTTCCACACTATTGTTAGGCTCTGTAGCTAGAGGTACATAGCTATGGTGCATATATTTCCACAGATCTTCCACACTATTATTATGCCTGTTGCTAGAGGTAGCTATGGTGCATATATTTCCACAGATCTTCCACACTATTATCTCTGTTGCTAGAGGTAGGGTGCATATATTTCCACAGATCTTCCACACTATTGTTATGCTCTGTTGCTAGAGGTAGCTATGGTGCATATATTTCCACAGATCTTCCACACTATTATTAGGCTCTGTTGCTAGAGGTAGCTATGGTGCATATATTTCCACAGATCTTCCACACTATTGTTAGGTCTGTAGCTAGAGGTAGCTATGGTGCATATATTTCCACAGATCTTCCACACTATTATCTCTGTTGCTAGAGGTAGGGTGCATATATTTCCACAGATCTTCCACACTATTATTATGCCTGTTGCTAGAGGTAGCTATGGTGCATATATTTCCACAGATCTTCCACACTATTGTTATGCCTAAATTGCTAGAGGTTCATATATTTCCACAGATCTTCCACACTATTGTTAGGCTCTGTAGCTAGAGGTACATAGCTATGGTGCATATATTTCCACAGATCTTCCACACTATTATTATGCCTGTTGCTAGAGGTAGCTATGGTGCATATATTTCCACAGATCTTCCACACTATTATCTCTGTTGCTAGAGGTAGGGTGCATATATTTCCACAGATCTTCCACACTATTGTTATGCTCTGTTGCTAGAGGTAGCTATGGTGCATATATTTCCACAGATCTTCCACACTATTGTTATGCTCTGTTGCTAGAGGTAGCTATGGTGCATATATTTCCACAGATCTTCCACACTATTATTATGCCTGTTGCTAGAGGTAGCTATGGTGCATATATTTCCACAGATCTTCCACACTATTGTTAGGCTCTGTAGCTAGAGGTAGCTATGGTGCATATATTTCCACAGATCTTCCACACTATTATTATGCCTGTTGCTAGAGGTAGCTATGGTGCATATATTTCCACAGATCTTCCACACTATTATCTCTGTAGCTAGAGGTAGCTATGGTGCATATATTTCCACAGATCTTCCACACTATTGTTATGCTCTGTTGCTAGAGGTAGCTATGGTGCATATATTTCCACAGATCTTCCACACTATTATTATGCCTGTTGCTAGAGGTAGCTATGGTGCATATATTTCCACAGATCTTCCACACTATTGTTAGGCTCTGTAGCTAGAGGTAGCTATGGTGCATATATTTCCACAGATCTTCCACACTATTATTATGCCTGTTGCTAGAGGTAGCTATGGTGCATATATTTCCACAGATCTTCCACACTATTATCTCTGTAGCTAGAGGTAGCTATGGTGCATATATTTCCACAGATCTTCCACACTATTGTTATGCTCTGTTGCTAGAGGTAGCTATGGTGCATATATTTCCACAGATCTTCCACACTATTATCTCTGTAGCTAGAGGTAGCTATGGTGCATATATTTCCACAGATCTTCCACACTATTGTTATGCTCTGTTGCTAGAGGTAGCTATGGTGCATATATTTCCACAGATCTTCCACACTATTATTATGCCTGTTGCTAGAGGTAGCTATGGTGCATATATTTCCACAGATCTTCCACACTATTGTTAGGCTCTGTAGCTAGAGGTAGCTATGGTGCATATATTTCCACAGATCTTCCACACTATTATTATGCCTGTTGCTAGAGGTAGCTATGGTGCATATATTTCCACAGATCTTCCACACTATTGTTAGGCTCTGTAGCTAGAGGTAGCTATGGTGCATATATTTCCACAGATCTTCCACACTATTATTATGCCTGTTGCTAGAGGTAGCTATGGTGCATATATTTCCACAGATCTTCCACACTATTGTTAGGCTCTGTAGCTAGAGGTAGCTATGGTGCATATATTTCCACAGATCTTCCACACTATTATTATGCCTGTTGCTAGAGGTAGCTATGGTGCATATATTTCCACAGATCTTCCACACTATTGTTAGCTAGAGGTAGCTATGGTGCATATATTTCCACAGATCTTCCACACTATTGTTATGCCTGTTGCTAGAGGTAGCTATGGTGCATATATTTCCACAGATCTTCCACACTATTGTTATGCCTGTTTCTAGAGGTAGCTATGGTGCCACAGATCTTCCACACTGTTATTATGCCTGTTGCTAGAAGTAGCTATGGTGCATATTATTATTATTATTATTGTTATCACTTTACAGTACATATATATAGAAACATGAGTGGTGACCATGATTAGGGAGAAAGAGTACTGATGGTCTACAAGATTTTCACAATCTACTAGAGTAGAGGTATATAGCTATGGTGCATATAATTCTTGCACACTATTATTATACTAGATGGAGTTTGTTGGGCGTGATGATGGTGAGACAGACACTAACATGGACCCAACATGGTTGCAGGACGAAGGTTAGCGCCAGAGAATGGTGATTTTTCTCTTCCTTACCTCGTTAAAGTCTGGTGTGGTTTCAAAACAAACCCCTGATGTCACTATATACCACGTTCCAATGCCGGTGTCAGACAATATTTTCACTCCCACATATTTTCGCCCCCCTGTGGTGAAAATATCACACGGTGTGATATCCTCACTCTAATTATAGTCAATCTGACTCTGCCCTCTGTGTGGGGTGTGGTTATTCTGAGCCTGCACTAACCATATATAGCTAGTCTGTCTCGGCCACTTCTTTGCCGCAACATAGCGTAGACTGAAGTCAGTTTTATGAACATTGGAACTGGTTTGGTCAGATTTGTTTTTTTTTGCAACGTGAATATATATATGTTATAGAAGATTCGGCTAGAAAAAAAAGGGAAAAACTCTAAAATAGCCCGCATTTTCTGTCCTCCCCTTCTTCCCTCCTCCTCTCTCTTTCAGCACCGGTGCCGGCACCCATAGATGCCTGGGCCAGCAGCATGGCCCCCTTGACATCACGTGTGTCTCTGGAGTCTCTCAAGGACGCCGTGGGTCCCATTCAGGTGCAGCAGTCTCCTCCATCATCATCACAAACATGTCGATCATCACTCACAGAGAAGAGAAAGGTTGGATCGCCTTCCAGGTAGCTCTGACTGTGCTGCTAATTAGTGATAGAATCTGAGAATAGGCGTCAGTGCTTAGCCTCTTCCTTCGTATTTGGAATGCATTTAAGAGCTGATTCAAGTTCCCATTTTTCAGCTAACCTTCGTATTTGGAATGCATTTAAGAGCTGATTCAAGTTCCATTTTGTAGCTAATTTTTTTTAAATTGGTCCTAATTCTCAGATGCTATCACTCTTGTTGTGAGTATTTGCAGTATTTCTCTAAATCTTTTGCATGTGCTGTGGTTTGTGTTGGCACTGGCTCCCTCGCTTGCTCAAGAGAGAGAGTGAATAATAGCCACAGACACATCAAACTGCACATTCTTGAAGTGTTGATCGAGTGAAGTTTTTTGGGGGGATACGAGAATTATTTACCATAACCTTCTCAAAAATCAACTTGGAATTAACTCTCTCGACATTTTGACTAGATGCTCTAGTCTTCATCAGAAACGAGAATTATTTACTAAGCACAGTCCTTGATGTCTTCCTAGAGTTACAAGCAGCCCAGAGGAAGTGCTCCACCACTTCCAGGAAGAGCTGCTGGAGAGAGAAATAAGCAACTTCCAGAGGACTTTGAGGCCACACCTTGTGGGGGAATAGCTAGATAGTGTCATGCTTGCTGTCTTGTGAGCGTAGCACAGAGCAACTCCTCACAGTGGCCCGTGCTTATCATCTGCAGCGTAGCTCCCATTATAATAGCACAGAGCTAATCCTCGCAGTGGCCCGTGCTTATCATCTGCAGTGTAGCTACCATTATAATAGCAGAGAGCTAATCCTCACAGTGGCCCGTGCTTATCATCTGCAGCGTAGCTCCCATTATAATAGCACAGAGCTAATCCTCACAGTGGCCTGTGCTTATCATCTGCAGCGTAGCTCCCATTATAATAGCACAGAGCTAATCCTCACAGTGGCCCGTGCTTATCATCTGCAGCGTAGCTCCCATTATAATAGCACAGTGCTAATCCTCACAGTGGTCCGTGCTTATCATCTGCAGCATAGCCACCATTATAATAGCACAGAGCTAATCCTCACAGTGGCCCGTGCTTATCATCTACAGCGTAGCTCCCATTATAATAGCACAGAGCCAGTGGCCCGTGCTTATCATCTGCAGCGTAGCTCCCATTATAAAAGCACAGAGCTAATCCTCACAGTGGCCCGTGCTTATCATCTGCAGCATAGCCACCATTATAATAGCAATCCTCACAGTGGCCTGTGCTTATCTTCTGCAGTGTAGCTCCCATTATAATAGCACAGAGCTAATCCTCACAGTGGCCCGTGCTTATCATCTGCAGCATAGCCACCATTATAATAGCAATCCTCACAGTGGCCCGTGCTTATCATATGCAGCGTAGCTCCCATTATAATAGCACAGAGCTAATCATCACAGTGGCCCGTGCTTATCATCTGCAGTGTAGCCACCATTATAATAGCAATCCTCACAGTGGCCCGTGCTTATCATCTGCAGCGTAGCTCCCATTATAATAGCACAGAGCTAATCATCACAGTGGCCCGTGCTTATCATCTGCAGCGTAGCCACCATTATAATAGCACAGAGCTAATCCTCACAGTGGCCCGTGCTTATCATCTGCAGTGTAGCTCCCATTATAATAGCACAGAGGTAATCCTCACAGTGGCCCGTGCTTATCATCTGCAGTGTAGCCACCATTATAATAGCACAGAGCTAATCCTCGCAGAGCTTCTTGGGTCTCATTAATTCAAGTTACAAATGTTTGCACAGTACAGTAGATGAGTACTTGGCTTAGCAATCTGCTACTCATGTCATAAGCACTAAAACAACACCCAATTGTCTGTTAGTGCAGCTGCAAGTCTTATTAATCTTCTTCTTTTCAAAGGTCAAGACTTTGCCTAACCTTCATTCTGTGTGCAGCTTCCTCCACTTTGGCGAGACATGCACTCATTTCTTGAACACAACTACTTCACCTATCCAGAAATTTCACTAAACCAAACTGGGTTGGGTCCCATGGGGTTTGGATGTGCAGGGGTCTACTGCACTTCTTGTAGGAGGCAAGCTTTGGCTGTAGACAACATAACAAAATCATATAGAGAGGCACGGGAAAAGTTAAGAACAAAGAATATGCACATGTGTTGGATTTACTTGCCAAGAAAGGAATGGGACCAGGGAGCCCCTATTAATTAAGATAATGAAGTCCAACATTATACCCTTTAAAAAAAATGTATTAACATAATAGGTAAACACATAATAGGTAAAGGGTCCTATTATATTAATAGCTAAAGGGTCCTATTATATTAATAGGTAAAGGGTCATATATATGTTTGTGGTCTAACTCGGTAAATTATTTCCAATTATTTTTTAAACCATATTTTTATCTCGCGTCTATATATATATATATGTGTGTATTATATTCCATATTTGTCTATTATATATATACCATATTTGTCTCGTTGTATACCATATTTGTCTATATATATATATATATGTATTGTACACCATATTTGTCTATATATTGTATACCATATTTGTCTAAATATCTATATACATGTATTATACGCCATATTTCCTCGATTACTATGCACTCAAATGAAATAGTACACCCCCTCGATTAGACCTCGCACGAGCAGGGTGTATGAAAGCTGCAGAGAAGATGCTGTCTGGCCTGGGTGGAGAAACCTTGGCAATCTGTCACCACTGAAGTGATGATCAAATCCTTCAAAAGCTGCTGCATTTCTGGCAACACATGACCACAGCATTTGCTGTTTAAAAGCCCGGGTAAGCCGCAGAAAGTGCTGCAGCAAACATCGCCAGCGAGATGGCCAAACTCCACAGGAAAGGAGAGAGAGACTGACGATGACGATCCCTTCGCAAGCGATGAAGCTGACTATGAAGCAGACCCAGCTAGAATAGAGGACGATGATTAGAGCATGCACACTGGCAGCCATTAGCAACAATTGTCACCTTTTCGAGATCTGGTGATCTTGTGTAACCATTGTGCGCATGCCGGTTAGTGATGTTGGAATAATAAAGCACGCCCTCGAATAGCATGTGCAGCTCATGAAATGAACAACAGAACACATGCATTGTAATTGAGGTAATATGGCATGTTGAGTAAGGTGTTAATATCTGGTAATGAGCAGCTATCCGGTCTACTAGACTGAACTAGTGTCATATCACATCCTTGCTCATTTTGATGACCTTTACCAATTTTTTACAAAACTATCCAAATGTGATCCAAATGAACGACGATCCTTACCACATGGTTTGAAAATGCTCTGTAGATAAGATCAGAATTGCATGTTTTGATGGAACCTAGCCAAAAATTCATACCCCCAGGTTTGTTTAGTATGGGGGAACCCAGACAAGGCACGATTTTTACACTCGCGTCCAAGACCTACCAAAATGTCACGTTCCACAAGGAACCCTAGTGACCCACGTGGGGCGAGAATCCTGTAGGTGCCACCCAACTTGGTCAGTCCTCAGATTGAACAGACACAGTGACATTGGATTGAGGGAGGAGGGTGGTACCTGTGGGATTCCGTGGGACACTCCCACTTGTCCCATATGTATTCTCATGTTGAAGAATGGCATTCCGATGGCAGTCTTGCACATACCTCAATTATTGAATTATTAGGTGCTATGGTTTCTGAGACTTTTTTTAAAATTAGTACGAGTTAAAGTTGGTACGAGTGGTCCTCTGGTGCAAAGGTTAGGCAAAGGATAGAGAGAGAGAAAGATGGAATGATAATTGGTTGTTTTTTCCATGTTTATTTTTAGGCCCTACCCCTTGGCAAAGGATAGGGGTCGAGCCGAAAGAACTTTGGAGAGCTCTGTAAAGGCCAGTTCACCATACGTCGCTTGCACTAGTGAAACAATCTGCGCATCAATTTTGTGATATTGTTAACATGAAGTCACATCGCTTGAATAGACTGGATTTTCTATTCTAGTTCCGGTTGCAATGCGTTGGTCGACACATGTTGGTGTGCTTTATTTGTGTTTCGGCAACAAAAATATATGTTCTCCAAGGAAGAGATGAATGTGGAAAGGTTGATAGAAAGGTTGATAGAGGCAGTGAGGAACTTTCTTAGTATGTGGCTATATCCGGCAAGTCATTTAGAGATTGGAGGTTCGTTAATTGATGGGTGGAGGTTCGTTAATTAATGGGTGTGGTTTCATAATTGGAACTGAAAGTTCAATTTCAATAGTTCTATGCGACGCATCACCAGGTGGTGGATATTGTGTACTGCTCAAAGTGATGTGATGCAGTGCCGAAGCGAAGGAAAGCAATATGACACGAAGGCCTCACGACATATTGTGAACCAGCCTCTAGTCCATCCAGTTAGCTCAATTTGCAGGTCTGTTGATACTAACACCACTTCACAGTACTTAATGCTTCAGATTTTTTATTGTGAAGTAATTAAGTGATTGCTGGAAGTGCTCATTTAAAGTAATTGCTGGAAGTGCTCATTTACTTAATGCTTCAGAGTTTTTATTGTAAGGCAAAACACTGAAGTAATTAAGTGATTGCTGGAAGTGCTCATTTAAAGTAATTGCTGGAAGTGCTCATTTAAGTGATTGCTGGAAGTGCTCATTTAAGTGGGTGCATCTCCAAACTAAGACATTTGAACTGCACTGGATGAACACTGCGTTGTTGACCTGCACATGCCCAGTGAACTCCTGTCTATTATAGAACTTGAAATCTAGTGGTTTGGAAGAACATGCAAAATGAACAAAGAAGACTCGCTATCTCAATTACCATCATGATGGGTTTCTTCCTGGCCTTTACTGCTGTTTCTGGAAGCCCTTCCTGGGTCACTGTCTGCATGCAGTCATGGAGGAGTTAGTCTTCATCAAGGACCTGGTCACTGTCTACATGCAGTCATGGAGCAGCTAGCCTTCATCAAGGACCTGGTCACTGTCTGCATGCAGTCATGGAGGAGCTAGCCTTCAAGGACTTGGGCCACTGTCTGCATGCAGTCATGGAGGAGCTAGCCTTCAAGGACCTGGTCACTGTCTGCATGCAGTCATGGAGGAGCTAGCCTTCATCAAGGACCTGGTTACTGTCTGCATGCAGTCATGGAGGAGCTAGCCTTCATCAAGGACCTGGTCACTGTCTGCATTCAGTCTCATGGAGGAACTAGTCTTCATCATGGACTTGGTCACTGTCTGCATGCAGTCATGGAGGAGCTAGTCTTCATCAAGGACCTGGTCACTGTCTGCATGCAGTCATGGAGGAGCTAGCCTTCATCAAGGACCTGGTCACTGTCTGCATGAAGTCATGGAGGAGCTAGCCTTCATCAAGGACCTGGTCACTGTCTGCATGCAGTCATGGAGGAGCTAGCCTTCATCAAGGACCTGGTCACTGTCTGCATGCAGTCATGGAGGAGCTAGCCTTCATCAAGGACATGGGCCACTGTCTGCATGCAGTCATGGAGGAGCTAGCCTTCATCAAGGACCTGGTCACTGTCTGCATGCAGTCATGGAGGAGCTAGCCTTCATCATTGGACCTGGTTACTGTCTGCATGCAGTCATGGAGGAGCTAGCCTTCATCAAGGACCTGGTCACTGTCTGCATGCAGTAATGGAGGAGCTAGTCTTCATCATGGACCTGGTCAGTCTGCATGCAGTCATGGAGGAGCTAGCCTTCATCAAGGACCTGGTCACTGTCTGCATGCAGTCATGGAGGAGTTAGTCTTCATCAAGGACCTGGTCACTGTCTGCATGCAGTCATGGAGGAGTCTAAATCACCTCAAGACCTGATACTATTTCTGTGGCTAGGATAATGCTGCCTCTGTGCTGGGCTCTATGGAGGGCCAGCGGATGAAATTACTGGACTACTTCTGAACTCGGTCATTATTATCATTATTATTTTTTGTTGTTAAAGAATTATTATTATTGTTGTTGTTATTATTATTGTTTTTACTGTTGATATTGTTGTTATTATTAATTTATTGTTGTAATAGTAATCTCCCAAAGAACTCTCAGTTGACATGACATAATGAAATTAGAATAAAATTAGAATAACCTTCTCAATAATCAACTTGGAATTTTACCCTCTCGATGTTTCGACTAGATGCTTTCGCCTTTATCATTATTCCTGGTGAATGCTAGAGCATCTAGTCTAAACGTTGAGAGAGAAGTTGATTATTGAAAAGGCCCTTGTAATAATAATATTGAAGATCTGTGCTGTTAACAAGAAGTTGACCAGGATAACTCCAGCTATTAGTCTATACATTACTAAAGCCCCTTGAAGGTCTGTGAACAAGAAGTTGACCAGGATAACTCCAGCTATTAGTCTATACATTACTAAAGCCCCTTGAAGGTCTGTGCTGTTAACTATCGGCACAAGAGTAAGCTTCTGAGTAAACCAACCGATCACTTCTTTGTTGTGAATACATGCATCTGCTAGTTGACTCATCTCTGCTAGACTCAATATTGCACATACACAAGCATGGTTATTGATAATTACGTATGAATAATTACTGAATGGACGATCCATTACCTTTAAAATGGTAAAGGGTCTAACATCTGCATGGGTATAGTCTTGTTCACTTTCAATCCTGTTTGTGTTTAGAGACATATTTAATTGATAAAATGTTGACTAAGTGGGCTAATGGAATGAGGTCTAAGTGGGCACATTCTTAACTCCTTTCTCTCCTAATTATGTTGTACAGTAATGTATGCTTCAATTTAAAAACTTTGAACCTTGCCAAAGAGGGTGCAGCCATCAAAGGCTATACACTACACACTTGCCCAAATATATCCCACTGCAAGCTTTGGAGAGTGGCCATCCCATCCAAGTTCCAATTTGGTATTCTCATAGAGGGAGGGGGGCAGTTATTCAACACATGCATTTATAAACTTCTTATAGTTAATTTTATTTGCAAAAATGTCAACATTGATGTGGAAATCTCTCTCCCTCTCTCCCCTCCCTCTCTCCTATCACTCTCCTTTCCTCTTTCTCTCCCTACCTCCCCCCCCCTCTCTCTCTCCCTCCTCCCTCTCTCCAACCTCTCTCCCTCCCTCCTCCCTCTCTCCAACCTCTCTCCCTCCCTCCTCCCTCTCTCCCCCTCCCTCTCTCTCCCTCTCTCCCCCTCCCTCTGTCTCTTATCACTCTTCCTCTCTCCCTCCCTCTCTCTCTCCCTCCTCCCAATCTCCCTCTCTCTCCTATCACTCTCCCTCTTTCCCTCCCTCCCTCTCATAGTCCCATTAGGGCACTGTTGTCTGGCTCCTCTGCACGACGCACACCTACACCAACCAAGTCTTCGCTGGTAGACAGGAATAAGGTTAGAACACTTGCAGGCAAGTTGAATGCTACACACAACCTGTTAAGTTATTGTGTGTTGTTGTTGTTGTTTGTTTGTTTCTTGTTGTGTAATTATGAGTCTATTGTCATCTAACAATTACCTTTGTGTCGGACGAGATCTTCCATTCCTTGTACTTACATGTATCTTCCTCCATGACATAACCCTTGCAGGTTACCAAGACTACAGGTCGTCCTAAAGCTAGACACTACAGAATGGCTGTCCTGGATCGTGCACCCAGTGAAGTCTCAGAACCAGTAGGGCATGATGAAGCTGAGGACAATGGAGCCGAGGAACGAGTAAGGGGGAGGGGGAAGGAGGGCAATAATTGCTGAGCCACTGGCAGAGCCCAGGACAGTTCTAAACTAAGGCATTCCATCCTGCAATGGCTGGTTGTAGCCAGAGCCACTGGCAGAGCCCAGGACAGTTCTAAACTAAGTCATTCCGTCCTGCGATGGTTGGTTGTAGCCATAGCCACTGGCAGAGCCCAGGACAGTTCTAAACTAAGGCATTCCATCCTGCAATGGTTGGTTGTAGCCAGAGCCACTGGCAGAGCCCAGGACAGTTCTAAACTAAGGCATTCCATCCTGCAATGGTTGGTTGTAGCCAGAGCCACTGGCAGAGCCCAGGACAGTTCTAAACTAAGGCATTCCATCCTGCAATGGTTGGTTGTAGCCAGAGCCACTGGCAGAGCCCAGGACAGTTCTAAACTAAGGCATTCCATCCTGCGATGGCTGGTTGTAGCCAGAGCCACTGGCAGAGCCCAGGACAGTTCTAAACGTAAGGCATTCCATCCTGCTATGGTTGGTTGTAGCCAGAGCCACTGGCAGAGCCCAGGACAGTTCTAAACTAAGGCATTCCATCCTGCGATGATTGGTTGTAGCCAGAGACACTGGTAGAGCCCAGGACAGTTCTAAACTAAGGCATTCCATCCTGCGATGGCTGGTTGTAGCCAGAGCCACTGGTAGAGCCCAGGACAGTTCTAAACTAAGGCATTCCATCCTGCGATGGTTGGTTGTAGCCAGAGCCACTGGTAGAGCCCAGGACAGTTCTAAACTAAGGCATTCCATCCATCAATGGTTGGTTGTAGCCAGAGCCACTGGCTGAGCCCAGGACAGTTTTAAACTAAGGCATTCCATCCTGCGATGGTTGGTTGTAGCCAGAGCCACTGGCATAGCCCAGGACAGTTCTAAACTAAGGCATTCCATCCTGCGATGGTTGGTTGTAGCCAGAGCCACCGGCAGAGTCCAGGACAGTTCTTAACTAAGGCATTCCATCCTGCGATGGCTGGTTGTTCTGAGCCACTGGCAGAGCCCAGGACAGTTCTAAACTAAGGCATTCCGTCCTGCAATAGTTGTTGTAGCCATAGCCACTGGCAGAGCTGAATGTAAAATACCTAAACCAATCTTTATATGTGCGTCTACTAGACTATCATGCTTCTCTCAAGGTGGGAGAGTCTTCCAATTCACCGTATGCAATTAACCACACCCCTTTTGGTCTGAAACTGGTGGAGCTGAGGCGTTTGAAGGGAGTGACCCACGACGAGAGTGGGAGGATTGTGGATATGGTGAAACTGGACCCCGCTAAGTTCCCATCTCATCGGTAATAAACTTAAAGTTGTTAATTGTTGCACAAGGGTTCAAATATTGTGGGCAGGAATGAAAGGTAGGGGGAGATTGAACATTGAGTTGCCCCATCCACCCTTACCCCTCTGATGTTCAATCATATCCTGTGCACAACAGTTCCACTGAGTTTTAGTGGTCCCCATCATGAGGACACAAGCAGGCTTGTACCATGCTGAGTTTTAGTGGTCCCCATCATGAGGACACAAGCAGGCTTGTACCATGCTGAGTTTTAGTGGTCCCCATCATGAGGACACAAGCAGGCATGCTGAGTTTTAGTGGTCCCCATCATGAGGACACAAGCAGGCTTGTACCATGCTGAGTTTTAGTGGTCCCCATCATGAGGACACAAGCAGGCTTGTACCATGCTGAGTTTTAGTGGTCCCCATCATGAGGACACAAGCAGAGTTGTACCATGCTGAGTTTTAGTGCTCCCATCATGAGGACCCAAGCAGGCTTATACCATGCTGAGTTCTGCTTCTCTCATCATTGCCTTGAGAATTGCTTCATGGGAGTGCTCTAAATAGGAGGTCGGCATGTACGTATCTATCTAACTCCTGTAGCTAGCTAGGTACTACATACTAGCTATATAGCCAACCTACTAGAGTGTGAGTGTGTGTGCATGGTTTGTGTGTGTGTGGTGTGTGTCTATTTACTGTGTAGTACATGTAGCAAGGGCAACGTCCTAAGCCTTAGTAGATCACCAAAAAAGTACTTTTAAATTAGTATAATTTATGAAAGAATTTACCAAATGGAGGTTACTAAATTTACACAACTCTTAATATAACGAGCACCAAATGTCAGATTTTTAGAAAAGTAGGTAAAGGGTCATGTAGTGCATTGGTAGATTCGGTAGTCAATTTTAATTTTTGTCTTGTTTATGTGTTTATAGTTTATGTGTTTATAGTAAGCAGTCACTACAAGATGTTACTCAGTGTTACTCCATAGTTAACATTCATAGATGGTTATTTGCTATGTTGATTACTAAAGTATAGCAGAAGCCATATACACATAGACACATGCTTCATAATTAGTTGGACCATTATCACAAGAGTAAGCTTCTGAAACAACTGATAACTTCTCTGAAGCAAAATCATGCACCTGCTTGCTGACCCAGAGCTAGACTCAATATTGCATGCATACACACAAGCAGGTTTATTATACGAATGATCCCTTCCTAAAACTCTACTTGACCTATTTTTAGTAATATCAAGAGTCATTGCAATGAATGGAGTCCCTGGTCATTGACTTATAATGAATGGACCTATTGTACACAAGTTATGTGTGTGTGTGTGGGGGGGGGGGGGGGGGGGGGGGGGGGGGGGGGGGGGGAGGGTTAACAAAATGATAGTAGTCAAAATTTACCAACATACACAACAAATTTACAGGACCCTTTACCTATTAAATGCAATCAGGTATTATTGTCTTTTTCCCCCCAGCAAGTGCCCAGTATAATAGAGCCAATCCAGACAAAACTTGGTGTGGTGTTAATGGACCGCCCAAAGGTTTCAAGCCAACCATTTTCTGAATTTGGCATTTTTGTAATGAATAAAGAAACCCATTTTGGGGGGCTTTTTTCGGCATTGTGGCCACCCTGGCCACCCTGTAAGTTGAACTTACCTCACTTTTCTAGGATACACCAGATATCAGGCAGAAGGTAAGAGGTACCCTTTACAGGTCATTCTTGCTTTAGAAAATGGAGGAAATAGCTCATTTACGTTGTTTTGTCGCATTCTAAAAGCTATTGTGACCATACTTGCCTCCTTCCTTTTTTGACCGGGAAACACCCGGGCAACCCTGCTGGTACATAAATAGTTGCATCATAAGTAGTTATAAGTTCTGGGCTTGATAGCCACTTAAGCGAGTTTAGGGAAGTGACGATCTTTACCCACTCAGTGTTTTTGTGTTTTGTTTTTGTTTTGCATCAAGATACTCTTGAAACAGTGCTGGCCTACCTTGAGCAGCAACCTGCAGTGCACCTGAAACAATGCTGGCCTACCTTGAGCAGCGACCAGTAGTACACCAACTAACACTACAGTTATACTGAATGCCCTTCTAGTTGTGATTCGACTACTAACTAAAATTATTGATTTGTTTAGCAGAAGTTCAGGTTGTGGTGAGTACTACATTTAGTCTTAAATCATGCACATAATTATTTTGTGTGGGGAGAGTATACTTTCTCGTAAATTCAGTTATTTCAGTAATCTGAACCCTGTCCAGTCCCATTGTGTTCAGATAGTGGCCCCCTATGCTTTCATTCAAGTCTCAATAGTTGTTTATTAGCAAATGGCAATTTAAACTTTAATCAAAATCGAAGCGTGACATTGTCACATACTTAATGCTGTGCACATCACACAAGTGCTTATTTTTTTATTTTTTTAAATTATACTGTTGTGAATAGAAATGAATTATAACAATTCTGACATAGCAATTGTGATATCCAAGTCCGCCTGGTTGTGATGAACCTGCAGAACCCTTGGCAGTTTTAGCCATGCAAGTGCTGTCAGGGGATTAATTGGGTGGCATAGAGTGAATGCTTTAAAAGGCAGTACTACTTCATGGCTCTTGAGGTTTATTTACCATTCATGAAACTTTATCTTAGTAGCACCATCAGTCTGCTAGGAATAGTAGTAACAGTGTCAGTCTGCTAGGGATGGTAGTAACAGCGTCAGTGTGCTAGGGATGGCTTTCTTTGAAGGTTTACCCTCGAAGTGTCTACTAGAGGAACTTCCATGAAAGCAAACAAACCTGCTGCACACACCTCATTATGTGTGCAAACAATCCACTATTTTTGCCATTCTGCTGCAGTGTTAAGCCAGTGGTGTCCGTAGTCCAACCACCCAAGACCAAGCCCCCTCCTAGCCCATGGAGAAAACGAACGAAGCCAACAACTTACTCTCCCCATGTCACTCTCCCTCCTTCTCCTCGCCACTACAGTCATGACCTCATTAGCAAACATGTGAAAATGGGCATAGTCCTGAAGGAAGAAGGTATGAGCCAAGAAGTAGTCAAAGGAGATGGGAGTGGGCGTGGGGATGGTGGAATGGCAGTGTCTGTAATGCCATCAGCGTCGGGTGTGTCCTGTGAAGTCAGTGCAAGGAGGTTTCCTGCGATACCAACACTCCCACACCTGGTAAATTATATAACACTCCCACACTTGCTAAATTATTATTATAATATAGCACTCCCACACTTGTTCAATTATTATAATACAATACTCACACACCTGTTATAATAATATACCTCTCCCATACTTGCTAAATTATTATTATAATATAGCACTCCTGCACCTGTTAATAATTCAGCACAGCCAAACGTCAGAGAATGCATTACGTTAACTCTCAAGACTTATAAGAAGGGGTCTGCAGTGTATTGAGTTTAACAACCCACAATGTTTAGCCCAAATAGCCCACATTACCTGCCCCCCTATACACCCACTTGGGGAAAGCATGCAATTTTGGTGTCAAAAGCCTCATATGCTATAGAATATGGAAGGGAGAGTGTCAGTGGCAGTGCATCCCAATACATGACACTTGACTTGAATGTCTAATACTTCAATGAACTTCAAACAAGCTGGTGGGTGAGGTGAGAAATACTATTCCGGGTATATCTCAGGAAAAGGGTTGTGGTGATGATGATCGGGTAGGGAAGTGTCCATGATCTGCTGCCAAGATGTTACAGTGGAACTACCATATAAAATATTGTGCAACTCTGTAACTCTGGCACAAGGAATATATATATACAAACATCCTACGCTAACCATGTCATGTGACAATCTGCTGAGACTGACTGCACATTCTATACTGATGGAGCATGCATGACAACATGGCTGTATTCACCTTGTGTATTTCCTCCCTCCAATGCAATAGGTATTTAGCTCGTATGAAGCGAGGCTCGTATTTAGGTAATGTGGGTGGGGAGAGGAGGAGGGAGGAAGTGTTAAAATGCATTTAACACGAAAGATCCGTATGCTTTATGAATAAGCTTTTATGGATCCTAGATGACCTTGCCGTGCATGGGTGTGTTGCAATATTTTAAGCCATCTTTGCTAATGTTTATTCTCTTCCAATCTTGTGTAGGTAGACACTATTGACCCATTACCAGGAGTTACAGTTAGGGAAGGGAACAGATCCATTCAGGGTCCTGCCCCGGATTTCTCATCTGATTTGAGCCCTTGTAAGGAGATGAGACCCCTCCCTGCAGCTGGCAGCAGCGAGGACGTGGATGAGAAGCGGGGGGAAAGACGCAGGAAAAAGGAGAAGTTCACTGTGGATTTCATGCTACCCAAGACTTCACACCCTCACAACAATGTCACCCGAGTAGCTTCATAATGGTGCCTATGCTACATACACTAATACCATTCATCAGTCCCAGCTCTCAACGAATACCAGTTCTATGTCCATAGCATTAATAATAATGATAGTTGTTGTTATTGCTGTGGTAGTTATTGTTGTTAATTATTACTGTATTATTAGTGGACAATATTCACAACTGGGCGAGTTTCAGGAAGTTTCCTTCAACAGTGCTAATTAGTGATTCTAAGGTGTCAATGTTTTAGGTTTGCAAATAATCACCTGACTGTATTCAATAACCATTTAGGATACGAGGTCGATAGTTCTGCAACAATTGTTTTCAGGGAAGCTATATCTTTATCTTGTAGGAATAATCCACGCTTAATACAATTGAATGCTTAGTACAATTGAATACCATCGTTTGACTTACGAGCAGCCATATGTAGCCATGAACCACATTCACCTTCACACCATATGAGGTTCATTGATTGATTCTTGACATATACTCGATATAGAACAAGTGAATACCGTGCCTGGGTTAGTTTCTACGTCACCGGACAGCAGAAGCAGTAGACAGGCGACATTAGCCAAACAAGGAAAAGATGAACGAGAAATACGGATATGACTCGACCGTTGTAGATAGGAGCGGAGGAGACGACTTATCATTTCTCAGATTCTAAAACCTACAATCGTCACCAGACCTTTTATGATGTAATGTTATGTTATTATGACATCATCGAAGCAAGTAAACGAATCCACTCACCACAGTACTCCTCCCCAGTGATCATCCATGAAGAGACGAAAGATGAGCCGGACGATGAATAGTCCGGCCAGCTCTGGTGATGTAACCAGCAGTCCATGTATCGGAGTGGAGGGCACGAAAACAGGTGCAGTTGGAGAGAGGCATGAATGAGCTGTTACTGGAGGAGCCAAAGATAGTTATGACCTCTGTGATGTAGACTGTGATAGCACTGGTGCATGAAAGCTGGTTTGAGACAGTCAATGGAAATGTTGCCAAGATCACCTTGAAGTACTTGTCATTCCTGCTGAGTACTTACTTTGAATGGGCCATTATATGGACGCTGAAGTGGGGTGTGATGGGTATCATGGCGTACAAAAACATGTGTGGCAGGAGATCACAGGGCACATGGAAGGTCCATTGGCCATGACAAACAACTGGCAAAGGTCTCAGCTGAGCCATGTGTTCACGTAGTTGGTCTGCATAAGTACCTGGCGAAGTCATCTGTGGTGTCGGAGCGATGAGATCTCCAGGGAGATGGCCATCTCGGCAGCTGAATTCCCGAGATCTTCCTTGAGAGCAGCACGCATGCCCAATGGGACGATAGGAAACTGGTCACACCATGATGCACTGGTCTAGTCTAGCTCGCTTTCAGCTGTCGATGCATTCTCTCTACCCATTCCATTAGCTTGTGAATGGAATGATGTGGTGTGAGTAGGTTCAATGCCAAAGAGATGTAGAAGATCCCGCCAAAGTGCAGAAATAAACTGACATCCACGGTCAGAGGTAACAGTAGCAGGTACACCAAGGCGAGAAATCCACCCGGACAGGAATGCCTGGGTGCACGTATTGGCGGTGCAGTCTATCATTGGAATAGCTTCTGGCCATCCGGTGAACCGGTGAAAAGATAGGTTTACACTCTTGAAGGTGGTAAGGGTCCCACAATGTCAACATGCAAATGCTCAAATCTTGAACTCGACACAAGAAAACTCTGCAGTGGAATAGCCACATGACGGGAGATCTTGTATAGCTGACAACTGACGCACGACTTAGTCCACGCAGTGACATCCTTTTTGAGGCCGTGCCAAACGTACCGAGATGCGATCAGATGTTTGGTGGGTCGGGCCCTGGGGTGAGCAAGGGAATGCAGGTTAGCAAAAACTTTGCGATGAAGTGAGACAGGTACAACAGGTCGAGGGTAACCTAACAAAATGTTGCACAGGATCGAGTGCGGAGATCCAGGAGGTTGGATGTCCTCTAACTGCAGAGAAGTGATAGCAGTGTGCTGCGTGCAGAGCTCGAGTGTTAGGGTCAGCAGTCTATTGAGCAGAGAGTTCCGACGTAGAAGTCACTATTGAGAAGGTGTTGACAGCATTGTCTTTCCCATCAACATGACAGATATGACTGGTAAATTCTGAGATGAACGAGAGGTGGTGCGTCTGTTGAGGTGTCCACTTGTCAGAGTTGGCACTTGGGAGGGCAAATGTCAGAGGCTTGTGGTCAGTGAAGATGGTGAAGGGTCTGCCCTCAATAAAGTGACGGAAGTGGCGGATGGACAGGTAAATGGCAAGTAGCTCGCAGTCAAAGGCAGAATATCGTGTCTCGGGGTCACAGAGTTTGCGGGAGAAGAACGAGATGGGCGTCCACTGAGTCGCTGTTCTAGGACTGCACCTACAGCGATGTTGGAGGAATCAACCGCGACAGATATTGGTGCTAGAGGATCTGGATATGCCAAAAGGGTAAGTGTCTGTAGGGCCTCCTGCTTTTGATGAATGCTTCCTGACATGTGGGTGTCCAGATCCAAGGGGGGTTCTTTCCTTTAAGAACCTGATACAATGGGTGCAACACCAAAATTGCATTTGTCAGGGTTGAGGACTAAACCGAACTTAGTCAAACATGAGAAGGGAGTCCGAAGGTGGTGTTCATGTTCTTCTGGGGAGAGACTGGCTACAAGGATATCGTCCATGTAGACAAAGACAAACGAGAGTTCCCGACAGACGTGATCCATAAAACGCTGGAAGGTCTGTACTGCATTCCTAAGTCCATAGGGCATCCAGAGATATTCATACAGGCCAAATGGCGTTATGATGGCAGTCTTTGGGATGTCCTCTTTGTAAACAGGAATTTGATTGAAAGCTCGGACAAGGTCTACCTTAGAAAAAATAGTGGCTCCGCGCAGTGATGCTCCAAAGTCCTGGATGTGGGGTATTGGATATCGATCAGGTGTAGTGATGTCATTGAGGGCATGATAATCTCCACAGGGACGCCACGTGCCTGATTTCTTGGGCACGTTATGCAGTAGTGAAGCCCAGGCACTGGAGGAGGGTTGGATGATGCCGAGCTTAAGAAGATTGTCAAACTCATTCTTAACAACAGCCAGCTTCTCACCATCAGTCACAATTCGGTGTTGGATGTCATGTTTGGGTGCCTTGTCAGTAACTTGAGGGGCAGTAAGTTGGGGAAATTCGCAGAGAATGGTTGAGTAACGATTTGATGCTGCAGCAAGATAGTTGAGGTAGAGTGCTTCGAGGGCAGAGAAGTCAGGACTACTGGTGAGTGTGTCAGTCTTCAGGTCAATGAGCAAGCCATGCTCACGGAACAAATCTGCCCCAATAATTGCCTGCCTGACATCAGCTAGGATAAATGTCCAATTACAGTTTTTCCTTAGCCCCAAAGGTGCGCTTGCCAAATGTAGAGATGACAGAACCGTTCGCGGCTCTGAGAGGAAGTCCCTTATTCTGTGTGTGACAGTTGACATGTGTAGCAGGAAGCACACTGACTTCTGCACCAGAATCTACCAAGTAGCGTTGGCCAGAAATGTGGTCAGTGATAAAAAGAAGGCGACTAGAATTCCCCGATCCACTGGTCGCCATCAGTGGCCGGGGAAGTATTTCCTGACATAGAACAAGGTGTCTTGCATTTAGTAGCATTACTACCAAATCGGGCATGGTTTTCCACTGCCGGGAGAGTTGACGCTTGAGTTCTGCCAACTTAGAACGGAGAGAGGCAACAGTGTCAGCAATAACAGGCAGGTGAGATGGAGCTTAAGGAGCCATGCAGTGAACTGTCAAGTGTGTGTGTGTGATGAGGCTGTCGACAGGGTGGCGAGTTGCTCCACATTTTTGTCTGGATGAGACTTCAGAATGAGCTGAACTGATACTGGCAAGTGGGTGAGAAAAATATCTTGAAGAACTTGATCATCATTGCAGGTTTTCCCAGCTAGCTGCTCAATCCATCTGAGAAGCTGGGAAGGTTTCAGATCACCCAGAGGCTCCAAAGAGAGAAGCTTCTGCATCCTTTGAGACTCTGTGAGGGACGTGCACACAAGGAGGCGCTCCTTCAGGGTGTCGTAGGGATTGTTAGCCGAGATTGTTACAATGACGTACCGTGCCTCACAGGCGATCTCGGATGCCAGTGACAAACAATAATAGTGGTATTTAGTTAGCTGCTGGACAATATGCTTCGTAGAGAACTGTGCTTTCACTTGGTGGAACCACAAAGCAGGGTCTTCACGCCAGAATGGAGGTAGTTTGACGGAAACGGAATGAAGAGCAGCTATTGGGTCCTCTGCCATGAAGACTGGCGTAAATGGTCAGTCTAGTGCTGTAGAGGTTGCTATGCACGTCGCGGTCACCAATGAAGCGGGTTAAAGTAAGCACTTCTTTGTATTACTCATGAGAGAACATAGAGTTTATCATTTCTCAGACTCTAAAATCTACAATTGTCACCAGACCTTTTATGATGTAATGTTATTATTTATGTTATGTTATTAGGACATCATCGAAGCAAGTAAACGAATCCAGTCGCCACACTACAATTCATACACAAACTGGAATTGGAGCTAGTAAAGCTTGGATGTGATGTTAGCTGACATCTAATTCAAAAGCTTCTACCTCGGAAGCTAAGGTAGCTGATATACCCTACGCCTCGATCAACTCCATTTAGTACAGCTTTCCTCCCCTCCCACACCAGTGTGTTAGTAATCTAAGATTGATCAGGTAGCTAACTAGTCACCAAACAGCTTCATCAACTAACCTGGGACAGCTCAGTTTCGTAAGAGGATCCATCTCGAGCGATCTCCCTCCTATTCAGAGATTGTCATCGTCTCGGGAAGTTCACAAAAGGGAGGAAACCTCGTCCTATCCTTGTGAAAATGATCAATACTGTGGATGTCTACAACCTGATAGCATTGAGCAGTAACCTTACTCATCCAGTGAAACTGAGGAGGGAACTCAGCCTTGAAGAAAGAAAGGCGGAGACGTTGCTCTTAAGAGAAAGATGGACATTGATCACTTCAGGAGTAGACAGAAAGGTAATTAAGATTCGTAATCAAGAAATCTTTGTGAAAAACATATTACATGGGAAAGTTGTAAATGAAAAGTTTGAACCCGAAGAAAATCAACATGGATCAATTGAACAATCCCTAGCCCCCACTTTCTCAAGTGCCAAACCAGCCTCATTTCAACCCTTCTCCTCTCATCAGTTCATATCACATGAAAGTGTATATACAATTGACTGATAGCAAGATCCTCTCTGAAGGCCAAGCCCTTTCAGTTAACCAGGTTGTCTCAGATGTCAGTGTTCACATGGAAAACGACAACACCTCCTTACCTGAAATTATCTCCTCATCGAACGACATCCCCAATCCTAACCATGTAGCTTCAAAATCCCTAAACCCTGCCCCACCACTCACCCAGTTTATTCCCATCACCAGTTCAAATTGACTAGGACAAGTTTCTAGTATATGCCTTTGGAATTCTCGCAGTTTAGTCAACAAGTTAACAGCATTTCAATCTTTTGTCTACTCATCTCACTATAACAATTACGGAAACCTGGTTATCTAACTCTGTATTTGATAAAGAAATCTTGCCAACCAATTTTAACACTTACCGAAAAGACTTACCGAAAAGACAGACAGTCAAGAGGGGGAGGAGTATTGATCGCTACTGAATCTTGGATTCTAGTTAAACAACATTCAGTCCCTCCTGAACCAGAAATCGTTACTATTGAGATAAACTCAGGACCTCACATCTACTTATATAGTACTCCTCCAAACTCATCTCATGAATACTACACTACTCTATTCTCCTATTTACAGACAATTTCTGCTCAAAAGAATCTAGTAATTATGGGCGACCTCAATTTTCCAGATATTAACTGGGAATCTCTTACCTCCCCATCCACATATCCTTCCCTGTTCTGCGATTTGATTTTTGATTACCACTTAACTCAAATGATATCTAGTCCTACTCATGCAAAAGGTAATATCCTGGACCTAGTGATAACCAACAATGTCGATCTAATTACCAATCCTACAGTCACCCCTACTCATGATCTATGCATCTCCTCTGATCATCTATATAGTCTCCTACTCTCTTTTGTCTCGTTCTCGAGACACTGTCTCTACCCGAAATATCCAAGTGTACAACTATTCTAAAGCTGATTTTGACGGCATCAATAACTACCTGCTAGACTTCAATTTTGATAATATTTGTTCTCTCCAAGATGTTGAATCTGCTTGGCTGTCATTGAGATCAACTAATCATCAAGGCTGTGTCCCTAAAGTCACGTTAAAAACACATCAACGACCAAAATGGTTCACTCCTGAAGTTAAGTACGCACTTACCGTACTCATTCAGTAAGAAAGAAATTTAAGAGAGTTCTCTCTGCCCGTAACCTGAAAATCTTCAGACCATGATGTCTGAGGCCAAAAGAACATTCGAATCTACTCTTGTGAAAGAGCACTGTGCAAAAAACTCTGCAGAATTTACAGGTATATTAACAGTATTACATCATCATGCCAGATACCAGCAGAGCTTCATATGGGTTCAAAAACAGCTGCCTCAGACCATGACAAAGTCACTATATTGAACAATTACTTTAATTCAGTCTTTACAAGGAGTACTTATACTCTTCCTCCAACAGATTACATGGCTGCTCCTAATGAAACGCTTTCCAACATCTCCATCACAGAAACGGAAGTATGTATAGGATAGCCTATACAAAAGAGCGCCTATGTAACCTCCGAGTTTGCGGTTACCCCGAGGCGAAGCCGAGGAATGTAACAGCAAACGAGTAGGTTACACTGGCGACTCTTTTGTATAGGCTTATACTACATTGCGCATGCGCTAAACTATAAAAATGGAAGAATTTTTTACTCAAGGCGCCCCAGCTATTGACAAAGTACTGCTAGATAAACACGCAGCTGAGTTGGAACAACTTCCTTCAACTGATAATCAAAAACTCCTTCAACTTCAGGGATTTATGAGCCCAGATATTTTGCAGTGTTACGCGCAAACGAGTAGTAACTACACTGCAGCACACAAGTGAATATTATCATGACATTAAAGCTTCATGAACAGTGAACATTAATAGTAGGTTACACTGGCGCGAGTGGAGTATAGGCATTGCGCATGCGGTAAACAACATCCGGTTAAAAGTGTACTACAGTTATTAACCAATCAGATTAGCCACAGATGACGTGATGTAGTATAAATAATGCTCTTTGCTCACTTGACCAAAACAAAAGTAAAGGAATTGATGGCATAGGCCCATGTGTATTGAAAAATTGTGCTGCAGCTCTATACCTACCAATTTATCATCTATTCTGCCTGAGTTTGTATTACATGTATATACCACCAAATTCCTCTGGAATGGCGTATGCATCAGATAGTTCCAATACACAAAGCAGGGCAACAAATCACTGGTCGAGAACTATAGACCTATATCCCTTCTCTGCTGCATCTCAAAAGTTCTTGAGCGTCTGGTCTACGACAAAATCATCAACTTTGTCGCCACATCTATCTCTCTGCCCAGTTTGGATTCCTGAAAAACCGATCTACTCTCCAAAACTTCTAATTTTCATCAATATAGTTTACTCAAACATCAGCACCAAATCCAGCATTGATGCCATTTACCTCGACTTCTCAAAGGCCTTCGACAGTATACCCCATGGTGAGCTTCTTTTTAAGATAAACCATTATCACATTGTGTATCCATCAACAATGTTCTATCTGACAATCTGTCAGTGTTATCCGGAGTGCCCCAGGGCAGCATCCTGGGGCCACTACTCTTTCTCATTTACATCAATGATCAACCCCAATGCATCAAATTCTCCACAACCCTTATATTTGCTGATGACACCAAATGTTTTAAACCAGTCCATTGCTTTGCAGATCGTGACCTTGTACAAGAAGACTTGAACTCCTAAGTGATTGGTGTTCCAAATGGAATCTCAAACTCAACAAGGAAAAATGTGTCCATGTTCATTTCTCAACTGTTGCATATAGCAAGTCTAACTCAAAGTACTAAATCAGTGATCAGGAGATCATATCCAAACCCTTCCATAGAGACATAGGAGTAATATTATCTAGTGATCTCTCATGGGAAATTCATTATCACCACATTACTGCTAAAGCCTATGAGCATCTAGGCCTACTCAAATGTACCTTCAGTACTGGTAACTCTGCCTCTACTCTGAAACAACTATATTTAACCTTGGTTAGGTCACAGATCATTTACTGCCCTCAAATTTGGCGTCCACAAAAGATAAAGCACATCATCTTATTAGAGACAATTCAAAGGAGAGCGACACGATTTATTCTTGGATACCCAGATAGAGATTATAAATCTCGCCTAGTACATCTTCACATTCTCCCCCTAATGATGGTATTTGAACTCCAGGACATCCTGTTTTTTATCAAATCAATCAAGAACACCACACCAAACTTTAATATTAAAAAAACTATGTTTCCTTCCTGAAGAGCTCAACCAGATCTTCTAGCTCATCAAAGCTATGCCATGCAAGATCACTCACGAACCAGTCCAGACATTGGTACTTCAACAGACTTCCTCGCCTCTGGAATGCCCTTCCACCTATAAACATTAATCATTCCTTGTACAGTATCAAGAAAGAACTCAAAGTATTCAAACTTTGATGCAAAAAGTACATGTACTTTCCACTTCTCATGTCCATGCAGCATCTGTATGTCAACTCCAAATCAACTTCAAAAAATTTACTAATAAATTAACCTTGGGTGCCTGTAGAACTTACTTGCATTCCTTCAGTACATACTTCCATCTTTCCTAACTCACCTAACTCAATCATTATATGCATCACAAATGACTGTACTGTAAAATCATTGTTATTATTATTATTGTTATAGTCACCACTTCCTTCCTTCCGTGCTGACAAAGAAAGGGTGCGACCCCAAATTGAAGGGTGTTAAAATTGACACTACGCATCCGAACGAGTTACAATTCACTGGGAATTGGCACTAGTAAAGCTCAGATTTGTTGTTCGCTGATGATCTAATTCAATAGCTGCTATATACCTGGAGGCCAAGGTAAAAAGCTAGAGTTTAGGCGCTCCTTCATATCTGTTTAGCACTAGCTTTCACCCCTCCCCGTTATAGCTAACTGTTTCTATGCCAAAATTAGATAGTGCTGAAGGCTATTACTTGTGTTGGTGCATTAGAAATGCTTAGACAGTCAGATATCCTCTCGAACATGCCGCAGGGTCTTATGCCAAAAATTTAGCCGCCAACGGTGATGCGTTAATTATTCGCGTAAAGAGTTTAAGGAACCCCCCCCACCACCCACCCACCCAGCTCTCTCCCCTATAAGAATAAGCCTGTACATTACCCAAGAAGCCTTCCGGAATCGGTAGCAAACGCAACAAGAAACTGTTCACAAATGATTAGCGGTGGTCCACCCGCTCCCACGAGGTAAAGAGATTTATTTTATTTTATGATTTTATGTTGCTATTGCTGAGCCTGTTAAGGCCATCACATATATAATACAGCACAGTGTGAAACTATTTAGTAACTAACCTAATAACAATCTATAATTATTTTAAAAAGAAGTCAACAGTACTTAATTAATAAAATTATCCATAGAGATTGTAGAGTCCAATTCCCCAGTGTTTCTACCACCAAAGGGACAAAGACACCATCTACGGATCCAACGTTTGGGCGCGTGTGCATACAAAGGGGCAGTGTGGACAGACCAGCCGACGATGTCCTGAGATTGCACCACCTGGCGCTTTATGGCTGAATTGTGTGCACTCCAAAATAGGGTCACTAATTTTTTCCTTGAATTCTGATTTTAAGCTTTTGACTGAGAATGTTTTGCCATTTCACTTTTTTTTTAAATGAACTATAGTTAGTATGTTCAAAATCAAGATTGTACACATTTAAAAAAGTAGTACATAGAAAGTTGAAGCATTAGCTATACGTCATATATATATATATAATTAGCATAAAATACAATTATGTAATGTCTCTTTAGTTATGTAGTTTTTTAAAATCCCTAACATGAGCAGCATACAGTTTATTATCCTGGAATTGTGTTACATGATAGGAAGGTAAAAGATGTGATGTATGCACACTTGCTAATATAACACGAGATAACTTTGAAACTCCCTTTCTGACTCCATTATTCGAAGCTTTGGTATATAGATATCAATGCTTTTGTGATATTTCCATCTCTTAACTTGGAAAATGCTTCTTTATCAATCCCATAAGGTAGATTACACCACATTACAGTAACACACCCTGCCAAATCATCATGGTACATCTCCCTTAGGTAATAATGGATATTCTTTTGATCAGGAATCATGGGCATGATAAAGTCATCAAAATCCAACACAAAGCCATAGTCAAATAATCCTCGATGTCGCATGGCACAGTCTTGAATCTTCAGGGAGTGTGAGTGATAATAGACACCACCAATATATGAGTTCCACACTTCCATGGTCACGAACCCACTTTCTAATCCCTTGGCAAGGAACGGATAAACTGATGTCGCATTAGCAGCAAAACTCTTTTCTACATTCAAGTGCACCCTATCAATGCCAAGAGTTTCCTGGTACTTTAGCCACTCGTTAAAATGTGGAGGATGGCCAAACATGGTGGTACACACCACAATGGAATCAATTCCTCTTGTCGGTGTGGTGTTGTTATCCACATTCTTGAAAACAAGAGGATGCTCAACTTTGACTCGAACTAAGGTATCAGTTTTCTTTCTGGCCTTGTAGACAACATAAACTGTGCTACCATCACAAATGGTGGTGGAAGGAAATCCATGGCATTCAATCATTGCAAAGAAATGTGTGATTCCTCGTTTATTTGAACTTATCCAGCCAATAGTAAGGTCGGGAATGATGCTAACACTTTCTGATTTATAGCCATTTAACTCACAATACATAATGGAGTCCTTCTTCAAACCATAATCACTAATGTCTGCCAGTATGCACACCAGATTTCGAGGCTTGTTAGCAACTGTTCTATTGTCATAGTAAGCCTTGCGTGGGATGACTTCAGTACTGACAGTATAACTCACAGTTTCAATTGAAGTCTCACTGGCAAAAATGTCAATATCACAAAGAGGTTTTGGAGTGATAGTAAACTTACTGATAGTATCAATGCCAAAATAAATTAGGCTGACTAAAGAGGCAGCAACTACTAGCCAAAAAAATGGATATATTTTTTTATTTGTCATGAAGTCGACTTTTACAAGTACACAGCAGGGTACACTACACTGTAAGTTGTTGCAAGGCGTTAATAAATATAAAATCACCGACGCCAATTACGCACGCGCACACTACACTGCTTCCAGACTGTGCCATACCATAAACTAGTTGACGCTAAAAAAAAATGTGTTTACCACACTATTATTCAAATATTTAGGCCCCCAAAACACACACAAAAAAAACAGATCTTGTCTTCATTCTTCTTGAGGTCACCGACTCACAGACAGCAGCTAGAAATTTCAACACACTCCCCAGCCAGCTGCTAAGTGCTGCTTATACAGAACTTGTATTTTCTTCTCCATAGAAAGTGTGATGCTCTTGCGCTTGGCCCCAGCTATACATGCCCAACTCCTTCACCAGCTCCCATTTCTGCTCTCTTTATGTGACATTATCTGGAATGGACACACTCCAGAGCGGACACACGCCCTCTGCAATGGACTTTGTCGATATCCGAGTTTCCGGATCTGGGGTCCAGAAAATCTACACAGATCTTCCACACTCTTGTTATGCTCTTGCACACTATTATTATACTAGATGGAGTTTGTTGGGCGTGATGATGGTGAGACAGACACTAACATGGACCCAACATGGTTGCAGGACGAAGGTTAGCACCAGAGAATGGTGGTTTTCTCTCCCTTACCTCATTAATGTCTTGTGTGTTTTCAAAACAAACCCCTAATGTCACTATGTTCCAATTCCAGTGTCAGACGATATTTTCACTCCCACATATTTTAGCTTCCATGGTAAAAATATCACAAGATATCCTCACTAATTATAGTCATCAATCTGACTCTGCCATCTGTGTGGGGTGTGGTTATTCTAAGCCTGCACTAACCAGATGTAGCTAGTCCACTTCTCTGCTGACACAAGTTATAGGATGACCTGTCTTGACAAAGATGTAGGACATATATACTGAACAAGGGAAGCTGTTGTATGCCACTGTGCCCTTGCCAGGGAGTTTAATCTCCTGCAGCACAGGGAGCCCTTGCCAGGGAGTTTAATCTCCTGCAGAACAGGGTGCCCTTGCCAGGGAGTTTAACCTCCTGCAGCACAGGGAGCTCTTGCCAGGGAGTTTAATCTCCTGCAGTACCGGGAGCCCTTGCCAGGGAGTTTAATCTCCTGCAGCACAGGATGTCCTTGCCAGGGAGTTTAATCTCCTGCAGCACAGGGTGCACTTGCCAGGGAGTTTAATCTCCTGAAAACTAATTGTTTCCAATATACTTCCAATTCAGTATCTGCTCATGGTCTACCTCTGCCTTCAGATCTTTATATTATTAATAATAACTGACCCTTTTCTAAGCCCTGGTTGAAAATTGGGATGCTTTTACGGTGGGTTCGAATATGAGTTTATTCTCATTCGTCCACAGCGGAATACACATCTGGTTCCTCATATCGTGAAGAGCTTTAAATGTCTGCAACGTAGCATAGACTGAGTCATTTTATGAACATTGGAACTGGTTTGGCCAGATTTTTTTTTGGTAGCGTGAATATATGTTATAGAAGATTTGGCTAGAAAATAAAAAAATTAACCCTCATTTTCTACCTTGGCATCAGTGAGAGTGATAGTGTAGCAACTGGTTGCAGGTGAGTCTACATATTTCTCCTTGAACTTGTAATTATTACACGAGTCAGAATGGAATATGGTGAGTTATTTCAAGAGCACAGGGTCGTACTTTCATGAGTTGAAGTTGAGCAAAACACGGCATTTGTCTGGGAAATTACCCTCTCCTAAGGTCTTCCTGCCTCAACGAAGAAAAGAATATTAGCAACAGTAGCTTAGTAGTCCGAGCGAGACTATGCTGGGTAACTTCCTCTGCGATGCCTAGGAACTCTGGGTACTGGTTACACTACCAATCACCCTTCCTCTAGACCAATCTGGCAAGCCGTATCTCCACCTCTCTTTAGGCACCTGTTTCGTTCTTGCCCCTTTGGCTCCCTACCCAACATTTGGATAGATAAGTATATGTATAATTATAGATACTTAATAATTCACTGCCAAAGAAGACGAGTAGCACACTCCTACACATACATATACAGTATGGCATGGCTTAGACCCTCTAGTGTCTCTCTCTACTCTCCGAGTCTCTCTAGGGGCAGTGGCCTCTATCCTTATATACACACATTTAGTCGCATGATATATTACAGCCAATGAAATGCTCATAGAACATTCAGTCTGTATTCTTTATCTTGGGCTTGATATTCAATTCCTCTGTTATCGCCTGATCCATTTATGGTACTTGCTGTGGTCAAGTTTCCTCGAAGCTCAGGTGCTATGTGTGGTTCATTATTTAATTGTTCTGTTGAGCCTTGAGATAGGCCATCACTAAGTACACACAAACAATAAATGACAATGACTATATACTAGAAGGGGAAAAACATGAAACTGAGAGTTCATTGATAGCTTATTTAACTAAGTATGCTTATTTAACTAAGTATGCACAAACAATAAATGACAATGACTACTAGAAAACAACAACATGAAACTGAGAGTTCATTGATAGTTTATTTAAGGGGGTGCTTCCCCTGGCATGGACAAGAATTACTCCCGAGCTCATAAGTCCAGAATGCTAGCCCCTATAAAGACGATTTTAGTGCCAAAATGTAGCTCTTGGAATATGCTATCTAATGGTATATTTTGTTTATATATAACCCCCTTGCATTCAGATTGCAGATGGGATGATGACTTTCTGGGATGGAAAAAACATTCTCAGTTGTGATTACTGCTATATAAGTGCCCACTAAACCTTTTGTGGTGTAGTGGTGTCTATTGCATGTTTTCCAAGTGATGTACTTACAGTGGAACCTCTACTAATGGACATTCCCTATAGCGGACACCTACCTTATAACGGACAGGAGCACACGCACCAATTGGCTTTACCATTGAAACATTACTCCGTCACCCTCCCTGTAATGGACACCTCTCAATTACGGCTAACGGACAGTTCTTCGTGCACCCAAAGCAATAAACCTCCTAATGGACAGTGGGTGGGGCCAGTACTGATCACGTGCGCATGCCAATTATAACAATAAATTTTATGCATGAAATATATTGTGAAATGCAGTATGGTAGTCTAAAGCAGGCCTCTTGCTTGGAGAGATGCTGCTATTGCTATATCTCTTATTCTGTTAACGTAAGGCTGTGGTCCATAGGTAGTTGGAACTTCAACTCCATATCCCGCTCCTCTGTTGACTCTGTCTCCTGTGACCTCAACAAATACTTTATTGCAGTTTCTTCTCAGGAACTGTGAGATTGTAGAGGCAATGTTGTACGCAACATGACTTTGCCGTCTTTGATTACAGCCACAGCAGACTTGTCCTCGGCATTATCTGGCTCCCGTTTGAGTAGCAGAACTTCCCCAATGTGAGATGTCCACACTTCTTTGTACACATGGTGTCCTCTGATATAGGACTGAATCTCTGTCACACTCAAAGACATTGCACCACCACCAGGTCCACTACTGACTACGGGCTTGGAAGTGATCTCACGTGCCAGCCACACGAACTGCGTCAAGGCTATGCCCATCTATCGAACACGTGCCGGTTTAGCTGCCGAGTCATGACTTCTTCGAGCAAGCATAGATTAAATCATCTCTCTTTACAGAAAAAGATTGAAGTTATCAAGGAAGCTGAAAAGAATCTGATATTACTATGTTCACTTGGTGAACTCTTCGTCTGTGGAAAGACCCAAATTTGAGATATTTTGAATCTATTTTCACCTTGTATGAATCTAATGCTTCAAGCTCTTTGTCTCGTACAAACAAGAGATCTCATGTGATTAACGACGCTTTATACCAATGGTGCCTGCTGGCACGCTCAAAGAACTTTTACCCCTGTGGGCCCCAGCTTACTGAAAAGGCCGAGGAAATGCTATAATCCTGGACAAGGAGTTCAAGTGAAGCAATGGATGGTTGGAAAAGTGGAAGAAGCGATATAACTTAGAAGAGTGACTGTGTGTGGAGAATCAGGTGATGTACAAGCGGATACTGTTGAGTCATGGAAGGAGAGATTGCCTGAGATTTTGAGGGGATATGCAAAGGAAGATATCTATAACCTAGATGAAACAGGATGCTTTTGGGCTATTCCAGAGCTAGGATTTGCTCAGAAGGGGAAGAAGTGCAAGCAGAGGGTCACAGTGACCTTCATAATGAATGGATCTGGTTATAAGGAGACTCCTATTGTAATCTGTCAATCAGAAAACCCCAGGTGTTTTCGAAGTATGGATAAAAATAGTCTACTAGTCAAGTATTATCACCAGAAAATATCACCAGAAAAAAGCCTGGATGATAGGAGAAATCTTGGAAGCAGTATTGACCTCTTTTAACTGTAAAGTGAGCATTAAAAAAGATCAATTTTGCTTTTTATGGATAATGCTGGTTGTCACCCAGAAAATTCAAAAGAAATATAAAAATAGTTTTTCTTCCATACATCTAAATTATAGTCACTAGACTTGGGGATCATCCAGAACTTCAAGGTCCATTATCGTCGGCTTTTCCTTCGCTATGTGTTGGCTAAGATTGATGATTGCAGTTGTGCTTCTGAGATAACAGAGTCTATTAATGTACTAACTGCAATCAGGCAGGCATGGAGTGAAGTAAAACCAGAAATGATATCTAAGTGCTTCAGAAGTGGTGGTGTTCTTAATAGTGAGTTGGGTGTGACCAGCTTAAATGAAGCAGATCCTTTTCAAGACATTGATTACTAGGTGAACTCATTTCAAAGACAATGGGCACCAAGGGTAGTGGTTCACCTGATGAGTATGTCAATGGAGACAGCAATCTTCCTGTATGTACTGAGTTTGATGATGATACCTGGGAAGAAAGCTTCTTAGCAAGCCTTTCTGAACAGTCATCCATTGTTGAATGTGAGGAAGCACTTACAGATGGAGATGACCTAGACCTACTTAAATTGTGAAACTCTATACAGGTCAAAAACTTTTTGGAAAGCCGTGCATGTTTTACCGAAGCCTTGAGTACCAGTTCTCTAATAATTGATCAAGTACATGATTGTCTTCATTCAGTTAATGTTAGAAAAGTACTCTACATTCATACTTCTCTGCAATTCACAGGGAATAAGTGCATCAATTTACGTCTACAATCATATAATAATATTAGTATCTTATAATTATTATGTATATAATACATATATAATATTATATGCATGTGATATGATATCTACAATTGATGAATGAACTTGATGAAGGAACAAACAATCCACGTTCTCCACCTATTATGATGAAATGAGATTAATGGGGAAAAACCTCTGAATAAGGAACACCTCCAAATAATGGACAAAAGTCCTCGTTCCAATGTGTCTGTTATTCAGAGGTTCCACTGTATGCCCATATATAGAGCAGTAATGGCAGTAAAAAGAGTTAACTGTGTACACACTGGATGATTGCCACACTAGAGGCACAAAACAAAATTGTGACTCTAAGAGAACACAGAGCATTCAATAAGCTTCAAAATTGTGCCCTACAGATAAAAATTGACTGAGAATTTATTTTTTCACATCCATTCAGTTCCCTTTTGAGAAAATGAAGGTTAAAGTCGGGCATTGCATTTCAGGTCCATGTCACCCCAAACTCCACACTAGGGCATGTATGTATGAATGACTGTAGCAATTTGAAGACATTAGGACATAGAATTTTGAATAATTGTGGCCTGAAAAGAGCCCGTAAAAAATAAAATGGCAGGTGGTTTGCACATATTAACCTCCCAAAAGTTAAAATTCTCCAGCACCATATGCAAGTCCTTCCGCCGCGATGTTATGTTCCTCAGTTTCCTTCCTCGCTTGCCGACATGCCACCCTCCTCCTCCTGGTCACTATCTCGCTCTCACTGTCTGCCTTTCTCACACGGTCTACATCACAATTATTAAAGAATCCCAAGCTCTCAGACTCACCTCCCAGATGACGGATAAGGGTTGGAATGCTCATCATGCCATTGTTGAACACCATGGCAGCCATGTGTACTGTAAGTTGCGCTGTAACTACAGAGCAAAAGTCTGTCTTAGAACACCTTTCCCATATCAGGTTGTTGCAACTTTCATTTTGATTCTGCGTTGCACCTAGAATGCACCTATCTAAAAGTTCCCTATCTGTCAACTCCTCAAAAACTGGCCTAATAAACTGCACTAGGTCAGGTGGGATTCTGTTGTTAGCTGATGGAATCTCTTGGGACAGAGCAATGGCACGATGGTACTTGCACCAGCTTTCCTCACCAACAGGACAGAACTGATGCTGAGGATCCTCATGTGTTGAAGCAGAGTGGTGGAAGACAGCCCAGATTGCTTTCTCCATTGCATCAACATCACCGATGTTGTCACGGATGGCACTGCCATAGTAGACACCAAGTGCATCCATTGTCTTGCCAGTGAAGCATCTTCCAAATTTAGCTGGTTTCCCATCAGGGTATGTCTTTTTCTTCTGGACAAGCTTCCTCAACTTGGTGCCTAACCTCTTACCCACATGTCCAATGCACTCGTGCTTCACGATGGTTTTGTCACAGTATGGCTTGAGCACTTTCATCTTGCCGAAGCCCTTGGAGTCACCATCACTGATGAATGAAGTGTACATCGGCTTCAACTTCTCCACAGAGCGCAGCCAGATTCTCTTCACACCCTCAACCTCCATGGCTGGGGAAGAACCAGAATAGTTGATGACACAGGAGTCCTTATGCTCCTGCCACCAATCTATGTACTCCTGTGACTCCTTGTCCTTTTCTTTCCATCGAGAACAAGCCATACAGTGCCTGGACAGGACTTCATAGTCCAAGATTTGTCCAGATTCCCAAGAGATAACCAGCACAGCACCAAACATAGCAGTAAACCCACGCTTCGACCATGTTCCATCTACAATAACCCTACACTCTATAACTTCATCTGGGAAAACACCTTGCAACTCATGCAGATGTTTAGATGCTTCAAGACAGCTAGCAGAAGCAACCTTGGTACACACAGCCACAAACTCTTTATTGTGCTTCACCCAATTCCTTTCTGAAAGAGGAGGTGGCAAGTCCATGCATGCACACAGGTTAGCTAGAGTAGCTCTACCTCCGCCAGTCATCCTAACCACAAGAATATCAATGCTGCAGCCTCCTCTGTGAGGGGATCTGACACGACAACAGAATTTCTACAACTGAGCCTGGTACACACTCGATGGAGACCTTTGTAACCAAACCGTTCCTCCTAGAAAAACTCTCAACAAGAGTAAGAGGATCTCCACACTTGCGACACACCCCAACCTGGCTGATGGCAGATCGCAACCTCTGGTTGTTGTAAATACTGTAGCCAGTCATCTCCTCCCTATACCTGTCACCACTCATACCTGAGGATGAGGAAGAAGGGTCAGCAGAATCAGACACAGAGGCAGAGAGCAAAAATTGAAAAATTGAGGAGAGTAGAGGGCCAGCTTTTTCCTAGAGGCAGTCATAACTAGTACAAGAGTGTCAAGGGCTGAAGAGGTAGCAACAGGAATAGGAGAGGGAGTGACTGGCAGTGGAGCTGGTGGCAGTGGAGCTGGTGGCAGTGGAGCTGGCTCTGGGGACTGGAGCTGGTACTGGCTCTGGAACTGTCACTGGCTCTGGAACTGTTACTGGAGCAGTAGTTGTCTTCTTTGGGAAGACCTTGGGCCTTTTCTTGACATATTCTTTGCTTCTAGCCTTTGGCATCTTCCAAACAACAAAGGGCAAAGAATGGCATGAAATGTCGGCATGGGCACTTCGCTACTGGGCATGCTCAGTAGGCAAGGAAGGATTCAGCATTGCATTTTGATATGTGTAGCAGCTCCATAGCTCAAGCAGTGATCAAGATAGATTGCCACCACTTTTACAGAGTCCCCGCCCCCCATCTTCAAGTGAAAAGGATGAAGAAGCATGGATATATCTCTAGACTGTAACATCAATGACGCTGAAACTTGAAATTCAGTAAGAATAATATGTTTTGGTATCATTTGAAAAGGGGCAAAATTCAATGTTTTTGACAAAAACAAGTATTTTCAGGGGAGGCACCCCCTTAAGGGAAACCTATGATAGCAATACCCAGAAATTAGTGAGATGCTACGAGAAGAGTTTACACCGGAGGGCTCGGTGGAAAATCACCACGTGTTCAGCATGAGATGCCGTGATGAGGAAATTGTACCATCATGTTTAAGGATGAAGCCTCCCACTAAGACCAGCCAGCAAAGCATTCCTATCAGAGAGAATTCGCCAGTCCTACAGAAAAAGCAGTTCCTTAGCAGCTGAGTGTGAAGATCTGGAAGCCAAACTGGAACCAGCACTGGGAAGTGACGATCAGAGGATTCAGGCCCTTTGTAGGGGAGCAGCAGAGAGGACACACAGCAAATCCAAGCAGAAACATCAAAAGAAGCTGGAGACACTTTTGGAGAGAAGGAGATCGAGAGAAGTGAAGTTTCAACCCCAAGACTTGAACAGATGGGTTGTAAATCTGACAGAAAAGAACCTTTCTCCAGCTCAGGAAGAAGTGCTTGCTTTGGGTCTTAACTTTGTCTCTACTCCAAAGAATCTATACCTCTGATGGATACCATAGCTGCAGTGGAAGAGATAGCCAGTAAGCTGGATGATAACAAGGTGCATGAGCTTCGAGGAAGAATATGTGGAATTTTGAGAAGAGCAAGAAAACTGAAGGTAATCTGATGAAGGAACAGAGAAATGCCCTTGGAGAACTGAGGAAGATGGAAGAGCTCGTAATCTTACCCACAGACAAAGGGAAGACAACAGTTCTGATGACAAAGGAAGGGTACATTTCAAAACTGATGGGAATGCTGGAAACCAAAACATATGGAATACTGAAGAAGGATCCTACCAAGGCACAGGAAAGCAAGTGAATCGTGTGTTAAAGAATATGGAGAAAACTGGAGAAATAACAACTGCATTATATAGAATTAGGGTCACTGGAAGTAGACCACCACTGATTTATGGGCTCCCAGAGATACATAAACCTGAGGTCCCCCTTAGGCCTATTGTGTCTTGTATACGTGCACCATCGTATAATCTTTCCATGTTCATAGCATATTTGATATCACCTCTAGCTGGAAATACAAGTACATATGTCAAGGATTCTGGGCAATTTATCAAGTTTATTCAGGATGAATGTTTGGCAAAGGATGACTGTCTTGTAAGTTTTGATGTCTTCTCTTTTTACCAATGTTCCCATAGATGAGGCTGTTGAAGTAATTTTTGATATGTTGACTAAAGACAAGAGCTTGAGTGAGAGGACTACACTAGGGGCTGACAGGATTTCTGAACTGTTGGAGTTGTGCACCTACTTCAGGTATCAAGAAAAATACTACAAGCAGAAAGAGGGTGCAGCAATGGGCTCTCCAGTATCTGCTGTGGTAGCCAACCTTTATATGGAATTCTGTGAGGAATTGGCACTCACAACTGCCCCAAGGGTTTGGAAGAGATACGTGGATGATACCTTCTGCATTGTGAAGAAGGGAAGTAGGCAGGAGTTGTTGGACCATCTGAACAACATCAGGCCATCCATAAAGTTTACCATGGAGCTTGAAGTGGCTAGATCGTTGCCCTTTCTGGACTGCCACATACACAGGAAGGAAGATGGAAGTACAACTGCAACCGTCTACAGAAAACCCACGCATACCAACCGGTACCTTGATTATAGATCACATCATCCTATCCACGTCAAAAGAGGAGTGATGAAGAGCTTGTATGATAGAGCCAGAAGAGTAGTGACTGAGAAGGAGGATCTTTGGAAGGAATAACATCATTTGAATAAGGTCTTCAACAAGCCTTCATCAACCTTTCGTCTGCAGAAACATCTAAACGCAGAAAGGAAGATGAATACACCAGTACAGGCAATGAGGGGTCTAAAAAGAAAGATCCTATTACAGTGATTCCTTATGCAGCAGGGATGAGTAGACATCAGGACGGTCTGCAGGAAGTTCAACATCAAAGTTGTCTTCAGATCGGGAAGAACTCAGTGGACACAATTGAGCAGAGTGAAGGATATTTTACCAGTTAAAATGCACTCATGTGTTATGTACGGCATCCCTTGTAGCTGTGGGAAATACTACATAGGGGAGACGATCAGAAGACTGGAGACCAGAGTGAAAGAACATCAAGATGGCATGCATGGGAAAATGGACATCCCATTTTGTGAGAGGAAGCCACCATTTTGGACCAGGCCAGAAGACAGATAGTGAAGGAGACATTGCACATCAGCCTATCACCAAAGTGTGAGCGGTTCAATTGAGACTATGGAATGGACTTGCCTGGCTGCTAGGGCGCTACTCTGAAGAGCCTGAACTTGAAGCCACGACCACCATAATTGCATTTTTTATTTGTTTATTACTGAAGTTGATTATTGAGAAGGTGATTTTAATTATTATTATTGTTGTTGTTGTTGTTGTTGGTGGTGTTTTTGTTGGTGGTGGTGTTTTTGTTGGTGTTGTTGGTGTTGTTGTTGGTGGTGTTGTTGGTGTTTTGTTGGTGTTGGTGTTGTTGTAGTTGGTGTTGTTGTTGTTGTTGTTGGTGTTGGTGTTGTTGTTGGTGTTGTTGTTGTTGGTGTTGGTGTGGTTGTTGTTGGTGTTGTTGTTGTTGTTGGTGTTGTTGTTGTTGTTTGTTTTTGTTTTTGTTTGTTTTTGGCATTGTTGTTGTTGGTGGAGTTGTTGTTGGTGGAGTTGTTGTTGGTGTTGTTGTTGTTGGTGTTGTTGTTGGTGGTGGTGTTGTTGTTGGTGTTGTTGTTGGTGTTGTTGTTGGTGGTGTTGTTGTTGTTGGTGTTGTTGTTGTGGTTGGTGGTGTTGTTGTTGGTGTTGGTGTTGTTGTTGTTGTTGGCATTGTTGGTGTTGATGGTGTTGTTGTTGTTGTTGGTGGTGGTGGTGTTGTTGTTGGTGTTGTTGTTGTTGGTGGTGGTGGTGTTGTTGTTGGTGGTGTTGTTGGTGTTGTTGTTGTTGGTGCTGTTGTTGTTGGTGGTGGTGTTGTTGTAGTTGTTGGTGTTGTTGGTGTTGTTGTTGTTGTTATAATTTATTATTATTACATGTATTATTATTATTATTATTATTATTATTATTATTATTATTATTATTATTATTATTATTATTATTATTATTATTATTATTATTATTATTATTATTATTATTATTATTATTATTATTATTATTATTATTATTATTATTATTATTATTATTATTATTATTATTATTATTATTATCATTATTATTATTATGTACACATTATTATTATGTACACAACACTGTGGCTCGTGCACTTACTATAATAACTTGCTGTATAAACTTCATGGAACTATGGCCACCTTCTGGCAACCTGTCTCCTCGAACATCTCCCGTACATGAACCGAATAACATGAGAGATACATGAGAACCTTGTTGTTGAATTGCAGGGAACAGTGCCTACACTGGCTGACTCAACCTCATTCATGCAGTTATGAGGTAGCCATTTCTAGGGTTGTGGATAGGAGTAAGGCTATGGGATATTGTAGAAAGCCTTAACTTTAGTCTAAATCCTAAGCAGCACCCTAGAAATAACACTCATTCTAGCCCTATAGCCCTAAAGCTAGTCCTAGACCTAAGCCATAGCTAGCCGTGACTTGCATGGAATAGCTCCTGGTGGTGTCAACGTGGGTGGAATTTGATGACTGGAAATCATTAGCTGTAGCTGGTTTAGGTTCTCCATCAATTAATAGGAACCTAGCGATTGAATAACAGGAGAAAGTTCAAAGTTACATACAAGACTAAGCAGCACATGCAAGACGGCATCCAATAAATGCCCACCCCCAGGATACATATCCTACAAAGGGAAAAACTGAAAAACAATTTTACTTTTGACAATATTATAATTATGCGTAGTGTGGCAGCTTTCTACATAGCCTATGAAATGTTAGCACCCATAGAGTTACTTCCACTGCTATCTCCATGGTTGTCTATAAGTAACATCTAGGATTACTTGAAGATAATGCAAAATGCACAGGGTTTTTTTATGATCCAGGAGGAACACACAGGCTTAGCTAGATCATGACCACACTATTAAACTTCCTTAATTTTCAGAAGTGTTGGGACCACGAGGAACTTCACCACTCATAGAAGAGCCTGAGGACTTAGATGTTAGGCTGCAGAGCAATTCAATGACTTCCTTCGCCTTACTGAGTTGGGAGAGTGTAAGGTTGCTCATTTTCTGTCAGCATTTCCAATTTTCTGATTTTCTGCAGACAGATTTGCTTTGACAATTCTCAATCGATTTTCTGCCAACGAATCAGCAATCAATTTTCTGCTATCAGTAAACGTTTTCACAAATGCTGATTTTTGCACGAGTAAACGATTTTCTGCCATCTATTTCGATTTTTTGGGGCAAATATGATTTTCTGCAATCGATTGATTTTTGATTTTTTGCAATCGATATTTTTGTAAAGATTATCTGCAAGAGAACGATTCTTTGCAATCTAGTATTTTCTGCAATCAATACCATTTTCCTGATAATTTTTAACTATTTTCTGCAATCGATTTTTTGAAAACAATTTTTTTAATATTTTCTTTCACTTCACATTTTTGTTGCATTCGGCATTCCATAATTACAAGGATCATCCCAGGTCCGCCCGGTTAAGTAACCGCCACCCTCCACCCCTCCCCACCCCATTCTACCACTATGTGAGAATGGACTGTATGGCTAATGAGTTAGTAGAACAAGCAAGCCTCGCAAACTAAGAATCCCCGCAATACTGTACTTCAAATGCATGTTTAAGTGTGAACACACCCATTATGTGGGCGTCTCTAAATGTACACATGCATGGGCATTATCTGAATGGCCAGACAATGGAATTTAGCTTGCTACACTCCAGTTCCAGTCGTAGCTCGTAGTGTAAGTACTGCAATAACGTACTCTCCCACCTGAGCATCCAGAGTAGTCCCAAGGAAAATAGGATGGCCACAAGCTTTTGTGTGACTACTTCTCACCTCTGGAATCTCCACTCTGTTCTGGCACTGATTGTTGACCTGCTTCTACAGTAGACGGGCAGTCGACTCTCAGACTGTGAAGTGACGCGTGCCTTGTTTGGTCACTCTCAGCAGCATACATAATAATATGAATTTATCAGACTGCATGGCACGAAAGATATGATGTCTGTTATTAGAGTTTATGCAATAAAGTAATCTGAGAGCTTTACACCAAGAGCTGGTGCTGTTTTTAATTATATATAATACATGCAGAAGAAGGACACACATAGTGGAGGGAACATGAAAGATCAATATCATAATTGGCAATGAAACTACTTCAAAGGTGCATGTAAATTTGATGTTTGATATAAAGTGGGTAATGATAACCCAAGGTCAATTTCAGGCAAGGACTTCCATAACTTGACAATTCTATTCAAGAGAAAATGATGGTTAGCACACGTCCTACTGTAGTTGGGACATCACTTGTTCATAGTTGCTGAACAAGTTTATGACGAAACAAAGTTAAAGATGTTGAAGTTGTCGGACGGTTCTTTCATAGATTTTATTAAGAAAGAAATACCTAGAAATTCGAACCAGTGGGATGGATAGTTGGTAGAAGGCCCAATTTGACTAATCGTTGCATATAATTATAATCAGAGGAGAAATCATGCAATATGTAAATGTTGAACCCTTTCCAGACATAAAACATCCTTAAACACAAATGGTCTCCATAGTTGAGAGCAGCAGGCAAGGTTAGAGTGAACTCAAGACATATATATTACATATTTTGTTGTTTTCTCAAATCACTGGATGACGTGGAAGAAATAACTCGATAAATGAAGTAGAGTGATTTGTGAGCCTTGGAGCAGATAGAATTGACCAGGAGAGATTATCACAGACAATAATTCCAAGGTCATGATGCTGCTTACTAAATACCAATGGTTTCCAACTAACTGAGTAAGGAGATTTTTGCGTCGAAGAAAGAGAATATCTCAGAAATACACATTTATCAGGATGCAGTGACAGAAGCCATTACCTAGACCAAAATTCCAGTGAGTCGATTGCTGATTGTAACATCCTTGAATCGATAATAGTTGAAACCATTTTCATGAGCTTGATGTCGTCAGCCAACATAAACAAGGATGAACCCTGAATGGCTACTGGTAGATCAATTAGAAACAGTAGTGGGTCCAATACACTACCTTGCAGCACCCTAGAAGTGACAGGTTGACAGTGAGAATTATATCCATCGATAGACACATAATGTGAACAATTCTTTAGTTTTTAACCAGTGCCATAAATGACCTGTAATTCCAATAGTCCAGAGTTTATAAAGAAGTTCCTCGTGTGGCACAGAGTCATCAAACACCTTCTTAAAATCAAAATACACAGCATCAGTAACTTTCTTATTGTCCACTGACTTGAGATTCTCGCAAATGACACAAGTAATTGAGATAAACAAGATCAATTACGCAGAAAGCCAAATTGATGAAATTAAAGTAGAGGATGAATGAAACCTATCACTTGTCATAAATCAATGATTCAAGTAGCTTTGAGATAATACACAAAAGGGAGATAGGCTATAATTATTAACGTCAAGTTTATTCCCCTTTTTATGAATAGGGCCAATTTTATGATCTTCCACCCTTCAGGAATAGAACCACACTTCACACTCTCAACAAACAATAAGGTGATATGATCTACCAAACCTAGCACACAAAACTTCTAGATCTTTTGACTGATATTATCATGACCCATTGCTTTCGTTGAATCTAGTTGGGATAAACATCTGAAGAGACTATTTCAATTTTACTCAGTCGACTGGAAGGTGAAGGCAGGAAATCAATGGAAGGAAGAGAGTAGGTACTTTTGGTGAAGGTCGAATTGAAAAGATCAGCAATCTCAACCAGATCATTGACAGGCTTTGAGTTATGTATGAGAACTTGAAGTTGAGAAGAAGCTTTTGACAACAATTTCAGATAACTGTATAACCGTTTTTGTTTTGGAAATGAGATCTTTTTCAAATGCTGCTTTTGATTTTTGAATTAAGATCTGTAATTTAGATTCCATGCTAGCCAATTTCTCAGACCTGTACATAGACCATCTCTTTTTAGTTTTACGATGGAGAGAATGGATACCGATTTCTGATATCACCATTGAACCATTTAGGGGATGTACGATGACTGAATTGCATAGAGAGTACACATAAATCACGACCACAAAGGATTTTTGACCTAATGATATATATAGAATCAACATCAGAATACAGATTGACTTCGTTAAAATCAGCTTCAAGCAGATAATTGTATAGACCTACCAAGTCAGCCTTAGAATAGTTGAAAGTGCATCTTGACTTTGAGTGTTGGCTTAAAAGGTGATGTTGTGAGTTGTTATTAAAACTAATTAGGTGGTGGTCCGACTGCGAAGAATAAGTAACTGAATCAACACAAATATCATGAGTTTGATACTACTAAATCTAATGTATTACCATGGGTATCAGATATAAATTGTGTAAGGTTGTGAGAAAAGAAAGTCACATAATAGCGAAGAAAAACTTGAAGGGGCAGAGAAGGTTGACCAATTTACATCAGGAGCATTAAAATCACCGACTAAAATAACATCATGATCATGGTCTATGGAAATAAAATATTTTGTTTATAAAACTCAGAACTAGAGGGTATATATACTACACAGAAGAACTTTAGGAGATAATGAAAATTCAATGGCTAATACTTCAACAGAGGGGGAAGATAGGATTAGTTGAGAAAGAATACTGTCAGAAACAGCCACCAAAATACCGCCACCATGACTAACCCTGTTCCTATTATATGTGGTGTACTGCTTGGCCAGAATTTCACTACTATATACTCCATATGATAACCAGGTTTCAGTTACACAAAAATATCGAATGGTTTTGAAAGGATAAGAGACTGTAGAAAATTAAGCTTGTTAGTGAGACTACGTGCATTCCAACTAGCAATTAAACATACTCTATTGTGTATATAGTCATGGTAGAAGTAGAACTCCAGGGATTGATCTCCTGAATGTAAGCACTTTGAATTCCAGAAGAAAATTCGGAACAGCATCGTGAACGGTGATAGGAGAAAGTTGAAAGGAAAACCCAGTAACAAAGCCGAACTTTTTCCCTTTGAGATATAAGTTATTACCTCTGATCCGGATTGAACTGCATTCATTGCCTGCCGTGATTAGATCTCTGCACTGCTTTAGTAGTATTCACTCAGCAGCTCTTTCATTAGGTGGTTTATCTGCTTTATTGACAGATATTTTTGCAAGGACACTAACAACATCCTTAGCTCTTAAGCTTGACTATAAGTGGTCTACAGCTGTCCTCTTTGTATTTTTCTAACCAGAAGCAATCATGTATTGAATGCTAACTCACCCCGGGATCAAGTGAGGACAAGGCTACTGTATCTAGATCATTCATAGAGCAGATATATCTCTTCATTCCTTTAGGGTTTCTCCAGTACTCCAAAGATTAGCAAGTTAAATTTCCTTGCTGAATTATTAGAATCCACAGGAGTTGAAACATGGTTGTCGGGATGAGTAGGGACAGAGGACTTGAAGCAGGAGCAGAAGACTGGTAGAAACTAAAGAAGCAAATGACTTGGCAGTGGCAGATTGAGCTGACACTAGTTGATGAGTTTCCCTCGACAGTGCTAGTTAGAGATTCTAAGGGGTCGATGTTTGAGGTTTGCAAATAATCACCTGGCTCTACTCCGACAAATAGGTTCATTATAGAGGTCGATAGTTCTGCAACAATTGTTTTCAGGGAAGCTATATCTTTATCTTGTAGGAGTAATCTACACTTAGTACAATTGAATACATCGTTTGACTTACGAGCAGCCATGAGAGTCGTCAGAGAGACTGGCCCAACCCATATGTAGCCACGAACCACATTCACCTTCACCCATATCGAGTTTTCTGAAGCATCATTGATTGATTCTTGACATATAGGACAAGTGAATACTGTTCCAGGGCCTGGGCTAGTTTCTACGTCACCGGACAGCAGAAGGCGACATTAGCCAAACTAGGAAAAGGAATATGACGATGACCGATACGACTCCGAGTGAGTATTGTTAGTAATAGTAGTAGTAGCGAGGGAAATGACTTGCGAGTTAAAAATACTTCGGATATAGTCATTACAGTTGGTGTGGGACAAGTGTCGGGCTCTGAAAAGAGCCGGTGGTAGGACAATCTTAGCTTCAAAAGAAGACAGTGAAGGAATGGGAGGAGAGTCATTGAAGGCAGATGCCGCCATCTTTTTTGAAGGCATAGTCCCCCCCCCAAAATCACCCCCAATACAGCTTTGCTAATCAGGAAGCCAGTCCAAGATCATAAATCACAGCATCCCTAACTTCCTTAAAAATAATGTTGGCTTAAATTGCAAAAATTGGCCAGGTTGGCATGGATAACAAGAGTCCTGAAATGATTATAACGTTTTTCGGAATTGAAAAGTTCCAAAGCATTTTGAGAATGGAACAGGGAATCTCATCAGTACACTACAGTTGAAGATTATTATCGTTGCTTTTACTTTGAAAATAGACTTGGCCATGTCAGCATTTCAAGATCACTTCCAGGATATGCTGTTTACCAGAATTGCTTGAAAAACTGCAGTAAAAAGGATAATACTGCTGAGTTAAGTGAAGTTGTTTCCTTTTATGGAGATGACTTCAATAAGAGTGAGCTTTCAACTCAACTTCAAGTTTTTAGTTCAAGTTTTAGCTCATGTGAGTCAGATGGAACTATAACACTGAAAGATATCTTGACTTTTCTTCGCAATCTTTCTGATGGTCAACGTGCCTTTTTTAAGCAGGTGTGCTGGGTTGCCCGTCTAATCTTTGTCATGCCTGCTATGAATGCTGCAAGTGAAAGATGTTTTTCCTGCATGAAAAACATACTTACAAAGTACTATGAAACAGGATAGACTTAATCATCTAATGATACTAAACATTTACAAAATAGTTTGGGATCGATCTAGTCCCAATTGCAAATTAATTTGTGAGGAACAATGAGCACAGACTCCGAGTGTTCGGGAACTTGTGAACTTATTTCAGACTAGGTTTATTCCAGGTATATATATTCTTTTCAATTACCATGATATTTCTTTTCAATAAGGTGCGCGTATCCCCCTCCCCCATACACACTTTCGCCTGACCAATCCCAAAATGCTTCCTACCCCTCTGAGTGGCGTAGGAGTTTAAGTGCCAGAGCTAGCCTTACCGTTTCTCCCGACTGGAGACTCCCTTGCTGGGTTCATGGAGAGCTTGTGGCGTCAGTGAAGGAGTTGACTCAAAAGAAGGTAAACTTGACGTTCAAGAAGAGTAGCGTAGCAAAGAAATTGTTGATATTTACAAGTGCAGCTTCTCAATTACACCGCATACAGCTCACTGTGCAAAATACGGCCTTTATAAGCTAGCAAAAAACAACAACTTATAGTGTAGTGTACCCTGCTGTACTTGTAATAGTCGACTTCATGACGAATTAAAAAATATATCCATGGTTTTTGCTAGCAGTTGCTGCCTCTTTAGTCGCCCTAATTTATTTTGGCATTGCTACTGTCAGTGAGTTTACTATCACCCCAAAACCGCTTATTGATATTGCTCCCTGTGACATTATTTCCAGTGAGAATTCAATTGAATTTTAAGGTGAAATGGCAAAACATTCTCAGCCTAAAGAATTGGAAACCAGGAAAAAATGTGTGACCCTATTTGCATTTCAGCTAATGCTCCTACCCAAACTTCCTTTTCAACTCACCAAACTCTGCCCACCAACCTGAATAATCACTTAACAATGCCACCATTTTTTCCCCTATCCTATATATCTTTACTCATTCTCTGCAACCTCCATCCAAATAACACTTTCTTTTCTTCCCTTCTCTGCTCCAGCCTCCTCCAGCCCAGGTCCCCTCTTACTGCCACCCTTGTAAATGTATTACTCCCTCCAACCATTTGCTTCCCAACGTTCTCTTGAATTCTTTCCAAATTCTTGCAGGCAGTCTTCCCTCCTGTCCACCACACTTCAGATACATTCTCTAGACATGGCCTAGCTAGCAACTCCCATATTAGTTTAACTCTGTCCCTCTCTATTTCTCCGTTTACCCTGCTCATATAACCAATTCTTGCCCTCCATTTCTCTGCCTTTTCCTTCATCTTCTCCAAATGAACATTTCCTCTCACCCCCCTGTCAAACCGCACACCAAAATATTTGAAGGCTTCCACATTCTCCATTCTCTCCTCATTAATCTTCCATTCTCCTTTACTACACTTTCCGCCAACTGTCATTGACTTACTCTTCTCTCTATTATACCTAAATCTCCATTTTATTGCATACTGCCCCACCACATCCAACATCACTTGTAACTCCACCTGATCTCTTGCTAACAGTACAATATCATCTGCATACAACAACCCACCACACCATGTTACTTCCACTTCAATCCCTAACCTTTTCCCCTACAAATCCTTCAACAATCCCATGACATACACACTATAGAGAACTGGTGACAAAGGACAACCCTGTCTCAGTCCTGTCTCCACTACCCACCTGGACCCCTCTTCATCTAACAACACACTTGACTGAATTACTTCATACAAGCATTTGCACACATTGACAAATTCTTCCAGAACTCCGTACCCACTCATCTTACACATATGCACACTACACCTGCAAATCTGCTGCCAGACTTGTTTAATGTCTGCAACACTTTTACGTCCAGACTCTCTCTGACCATTTCTGTAGCCAGTGGCGATAGTGATGTTCATGTGAGTGATGTATCTGAACTTGCTTTTTATCACAGCCATATAATATAGTTTGGATGGTAATGCGTAATTCTGCCAGCTTAAGATCTGTTTTTAGCTTAGCTCAATGAATGTCATGATGTCTGGCTTTCTAATGCAGAGTTAATTAGTGTAGTTAAGACTTTAGGTACAAGATCAAATCTATAGACTGCTAAAATAAAATATCATTTTTGTTTCTTGACCTTTCCCTACAGAGTATTGTGTGGGTCGTAATCATTTCTTTCAGGTGAAATGGCTAAAAAGATACTCTTAGTGTGTATAGTGAGTAGGTGTTAGTGGCAGATTTTGTATTTTTTGTTCTTAGTAAAAGGCAGGCCTTTTTAGGAATCGGTCAAAGTACATAACTAGTGGATAATCATCTAATATATTATATGTACGATGATTGTAGATTATGTCTACAATCATATAATAATATTAGTATCTTATAATTATTATGTATACATATATAATATATGCATGTGATATGATATCTACAATTGATGAATGAACTTGATGAAGGAACAAACAATCCACGTTCTCCACCTATTATAATGATGAAATGAGATTAATGGGGAAAAACCTCTGAATAAGAGACACCTCCAAATAATGGACAAAAGTCCTCGTTCCAATGCGTCGAGGTTCCACTGTATGCCCATATATAGAGCAGTAATGGCAGTAAAAAGAGTTCACTGTGTACACACTGGATGATTGCCAGACTAGAGGCACAAAACAAAATTCTGACTCTAAGAGAACACAGAGCATTCAATAAGCTTCAAAATTGTGCCCTACAGATAAAAATTGACTGAGAATTAATTTTTTCACATCCATTCAGTTCCCTTTTGAGAAAATGAAGGTTAAAGTCGGGCATTGCATTTCAGGTCCATGTCACCCCAAACTCCACACTAGGGCATGTATGTATGAATGACTGTAGCAGACATTAGGACATAGAATTTTGAATAATTGTGGCCTGAAATGAGCCCGTAAAAAATGGCAGGTGGTTTGCACATATTGAACATCCCAAAAGTTAAAATTCTCCAGCACCATATGCAAGTCCTTCCGCCGCGATGTTATGTTCCTCAGTTTCCTTCCTCGCTTGCCGACATGCCACCCTCCTCTTCCTGGTCACTATCTCACTCTCACTGTCTGCCTTTCTCACACGGTCTACATCACAATTATTAAAGAATCCCAAGCTCTCAGACTCACCTCCCAGATGACGGATAAGGGTTGGAATGCTCATCATGCCATTGTTGAATACCATGGCAGCCATGTGTACTGTAAGTTGCACTGTAACTACAGAGCAAAAGTCTGTCTTAGAACACCTTTCCCAGATCAGGTTGTGCAACTTTCATTTTGATTCTGTGTTGCACCTAGAATGCACCTATCTAAAAGTTCCCTATCTGTCAACTCCTCAAAAACTGGCCTAATAAACTGCACTAGGTCAGGTGGGATTCTGTTGTTAGCTGATGGGATCTCTTGGGACAGAGCAATGGCATGCTGGTACTTGCACCAGCTTTCCTCGCCAACACGTCAGAACTGATGCTGAGGATCCTCATCTGTTGAAGCAGAGTGGTGGAAGACAGCCCAGATTGCTTTCTCCATTGCATCAACATCACTGATGTTGTCATGGATGGCACTGCCATAGTAGACACCAAGTGCATCCATTGTCTTGCCAGTGAATCATCTTCCAAATTTAGCTGGTTTCCCATCAGGGTATGTCTTTTTCAACTGGACAAGCTTCCTCAACTTGGTGCCAAACCTCTTACCCACATGTCCAATGCACTCGTGCTTTTCGATGGTTTTGTCACAGTATAGCTTGAGCACTTTCAGCTTGGCGAAGCCCTTGGAGTCTCACCATCACTGATGAATGAAGTGTACAGCAGCTTCAACTTCTCCACAGAGCGCAGCCATATTCTCTTCACACCCTCAACCTCCATGGCTGGGGAAGAACCAGAGTAGTTGATGACACATGAGTCCTTATGCTCCTGCCTCCAATCTATGTACAGACATAATGTACTCCTGTGACTCCTTGTCCTTTTCCTTCCATCGAGAGCAAGCCATACAGTGCCTGGACAGGACTTCGTAGTCCAAGATTTGTCCAGATTCCCAAGAGATAACCAGCACAGCACCAAACATAGCGGTAAACCCACGCTTCAACCATGTTCCATCTACAATAACCCTACACTCTATAACTTCATCTGGGAAAACACCTTGCAACTCATGCAGGTGTTTAGATGCTTCAAGACAGCTAGCAGAAGCAACCTTGGTACACACAGCCACAAACTCTTTATTGTGCTTCATCCAATTCCTTTCTGAAAGAGGAGGTGGCAAGTCCATGCATGCACACAGGTTAGCTAGAGTAGCTCTACCTCCGCCAGTCATCCTAACCTCAAGAATATCAATGCTGCAGCCTCCTCTGTGAGGGGATCTGACACGACAACAGAATTTCTACAACTGAGCCTGGTACACACTCGATGGAGACCTTTGTAACCAAACCATTCCTCCTAGAAAAACTCTCAACAAGAGTTAGAGGATCTCCACACTTGCGACACACCCCAACCTGGCTGATGGCAGATCGCAACCTCTGGTTGTTGTAAATACTGTAGCCAGTCATCTCCTCCCTATACCTGTCGCCACTCATACCTGAGGATGAGGAAGAAGGGTCAGCAGAATCAGACACAGAGGCAGAGAGCAAAAATTGAAAAATTTAGGTGAGTAGAGGGCCAGCTTTTTCCTAGAGGCAGTCATAACTTGCACAAGAGTGTCAAGGGCTGAAGAGGTAGCAACAGGAATAGGAGAGGGAGTGACTGGCAGTGGAGCTGGTGGCAGTGGAGCTGGTGGCAGTGGAGCTGGTGGCAGTGGAGCTGGCTGTGGGGACTGGAGCTG